>OY728122.1:1704084734-1704709734 GCA_963277665.1 Viscum album
CATTTCCATGGTATCTAAACTTTAATTCCTCTAGTGATATCCACATGTGAATCCAAAAATCTCAAAAAATATAGTCTCAATGTGTCAAGTGCTATCATAATTGATCTAAATTCATCTCGACATATCACGTTGATTACACATGCCACACTTATGTGTTTCTCTTAGATCTTGAGAGAATCAGGAAAATTATTTTCATTGTACACAACACTCTCTAGTTTGCAGAGTATAGAACTTTATAAGTATTAACCTTAATCCATTACATAATGATGAATTTAAATATATGGTTTAAGATATGGAAACTATAAAAAGGTATCTATCATTTTTCCTATTCATTAAAAATGTTCAAAACCACCATTAATCATATATTTAATAAATAAATATATGACCACCATGGAATTCATTATTTTTTAGTATACTAATTATTCAATAATTAAATAGTTAACTTAATAAATATATTAAATAAAATTCATATAATATTAAATTATTTGAACCATTAATAATCACATGGAAACAGGTCATTTTCTCAACTCAATTTCTCCTATAAATATATATTCACTTATTCATTGATGGAATGACTTATTAATATTTAATAAATATAATTTAACTCTCTTGTATTGGTCAAGACTAACTCAGAATTGAGTTATAATAAATATAACTTCAAGTGATTTTAGTCCATAAAATTTGATTGATTTTACTATAATGATTTGATTCATCTAAATCTAATGATCTTTTGGATTCACTTAGTGTATAACCCTCTAGGACCCATTCTTGATTACAATAGTTCTGAAACATAGAATAAGAGATATATCTAATAACAAATCATATTCCCCAAATATAAATAGAGATATTGTAGAAACAATAACCTCTTAGGAATTATACTATGTAGAATAATCTCCTCATCAACTGATACCACATCAAGTAGGATGCATACCTATATTATCATCCCTTAATGATTTATATATATTTATTTAACTTTTTGAGATGACCTTTTCTATAACCACTATGGTCATGGATTCATGTAAGGCACTTTAACCTTAATCAAATGAATAGATATATCTTCCTCTATAACTCAGAAGGGGAAAATAATATCTTGGTCATTCAATAAATCATTATACCACTCATGATGTACCCAACACAAGTTACTTCAAAAATATAATATACATTAAATTTTTTATAATGCATATACCCTTCATGATATAAACTGAAAATTACCTCATGTCCAAGGAACAATACACATTCTCATATATATGAATATTCAATGACACTCTTGATACATGGATTTACTATGGTGGGTATATCATCATAACCTCTCTATATAGATATCACCAAGCATGAGCTTCATGAGAATAAATCGCAATTCCCATAATCCCCTAACACCTGATAGTTAAGCATTATATTTTTATTATCAAAATTAAGTGTATAGACCATAATAAATGTTTTAAATAAACATTTTATAGAATACCTATATTCTCATCATAATATAAAACTATTATAATATATTGACGTGAATAATATTCTAAGGATATTATCATATAAGGAAATTATAAGTATAAAAAATATGTGATAAGAATAATCATCATATATATATCAAACTATATAAATGAAGATTTAATAAAAATTAAATAATATAAAGTTGATTCTAGGTCATAAAACCGAATATACATGTGGTAAATTCAATTAATAAGTACTCATAAAGGTATTGTTTGAAATTCAAGTGGCATAAAAAATGTTAATGTAGAGGTTGATAATATATGTGGTTAATAAATGAAGTGGAATTAATTGACATATGATTAATAAATGATATAAGAGTAATGAATATAAAGTGTTTGGTAATTGAATAACGTTAAATTGGTTATGATATATTAAATGGGATAAAGATGATATTCTGTGAAACTAAGGTCATGTGGTATAGTGATGGAGTTGGTTCTTATTGGGTCAAGATATGGCAGTGATGTTTATGTGTGGTGATGATAGTTATGGTTTATCTTTTTTTGTTAGGTATGTGTGGTATTATATATTCATTATATTTTTTTTATTTCTTATGCACCACCACCCAAGTCAGGTAACATGACTGACACCCATGTGAGGTTTTGGGTTATGGGTGTTTTCCTTAAATCTAGGTTATAAAGGATATGGATAGTTAATTACTCCTCCTTCCATTATCTCTATTCTAGATATAGTATAGGTTATGATAGATTGGGATTATAAAGTTTTTTATTTAGGTGCATGGTGGGGGTTTACATGGAAGTAGGAGGGAATGAGGTTGATGTTCATCTATAATGATGTGATATGTGGATGTGATTTAGAAGTGAATATGTGGTATGTGGATGTGGATATGTAGTTATGAGGATATGGTATGTGATATATATAGTTGTGACTATGATTAGGATATGTGATTATACAGATACATGGATATAAAGGGGATAAGATCACCATGACATATATTGTTGGGGCGTAAGGATGAATAGATCTTTGGGGTAGTGGATAAGGGGAACTTTTTAATATTTCTCATGATTATTATATTATTATTATATTTATATTTAGATGATTTATCCTTTGTGGGGTTGGGAAATTAATTAACATATTATTAATAAATCATAAATGAGTAATGAATATAAAATTTTTGGTAATTTAATAATTTCAAATTCATTATGAGAAATAAAATGTCCTAATATGATTTTCTATGAAACTGAAGTGATGTGGTGTAGTGATGGAGTTTCTTCTTATTGTGGCTAGATATGGAAATGATTTTAATGTGCAGTGGTGATATTTTTAGTTTATATTTGTTTGTTTGGTAGTTGAACTTAGGTTTCGTATGTGTGATATTATAAATTCATTCTAGTTTTGTTATTTCTTATGCACCACTAATCGAGTTGGGTAACATAATTGATTCCCATATTAGGTTTTGGGTTTCAATTGTTTTCAAAAATATAGGTTAGAGAGGTTGTGAATTGATTATTACTTGCCCTTCCTCTCTACCTCTTTAATAAATAGTATAGGTTGTGATAGAATGTGGTTATAATGTTTAGAATCTGGGTGCATTGTGGAGTAATAAATGGAAGGAGGTTATATTGATGTTGAGGTCCTTCATGATTACACACTCTATCATGTTGTGATATGTGGATATAATAGTGATTTTAATAAATGGTATGTGGATGTGAATATTTGGTGATGAGGCTATAGTATCTAATAAATGAATTTGTGGTTGTGATGATGATATGTGAGTATACAGATACATGGACATGGAGGGGTTAAGAGATTTTTCTAGTGTTATGGGAATTTCCTCTGTAGGAATTTTCTCAATATATTTATTTTTAAGACCTTAGTTTTATGCATGAAATTACATGCATGCTAGGATAATAGTTCTATTTTATATAATGAAGTTTATTAGTTTTTTATTGTCTTATTTTCTTAAGATTTATGAGGGTAATGCATCCCATTTAGTTATTTTTATACCATAAATTCTACTTGTCAACGTGTGTCCTATTAAAGTTAGGATTTAGAGGTCACACTCATCTTCACTACTGGCCCAGGAGGGATTCTAGTAGGGATGGTTCATGAAACTTTGTATGTGTGATTATGTTTTTAAAAGGTTTAATGTGTTCTTGTCAATGTGATAACAATATCAATTTTAAGTTAAAATGAAATTCCCAGACCTTAATTCACCCTCCCCCATGTTATTTCATGGGCCTATGCATGAAACAAGTGGTATCAAATACAAAAGTTTATGACTTGAATAATCTATCTTGTTAGGAGTTTTGATATGGAGAAAATTTTAAATGTGAAAGGACTACAATTGTTCAATGGGTTCATTTACCAGATCTAGGAAACCTAAATTATATCATATTTACAATATCTCGAGCTCAATTTTTTCTTTGATACGGTGCATGGAATTCTAATTAGTGATACGGAAGAGTTTTCTTTCACTAAAAGAGATAATAAGTTTCCTAATGTTTATTTAAGTAATAAAATGTTTTATCTAATGACTTATAAAATAATATTTATATGAAAGTTATGATTTTCACAACCACTAAGGAAATTTTGGATGAATTTAATAATGTATATGAAGGTGAAAAAAATTGGAGGATAAATTAAAAGTTTTTAAAAACAAGTTTGATGATTTGTTGATTTTATTGAATGAAAACATTTATAGTTTATTAAACCAAAACATTGAGATTGTTGGTTTCATCTGTGGACTCGGTAATGAAATTAAATATATAGATATTTTTAAGAAAATATTGAGGAAATTTTCACTATTATAAAATGCAATGGTTTCATCACTTTAAGATGTAAATATTTAGGAGTTTTCACTCAATGAATTACAAAGTCACTTCATTTCATATGAGATGCACATAAATCCAAAATTAATTTTGATTCATTCATCAAATGAGATGATATTAAAGGCTATGTGAAAACTTGAAATAAATTAAACTGTATATTTATAAGGATATTTGAGTGATTATTTTCTATCAATCATGAAAAGTAAATTCAAATAAGAAAAATAAATTTCTTAAGGTATGTTTTCATCGACATGTTTTAATTTTGGAATGTTTTGGAAGATTTTTTTGAGTCATCCTAGTAAATTTGATGGAGATTCTAAGGGTGATTTCTTACAAAAACAAAAATGAAATTTCTCCCTTAAACAAACTTCAAATATATAAATGCATATAGAGGGATGTTTTAAAGAAAACTCTTTGTAAGAAAATAAGAGTATGATGATGAGGTATACTTGGAAAAAGGTGAGATAAAGTTTAAATCGGATTCAAAATATACTATGATGACAATGGTAGAGTAGGAAAAAACTTAAATTGACTAATAATATCAACCAAAAAGACTATTGAATTTAAAATTTACACTTGAACGGGCTTTTGAGGAATTAGATGCTCAAAGTAAGAAAAATGAATAATTAGTAGATTTTTTAAGGAGTCTTTAAAATACATTATCCAAATCAAAGTTTAAATTACTTGGGTAGATATGGTAGTATATGACCAATATATTACATAATAAAATCTAGGAGAAGTTATGGATTTAAAAATAAAAAATAAATAAGAAACTAAGGTAATTTCAAACATTAATAATTTTTTATAGGATAAATAAAATGAAATTGAATCTCTTGATGAAGAAGTGGTGACATTAATAAGGGATTTTGAAGCTGAGATGAAAACATGTGTTTTCAAGAATAATTTATTGTTTTGAAAAAATTAATAACAAATAATTAAAGGGGTGAAAGATGCATAAGGAGTTGTAAAAGGTATTTAATGATCAAAAACACAATAAATGGGTAAATTAGAAATTGGATTTGAACCTGAATCATCAAAACTAGGATAGTGGGTGCTGAAGGGAAAGGAAATAAAAAGGATAGAGATAAATCTTAAACAATGAGTTCTTATAAAAAACCAAGGATCTATTTAGAGGTTGTTAATAAGTGGATATGTGGTGATAAAATATTTTTCCTTATGAAGTTCCAATTTTGTAGCTACTTTGGTTGCATGATGACCTATTGTGAGGAGGTACAAAGCTACCTAAAAATTAAAGGGTTTTGAATGGATGTCTAACATCTAAAACATAGTGTAAGAAAAACTCAAAAACCTAATTAAACCTATAATATATCTATATGTTTGGAATAAATATAAAAAAGGAATAATAATAATGTAATACCCTATACTAACTGATCCAGCTTGTCAAATCTCTCCATAATCATTTGATCAAGATCACTAGGAATCAACTAAAAGAAACCTTCCTTTAAAGGTATCCATATATTTTATGAATCTTTAGACACATTATAAGGATGTCTATATATCCACTATATTATATAACCTTGGTTTTAATGGATGGAGGGAAATAGGATCTAGATAGAATTAGCTAAGGGGAGTTCTAAATAGCATTTTGACATGATGTAATTCCCCTTTCTTGCATGATATTTAGCCGATTTATATAGATCATCAAGAAAAAAAATCAATATGTATTACATTGTTTCATAAATGTTTCATGAATTTAAACCGTTCTAAATTATTTTTTAAACTACTTATTGATATGTTAACATTTAATCTATCATGAAAGATATTATAACTCATAAAATTAATCATAATATGATGAATAAATGAGAATCATATCATTTTAAGTTGAAGTTAAAAGGATCTAGTATTTTATCTCATTATGTGATAATTACATGAAAATATCACCATGGTATAGTTACTTTCACTATGTCATGGAACACCTTGGAACATTCTCTTTTGAGTGAACAACTCTACCAATCTCTAACTTGAATTAAAGCCTTATAAACTGAGATCACTTTCCCCATATGTAACATCATATGTAAAAACTCATGAAACTATATCCAAAATTAATTTTAGATATTTTGTTTACTCATTTTGGAAATTTTATAATACATTTTCACCACATGTTAAATCATATATAACAACTTGTGAAAATCCATCCATGACTTATTATGGATATCCTCTTCAAAATTATTTTTTGGGTAGCTCTAAAAGTTTCTTAAACATGATCCTCATTCATAAAACCACAAAGTGTTAATACACAAGACTTTATACCATTGAAAACAGTTATTAATTCTTGAATCTATAAATTTAAGCAAATACTATCCTCTAAAAAATCATCAATGGTACTCAAGCTATAAAGAGATATGGTGTGATCTCTATAAAACATGTGTATCTTTATATCTATGTCCACCAAATGCATCATATGTAAGTATTAATTTTCATATAATAACTTTATTAAAGACATAAAATGGCTATTGGAAATTCATTATTCCAATCCCATATAACCTACTCATACATTATGGATTCACCAAGTATAGACAGACCTGATCGATGAATACGTCACATGTCTTCTATCTTAGTGCATGAGAACATCACATTCCACTCACCCAAATAGATAATATCATTATATATATTATCTAAATATGGTTTTAAACTTTCTAGGTATATATCAATAGAGGTATCATATGTCATACTCATCATATGAGAGAACAAAATCCATCTTGGTTAAGCTCTAATCAATGACATGATCGACAACATACCCAACCACCTTCTAGTTATCTAAGACTAAGGGATTGTGTAATAAATGTATAATGTATGAAGTTTATCATGCTAGGTATCATAATAACCTATAGTATAAGGATCTATATGAAATATATACCCCTATACATAGTGTATGGTTCCCCATGTGGTATACTTCATGGGTCATCCAGTGTAAAAAAACTAATTTTGTGACTCAAAATAATATTTTGTATCTTGATACAAGAATCCCACCCACACTGACCTTAACAATTAATCAAAACCTATAATACTCTATCATGAACATATATTAGGTATAAATCAAAATCATACTTTAAGAGGTCGATTATCATTTCACCTCATGCATATATGCATCCAAAATGAAAGAATGTTAAAGAGTTGATTTCCTTTTTATATAACATGATACATTTTATATTCCTAAAATATTTTAAGAAAACTTAACGAAACCATACATAATCATATGTTTAACATATGATATGTGATATAATACCAAATCATATTTATATTTTCTTCACTTTCATTATTTTGGTTAAACTCATTGAATCTCTATGTAATTCTTTCAACATCATTGTGTGACTAAAATATATAAAGTATGATAGTTTGAATAATGGTGAGACTTAGGAATCATATTCCCAATGTTAAAATCCTTTAACATACTATTCAGACTCCTTTGATTTAGAACATCAAAATTTACGATGTTTATAACTTCTATTTCTTACTTATTACTCTTTTTAATTTTATCACCATCGTATTTTTAAGAACTATTCCTCCAAAAAATCATTAAGATATTTTTTGGTAAATAATTTAACTATTTACATGAATTTTCTACAGAAATAACCTAAAATATTAAGAGTATTAAATGACATTAACTTTAAATGGAATAATATTTTATTTGTTAACTTTGAAATTATCTAAGTCCAAACATACTCCCACTAGAATCTTAAAAACTATAATCTCTCTAGAATATCATGGTAAGATGAAAACACATTTATGTTTTTGAAATAACTATTATTTCCATAAGTGAAAATATTTAATAAAAAAATATTATTTTATACCATATATATTATTCTATTTATTTAGAGAAACGTTATAAAAATAATATTTTATTCCTTAAAATATTCCATTGATGTTGGTGGAATCAAATCATTGATTTTTTTAAAAACAACTATATAAACACTTTTACCTTGGATAATACATTTTTATACTTATTTAGAATCTGGTAGATCATAAACCATGTGTATTGAATCCATTATCTCATATTTTTCATAAAAACTATTTTTTAATGGAAAACATCACTTATCATATAAGTGAATGAGATGAAAAACATATTTTATGCTAAGATACATATGATCTTAATATATTCTTTTACATTCAAATGTATGATTCAAAAATTATTTATTTCATCATTTAAATAAAAACTAAAAACTCTATAAAAAATTTCCTAGATTTTAAACTCCTATATATTTTCAACACTTTTGAAACATACAGTCACTATCATATACCCTTTAAAAATTATAGAATTGATTTCTACAACACTAGAACCTAATATAGAAATTACATATATTTTATAAGAAACCCTTTAGATATTATGAGGAATTTCATCCTATACATTCATTAAGCATCCTTATTGATAACACCTTTAGGTTTATAATGAAATTGAGTGGCTACTCAAATAAACAATATTCTAATTTACAACAAATTTTTTTCTTTAGATTTCAACTTTTACCCACTTGTACTATTAAAACAGCACCAGAACCTAGCCATCTCATTCCTAGATTATCTATCCTATGTACTTTATAAAAATAGGGTATACATTTCTTGGTCTCATTCGTATTTTTTTAATATTTCTAATAAAATTAATTTTATAACTCGAATAATGATTAGATGATTTCTTCAATCTCACCTAATTATTAGCATATCCAAACAAATTGAATATATGAATAAAGACTGAAATTCTTATAGTTATATTGAAAAACATAGTTTACTTATATTTATTAATTAAGAATGATTTTTAATATTTTCACCAGCCCAATTAGTATAATCACATTAAGATTATCTATAATGATCCATATTTTTTAAACATAGATATTAAATCATATTAAATGAATATTAATTACATACATAATGATCCATTCAAGAATCATATAGTTCTAGTATCTTTAGAAACTTGGTCACATAAACAACTGGTTCTTAAGAGTGTCCCATTAAATCCTTTATAACCATCACCCTTATTAGACATATCATTCTAAAAACCTTTCTTCACAACCTGAGGAAAGGAAACATAATAAAGGGTGATCTCAGATACTCAGTAAGGGTAAACAAGGGATATATCAATGATCTCATAAGAATAACATGAGCATAAAGTTATGAGAATATGATTTTAACATTTGAAATCCATACCTTGTACACCATAGATGATAATATTGATTGATGACATAAAATTTGATAGTTCATAAGATATGAATCATAAAATAATCAAAAAAAATTATCCATGAGAGCATAACATTGGCATAAGATAATGAATTGGGGTATACACATAGGTATAAAAAATAATTTACTTAGTATTCAAGGCTTCACTTCAAGGACTATAATAGTGGATTGGGTTCACTCCCCAACCCATCATAGTAATCAATGTTCACTCTCAATACTATCATAGTGGATTAGGTTCACTCCCCAAACCATCATAATATTAAAGGTTCACTTCCAAGACTATCAGAATGGACAGAGTCCCTTACTAAACTAGGTTCACTCTCCAATCCAATCATATTTATCTCATTATATATCAATATTTACCCAATGAATTAGAGTGATATATTGGTCCCACCCATCCTTGGTTATAACATAACCAC
The DNA here is from genome assembly GCA_963277665.1 of Viscum album. Classification (NCBI taxonomy): domain Eukaryota; kingdom Viridiplantae; phylum Streptophyta; class Magnoliopsida; order Santalales; family Viscaceae; genus Viscum; species Viscum album. Next base: position 1,704,094,621 of record OY728122.1, read on the forward strand.
TATCCTCGATTATAACATAGCCACCATCCTTGGATATAACACAACCACCATCCTTGGTTATAAAAAAACCAATATTACATAATGAAAACCATAAATATGTGTGACACAAGATCATAAAACATTCATCATATCATTATATCATAACACATGAAAATAAAACATGTTTCATATACATTTCATTCACTCATCATAGAATAACCCATGGAAACTTAATGTGTTTCAAAAGACAACTCATCAATATAAACATAAATCATCTAGATAAAGATTAAGAATGGTGTATTTAGATCATATCCCTATTAAATAATAATTAACATCAAAGGATGTTATCATATATGAAAATTACTTTAAAATAACACTAAAATATTCATTTAAAAAAAATAACCTTTCCAATTTGAAAATCACTTTTAAAATAAAAATATTTCCAAAATATTATAGAAAAAATTTTCTTTGCAAATAACCTTGGAAGATTGTAAAATAATATTGAAAACATTAATTAGTAATAATAGTGGTAAATTATGTTTATTCCATATAATTTAAAAGAAATAATTTCTCTCATACTTTTGGTAAGAAGTCAAAAAGTACCTCATTCAGAAAATGAAAAAAATATTCCTTTTAAACCATTTTTTTAAAATTAAATCATGTGTAAAAATAACTTTAAAAAGGTATAATAGAATTTTAAATACATTCTTGAATATTTTTTTTATCAAAATAAGGATATGGAGGAAAAGGTTCCTAGTAAAATAGTAAATCATAGTTGGTTTTCCTTAAAAATGTTCATTCAGACTCTTTGATATTTAAATAAAAGAAAATGAAAGGAAATTTTTATTTATAAGAAATAACCAGAGGATAATAAAAATTGGAAAATGTTAATCAGTTAATGATCATATAATTTCCTCTAATGTAAATTTGATCATAAATAATCCTGATTATAATAGGATTGAAACATAAATCCATTATAGATTTTCTATAATTTGAATCACAACCTCATGGAATAAAGAACCTTATATGGATATGTAAATCCCCATAACTATCATAATAAAAATCATAAAATTCATTCATGGGTAGTATATTCATCACATAAAAGAAACATGTTGTGAATATAGAAACTGTCATGTAGAAATATAATTGAGATGAAAATCACTTACTTTAGGTCAGACTTCCTTCGTACATGTTGGAACCTCCTCTTCCTTGAAACCACTTTTTTATATCTCCTCTTAAGGTCTAGAGGGTTAGTCATTTAGGAATACCATAACCTCTATAATATGTCTAGGGGAGTTTAAAATATAACTTGTTAGATTTTGGTTGAACTAGAAGGCTCAAAGTGGTGTGAAGAAGTGAAGGGAGGGCATTATATTTTATAATTAAGGTGAGGGGGACTTTTGGAATTTCATACAAGATTAAAATATAACAAAGTAATTATCTATACTAAATTACTAAAAAAGGATAAAGATTTAAAATTAAGATTTTATGGGTTGAAATAACATCAACAGATAAAAATTTTATAGGTTTAAGTGTTATTTTAAACATTATCTTTTGGTTTGAACACTTAGTTAACCCATTTTAACATTAACTATGGTAACATTTTTTCACTCAAAAAGGTTATAATTTCATATAAGGTTAAAATGGATTATAAATGGATAATGGATAACATTTTAGACCATATATTATCCACATTGACCTATTTAATTATTTTTTATTATTTTTAAATGATTTAATAATATTTTATTTTAATAAAATATCATTAATGTCAATTTTAAAAAACATTTAATTTGAATTATAAAACATATATAAAAAGTTTTAATTTTAATATCATCCTTTAACATAACACTAATATGTCATATTAATCTATAAAATTCATGGAAAAGTTTACATAACACAAATTATATTACTTTTAATATTCTTAAAATCATTTATTTAATTCTTCTAATAATTGAATAAATACTGCATTTGTGTTGCATAAGAATTTAAGGTAATTATATAATTTCTAAAAATAATAAATAAATTTATATCATAAAAATAATTTAATTAATCTCAAGATAGGAATTTATATTTGTTCGCAACTTTTTTTTTCTCTATGTGGACACATAATAAATATTTAAAACTAATAGAGTGAAACTTTGTAACCTTTTTCCTTTAAATATTATATAGGTAATTTTCAGGGAAAAGTTTCCATTAAAGAAATATATTTCATGAATATATTGATAAATTTTGAATTATATTCATCCAATAAGAATTAGGATGAAAAATTATAGTCTTGTCACTTATTTTTAACCTCGATTAACCTAACTTACCTTATATCGTGGTGATAAATTTTACCACAGTTACTATTCATATTGGCCAAAAATAAAAGTGAGATATTTAAGAAATTTGAAACTTTGAATTCCAAATATGGAATCTATTTTATCAAATTCAAAACTTATAAGTGGAGGAAATAAATTTTAAAAATAAGCATACAAAACGCAACGAAACCGCTTTTTAGAAGAAAAAAAATTATTAAGCATAAAACTTCATTTATTATTATTCAATGCCTATAAAAATATTAAATAAAGGGTAATATATACATTTAATTAAAATCATTCACTAATATTTATTAATTTAATTAATTAATATAAAAATATTTTGCATGCCCAAAAAAAGTTTTTCATAAAAATATTTTTTTCCTTCAAATGATTTATATTTTAATTTATAATCAATTGATAACCAATGAGTTAATTTTATTCATATGTAACCATGAATTTTTCATAAAATATTTAGTCATATTCATACCTATTAATCCACCTTCTAGGTGATGATTGACACTTTAGATAATAATATTTTAATAGTATATTGTAGTTCCTTTAAACTCAATGTTGTGTGTAACGTAAGCTATCAAAGAAATTAAATTTATTTTAAATATATATATGTATATATATATATATATATATTTCATAAAATATAGGGGTGTTACATTCTACACCCCATAAAATAGATTTTACACTTGAAATTCATCACTCTCATACAATCAAATGAGGATATATTTGTTTCATTACATCATTGAGTTTCAATACAACTTCTTCAAATTTGGGATTTCTCTAGAAAACTTTCAACATGTGAGTAGTCTTGTTCTATATTATTTTATCTCTAAAATCCAAGATTTTTTTTAGTTATTATTTATAATAGAGATCATGTTTTAGTGGTAATACATCTGAATTTAGTACATGTGATGGATCAGGTGCGTACTTCCTCAGGAAAGATACTGTTTCTGATGCTTTCGTCGGGGCGCGCGCACCCGTCCGTCCGCGGAGGAGGATGCGCGGCGCTTGTAGCCCCGCATTTCTGCTTTCCAAAGGCGGGCGGCATTCGCTCCTTATTTAGGGACGTCTGCTCCTTGATCGAAACGGGATGATGGGATGTCGGTTCTTCCTTCTGTGGATTCCTCCTCAGAACTCGTCACCTAGTCCGGGTCTCCCTCATAGATTTCATACGTAGTTCATGAAACTCTTCCCAGTGCCATTTTTCCATGGACGCCGGTTAATTACACTGCTTCTGTCAGGACATTCCAAAGGGTTCGGTCAGGGCAGCAACCTTCAGTCGGGGGAGTAGTCACGTTGAGGCATCAGTAGCGTGTCTGGATGCTGGGGAACCTGACGTGTCTGTCCATTATCCCTGGTCACAGGGCTTCTCGAGGGCATGGAAGCCCGAGGCATCCCACATCGAGCGCAGGTAATTATATGTCATAGACACATATCTGAGGTTTTCCTCAGCTTCCCATGTTTGACACAGGGTACGCCGTGAGTTTAACGTCCAGCGGAGACGGATCAACCCAACCGGAGCATTAGCTAGGATAGATCGGATTGATGGATTTCCCTTGAAGGGATGCCGATACCGAGGCCAGCCCATGGGTGGCTGTGAAGAGGAGCGTACCGACATGGTCTCACCGAGATATGACGATCCGGGAGAGAATCGGGGTGGGTGATAGGTGGATGAATGGAGTGGAGGAGTGAAATGGGACCATCGCAGGGGTGACGGTGAAATTGGTCTTGAACCTTGAAGAGGCTTCCTACGTATCCCCGTGGTAGGGAATAAAATTCTGTGTAGTTCGGAATGGTGCCGGTAAACCGACGCGAAGGTGGACCTTGGCCCGATAAATGTCATCAACGAACCAACGTGAAGGTGGACCTTGGTCCGATGGGTGGTGGGCTAGAACCTCGAGGAGGCTTCCTACGTACCATGCCTTGACATGGATCAAAGTCCTCATAGTTCAAATAATTGATGGAATACAGTTTGACGTCATGCGGGACGACAGTGAACCCTGACGTGAAAAAACGACGGGCAGTGGGTGTCGGTGAACCGACGTAAATGAGGGACCTTGGTCCGATGGGAGATATGTTTGAACCTTTGGGAGGATTCCTACATACCATGCCTTGACATGGATCAAAGTCCTCGTAGTTCATATTGAAAATGGGGAATTGGCACACCGACAAGGAGACGGTATGGGCCAATGATTATTGGGCTTGAACCTCAGGGAGGCTTCCTACGTACCATGCCTTGACACAGATCAAAGTCCTCGTAGTTCGGATTGGAGAATATAGTTTAACATCATGCGGGACGGGGTGAATCGACGTGAATAAGGTCGGAATGACCGGATGGTGGGTTTGAACCTCCTAGAGGCTTCCTACGTACCATGCCTTGACATGGATCAAAGACCTCGTAGTTCATATGGAGGCTTTGTCGGCGAACCGACGTAAAGGTGGACCTTGGTCCTATGAGTGGTGGGATTGAACCTTTGGAAGGCTTCCTACGTACCATGCCTTGACATGGATCAAAGTCCTCGTAGTTCGGAGTGGATGAGTCACAACGGCTTGCCGTCGGACCGGAATGTAGTTTAAAGTCATGTTGGACGAATGTGGGACCCGACGTGAAGAAACGATGGGTAGGCTTGAACCTCAGGGAGGCTTCCTACGTACCATGCCTTGACATGGATCAAAGACCTCGTAGTTCAAATGGGTGTGCAGTTTAATGTCATACGGGACACGGGGGCATACAGTTTAACGTCATGCTGGACGAGGGCAAAAATCGACGTGAATGAACGACCGAGCAATGTGGCTTGAACCTCATGGAGGCTTCCTATGTACCATGCCTTGACATGGATCAAAGTCCTCATAGTTCTCTATGGGTGGAGGTCAAGGTCGGTGCTCACTCTAAGCCCACGTGAGTCATGCTCGGTGTGAGAAACAAGAGGTTGCAAGGAACTGACGATCACGTCGCGAAGGATGCGTCCGTGAGAAGTGAAGAGGGGATTACGCGTTAAGAGGCCCATGGTGCTGGGACTTACTCCAGGATAGAGGCCCATGGTGCGACAAAGTGCGATGGACCTTTGTCCAACGATGGGGGGTGCCTCGTTCCCTATCACGCCCTCCACTGACCTTGGTAGTGGGGAAGTACGGAGATGCAGAGGTGCAGCTATCCGTTGGGGAACTAGGGTCGCCCTTCTCCTATGGACATACACCACTCCAATAAGGAGGATATCATCCCTTGTGGATGGGTGATTCCATTCCTGTGGAGACGAGTGGTGTAAAGAATGTTCGAGCTGGGGGGGACCCTTTGTGAGATGCACGAGGTCGGGTCACAGTTTAACGTCATGTGTTGAGGACATGGTGCTTGGCAGTTTAACGTCCTGCATCTCGGATGAGGTGGGTTCACTCCACACCCCTAGGACTTACATAACTGGTAACCTCTGGTCCTTGGGGAATGGAAGGTACCAGTAAGGCCATGGTCAAGGGGGGTTGTGGAACAAACCATCTAAGGGTCCACGTTAGCGTGGCTATGTGAAGAAGCAATAGCCGTTAGCATGCCTATGCGAAGAAGCATTAGGAAAAGCAACGCCACGGGTGGTGTTGTCCATGGGACTGTGAAATCACATCATGCAAACTTGGAGGGTCACATGGGAAGAGGAATGGCTAAGCAAAGGAGTGTGATTCGCGAAGTGGAGTGCCTTGGCCTTAGCATGGGGCGTAGGTGTGAGTGGAAGGTGCTTCGCGAAGTGGAAAAGTGTTCGCGGAGCACTGCCTCACAAAGAAGAGGTGCCTCGCGAAGCAGGGTCCTGCAAAGTAGTGTGCTTCGCGATGTGTAGCGATCCTGCCTTAGCATAGGGATCACTAGTATGGGTTGGGTGTTTCACGAAGCATAAGTGCTCTGCGGCTGCTCGGGTTCCCTTGGGAATCCCCTTCCTTCGCGAATGTCCTTGAACTTCGCAAAGTGCATCCCTCTCGGAAGAGGGGCTCAAAACGAGACAAAGCAGAGGCGTCTCGCGAAGTAGAAGTACCTCGCGGAGCTCATGATTCCTGGGGGCAAAGAGTGCTTCACGATTCGGGAGAGGAGAAGCCGAAAGGTCGGATTGTCCATCCTCGGGACTCAGGGGGAGTCCAGTATTTATAGGGAAGGGGCTCCACGAAGCGGAACTCGCGCGCCGCCTCAGGTGCTTCGCGGCGCGCTCGCGAACGTCAATGGCGTCCACGAAGAGTTACCGCCTCTGGAGCTTCACGGAGGGCTCGCGAACGTCAACGGCGTCCGCGAAGAGTTTCCACCTCTGGAGCTTCGCGGCGGGCTCGCGAACGTCAAATGCGTTCGCGGAGAGTTACCGCCTCTAGAGCTTCGCGGCGGGCTCGCGAACGTCAAATGCGTTCACGGATAGTTACCGCCTCTGGAGCTTCGTGGCGGGCTCGTGAATGTCAAATGCGTTCTTGGAGAGTTACCACCTCTGGAGCTTCGCGAGACCGCGCTTCCAGTGGTGCTTCGCGGCGGTGCTTCGTGGCGGTGCTTCGCGTTGGTGCTTCGCGAGGCAGCGTGCCAGCCTTCTTTTTCGTCCATCCCTTTCGTGCAATATTTTGGCACCAACAAATGCCCCCCCCCCTCAGACTTGGAGCCGCAAAGGGTGAAGGGTCGAAGTCTGAGGGAAAATCGCCAAAATTGTCGGTGGTTCGCGATGCAGCTACGCGAAGGGGGCCGCGGTGCTGACCGGGGCCACAGATCCGGATGCGCTGCGATGCTCCCCGCGGGTGAGGTGCACCGCGATGCTCCGGGGTTGCCGCCTATAAATAGGGGGTCAACCTCTTTTGTCTTCACGTGACTTCCTTGTCTTTTTGTGCTCTCGACTTCGCGAAGCTCCGTGTACTCCGCGACAGCCCTCCGCGAATCGAGCTTCGCGGCGAACCGCGGGTCTCCGACTCCGCGTCCGCGCCAAGCGAACCTCTGCTTGTCAGCCTCGTCCAGACTTCGCGGATTTGTCTCGCGACCGATCTTTGTGATCTGGCTTCACGATTCAGCTTCGCGGTCGAGCTTCGCGATCCAGCTGAAAAAATTCTTTTCTGAGGGCCGAAATCGAAATGGCCCATCAAGAGGCTGTATTGGGGGTGCTTGCAGATGCTGCTCATCGGGATGAGATGGCCAACTGTCCAGGCCTGGGGGAGATGGTCCGAAGCCACTCAGACCATACTTCTTTGACAGATCTGCTATCGGAGGGTCAGAAGGATTACCCGCAGTGCAAGAAACTGCCATTGTACGGCTTCGGGCTGAGGGATGACGTCTTCATCCCCGAGGTGAGTAGGGACGAACCAGCTTGCTGGTTCAGGAGCATACCATGCCAGCACCAATGGTTCAGGGCAGTCGATGGTCATGCACAAGAGAACTTCACACCCATCACCGCTGACTGCCTCTACAACCATGTGAACGATATTGACGGGAATCCACTGCAACCGGAGATGTCACCTCCTCTCTACCGTACCATACTGAAGGCGGCTTTGCAGGATTCGAAGAAGGGATGGTCCGATGAGTGGGACTTGCGCCAGGGCGGAAATTTTACTGATGACTGGGCCTGGGCCTACTGGGTAGGTGCCTCATGCGAGGAGTTCGGGGCCGATCTGAGGAGAGTGCGGTTGTATGAGGCGGCATGGGCCTCCCAATTCCACATTTACCAACCCAAGCAACTGATGCCGGAACTGCTAAGCAGATGGTCTTCTAGGACCAATACCTTTCACCTGCATCACGGGGAGGTGGGTATCAGCCTGTGGGATGTCCAACAAATTTCTGGGGTCCCGATCTTGGGGGCCATGTATGATGAGTTCCTTCCCTTCATCAGCGCGTGGGAGGATACAGAGCAAATGTCGCAACTGGAGTCAGCACTGATGGCACTTGTCCCTAGAGAGGACAAGGAGGCAGTAAGGGATGTCCACTTTAGGAGATGGTTCAAATGCTTCCTGAATTTCCCAGAGAACCGAGAGTTCCCTCCGAGGCCTCGAACTTGTCCAAGGGCGGCCCAACGGGGCAAGGGGCACTCGTATTGGCGGGTCTTGGAGGACAGCCAATGGAAGACTTGGGGTTTCAGTGTCAGCACTGAACAACAGCTAATAGTCAGGCTGGCGGCGTTCATCGCGGCTCTCATCTGTGGTTGGATCTTACCGGTGAGGGATACAAGCATGGTGGTACAGCCCAGCTCGTTTATTATGGCGTCGATGTTGGCCATGGGGCAGCGGATCAATCTGGGGATCCCGATGCTCACCAAACTGTACAGAATGTTGTGACATATTAGCGAGGGCAAGAAGCCTCCAAGGATATGCGGGCCCTTCCACCTCCTGTATGGGTGGATTGCAACGCATATCAGGGAGATTTACGAGTATCAAAACCCCATTTCGCCGCTGGGATCGAACTTCCGCCCCTCCATCCTGAACGTGGTCGGGAACTTCCCGTTCAAACTAGCTGCTCCAATGGTGCTGAATCGGGTGTGGAGAGCGGATGAGTTTAATTTCCACCCCTTCCCATTGCCGATAGGGATACTTACTGATGACGGGCGGGGAACGGAATAACATCGGGCTTACCTCCCGGCCTTTCGAGGTGGAGTTTTGGTGGCACAGATAGATCGTGAGCCAATCTGCGAACCGTACACCCCGCATTGGTTTGTGAGGCAGTTTCAGTGCCTCCAGTGGCTGACCCCGCAGGTCTACTGGGAGGTGCGTCACGAGGAGCACCCGTGTGTGATGAGGCAGATGTGGCTCATGTTCACACGAGAAGATGGGAAGATGCGGATTTCATTGCCTCCATCCACTGCCACTTTCGGGTTGGTGAGGGAGTATGCCATCAGTTGGGAGGATGCTTACCCAGGGGAGATGCTGAAGCAACCAACTATTCGGGTTAGTGACGGTGGGCCTCCCCTATCTCGAGGTCGGGGTCATAGGGCAGCTAGGGCCGCTCGTGGTGGTGGGGCTACCATGGCAGCGAGACCCGCACCGGCTGAGGGTGTGGCAGCAGCGGTGGATCCGGCGATTCCGGAAGAGCAGGGCCATCCGGAGGGGCAGCCACCGAGAGGATTTCGCAGGATATCCACTCAGGCTCCGGGGAAGCGGCTGCGTCATATCGACATGGCATAGGATGTCGTCTTCCCGGAAGCTTGGGACATTTGGGATGTCAACCGGCAATTCCTCAGCCCACCCGAGATATGGGCCCACCTGAATCGCCTCGGGATGGAATTACCGGGCATAGGCCCAGTTCGAGCTGGATTCATGGCGTCTCTGGCAGAGGCAGAACAGTACCTGGACGAGCTGTAGGATTACGTCCACTCCAGTGGTGTCCCTCTCCCAATGACAGACCGGGTAAGGGTACTGTTGAATCGAACGGTCCCCCCACAGTTACCAGCTGTCGATCTGAGGGAGCGCTTCCCCCTACCGGAAGAATCAGAGGACTCCTCTCGGGAGGACGAGGCTGGAGGAGGGAGGTCGTTGGAGGAGGGCGAGGTCGGAGACCGAGGCTCAAATTCCGACGAATTTGCAGAGGCTCTCGAGGTAGCATTCTGAACTTCTTTCCCTATAATCCATCCTTGGGTCACTGTGAACTTCTCACCAATGTTTGATCCATGCAGGAGGAACTTGTTCGCAGGCCTCGTTCCCGCCCCTCGGCAGGTGACGGTGCAGGACCTTCAGAACCCGCGCCTATGGCTGCGTCCAGTTTCGCGTCTGGTGGGACCAGAGCACCCGGGGAGGCTCTCCCAGAATCTCCAGACCTTCCAAAAGTATACAGAGAGCCTAGCCTCGGGGTCCCGTCAGTACCGGCTCAAGAGCAGCGCCAGGAGGTCGACCTCTGTAAGTCTCCTCTACCGGTTCCTCTGTCGTCATATGTAGACCATGCCTGCCAACTGACATTTATGTCCCTCTCTATCGTGCAGTTCTCCGACTGGCGTGGGCCGCTGCGACAAGGCTGGTTGGGATGTCCGGTGGCGTCCCTACTAGGGGAATTCCGGTGATGGTGGCGATAGTCCCCCCATATCCTCAAGATGCGACGCACACCATCACTGGAGGGACCACCAGCAGGGTCGCACCCGAAGTCATTGAGGTGGAATCCGAGGAAGAGGATCAACCGGTCGGTCCCAGTCTTGTTACACCTGCTTCGGCACCAGGTGTCGTACCAGATTCAACACCAGATGTTGATCCTGCCGAGGATTTCCTGCGGGTGTATCCCGCGTATGAGCCTGCCAATCGTGCAGACTGGGACGAAACGGCTTCCGACGAGGAAGACAGCAGCATAGTCCGCCGCCGGTCGTGGAAGTTGATAACGCGCTTTATCTAGGACACCCCCCAAGCGCAATGGCTAGCCGAAATGGATAGACTCCGCTCGCGGTTGCGCGAACTGTGTGCTGGGGGAGTGGATGCTCAACGTCCTCACGCGCTCATCCGAGATCTTATGGCTGAGAAGATCCGGGAGCATGATCGTGGGCTCAGTGTGGGCTGACAGCGGAGGAAGGCGTCCAGCATCAAGAAGCTCCAGGAGGCAGAAGGCGAGGTCCAACAAATGCAGACCCGGGAAGACGAGCTTTCAGCCTCTCTTGATGCACAATCTGAGCTGTTCTCACGGTTAAAGGCCCAGCTGACAGAGGAAGAAGAGCATATGAGGCAGACCTCTGGAAAGATGGTTTTCGTTCAAGCTGAGGTAGAGAGGGCCAAAGCCAGGACTAACGAACTGCGCCCCATCGCTACTGAGGAGAAGCGGGAGCTAAGAAAGCGGCAGCAAGCCTTGGATGCCACAAGCCAACAGCTGGCGGAGCTGCAATGCTCTTTTGACGGGGTCAACCCATCCATGGGGGGAATCGACCCTCGGGTATTGTAATGAACCCAAAACCCTTTTATTGTTACTTTCGTGCTTCAATTTATTTCCTTTCTTTGTTTTTAATGACGTATCGCGCACGATTTCCACTGTTTAAATTGCCTTGTTACATCCCTACAATGTTTGCGGGACGTTCGGCGACAATTCCCTAGGCCCAATAACACTAACACGATCATTTAGCGCACCTAGATGTGCGAAGAGAAAGAGCCGAGTATGATGGAATTCCACTTGAACATGAGGAAGTGGAAATGTGTGAATCATGACATTCGAGATTCATATCACGATGATGGTGGCGTGACGATGGAGGATAACTGCTGACCGTGTTCGCAACACAGCATCCTGTCGCGTTAGCCTAGGTGGGGACAGACAAATGATGGTTGACCATTGACCATGTTCGAAACACGGGACCATGTCACAAATATTGTCAAATATCCGTAGGGATGTTGGCTCGAAACGATTAGAGGGCCCTTAGGTCCAACATTCATGGAGAGCCCTTAAGCCTAGTATCCATGTCGTCCGAGGGTCCTTTTGGATGTGGAGGAGTATGAGGATCCAAATAGCGAGTTCACGAAGCATGGTCATGGGATGAGGGGGATGCCCCTATAGAAATCCCACACCTCAGGCTCTTTGTCGAAGAACATCTGAATACGACAATGAGACATATTAGAGAGAGGGATTAGATTACTTTCCCATGGGGAGATCTTAGTTTAGGGTCGTAGAATTCGGACCATGGATGGGTAAGGGGAGCAGGGGATACATGGCAAGGCAGTTACAATACCCGATGTGAATGAGGACCTAAGCCCTACTTACCATGCATTCTCTGGGGAAGTGCTCGAGTCGAGGGACCGAACACACAGGTTAGGCTGGGCCCGCGGGGAAGTTCCCGGGCGCTCCTACGTATCTCATAAGGATGAGAATCAAGCCACACGTAGTTCTTGATGGTGACATGGTAATATACCAGTGCCAGGGTAGAAGGGGAGTGTGGTCGTGGCCCTTGCACTAAAAGAAGCGAAATTTGATAAGTCTTGTTTGTTCTTTAAGGTGAATGGTTTTTTTTGAAGCGACAGGCCTAGAGTAGTAGGTCGTGATGTCATCACAAGGATCAAGCCGTGATGGGGGTTGATAAATGGCATGGCACATGACCAATACCCAACGTGATTTCCTCTACAATGAGGTCACCACAATGCAGTGCCGTTTTTTGTCGGGCGGCCAGGACAATAATGTCACAGTTTAGGGTCGTATGATAGGACTGAGCGTGCATTTTATCTTCATGCAACACAGATGTAGCAGAGGCGATGCTAGGCGGGGAATGTGCGCAGTGTCATGAGACACAATCGATGGAGACATCATCCCACATCACACTATGCGCCACTCCAAGAGGGAGACCTCAGGCCGAGGGGCCTATATAGAGGTAAGAGGTGAAACATGGGGAGAGACTAGCTCCCCAAATGGGTTGTACCCGAAGACGGGGCGTCCGGGCGGTCCTACGTATCCCATGAGGATGGGAATCAAGCCACATGTAGTCCCGGATGGATCTTAGTTTATGGTCTTAGAGCTCGGACCATGGGAGCCCTGAAGGACGCCATATTGCAGCTTTGTCCCCCTGACATGCAAAGGTGCACTGAGGGATAGCGCCAAAAGTGTCAAGATTCCACCCAGACATGATGGGGTGGAAAATGATGTGAATCATGCAACCAACATTCGAGGACTGAAGGGGATGGCGTGACGACAGAGTATTACTGTTGACCATGTTCACAACGCATCATCCTATCGCGTTAGCCTGAAATGGGGACAAACAAATGAGCATCGACCGCTGACCGTATTCGCAACGCGGTATTTTATCGATTTTTTGTCCAAAACCCTCGGGGGTGTTGGCCCGTAATAGTAGGAGAGCCCTTGGGCGTAGTATCCAGGCCGTTATTGGGGGTCCCTCCGGGTGTGAAAGGTAATGGAAGCCCGAATGGAGGGGAACACGAAGCTTGACAAGTGGAAGGAACTTGATCAAGTTGAATCTGACACTCTTGGTCTTAGACCAGAGTACTCATGACACATGGGTTGGTAGCTATATGGAGTCGAGGGACTCAACTTGAGGGTGATGGAGAGATGGCGGATCCGCGGGAGAAGGGGGCATGGTGCCCAAAGCCTTGTATCATACCTACATATCCCCCTTCTGGGGATGGATAGACCAAATGGCCTAGGTGACCGGGAGATCAGGAGATCTCTAAGAGGTGGGTCTGGACCCGAAGCCTACACATTTAGGTGGTCCTACGTATCCCATGAGGATGGGAATCAAGCCACACGTAGTTCTTGAAGGTTGCCTTTTAATGTCATGCTGGACAAGGAATATGAGGGCTAACTCTTAGAACGGGGGTGCGCGTGGTGCAGCTATTGCAAACCCGACGTGAATGAGGACATAATCCCACACTACGCCACACAGTCCCGTAGTCGGGGTCCTGAAGGCAGGACCAGAGAGGTGGATTAGCTGAACTCAAGCTGGACCCAAAGACAAGGGGTCTGGGCATTCCTACGTATCCCATTAAGATGGGAATCACGCCGAACGTAGTTCCAGATGAGAATCTTAGTTTATGGTCTTAGAGCTCGGACCGTGGATGGTGACAACTTCCCGAGTAAGCACAGATGTCAACCCGATCCCTAAGCCCACGTGAGGTAAACTCGGTGTGGGAAACAAGGGGGGAATCCTTATCGCAATACTTGGGGCGTCCATCAAAGGGGAGTCGGCAGAGAGCCCCGAAGGACACCTTTTGACGCGGCTTGTTTCCCCAATGCGCAGACGTGCACGGAGGAAAAGTACCAAGGGTTCTGTGACTCTACTTGGACACGGTGAAGTGATGAAGGGTGAGAATTGTGCACCCGACATTTTGGGCTTAATGGGTTGGCGTGGATATAGAGGAACACTGTTAACCATGGTGGAAACGCAGCGTCCATATCGCGTTAGCCTGAGGTGGGAACAACAAACGAGCATCGACCGCTGACTATATTCGCAACGCGGGATTTTATCGATTTGTTGTCCAAAACCCTCAGGGGAGTTAGCCCGTAACGGTAGGAGAGCCCTTGGGCGTAGTATCCAGGCCGTTCTTGGGGGTCCCTCCGGGTGTGAAAGATGATGGAAGCCCTGATGCAGGGATACACAAAGCCTGGAAAGCGGGTGCGGACGTGTCCGAGTAAAGCTTGGCACTCCAGGTAATAAACCAGAGTGCTCTTAGGCACATTGGTGACCTACCGAAAAGGGATCGACGAGACAACTCAGTAGGGAGAGGTACATGGCGTGGTCATTACAAGACTGACGCGAATGAGGACATAATCCCACACCACACCATATAATCCCCTCATGGAGGAAGGGTAGGCCAAGGGGCCAAGATGGGATGAAGATTCCCGAGGGATGGGGCTAGACCCGAATCCTAGACGTTCAGGTGGTCCTACGTATCCCATGAGGATGGGAATCAAGCCACACGTAGTTCTCCAAATGTAGTTTAACGTCATACAGGACGAAGAGGGGAGTAATATACCCCTAAACAAGGGAGGTGTACGGTATGGCAAAGAAGCCGATGTGAATGAGGACGTAGTCCTACACCACACCATATAATCCTATAAGAGAGGACCTGGGCCGTGGGCCGGAAAGGCCAAGGGGCCTGACAGTTAGGCATTGGTCAGGAAGGCCTGACTGGTTGTAGTTTAGTGTCTTGCAATGAGGACGAGGGTCGGGGACCCGAGAAGGCCAAGGGGCCTGAGGCTGGGCCTCGTAAAGGGAGGGCGTACGGCATGGTACATGATCCCGATGTGAATGAGGACGTAGTCCTACACCACACCGTACACCCCGGGTAAGAGGGGACCTGGGCCGGGGGGCCCGAGAAGGCCAAGGGGCCTAAGGTCAGGCATCAGTCAGGAAGGCCTGGCTGGTTTGCAGTTTAACGTCTTACATGAGGATGGGGGTCAGGGACCCGAAAAGGCCAAGGGACCTGAGGCTGGGCCTCGTAAGAGGAAGGTGTACGGCATGGTACATTATCCCGACGTGAATGAGGACGTAGTCCTACACCACACCGTACACCCCTATGGGGAATCAGGGTCGCGGGCCTGATTTCTAGCACCACCCGGGGGGAAGTTTGTCACTTCGGGATGGGGCAAAAAAAATCGATGCACTCGATGTCTGGGACATCTCGGGGTGGACCTAAAGATCCAGGACATTGTTGACCATGTTCGAAACACAGCGTTCCTATGGTGACCCGATATGGGAGCAACAAATGAGCGTCGACCGCTGACCAAATTCGCAATGCGGGACTTGTATCGGCTTGTTGCTTGAAAACCCTCGGGGGCGCTGGCCCGTATCGGTAGGAGAGCCCTTGGGCGTAGTATACAGGCCGTTCTTAGGGGTCCCTCCGGGTGTGCAAAAATGATGGAATCCAAGTCAAAGAGTGGTTGAAGCATAGTTGTATCCATCCATGAAAGAGGTAAACATCTCCAGGGGGATGTGCCGCCGGGTCGAGACTTTCTCGATGTGAGTTGGGGAAAAAGTGTGCACCCTGCCATGTCTTGACCAGAGGGGAAGATTTTGGATTTTGGGCTGGGCCAACAGACGAAATTCCCGGGCATTCCTACGTATCCCATTAGGACGGGAATCAAGCCATACGTAGTTCTTGAAGGCCATGCAGTTTAGCGTCATGAGGTGAGGACGTGGGGGGAATAGAAGAACGGGAGTGGGCACATGGTGCGACCCTTACAATCCTTGTGTGAGCGGGGTTTTATGAGCGGGTCTAAGAAAGCCTACTCCCTAGCTACACAAAGATCCTCCAAGGAAACTATTCCCAGGAAGGGATAGTGGAAGAGAAAAGCTTGGGGCTGGGCTCAAGATGAGGCGTCTGAGCATTCCTGCGTATCCCATCAAAATGGTAATCAAGCCACATGTAGTTCTTGAAATGCAGTTTAATGTCATGCGGGACAAGGAGCATCTCATTTGGGGACATGTAAGGTACGGAAAGCAATCCGACATGAATGAGGACGTAATCCCATACTATACCATACAGTCCCACAAGAGGGTAAGTCGAGGAAAAAACCAAGGGGCCTGGGGCCAGACCGCGGTCGGGGAGACCTGACCAACTTGTGGTTTAACGTCTCGCGGTGAAGATGGGGGGCCAGGGGCCTAAGGAGGCCAAGGGGCCTGAAGCTGAGCCTCGGTCAGGAAGGCCTGACTGGCTTGCAGTTTAACGTCTTGCAGTAAGGATGGGGATGCAGTTTAAGGTCGTGTGGGACCATCTCGCAGTTTAGGGTCATGCAGGACCCTTTTTCCCAAGGCAAAGTATCGCTTAAGTAACTTGGAATTGGTGGGAGGGGTTATACACTCTCCATACATGGTCACCAAGGAGTATTCTCCAATGGGGTAAACCTTATGGACGATATAAGGCCCTTCCCATTTGGGTTCTAATTTAGGCGGTTTCCTACCGGGAATCATTGGTGCTCGAAGGGCCAGTACCAGGTCGCCCTGTAGAAAAGAGCGGAGACGAAACTTCTTGTTGAAGGCCCTCACTATCTTATCCTGATGCCTTTCCAGATTGTGCAGGGCACGAAGCCGGTTCTCGTCAAGTGCTTCCAATTCAGCTAGATGGATCTCGGCTACCTCATCTGATGTCTGATGATCATAAACTACAGTGCGTAATGATGGCAGCTGGATCTCAATGGGTAGGACGACCTCAGCTCCATACACCAGGGAATATGGGGTCAACTAGGTAGAGTTGCGAGTCATCGTCCGGTAAGCCCAGAGGGCGTTGGGGAGCTTGTCCGGCCAACTTTTCTTGTTCTGACCAACTATCTTCTGCAGAATGTTAGAGAGGGTTTTGTTAAACGCCTCGATCTGTCCATTTGCCTGCGCGTAGTAGCGGGAGGTATGGTTCGACCGGATATCGTACTTGGCGTACAATTTCTTCAGTTCAGCCGCTCGGAAGTTGGTGCCGTTATCGGTGAGGATGGCGTGAGGGACCCCAAACCAGTGGATAATGTTGGAGCTCACAAAGTCAACGTTGGAACGGGCCTTGACCTCTTTGAGCGGAACTGCCTCTGCCCACTTGGAGAAGAAATCTGTAGCAGTCAGGATGAACCTACACTGGCGGGCTGTTGCCGGTGGATACGGTCCCACTACATCAAGTCCCCATACCGCAAATGGCCAAGAGTACTTGGTGGGGTGGAGGGGCTCTGGCGGCTGATGCAGGAAGTTGGCGTGAACTTGGAACGCGTGGCATCTCTTGGCATATCCAATACAATCGTGGATCATAGAGGGCCAGAATTACCCCAACCTCCGGATCTGATGGGATAGCTTCGGTCCAGCTTGATGGGCGCCACAGGAACTAGAGTGAACCTCTTTCATAACTTGAGGTACCTCTACTCCTTGGATGCAACAGAGGAGGACAGCATCAAAACTCCGCTTATAGAGGATCTGTTCAAGACTGGGGCCGCTCTGGAGGGTAAATTGCAGCGCGTGGCGTCGGATTCGCTCGCGCTCGGCCCGGTCATCCGGGAGGTGACCATTTTTGAGGTACTCAACAAAAGGTGCCCTCCAGTCGGGAGTGGATTCAACCAATGCGTCTGATGAACCTGGGACCCCTGATGCAGAGGGTCTGGTGGTGAGATGACTTACCCGCAGGCCATCATTGTCCTCTTGGGTGACGGGGGCAATGACTCTCTGGTGTGCCACATGTATGATCAAATCATCTTGATCAGGTTCTGCGAGCGACGCGGCTAAGCCAGCTAGGGCGTCTTCTTGGCCGTTCTGCGACCGTGGGACATGGGTAACCTCTGGTCAAGAAGAGAACTGGGCCATTAGGTGGAGGGTGTACTCCAGTAACGGTGCAAGCTCTGGCTTCTTGATGACGTAGTCTCCATTAACCTGTTTGATTACCAGCTCAGAATCTCCCTTCACATGTAGATGGGGAACATGGATCTCAAGGGCCAACTCGAGGCCGGTGATGAGAGCCTGGTACTTTGCCTCGTTGTTTGTACAACCTTCTGACAACAGGAATGAGTATGGTAGGACGGTCTGCGCCGGGGTAATAAAGACAATACCCAGGCCCACTCTGTTGAGCTTGGGATCGTTGAGCCTCCTACCGGTGGGGCTCCAGGAGGCGTCGTCGAAATTCATTTTCCAACACGGGACAGCATGATCGACTGAGAGGATCATCTCATCAGGAAAATCCAGGTCCAGGGATTGATCTGCGGAGGTTGGATGGGCAGCTAAAAAGTCTTCCAACGCATGTCCCTTAATGGTCTTATGAGGTACAAACCTGATATCAAACTGCTGGAGAATCACTACCCACTGTACTAGTCGGCCAGTCAGCATGGGGCGGTTCAGGATGTACTTCAGTGGGTCTACCCGGGAGACCAATTGCACCTCATGGTGCTGCAGGTAATGTCGCAACTTCTGCACGGCGAAGACGAGCGCAAGGCGGCTCTTTTCTATGGGGGAGTATCTGACCTCCGTATCGAGAATCATACAGCTGAGATAGTAGAGACTGTTCTCAGTACCCTCGTTATTCTTCTGGGCGAGCAGCGCACCGAGGGATCTCTCCAGGGCGGTCACATAAAGGACCAGCGGCTTTCCGGAGACGAGTGGCATCAAGACCGGAGGTCGGAGCAGATACTGCTTGATTTCCTCGAAGGAGGTCTGACACTCCTCATCCCATTCGTAGGCGGCGCCCTTCTTCATAAGCCGAGAAAAGGGATTACACTTGCCGTCCAGATTGGCAATGAATCGGCGTATATAGGCTAAGTGGCCTTGAAGGCCTCGAAGTTCCCGAATGTTGCTCGGGGGAGGCATTTGGTTGATGGCCTTGATCTTCTCCGGGTCGATCTCGATACCTCGGTATCTGACAACAAATCCCAGAAACTTGCCAGAGGTGACCCCGAAAGCACACTTCAACGGGTTCATCTTTAAGTGACGGGAACGGAGGAAACCGAACACTTTATCGAGGTCTTTGAGATGGTCCTGGCGCTGACGTGATTTGACTACGAGGTCATCCACATAGCATTCCACCAATGTTACGATAATCGGCTTGAATATGCGATGCATGGCCCTCTGATAAGTGGCACCTGCATTTTTCAAACCGAATGGCATAACTTGGTAGCAAAAGGTACCTTGGGGAGCCCTGAAGGCAGTGGACTCCTCATCTTCGGGGGCCATACGGATCTGGTTGTACCCGGAATACCCATCCATAAAAGAGAGAGCTTGGAACCCGGCCGTGGCGTCAATCAATAGCTCCGTCACTGGGAGTGGGAGGTCATCCTTTGGGCAGTGGCGATTAAGATCACGGAAGTCGATGCAGACTCTAATCTGCTCATTCTTCTTCCTGACTGGCACAATGTTGGAAAGCCACTTGGGGTACTGGACCTCCTTAACGAAGTTAGCTTTGATTAGCTTGTCAACTTCGGCCTCAACCATAGCACCATGAGAAGGGTGCATCTTCCTGGGAGGCTGATTAAACCCACGATGTTTTACCGGGAGGCCCAAACGGTGAACGGCTACCCGGGGATCTAGTCCTGGCATCTTGCTGTAACTCCAAGCAAACACATCATGGTGATTTTTGAGGAAGTCTACATACTGCTGCCGCTCCTCGAGGGACATGGATGCACTGATCAATGTGGGTCTCGGATCTGCCTTGCTACCAAGGTTCACCTGTACCAGTTCATCAACCGTGGTAGAGACGCCTTCTTCAAAGGCAGGGGGAGCATCCTCCAGGTCTTCCTCCCCACCCGTGGGGGAACTTCCCGTGACGGGAGATACTTTTGGGATATCACAGCCTGAGGGGCAGCTGGTGCCGGCTCGGGCAGCAATGGTCATCATATCAGGAGAGTCACTTTCCATTGAGACCATAGCAATGAAGGCAGTCGACCCTATCCCATCTGGCCTTCGGCCTAAGGGGCCCTGTTTGATGATATCAAAGCAGTGGTGACGTGTCGGCCTGAGTCGGTTAATTCCAGCCCAGTGGAAGAGACACGTATGGCGCACCGCCGTTGTCATAAGCTTGACGTCCCGGTACCGTACAGGGGTAGGAGGTTCCGGGATGACCTGAGCCTGGTTGATGTAGGAGTACGAGGTGATTTTCCATCGTCGCTTGGACACGGGAACATGCCTTCCTTGCATACCCGAAACAACAAAACATTTCCCCATGTCGGGGGTCGTGGCCTCCAACCGGTGGATCGGGAGGATGTAGGCATCATCCATGCTTGCCCAGGGATCACTTGTGACCGGGGCGGGTTCATCCTCACTTACTAGGATCTGTTTATCCTTACTTTTGTAATAACCCGCATCCAGATAGCAGGCCTCACAAGAAGTGAAAGGGGACGCATATCCTTGGAGCACGCCTACTCGACCGTTGAGCGAGTACTTGAGGCACTGGTGATACGACGAAGGGACCACTGCGTGTAGATGGAGCCATGGCCTACCCATAAACGCGTTGTAGGCGGTGTCCTGAGAGACAACCATGAACTCGGTGCTGGAAATTAAGCCACTGAACTAAGTCTTCAGGCGGATCATGCCGACTGGGGTTTGCTCGGTCCTATCGTACCCCTGGATTCTGAGGTCAGAGGGAGTTAAATCACCTTCAGACAGACCCAGCTTTCACAACGTCCGGGTCGGAATTAGATTGATTCCGGAACCCGTGTCAACGAGGCAGCGACGGACTTCCATGCCATTGAAGTGGCCAGTGATGTACAGCGGGCGAATGTGCCCCTGTATAGGAGGGTCCTCATCTTCACCGGAGAATGAGATAACCACCTGACATTCGGCGTTTTCAATCATCTCGGTATGGAAGGCTTCTGCAGCTGCTACCTCCTTCTCAAACTGGAGGGGGCTCCTTAGGGCCTCGGCAAGTGCCTCGCACATTTCAGATGACAGGCGAAGGGCATCGAGGATAGAAAGCCTTGCCGGAATGCCGGCCAGGTGCTTTAGGACATCATACTTTCGTGCCAAACACGAACCTCTGCTTACAGGAGGTCGGTCAACATTTGGAGGCATAGTGGGTCCTGCTGGTTGAACCGGCGATCGGCTAGTACTGGGCACATCTTGATGCCCACTAGTAGAAGCCTGGAGAGTAGTCTCCGGACTAGGATTGGGCAGCGAAGGCTAGCCTGTAGCCGGGAAAGACTGACCGGGATACGAACGAGGCAACTCTCCCTGATCTAGTAGCACGAACAGTGGTGGAGGTAGAGCTGAGGGCATTAGATGGGGTTGTGCGTGCTGAGCTCTGCGCTGAGCCTGTTGCCTGGTCTCAGTAGCATGCACGGCTTGACTGAAAGTGTCTGCTGACGTACCTCGATGACCGGCACGGTTGTGATTCCGCTGACGTTGACGTCGGCTGGAAACATTGGGGAGGTTCGCCTGGCACTCCCCCTCGTCGGGAGTCATATAGGGCTTTACCAGCTCCACGGTGTTAACTGAAGCATACCCTTGGCTGTCGCTCGAGGATTCATCCACCACTGGGAGGATTCTGGGAGGAATCCCCATTTTAGGGGTCATAAAGTCGCCAAGAGTGCGGGATGACGACGGCAACGGTGGTGTGCATTGCTCCTTCTTTCGTCGCTGCTACTTGCCCTTTTGGGAAGAGGTCGACTGTGAAGATGATGTGGGGGTACCAGCTACTTCTTCTGAAGGTTCCGATTACTTCAGGCGCACCCGGATGATACCATGGGCACGGACGACAGTTTTTCGAGCCATCCAGTCGTCGTATTTCCGGGATCCGCGGTTGGGAACCTGCTGCCACTCGCCTTCGCTGTCGCTGTCGATCTCTGATCCTGCAAAGACACCTGCCACTTGCGCTGGTGTTGGGCCCAAATTAACTATGTTTTTGTTGACCTGGTCTTGAATCCAGTATTTAAACACATAGCATTGCTTGAGGGTGTGCCCCAGAATTCGATGATAAGGGTAGTAGTTGGGGTGATTGGTGAGATTCGCCTCTGTCGACCTCCTGCACTCGGTCAGACGCACAATCCCTTGCTCTAGAGCACTTCGGAAGTAGCCAGGGACCTGATTTTCATTGAACGAATAAGTTTGGTGCCTTCTTTCCGGATAGGGGGCCCTGGGGGGCTGGCCCGGACGAGGGGCCGGAGGGGCCTGCCGAGGAGGTGGCACCTGATTGTCTCGCCTAGTTGGTGGTGGCGCATTACGCGGGGGAACCTGTCGGTTCTGAGGCAGTCGCTGCTGGGCAGGAGCCTGTGCTTGAGGTAGAGGACCTCTGTGGGGTTGCGGGGATGGTGTCGTCGTTAGTAACTCCAGCTGCCTCGGGGCTTCTATTTGGGCCACCGCGACGGGTTCAGCCCTGGAGGTCCTCCTGGCTGGGATCATAGGGGGCAACAAACGTGTCTGACTAGCCTGTTGCAGGGCTTCCTCAAGGCGCTGAGCCTTGTCTGAGAAATCTATGAACCCTCCTGGGTAGTTCTGGGTAATCAGGGAGGGTATCATCTCCGTTTTGACGTTCCCCACGCACATCGTCAGTAATTTCTCCTGAGTCAGTGGCATATCGAGGGAATACGTAAGTCCCTTCCACTGGGCGATGAAATCTGCGACTCGCTCATCAGGCCTCTGCTTGCACTTGAAGAGGTCTGCAATGCTGGTCTTCTGTGTGGTGGAGCTGAACTGGTACATGAACTGTCGGCAGAGGTCCTCCCAACCGTTCACCGATCCGATAGGGAGCTGGTTGTACCAGACGAATGCCGGACCTTCCAATGTCTGTACAAAACATCGGAGCTTGGAGGCTTCTTGCTGATCCGGGGTCCCCAGCATGGGGACACACCTGGAAGAAAAATGAGACAAGTGCTGCGGTGGGTCCTCTGTCCCGTTGAAGGGTGAGAAATTGGGGTTCTCGAAACCCGGAGGTGCGGGCATATCATCTACCCATGCGGGATACGGCTTTCCATCCAGTGGGACCGCCACCTGCCGCATTTCCAATGCTTCGAGGCGGGCTGTGAGTGCCGCAATAAGATCATCCGGATGGGGGTCCCTGTCTTTACGGGGATCCCTAACCACAAGTGCATTGCCAGGTTCTTCAACATGGTAGACTACTTTGGTTGCTCGGGGATCAACTGGCGGGACGACCTGCGGGGCGACTGGGGGAACCCGGGCTGGGTTCTACAGATTGCCCAGTCGCTCGGGGGGGGGGGGGGGGTTGGAGAAACGTATCGCGCCCTCTTTCCATACGTTCCAGCTTCTGCCCTGTCTGCGGTAGTAGCATGATCAGGGTTTCCCAGAGGCATCTCACCGGGGGGACTTGTTCCTGCCCCTACTACCCTGGCCTGGGATTACCATAGTCGGGTCGCCGCTCTGCAGAGCGCTCAGCCAAGAGTTCGTCAACCAGCCTCTTCTGCTCAACAAGCTGCTGGCGTAACGTGGCCTTCTCGAGATCTTCATCCGTTTTCTTCACAGAGGCAGACGGGTCAGAGTGCTTGACAGTTCCAACATGATCTTTACCCTTTCCGGCGTTTCGACCGAGTACCAGCAACTCGGTGGGTACGGGGAGGCCTAGCAGGTTCCTCTGCTGACGGGTAACCCTCCCTGATGGGTCTAACAGTGGCAGTACTCCCTCGGGGGGGAAGTCTCCATCAAGGAGTTCAAGCTCGTCTTCCTTGTCCACAATGTCGGCCATTTGGACCGCGACCCCTCTCGAGGGCATGTCCTCGATGTCACATAATGAATCGGGTTGCCGTCAGATAGGGTCGAAGAGGAGAGCGGCATAGTGTCCCCAACAACGGACTTGCACATGGGGGTGGCTTCCCTGACAATCCTGCGGAGTGATTTAAAACTCTGAACGCATTTTTGTTGAAGGGTGCTCTGACGGCTTGGAAACTCGGGGCACTGGGCCACAAGGAGTGCGGCCGAATTGATCAGGCGGCACTGCTCGCTGATTTCTTCGAAGTGATCTCGACTCCTGGGGTATTCCACCAGCTCGTAACGGAGGCAGAAATGTGTCACCCATAGGGTTCGACAAAATCACCCCACTTCTTCAGGGGTAAGAGACTCTGGTATGCGAAAGTTCAGCGCTGCCGTCGGCCAGAACTTCTCCGGGAAGTAATCTGCTGCAAGAATACTCCAGAAGCTCCTGGGTTCGGACTCAGGGTCTAGCCCTGTGTTGCCCCACTCGTCAACTGGGGGCAGCTGAGGGACCGACAGCGGTACCGAGGCAGACCTCTAGGATAACAAACTCGGCGGTGGGGAATACGGCGAGCGAGCTGACTGGCTGCCGAATTCCGGGCCGTCCTCCGAAGAGTGAGGTGACCTGGCCACGATGTCACGATACGAGGGGCTGATAACAACAGCTTCCGGCACAAGAGTTGCGGCTACCGGTGACCGGTCATGTCGTCGTTCTACCGCCGCTAGCCCCCAAAATAGCTCTCTGTGATCTCTAGTAGAGGTAGAGGGTGCTTCTGGTGATGATGACGATGACCGCGCGGTCAAGACCTGCGGAATTCCCAAGATTTCTTCCTCCTGGATGTACCTGCGGAGAGAGATGGAAATCTGGTGGACCTCACATTCCAGGAGAATGAGGCTAACGCATCTGGTTCCTACCCCGGTCCTTAATACGGAAGAGCAGGGAGAAGGTTCCATCGCTGAGTCGCACTCCGCTTCAGAGTCGGAGAAGCAGGCAGGTTTGATCTCCACCCAGGCTTTCCCAGGACTCTTCTTGTAGCGGCGACGGCCTGCTCTCCTGCCCCAGGGTGGCTCTTCGGGATAGGGTTGATCCCTATCAGGCAGTCTCGGGGCATCGCTGGCGTTGTGGCGGAGAGGTCCCCCACTCGAGATAGCCGAGGTGCGAGGGGAACCAGGGAAAATGTCGAAGGGTACATGGGGAGGACCTCCACGAACAACACCCATGTAGGCGGAGCCTCTGTTGGAATCGGCAGGAGCATGGGGAGGACCCCCATGGTCGATGCGGGTGGAGCGAGGCTGACCTTCACTCCTCGAGTTGCTGGGGCGAGGAGGACCTTCACCGGTCGCAGAGAGGACGTAGGGAGGGCCCCCACGTTGAAGAAGGACCGGATGGACGGTGCCTTCAGGTTGGCGGTCAGGGGCAGGGGGATGGACTCCATACCATGTATAGTGGGCGTGGGAAAGGTTTCCGTGATGAGTGTCACTGCCGCAGGGCAGGTCTCCCGTCGAGATGGGGGTAGCACGAGGCATGCCTCCATGACGAACTTCGGAGCGGGGAAGGCCCACACTCTATGGAGTAGTGGTACGGGGAGGGCCTCCGTACGGGGTGACATCACCACGGGTTACTTCGCGGCAATCACCACTTGGGCCTGCAACCCGGAGAGTCAACCCAGCCTTCCCGTGGGGCGGTTGGGGTCTTGATCCTGGTTGGGTGAAGTAGTGCCCCTACTCAGAGTATGCAGGGGCTTCATGATACACGTCGGCGGTGGCTCAGGCCGCTGTAGCTGTTGACGTTGACGTGCCCGGGCGAGCGTCCTCAGCCCGGGCCCGGCGCTGACGTCGGGTCAGGCGAGCTGGTGCAGGTGGTGCAGGGGCATGGCCTGCCTGCTCTTCCTGTGGAGCCGGACGGCGGCGCTGACGCAGCTGGACGGGAGCTCTCGCCTGGAGCCCTTGGGTCGGGACCCTGAGCGGGCTGAGTCGGACGGCGCCCGCCTCTTCGGCGTAAGGCGAGGAGTTGTCAAGGCATTCCGGGGACAGGCTCCCGAAACGGTTGAACGTTGGGGTGGGGAGTAGGGGCTCCCTGCGCGGCCTGTTAGGGTAGCATTGACGGTGAGGCCTGGACGTCTCCAGGTCCAGGCGGGCCATATCCCTAGTTGGGATGACTCCTTCCTCCTCGTACCTGCACACGAGGTTGTTGATCACCCTTCGTTGGATGACCTCTGATGGGGAAAGGGGACGTGGGTGCCCCGTATTCCGTGATGTGGCAGCCGTCATGGCAGTAGCGGCGCCATGTGGGGTGGCTGTGGCGATATTGCCCCTACCCCTGCGTAGGCTAGCGAGCGGTGATCGCGTCTCTGTAACAGCAACCTGGTTCCTGAGAAACGAAGGGATCAACTCATCAGCACTGAGAGGGAAAAGGATTGACAACCAGTGCCCCAGCGTCCTTCCATTCTCCACGTCTGTAAGAAGGATCCATGCCGACACGCTGCAAAACAGGGTGCCCCATGTTCTCCTGCCCCGACTTCCGGTGAGTTTCACGACAGGCCCGCTATTTGTTTGGCGGGACCAGGAGTCGGATATCTGGATCTGGTGACATGTCCATATACTGGTGTCTCGAATGCTACTAATCTCCATATTGAGGAGAAGAAATTCACGTTGGGTTCACCATTTCTGTTTCTGATGCTTTCGTCGGGGCGCACGCACCCGTCCGTCCGCGGAGGAGGACGCGTGGCGCTTGTAGCCCCGCATTCCCGCTTTCCAAAGGCGGGCGGCATTCACTCCTTATTTAGGGACGTCTGCTCCTTGATCGAAACAGGATGATGGGATGTCGGTTCTTCCTTATGTGGATTCCTCCTCAGAACTCATCACCTAGTCCGGGTCTCCCTCATAGATTTCATACGTAGTTCGTGAAACTCTTCCCAGTGCCATGTTTCCATGGACGCCGGTTAATTACACTACTTAGGTCAGGACATTCCAAAGGGTCCGGTCAGGGCAGCAACCTTCAGTCAGGGGAGTAGTCACGTTGAGGCATCAGTAGCGTGTCTGGATGCTGGGGAACCTGACGTGTCTGTCTATTATCCCTGTTCACAGGGCTTCTCGAGGGCATGGAAGCCTGAGGCATCCCACATCGAGCACGGGGAATTATATGTCATAGACACATATCTGAGGTTTTCCTCAGCTTCCCATGTTTGACACAGGGTACGCCGTGAGTTTAACGTCCAGCGGAGACGGATCAACCCAACCGGAGCATTATCTAAGATAGATCGGATTGAGTTATTTCCCTTGAAGGGATGCCGATACCCGGGCCAGCCCATGGGTGGCTGTGAAGAGGAGCGTACCGACATGGTCTCACCGAGATATGACGATCCGGGCGAGAATCGGGGTGGGTGATAGGTGGATGAATGGAGTGGAGGAGTGAAATGGTACCATCACAGGGGCGACAGTGAAATTGGTCTTGAGCCTTGAAGAGGCTTCCTACGTATCCCTGTGGCAGGGAATCAAAGTTCGCGTAGTTCGGAATGGTTCCAGTAAACTGACGCAAAGGTGGACCTTGGCCCGATAAATGTCGTCAGCGAACCAACGTGAAGGTGGACCTTGGTCCGATGGGTGGTGGGATTGAACCTCGGGGAGGCTTCCTACATACCATGCCTCGATATGGATCAAAGTCCTCATAGTTCCAAGAATTGATGGAATACAGTTTGACGTCGTGCGGGACGACAGTGAACCCTGACGTGAATAAACGACAGGTGGTGGGTGTCGATGAACCAACGTAAATGAGGGACCTTGGTCCGATGGGAGATGGGCTTGAACCTCTGGGAGGATTCCTACATACCATGCCTTGACATGGATCAAAGTCCTCATAGTTCAGATTGAAAATGGGTACTTGGTACACCGACAAGGAGACGGTCTGGGCCAATGATTGTTGGGCTTGAACCTCAGGGAGGCTTCCTACGTACCATTCCTTGACACGGATCAAAGTCCTCGTAGTTCGGATTGGATAATACAGTTTAACGTCATGCGGGATGGGGTGAATCGACGTGAATAAGGTCGGAATGACTAGATGGTGGGTTTGAACCTCGTAGAGGCTTCCTACGTATCATGCCTTGACATGGATCAAAGACCTCGTAGTTCATAGGGGGGCTTTGTCGGTGAACCGACATAAAGGTGGACCTTGGTCCTATGAGTGGTGGGCTTGAACCTTTGGAAGTCTTCCTACGTACCATGCCTTGACATGGATCAAAGTCCTCGTAGTTCGGAGTGGATGAGTCACAACGGCTTGCCGTCGGACCGGAATGCAGTTTAAAGTCAAGTTGGACGAAGGTGGGACCCGACATGAAGAAATGATGGGTAGGCTTGAACCTCAGGGAGGCTTCCTATGTACCATGCCTTGACATGGATCAAAGACCTCGTAGTTCAAATGGGTGTGCAGTTTAATGTCATACGGGACAAGGGCGCATACAGTTTAACGTCATGCTGGATGAGGGAGAAACTCGACGTTAATGAATGACCGAGCAATGTGTCTTGAACCTCATGGAGGCTTCCTACGTACCATGCCTTGACATGGATCAAATTCCTCGTAGTTCTCTATGGGTGGAGGTCAGGGTCAGTGCTCACTCTAAGCCCACGTGAGTCATGCTCGGTGTGAGAAACAAGAGGTTGCAAGGACCTGACGATCACATCGTGAAGGATGCGTCCGTGAGAAGTGAAGAGGGGCTTATGCGTTAGGTGGCCCATGGTGCTGGGACTTACTCCA
Source organism: Viscum album (assembly GCA_963277665.1). Lineage (NCBI taxonomy): Eukaryota > Viridiplantae > Streptophyta > Magnoliopsida > Santalales > Viscaceae > Viscum > Viscum album. The sequence continues at coordinate 1,704,123,141 of OY728122.1, forward strand.
GAATGGAGGCCCATGGTGCGACAAAGCGCAATGGACCTTGGTCCAATGATGGGGGGTGCCTCGTTCCCTATCACGCCCTCCACTGACCTTGGTAGTGGGGAAGTACGGAGATGCCGAGGTGCAGCTATCCGTTGGGGAACTAGGGTCGCCCTTCTCCTATGGACATACGCCACTCCAATAAGGAGGATATCATCCCTTGTGGATGGGTGATTCCATTCCTATGGAGACGAGTGGTGTAAATAATGTTCGAGCTGGGGGGGACCCTTCGTGAGAGGCACGAGGTCGGGTCACAGTTTAACGTCATGTGTTGAGGACATGGTGCTTGGTAGTTTAACGTCCTGCAGCTCGGACGAGGTGGGTTCACTTCACACCCCTAGGACTTACATAACCAGTACCCTCTGGTCCTTGGGGAAGGGAAGGTACCAGTAAGGCCTTGGTCAAGGGGGGTTGTGGAACGAACCATCGAAGGGTCCACATTAGCGTGGCTATGCGAAGAAGCAATAGTCGTTAGCGTGCCTATGCGAAGAAGCATTAGGCAAAGCAACTCCACGGGTGGTGTTGTCCATGGGACTTTGAAATCACATCGTGCAAACCTGGAGGGTCGCACAGGAAGAGGAATCGCTAAGCAAAGGAGTGTTCTTCGCGAAGTGGAGTGCCTTGGCCTTAGCATGGGGCGTAGGTGTGAGTGGAAGGTGCTTCGTGAAGTGGAACAGTGTTCGCGGAGTACTGCCTCGCGAAGAAGAGGTGCCTCGCGAAGCAGGGTCCTGCAAAGCAGTGTGCTTCACGATGTGTAGTGATCCTGCCTTAGCATAGTGATCACTAGTATGGGTTGGGTGTTTCGCGAAGCATAAGTGCTCCGCGGCTGCCCAGGTTCCCTTGGGAATCCCCTTCCTTCGCGAATGCCCTTGAGCTTCGTGAAGGGCATCCCTCTCGGAAGAGGGGCTCAAAACGAGACAAAGCAGAGGCGTCTCGCGAAGTAGAAGTACCTCGCAGAGCTCATGATTCCCGGGGGAAAAGAGTGCTTCACAATTCGGGAGAGGAGAAGCCAAAAGGTCGGATTGTCTATCCTCGGGACTCAGGGGGAGTCCAGTATTTATAGGGAAGGGGCGCCGTGAAGCGGAACTCGCACGCCACCTCAGGTGCTTCGCGGCACGCTCGTGAACGTCAACAGTGTTTGCGAAGAGTTACCGCCTCTAGAGCTTTGCGGCGGGCTCGCGAATGTCAACGACGTCCACGAAGATTTACCGCCTCTGGAGCTTCGTTGCGGGCTCTCGAACTTCAAATGCGTTCGCGGAGAGTTACCGCCTCTGGAGCTTCACGGCGGGCTTGCGAATGTCAAATGTGTTTGCGGAGAGTTACCGCCTTTGGAGCTTCGTGAGACCGCGCTGCCAGTGGTGCTTCGCGGTGGTGGTTCATGGCGGTGCTTCACGTTGGTGCTTCGCGAGGCAGCGTTCCAACCTTCTTTTTCATCCATCCCTTTCGTGCAATATTTTGGCGCCAACAGATACATGGAACACATCGTGAACTTTAGAGTTGGAATTGCCTAGCAATAAGAGACCATCCCTACATGATCATGAATCTTGAAAGGGACAATATACCTTGGGATTTTCTTTCCCTTATTTATAAATATCATAACCGTCTTCCATATAGAAATTTGAAGAAAATCCTTCTCACCAACATCAAATTCTAGGTCACACCAATTATTTTAATTATAACTTTTTCATAAACTTTGAGATAACTTGATGTGTTGTTGAATGTATCTGACTTTATCTTCCATTTTCTCAGTTATCTCAAGTCCCAATATCTTTATTTATACAACCTCATCCAATCATGTTGGAGTTATACACATCATTCCATAGAGAGATTCATAAGGATCTATCTGAATGCTTGAATGAAATATATTATTATAAGAAAACTCAACTATAAGAATGTGTTTGTCTCAACCACCTTTTAATTACATAGAATAAGAAATCAGAATATCCTCTAAAGTTTGAACTATTCTCTTAGACTAACCATATGTCGAAGGATGATAAGTTATACTGAAATATAACTCTGTATATAGAGCCTACTGAAGAATTCTCATAAAATTAATATCCCAATAATATATGATTAAGAGTGGAAATCCATGATATATTACCACCTCCTTAATGTAAACTATGTAATATAGTTAAGATAAAAATATTCACTAATAGAAATGAAATGTGCTAACTTCATAAAAAGATCGACTACATCCCATATACCATTGTTCCCTTTATATGTTTTGGGGAGTCCAATGATGAAATCCATGGTGAAGTTTTCCCATTTACATTTTGGTATGGGTAGTGGTTGTAAAATAACCTTATACTTTTTTCTCTTAGACTCAACTTACTATCATACCAATCATCAAAAAACATACTATACAATATCTCTCTTTATTCCATCTCACCAGAAATACTCTTTCAAATATTTATACATATTCATACTTTCAATATGAATAGAGAATTAATAACTATGGGATTCCACTAAAATATCCTTATTCAAATATGGAATGTATGGGACACATACATGATTTTTAAAACTTAAAATTCTATCACTATCAAGGTTAAACTTAGGAATATTTCTCACCTTCTATTTTAATTCCACATCTTCCTTCTATGTCTCTTTAATATTCACTTGGATAGATGGTTGAATTCTTATTTGATAAATATAATATCTTTCGAATTCCTTAAATATTTCCAAATCCATACTTTGTAAATTTAGAAATATCATATCTTTCATGACACGCATCATATATAAGCTAGCATGATCATTTTGACTCAGAGCGTCTTCCACCTTGCCCACTTTCCCAGGGTGGTAATGTACTAATCATTCATAATCTTTAATCATCTCCAACCATATTCTCTAGAAAATATTCAACTCTTTCTGTGTGAAAATGTACTTTAAATTTCTATGATCAATATATATATCACACATTTCTCTAGAAATATAATTCCTCTATATATTTAATTCCAAAATTACCGCATCTAAATTTGAATCATGAGTTGTGTAATTTTTCTCACAAACCATAAATTGGGATATGGTATAAGATATCATCATTTTATTCTGCATGAGAACACATACAAATCCCTTATTAGATGCATCATTATAGATTAAAAACCCTTCTCCACTGTAAGGTACTATGAGCACAGGTGTACTGAACAACCTCCTCTTCAATTCCTTGAAATTATCCTCACATTAATTTGTATAAATGAACTTTGATTATTTCTGAGTTAATATAGTTAGTGGATTATAAAATCTTGATATATTATCCACAAAGCATTTATAATATATAACCAAAGTAGGAAAACTATGGATCTCAGCCATAGTGGTTATTTTGGGCCAATTTTAATAACTTCTATCATTGAAGGTTCTACTAGTATACCCTTTCTTGATATTATATAACCCGATAATGAAACTTTTTGAAGCCAAAATTTAGAATTTGAAATTTTTTTATAAATATTCTTCTTCCTTAGGGTCATCAGAACAAATATAAAATGATATTCATGATCTTCCTTTCCCTTTTAATAAATAATAATATCATCTATAAAAAATACCATAAACAGATCAAGGTAATATCTAAGCACTTTATTCATTAAATACATAAATATAGTAAGGGTATTAATAAGACCAAATGGAATCACTATAAATTAATAGTGTTTATACCTTGTATGGAATGTTGTCTTGGGTATATCCTCTTCCTTGACCCTCAATTGATGATATCTAGAATGAAGGTCATTCTTAGAAAAGTATTTAGCTTCACACAACTGATCAAACAAGTCATCAATACATGGTAGAGGATACTTATTCATGATATTGATATTTTTAAGTTCTCAATAATCAATGTAGATTCACACTGATCCATATTTCTTCTAAATAAAAAAGAACAGGTGCAACCCATGGTGACACACGTGGATGAATGAATCCCTTTTCAAGATTATCTTAGAGTTACTTATTTAGTTACTACAACTCAATCGAGGCTATTCTATATGGATTCTTTAAAATTGTTGTATATACAGGTATGAGTTCTATTGAGAACACAACTTAATGATTTAGTGGGAGACTAAGAAATTATTCAGGAAAGACATCAGCAAACTCATGAACAATAGGTAAATATTTGATGTTGAGTATCTCCCCAACCATATGAGATAAAAACCCATTTTGAATAAGAATCCAGACCCATACAATGGATATAATATCAATTAGGAGTTAATATTTATCACCTCATTGATATATGATCATAGGTTGATTCAGAGTATCAAACATGAATGCCTTCCTAATAAATTTATGTGATATTTATGTAAATAAATCAAATCAATGCCTAAGATAAAATAAAATTCAATGAGGGGGATAATGAAAAGATTTACTGGAATCATATTCCTATATATTTCAAACATAGAAGAATCATTGACTTGAGATGCGATCATTATACCATTAGGGTTTTTCAATGATAATTCAACATCTAATAATTGAGATGGTTTTGTGATTCCTGTATAAAATTCTCCAGATATAAAAGAGTGGATAGATCTAAAATAAAATAAGGTATAAGTAATACTAGAGTGGATGGTAAGTGTTTATTTTACCTTGTCGTTATCACACCCCTCATCATAAATAGATATCGCATGAGATTTCCATTTATCTCTAGACTTAAAAGGTTTTTTAAGTTGATCATCATCATTAACCTTCATTTTTAGGAATTCATTATTATAATTTCCATCCTATTTTAATTTAAAACACTATAGTGTGGGTGGTGTATTCTATAGTGCTTTCCCTCTATTCACATCATTAGCTAAATTAATCCCATCACTTCGGTATTAGATTTCCCAACAAAATTAGTTTCCACACTTGATAAATTTACTAGTTCCCTTAAGATAATTTTCTCTATGTTTACTTCCACAATTTGAGCATAATGGAAGGATCATCTTCTTATCTCTATTGTTTTTATAATTTCCTTTGAATTCCATATTTTTTTCTTATCAAAACTATGATATTGATGGGTAACTCCAATCTCTATCTCAACATTTATGGAACATCAAACAATATATTCATACCAAATGAAGTCTCTTATGGATTACACCCTTTGGAGACTTGGTTTTGATCCACTAAAGAATCGATCAACCTTGCTTTTAGGTTACATGATAATACAGGAAGTGTAACTCACGAGTCTTGTAAAAATTTCCTCATGGGTACCAATAGATTCATCATCCTTATACTTTAGCTCAATTAATTCATTATCTATTTTTGTGTAAATAATAATAGGAAAGTAATTATTTCAAAATAACCTATTAAACTCATCCCACTCCATGAAGTCAACTTATTCATATTGCCTCGTATTCTTGATAAGATTCCACCATTTATCTGCTTCACCTTCAAAATGATAAACATACAAAATGACTTTTTCATGTTCCAAACATTGGAGAATAGAAAATATTATTTTAGTGGTACTGATCTATTTCATAGAAACCAATGGATCAGAAAAACCACTAAAATAAGGTGTATATTTCCTTATCAAGGCCTCAATAGATTTTTTTCATCCTTTTCCCATTTAGAATCTCATGGTGATTCATAACTTGAGAATGTTGTGTGATTATATAAATGAAATATTTCATTCTATCTAATATAACATTTTCTTTCTTAGGAAGACAGTCATGTACCTAGAAAAGGGGGCATTGAAGCCCCCCAGAATCGAGCGACCGCCATTGGAGGTCGCTATAGATATCTAATAGCGACCGCCAATGGCGGTCGCTGGCCTTGAAAAAAAAAATGAACCTTTTTGCACCCCCCCCCCCCCCCCGCGCCCCCCTCTCGATCGAACCCTCCCCCCCCCCCCCCAGCCCCCCCGACGCCGCCCTCCCCCCCCCCCCCCCCCGCCTCCGGGCCTCCCCCGCCGCCTGGCCGCCCCCCCGACGCCCCCCCCCCCCGCCTCCCGGCCTCCCCCGCCGCCCGGCCTCCCCCGCTCCCCCCCCCCCCGTCGCCTCCCCCCTGACGTCGCCCTCCCCCCCCCCCCCGCCTCCCGGCCTCCCCCGCCGCCCGGCCTCCCCCGCCGCACGCCCTCCGCCGTCCGCCCTCCGCCCTCTGCCCTCCGCCCCCTCAGCCCTCCCCCCCACCCCGGATGGCTCCGGCACCCTGGACAACCCCCCCCTGCACCTCGGACCGCTCCCCACACCCCGGACGCCCCCCCCCCCCCCCCCCGCTGCCCATCCCCTGTCCCCTCACCGCCTCCTCTCCTCCAGCTCCCCGCTGCCCGTCCCCTCCCTTGCTGCACCGCCTTTGGCTCCGGTTCCCCTTCGTTGCCTCCTCTCTCTCGCTGCACCGCCTTCGGATCCCCTCCCTTTCATGTTTTTAGCTCAATCAGGTAACATGGGCTTTTAGTTACATTATTATTTTATCAATGGTTCATAAACAAATGATTAATATTTATTTTAAATATAGTTGATTTGAAAAATGTAAATGTAATAAGTATTGTGTAAATGTTTGTTATACAGATATAATTATGGATAAGAGTTGGATTGATCTTCCAAATAGAACGTCTAGAGAATATTTCAATGGCATTATGCAGATTATTGACTTCACGAGAGGATTTGAAAGTGACTATATTAGTTGTACATGTAGAAAATGTGCTAACAGATATCAATTCACACGAGATACTGTGAGGGAGCACCTTTTCTTTAATGGATTTCTGAAAAATTATAAGATTTGGACTCGTCATGGAGAAGAATATGTTCGTTTTCAAAATACAGATGCAGCTCAGATGGATGTTGATGCAAGGATGACTGATCCAATGCATGAAATGCTTACTGAAATGGTACGTGGGTTTGATCCTAAAGGCATTGACATCCAGAATATTGAGACTGGTGAGATAAATCTTCGCTCTGGTGCAGATCGTGAATCGAGGAGGTTTTATGAAGCACTTGATGATGTGAAAACAGAATTATATCCTGGATGTACTTCTTAAAATAAACTATCGTTTATTGTGGAGTTGTTGCATTTGAAGACTTTGAATAATTGGTCAGACACATCATTCTACATGCTTTTGGTTTTATTGAAAAAAGTTCTTCCTGTCAACGCTAAGATTCCTGAGTCATATTACTATGCTCGTAAGTTGACAGAGAACTTAGGTTTTACATATGAGACCATAGATGCATGTGCAAATAACTGTATGTTGTTTAGAAAAGAAACTACCCATTTGGATATTTGTACGGTTTGTGGTGCTTCCAGGTGGAAAGAGAACAGGGGAAATAATACTCATCAAAGTCAGATTGCGATACAGGGGAAACCGATTGCCGTAAAGAAAATGCGTTACTTTCCCCTTAAACCGAGGTTGAAAAGATTATTTATGTCATCTAAAGTTTCTAATTTAATGAGATGGAATGCAGAAAGAGTTCATGAAAGTGATATGTTAACCCACCCGGCAGACTCTCATGCATGGAAGGATTTTGATAAGAGACATCCCGACTTTGCTAAAGATGTTCGTAATGTCCGATTGGGATTGGCAGCATATGGTTTCAATCCATTCAAGTCTATCGTTGGTGCAACTCATAGCACATGGCCCGTGGTGTTGGTTCCATATAATCTTCCTCCGTGGCTTTGTATGAAGCAACAATTTATATTACTTTCCACTCTTATTGATGGACCTAAAAGTCCGGGGGATAAGATTGATGTTTACCTTTAGCCATTGATTGATGATTTGAATGAATTTTGGGGCGATGGTGTGATGAATTATGACTGCGAAACGAATGAAATGTTCAAACTGCATGCTGCTTTATTGTGGACAATCAATGACTTCCCAGCTTATGAAAATTTATCAGGATGTAGCACGAAAGGGGAATTTGCTTGCCCTTGTTGCAATAAAAGTAAAAAATCTGTATGGCTTAAACATTCCAAAAAATGGGCATACATGGGTCACATGCGTTTTCTCCCTCCTCAGCATAGATTCAGAAAGGACAGAGTGGCATTTGATGGTTCTAGAGAGTTCAGCCCAGCACCAAAGATCATGACAGGAGTCGAAATGTTATCGCAGATTGAGGAAGAAAACATCCGCACGGTATATGAAATTCAGGATTTGGTGGCTCCTCCAGTACGTAATATTCGTGCTGCGGGTAGGCAGCGCAGTCACAATTGGAAAAAGAAAATTATTTTTTATAGTCTTCCGTATTGGAAAACTAACATGTTGAGGCATAATTTGGATGTCATGCACATTGAAAAAAATGTTTGTGATAACATATTGTGGACCATTTTAGGTGTCAGTGGAAAATCAAAGGACCATGTTAATGCACACCGTGATTTGGAAGAAATGGGTTTAAGGAAACAGTTGCATTTACAGTTAGCTGAGGGAAACAAGGCATATATGCCTACTGCACAGTATACGATGAATACAGAGGAGAAAGAGACATTTCTTTCCATTTTGAAGATGGTCAAGGTTCCTGATGGTTATTCTTCTAATATTTCAAAGTGTGTGAATCTGACGAGCAAGACATTGCAAGGGTTGAAAAGTCATGAAAATCACATATTACTTCAGCAGTTGATTCCAATCGTAATTTGTGATTGTTTATCCCCCAATTTTGTTCAGCCCTTGATTGAGTTGAGTAATTTTTTTAGATAGCTTTGTTTAAGAAATCAACGAATGAGTGATTTAAAAAGTTTGCAGGACCAAATTGTACTTACGCTTTGTCACTTTGAGAAACTTTTCCCCCCCCTCATTTTTCGATGTTATGGTCCACTTGACAGTGCACCTAACTGATGAAGTAATGGCTGTTGGTCCAGTGAAATTCAGGTGGATTGTAACAGCCCAAGATTTTATAAAAAATATTCTTTTTAATTTTATTAATGTCTTGTGTTGTACGCTACACCAAAAGGAGCTTTCACAACACACATCCTTGACTTGACTTGCATTACACGCAATCGCGACCTTCCTCGATAGCGTGTGTAGTACGCAATACCGAGTTTCACTAAACAACGATATGCTATAAAAATATTATTAAAACTAGCCGTTATGAATAGTAATAACCACTTTTTGAAATCCAGTAAATCTTATTTTTCAAAATGAACTTTATTTTTGGATTCGGAGTATCGAATTTAGCCTAAGGTGAAATTTTGGTACTTTTCGGATAACTTTCATATTCTGATGAATAGTGAAAATTACTAAATTATAATTAAAAACAACTTTTTTAATCGAAATAATTAATAGTGATAAATCATTAATTTGAGTGGTTTTAAAGTATATTTAGAATATATTTTTACAATTTAATACAATGTTGGTCATTGGATGTAGTTTCACATTTAAACTAGACATAAACAAGTGTCAATCTTTTGATAGATATTGTTTCTTAAAAACACGCTATTTGTTTTAACAGCGGGATTTAATTATAAAATTAATTAATGCAACTTTTATGTTATGAATTTGGTAAAATAGACTTCATTTTTGAATTCGGAATATGAAATATATCTTGGGATGAAATTTTGGCATTGTTCTGAAAAACATCAATTTTTGATGAATAGTGAAACTACTAAGTGGTAGGTTAAAAACTGAATTTTGCATAAAACTTAATTTTACCGCTTCTGTGAATGGAATTTCGAAAGACACGGTTAATATCAAGGACTAAAATGTGGTTCAATGAGATGAAAATAATTTTTTGGTGAATAGTAACTTTTTACTTTTTTTACCACGGTTAATAGTAAATAAGGTAACTAAGGGTAAATATGATATTAATATTACCCTAACACATGTCCTAATTCTATTGGACAAGTGTAATTCGACCAAAAACAAACTTAGGAATAAAATATGACCATTTAGGCCCACTTGGATTAGATTAGGACATTTATTATTAATTTATTTAAAGAAGGGTTAAAATAGTTAAAATCAAAGTTTAATAAGTAAATCATTTTTAATATGGGGTTATACATAAGATAAATTCGACTATAAATATTCATTAGAAAGCTAAAAAGATTTCCTACATTATGGTATTTTATTTGTAATTTTTAGACATCAAATAATATAATTTATTTATGACACAAAAATGATGCAGTAATTATCTTATTAATGAAATATTGACATAATTGATAATATAAATACCAAAATAAATGTAATTTAAGACTTTTTATGAATTACACTAATTTTCTAGGTTACTATGATATATTAGTGTTGATTTAATCAACTTGGTTCGAACATATAATTCTTTTATGACTTTCACAAAAATCATATATCAAATAGTGTCAAAATTGACACAAAATAGTTTTTAAATCAAATATTATATTATTAATTGTTATTTTATTCATAAAAATCTAAGGTTAGGCCAAATGACTTAGATAAGGATATATGTATTAATAATATACAATTTGGGGTTCGTTTGGCATGTTATAGTAAGTTTATTAACCATATAGTGAAAGAAAACAAAAAGACACGGTAAAAGTTAAATTATTTAACTTAGAGTTAAATCTAATTGATAAGGTTAAAATAATATCCTAAACTTGTCTAAATTCTATTGGTTGATAGGATTTAGACCCATCCCCACTTTATCTTCGAAATAATACCCTTTGGAATCATTATAAACCGATTTTGACTTTAATATAAAATAATATTTTGAGATATTCCTAAGGTGCCCCTCTCCTCCCCTATAAAAGGACACCTCCTCCCCCTCCTCCTCACACCAATTTGAGCACTCAAGCTCGGCCAAACCCTGCCAATTTATCCTCTCCACTTCCCTAGAAACATCCTAGAGGTTCTGGTCTTCCTCAAAGACCAATTTTAGTGCCCTAAGAGGAGGTCTCAAAGAGGCACTTCAAAGAAGAGGTAATTACCGTTACCAATTCTTTCATCTTTATTTCTTCTTCCACTTCTTCTTCTTAGGTTGTTTCATTATGAATTAATAACATCAGTATCACTCATATACTGATATGTTATTATAATTATGAAACAACCCTATTTCACCATCTATCCATCCTACGGAAAAAGAAATCACCGCGCGTGCGTACGTACGGAATACCGTCTCCACGCCGTGGTGTAATCTATTTTCCACCACCACCTTACATGGATGGGTATAATGGTGTAAAGAATAACTATACATAGTTATTACAACATCATATTGATTCTGATATATTGTATAATACACTCCAATTCAATTCCATATTTATAGAAATGATATCATCGCTCGTGCGTACGTACGGAATACCGTCTCCACGACGCGATGAGATTCATTCTCCATGTTAACCATTTAAAAATGATTATAATGTATATATAAGAAATAATAATGAAATATATTACATTACAAAGCTAATGGATTTATGTATATATATACATATTTATGTCATCTACTTACTTCCATTTCAAGACAATAAGGAAAGGAAAACAGCGTTCATGCGTACGTACGGACTACCGTCTCCATGAACGGTGTTTTTCATTTTATTTATCTACCTATTATATATATATATATACTGAATATATATGATATATAAATCATATTTTATATTCTGGAAGTAATTAAATCATGATATAAGTAATAATGATGTCAAGAACAACAAGTCAAAACACCTACGATAAATGAAACGATTTTACCCAAAACGCTTCTTTAACATGGAATTTACAAAAGAACGGGTAATATAATGTCATAAGTGAACCATATATGATATCATAACAATGAATATGATTCTGTAATAAGTCAATAACATGATTTAAATCATTATACAGGAGGTTCGGACACTTACAAAGCAAGTCGGACCTAAGGTAAGGGAAATATCACAATCTCATTTTTATCCGAGATTGTTTATTCGTAAGTATTTACTGGGGTGTATTTTATCATCCACATCCATGTTCCCTCAATATGTAATATTATTTCCATCCACCTACAATTGTTTAAATCCAATTTTACCCTTCTATGAGTTTTTAGTAAAGGATATGAAAGGAATCTTTTTTCGTTTTTCGTACAAGGTACTTTTTGACTTTTCCGACAAAAGTACGAAGAATGTTTTTTTTAACTTATACGGCACGAACAGATTTATACTGTTTTATAAAGCCTTATTTTCATGAAGCTTCCTCTAAAATATTTCATGACTATTTTCAATAAAATATCTTTCTTTTAAAATTGCATGATGTTTTGTGAAAAGAAATTGATTTTGAAGAAGAAAGGATATTTTCCTCAAGAATTCAATTCAAGTGTTTTATCAAAATTATTTTCCATATAAGATAATAAAGGGTTCTGTTTCTATCCATATTTTTACATTGATTTGACTATGTTGTGATGAAATTATGTTTATGAATTCCTTTATCTTATATGAATGGTTTTATGATGTCATGTTGTTTAAGAATCCCATTTTTATTACATGGGTTATGCAATGATGTATGATTTATGATTTTGTGGCACACATAAGAAAGGATTCATTAAGAGATGGGTGGGACCTATATCTCCCTCCAATGCATTGGGTAAAGATTTCATATCTCATGAGATAGACATGGCTGGAATGGTAGGTTATACCGGTTCAGTGAAACAGGACTGAAACGAGGATTACTCGATTCAGAAAGGGACTTTGTCCACTAAGATAGTCTTGGCAATGAGTCTTGACTAACAAGAAATGATTCTCTATGATTATGTGTGTATACCACAATGAGTAATGTTTTAAGTAAGGGTTTCATTTTCACTACTATGATTTATCCCATGTTATGAAATTATGCTCTCTTTTGCAGGTTAAGATTTCCAAAAATGTTATGTTCTTATGAAAATTATGTGATTGATATTTCTTTTGTTTACCCTTACTGAGCATTTGAGCTCACCCTTTTATATTTTCTTTTCCCCAGGATATAAAGAAAGGTTTTAGGTAAAAAAAAGGAAGATCTTTGTGGGAGATTTTGAAGATCTTTCACCAGGATTAGAAGATTACGTTCCGAGTTTCCAAAGACACTAAACTATTACGATCCTTGTGTGTATATTTTTGTTATGTATTAAGTATTCTGCAAAAGTAATGTAATGTTCATGTACGTTAGGCTTAGGGTCTCTACAGTTGGTATCAGAGGAAAGGTTTAGTCAACCTTTGGAAACTAGGATGCGAAAACGTTAGTGAGATCCCTAGAGATATTTCTAAGGTATGTCTAGGGATGTCCCTAAGGTTAAGTATACGTATAGGTTATAGTACTAGAATTACGCTAACGATCATAGAATTAAACCTAAGATGTTAGATATCAAGGATACTCCACCTTTATTATGTTGTTTTCCCTAGCATGATTTTTTCCTCTCACACTATTCTTTTTTTTGGGTTTTAGAAAATGGTTGGAAACAAGATGATTCACGATAATGGAGGATATGATGGACAATGGAATGATATTCTTCATGAGAAACCAAATGAAATGGGATTTGAAAGTCCAAAGATCATTATTATGCCGAATCAGCAATCTCATAATATGATCAATAAAGTAAAATTTGGTAAGTTTCCTGACTCGACTAATAAGAGAAAGATGGAGTTCCATGATGATCATAGAGGAAAGAAAGTTCAGTTTCCCCTATGTAAATCATGTGGGAAGAGGCATCAAGGAGAATGTTTCAAGGGAACTAGAAGATGCTTTGGGTGTGGAAAAGAAGGACACAAAGCAAGTAAGTGCAAAGGAAAAGGGTCGGTTAACACCATGGATGAGGATAATGGTATTGCTACGACATCAAAAATGGTTAAGTGTTTTAAATGTGGAATGTATGGGCATTATGCAAACAAATGCCCTAAGGGAAAGACTCATGAAGAGAATCAGTATGGTCATATGGGTAGTATTTATGTGGATGATGATGAAGAGACTACAAATGATATGTGAGATGAAAGAATTTTTGAAGCTCGGTCAATGGTTTAAGAATGTAGTGGAATGATTACATGTTTATCATGTGTAATGTTGTATAAGAAATCTCATGGTACTATGGAATAAAGAGACGTCTAAGGATTGTTACACTGTTGTCTTTCCTTGAGTTATGAAAGTGTATGATTAATGGTACCACTATCCATGAAAGGTTATTCAGATATTTTTATAATTTAGATGATATGCGCACAATGAAGGAATAATAAGATAATGGGGTGTTTGATTATATTCATGAGCTCATGATTGATATAAGGACTAAGTGATATCATGGTTTGAGTATATAGAATTTTGAGGATTTTGGTATGTGGAAGGTGTTAACTTTTAACTGCATTCATGTTTTCACTAAGGTATTCAAGAGAATACATGATTAAGGACTTTGAATGTTTGGAATGTGACCAACAAAACATATCTTATGATATATGGGGATCAACGATGGTATTAAATCTCTGGTAATCGTTTTCACTTTGTTATGAGAGTGGACTGTAGTATTATGGATAAGCCTAAGGATTGGAATGAATTATGTTGGACATAAGTTAGTATTGTTTGTTTTTCGATATTATTTATGTGATGTTATAGTAATGTAGGTTTAGAAAAAGGACAACCTACAGGACGGGAGACAGCCCATCGCGTCGGACAAGGATGTGGGAATCGAACCCACAACTGAAGTGCGACTGGCCTTTATCGCCTACCACTGGCCTACAGGAAGTCCCTGTTTAGTAGAAACTAGTTTTATTATATTAAGCAGTATGATATATGAGGTATAAGTCCATTTTAGGAACCATATATGATTAATCTTACTATAGATCGACTTATGTATATAATTTTTGCTAACCTTTTGTTTGAGACAGATGGAATGACCCGTCGTTCTATCACATGATCTGCTAACACTTCACGAATAACAAATTCAACTTCATTTATTTAAGAGATGAAGTGGAAATTGTTCAAGGCACGAACAAAAGTGAGATTGTACCAAAATAAAGTAAGTATTTATTCTAATTCAAATTTTCAACTTTAGGGAAATGATCTTGAAAACCAAAAATGTTGTCCTAGTGATCTTATACCTGATGAATCAGATGGTACCTTATATCATCACAAATCTATGGATTTGTGATTACTGGCTTTTCCATAGCCATGTTCTCTACCACTCTCCATCAGAACATGATGGTTAGATTTCTCTTCCATATCCATATTTTCACCTATGTGGAAACCCTGTGATTAGTTTATTTGGGTAATCGTTACATTTCATACTTTAGTTTTTAAAGACAAGTTTTGGTATTCCTTTTTACGATGTGGGTTTCTATTAAAGAAACTTTCGAATAGTAAACCATTTATAACCCCGACGAATTTCGAGGGCGAAATTCATTTTAAGGGGGGTAGAATGTAACAGCCCAAGATTTTATAAAAAATATTCTTTTTAATTTTATTAATGTCTTGTGTTGTACGCTACACCAAAAGGAGCTTGCACAACACACATCCTTGACTTGACTTGCATTACACGCAATCGCGACCTTCCTCGATAGCGTGTGTAGTACGCAATACCGAGTTTCACTAAACAACGATATGCTATAAAAATATTATTAAAACTAGCCGTTATGAATAGTAATAACCACTTTTTGAAATCCAGTAAATCTTATTTTTCAAAATGAACTTTATTTTTGGATTCGGAGTATCGAATTTAGCCTAAGGTGAAATTTTGGTACTTTTCGGATAACTTTCATATTCTGATGAATAGTGAAAATTACTAAATTATAATTAAAAACAACTTTTTTAATCGAAATAATTAATAGTGATAAATCATTAATTTGAGTGGTTTTAAAGTATATTTAGAATATATTTTTACAATTTAATACAATGTTGGTCATTGTATGTAGTTTCACATTTAAACTAGACATAAACAAGTGTCAATCTTTTGATAGATATTGTTTCTTAAAAACACGCTATTTGTTTTAACAGCGGGATTTAATTATAAAATTAATTAATGCAACTTTTATGTTATGAATTTGGTAAAATAGACTTCATTTTTGAATTCGGAATATGAAATATATCTTGGGATGAAATTTTGGCATTGTTCTGAAAAACATCAATTTTTGATGAATAGTGAAACTACTAAGTGGTAGGTTAAAAACTGAATTTTGCATAAAACTTAATTTTACCGCTTCTGTGAATGGAATTTCGAAAGACACGGTTAATATCAAGGACTAAAATGTGGTTCAATGAGATGAAAATAATTTTTTGGTGAATAGTAACTTTTTACTTTTTTTACCACGGTTAATAGTAAATAAGGTAACTAAGGGTAAATATGATATTAATATTACCCTAACACATGTCCTAATTCTATTGGACAAGTTTAATTCGACCAAAAACAAACTTAGGAATAAAATATGACCATTTAGGCCCACTTGGATTAGATTAGGACATTTATTATTAATTTATTTAAAGAAGGGTTAAAATAGTTAAAATCAAAGTTTAATAAGTAAATCATTTTTAATATGGGGTTATACATAAGATAAATTCGACTATAAATATTAATTAGAAAGATAAAAAGATTTCCTACATGATGGTATTTTATTTGTAATTTGTAGACATCAAATAATATAATTTATTTATGACACAAAAATGATGCAGTAATTATCTTATTAATGAAATATTGACATAATTGATAATATAAATACCAAAATAAATGTAATTTAAGACTTTTTATGAATTACACTAATTTTATAGGTTACTATGATATATTAGTGTTGATTTAATCAACTTGGTTCGAACATATAATTCTGTTATGACTTTCACAAAAATCATATATCAAATAGTGTCAAAATTGACACAAAATAGTTTTTAAATCAAATATTATATTATTAATTGTTATTTTATTCCTAAAAATCTAAGGTTCGGCCAAATGACTTAGATAAGGATATATGTATTAATAATATACAATTTGGGGTTCTTTTGGCATGTTATAGTAAGTTTATTAACCATATAGTGAAAGAAAACAAAAAGACACGGTAAAAGTTAAATTATTTAACTTAGAGTTAAATCTAATTGATAAGGTTAAAATAATATCCTAAACTTGTCTAAATTCTATTGGTTGATAGGATTTCGACCCATCCCCACTTTATCTTCGAAATAAGACCATTTGGAATCATTATAAACCGATTTTGACTTTAATATAAAATAATATTTTGAGATATTCCTAAGGTGCCCCTCTCCTCCCCTATAAAAGGACACCTCCTCCCCCTCCTCCTCACACCAATTTGAGCACTCAAGCTCGGCCAAACCCTGCCAATTTATCCTCTCCACTTCCCTAGAAACATCCTAGAGGTTCTGGTCTTCCTCAAAGACCAATTTTAGTGCCCTAAGAGGAGGTCTCAAAGAGGCACTTCAAAGAAGAGGTAATTACCGTTACCAATTCTTTCATCTTTATTTCTTCTTCCACTTCTTCTTCTTAGGTTGTTTCATTATGAATTAATAACATCAGTATCACTCATATACTGATATGTTATTATAATTATGAAACAACCCTATTTCACCATCTATCCATCCTACGGAAAAAGAAATCACCGCGCGTGCGTACGTACGGAATACCGTCTCCACGCCGTGGTGTAATCTATTTTCCACCACCACCTTACATGGATGGGTATAATGGTGTAAATAATAACTATACATAGTTATTAAAACATCATATTGATTCTGATATATTGTATAATACACTCCAATTCAATTCAATATTTATAGAAATGATATCATCACTCGTGCGTACGTACGGAATACCGTCTCCACGACGCGATGAGATTCATTCTCCATGTTAACCATTTAAAAATGATTATAATGTATATATAAGAAATAATAATTAAATATATGACATTACAAAGCTACTGGATTTATGTATATATATACATATGTATGTCATCTACTTACTTCCATTTCAAGACAATAAGGAAAGGAAAACAGCGTTCATGCGTACGTACGGACTACCGTCTCCATGAACGGTGTTTTTCATTTTATTTATCTACCTATTATATATATATATACTGAATATATATGATATATAAATCATATTTTATATTCTGGAAGTAAGTAAATCATGATATAAGTAATAATGATTTCAAGAACAACAAGTCAAAACACCTACGATAAATGAAACGATTTTACCCAAAACGCTTCTTTAACATGGAATTTACAAAAGAACGGGTAATATAATGTCATAAGTGAACCATATATGATATCATAACAATGAATATGATTCTGTAATAAGTCAATAACATGATTTAAATCATTATACAGGAGGTTCGGACACTTACAAAGCAAGTCGGACCTAAGGTAAGGGAAATATCACAATCTCATTTTTATCCGAGATTGTTTATTCGTAAGTATTTACTGGGGTGTATTTTATCATCCACATCCATGTTCCCTCAATATGTAATATTATTTCCATCCACCTACAATTTTTTAAATCCAATTTTACCCTTCTATGAGTTTTTAGTAAAGGATATGAAAGGAATCTTTTTTCGTTTTTCGTACGAGGTACTTTTTGACTTTTCCGACAAAAGTACGAAGAATGTTTTTTTTAACTTATACGGCACGAACGGATTTATACTGTTTTATAAAGCCTTATTTTCATGAAGCTTCCTCTAAAAGATTTCATGACTATTTTCAATAAAATCTCTTTCTTTTAAAATTGCATGATGTTTTGTGAAAAGAAATTGATTTTGAAGAAGAAAGGATATTTTCCTCAAGAATTCAATTCAAGTGTTTTATCAAAATTATTTTCCATATAAGATAATAAAGGGTTCTGTTTCTATCCATATTTTTACATTGATTTGACTATGTTGTGATGAAATTATGTTTATGAATTCCTTTATCTTATATGAATGGTTTTATGATGTCATGTTGTTTAAGAATCCCATTTTTATTACATGGGTTATGCAATGATGTATGATTTATGATTTTGTGGCACACATAAGAAAGGATTCATTAAGAGATGGGTGGGACCTATATCTCCCTCCAATGCATTGGGTAAAGATTTCATATCTCATGAGATAGACATGGCTGGAATGGTAGGTTATACCGGTTCAGTGAAACAGGACTGAAACGAGGATTACTCGATTCAGAAAGGGACTTTGTCCACTAAGATAGTCTTGGCAATGAGTCTTGACTAACAAGAAATTATTCTCTATGATTATGTGTGTATGCCACAATGAGTAATGTTTTAAGTAAGGGTTTCATTTTCACTACTATGATTTATCCCATGTTATGAAATTATGCTCTCTTTTGCAGGTTAAGATTTCCAAAAATGTTATGTTCTTATGAAAATTATGTGATTGATATTTCTTTTGTTTACCCTTACTGAGCATTTGAGCTCAGCCTTTTATGTTTTCTTTTCCCCAGGATATAAAGAAAGGTTTTAGGTAAAAAAAAAGTAAGATCTTTGTGGGAGATTTTGAAGATCTTTCACCAGGATTAGAAGATTACGTTCCGAGTTTCCAAAGACACTAAACTATTACGATCCTTGTGTGTATATTTTTGTTATGTATTAAGTATTCCGCAAAAGTAATGTAATGTTCATGTACGTTAGGCTTAGGGTCTCTACATGGATGTACCCTATTGAACGGTATTTGAGTACATTGAAAAGATTTGTACGCAACAGAGCTCGTCCAGAGGCATCAATAGCCAATGGTTATTTGATGTATGAGTGTACTACCTTTTGTGCAGAATATCTTAAGGATGTTGAAACAAAATTAGATAAGCCCTCTCGGATTCATGATGGTCCAGTTGGAGAAGGAACCACATTTGATACGGACAACATCGAGTGGATACAAGCACATCAATATATCTTGTTCCATACTCCATCAGTTTCACCATTAATGCAGTAAGTATCTTATCAATGTGCTTGTATAACTTTTACATGTTTTGTTTGCATAAGATGATCTTTTAAACATCGTGTTATCATTTGCAGGAAACACATTAATGAGATAAAAGAAGAGATTCATCGTGCGACTGAGTTGAAAATTCAACAATCTCATTATGCGTCATTTCATGATTGGTTCAAGGATTATGTTTGTATAAATTGATTTTCATTATGAGTGAAGTATTATACTAATTATTTCTGTATATATCAGTATTGATTTTTATAAATTATGTAGGTTCGTAAGCTGAGGGAGTTAGGGGACCCCACGCAACCTGAAGTATTTATCCAACTGGCTGAGGGTCCATCTATAACGGCTCGTCGTTATAAAGCTATTGATGTTAATGGTTTTCTATTTCGCATTAAAGATGTTAACGACAAACGAGCAACACAAAACAGTGGCATCGGTTGTCCCTTTGTTGATTCTGGTTATTACTATGGTCAATTGATAGACATCATTGAAGTTGTATACACACACAGTTTGAAGTACATATTGTAAAAGTGTAATTGGGTTGATCCAGTGTGTGGATGTAAAGTTGATCAATATCAGTTTTCATTGGTGAATTTTAACTATATGTTATACAGAAATAATGAACGAGTTGAGAATGAACCTTTCATTTTGACATCACAAGAGGAACAAGTATTCTTCGTTACTTTGCCTTCGGATCCAAGTTGGCAAGTTGTTGTCAAAATGTCTCGGCGAGGAGTGTTTTTATTTGAAGAAGATGAACCCGAGACTGTTCCGTTTGTTTACCAACAACTTGATCAACATACCGTAGTTCAACGTGAAGAAGATATTTATTGGGTCAGTACGGCTGTTGAAGGAGAAACGGTCGATTTTCATGCTTAATGAAAGGTATAATTTTTTTCCCTCTTTTCAGTAGAATGTCCTAGGATATCATAAATTATCTAATCATTTTATAAATCTTTATAAGTTTTAATCCTCACTTTTGTAAGTTAATTCAATCATAAATATTTAGGTTGTTTTTACTCTTGATTTATTGATGTTATGGTCGGTGTATCATCCCTTTGAGGTATTCTTCATCTGATTCATGTGCTGCTTGAATTTTTATTAGTTCTATCTGAAATTTGGCTATGCATTGACTGGTTTTGTACATAATTTGTATATCTGTTTTGTTAACTTTCTGATTTTTTAAAATTCATTCACAACTAATTATTCAATCCATTTTTTGTTTGATTAACAGTTGTACAAGTTTGATTTTTTAAGAACAATCCAATTTATCTTTTAAACACTTTGGACTCATTACTGATGTTTTCTATGACTGCAGACATGTCAGGGGAAGAGGCAGAAGATCCACATCATCCATCTGAGGCATCTACGTGTCAGGGTCGAGGTATGTTTGAATGTCATTGTCTATATTTTTTATGTAATTGACATACATATATATATATATATATAACATTTTTCAATTTATATATAATTGTTTTCAACAGGATCAGACTCGGCTGCTTCTTCTCTCGCAGGAGAGGCCCTGGTCGTGGCATATTATCATGGAATTCTGACACGACGATAGATGTTTTATTTGATGAGGTTTTTCATCCTGTGGGACCGAATGCCCCGACATTTATTCGTCAGCTGGGTCATATTATACGTGACCCACATCGATTTCCATTGACCACGCGTGACTGGGCTTCTATCCCTCAGGACACATTAGATCATCTATGGAGGGAGGTTTAGGTAAGAAAATCATTTTACTTTATTTTCTATATATAAAGAATACTAATATGTTTGATTATTTTCTTTATAGCAAAATTTGAAAGTATGCCCTGAAGAGTTTTGACCCGTGTGTATGAGAAAATTCCGTAAGATGTGGAAAGATTATAAAGGCAAAGTGAAGAGGGACCACTGGGTACCAAATGTGGGTGCCCTAGACATTTTGGAAAAAGTCCCGAGAGGTGTCCTCCCGGCTCAGTGGCGTGACTTGGTTGCATATTGGTCTACTGAGGGTGTTGCGGTTTGTATATTAATTATTTTGGTGTATATATATTTTCAAGAATATCTGATTTGTTTGAAATTTGAATGAATTGAATGTAGGAGGTGTCAACACGCCATTCTGAGAATCGAGCGTTGCAGGGACTACCTCACAGGCTCGGGACTCGTCATGTGTCTCAGATCTGACATGAGGTATATATTATTCATTTTTTAATTTATTAATTAATATGGTTTTTTGTTTATATTCTTTTAATATACAGTTGTGAGAGCAAGGTGCAGCAACTGATAAAATGTCGGTGTGGATGAGGACTCGTGATCGCAATGATCCAGAGGTTGCAGCATTGATAGTAAGTGTCTGTACTTACCAATAATTACATAAATCTATATATTAACATATATATATTTATATATATTTAAATATTTCACAGGATCAATTTGAAGCTGAGTTAGAACATCTGCCAGAGGACCAGTGACAGCTTCCCATGCGACGGGATGAGATCTTTCATCGCATTATCGGTCGGGACGGGCATGGCTATAGTTTGACCTATGGAGCAGGGATTCCTCATTCTGTAGTGTCACGCGCTGCGGTTGTCGGTCCTTCTGTTGCTCATATGACACAGCAGATGTCAGATTTTGAGGCACGGCTGCGCGCTTCCGAGGAGGCAAATGCGCAATTGACAGCTGAGGTTAGAGCACTGCGGGAATATGTGCGTCGAGCTGATGGTGTAGGGGATCATACGACGCAGGTATATACTGTATTTATTTATTTAATTTAAATTATTTTTGTTATTAAAATATTTATAATGTTTATTTGTTGTAGGCCCCTGGCCCACCAGAATGAGGTAGCAGTGATGACAACGCGTGACGCATCATATATTCACGAGATATGTTTTTTGTTTTTACTGGTGGGGTTGACACTGATGTACTGTATTTATTCATTTAATTTAAATTAGAAGGTTGTGTACTTATAATTTATTTCTTTTCTTGTTTATTATATGATAGCTAATATTATCTAAGGCGTGCATTTAAAAACTCTAACCCCCTGCACCCCCGTACAGCCCCCCCCCCCCCCCCCGCACCCCGAACAGCCCCCCGCACAACCGTACAACCCCCCGCACGCCCGTACAGCCCCCCCCCCCCCCCGCACCCCTGTACAACCCCCCGCCCCCCGTACAGCCCCCTGCACCCCCGTACAGCCTCCCCGCACCCCCGTACAGCCCCCCGCACCCCCGTACATCCCCCCCGGACGTGCGGTGCGCGCGGCACGACCGAATGTGTCGTTTTCAGCAGCGCGGCGCGCGCTGAAATGCCGCGTTAGGTGGTCAAAACCACCCGAACGACCTCCGAATGCCACGAAACCGTACGACAACAGCCGGTGAATGAATTGTGAAATGGTCGGCAAGACGACACGTCATTCAGAGGTGTTGTTTGACCGCGGCGGCCGGATACGCATAAAACACCAAAACGGCGTGCGGCGGTCCAATCCGGAGAAAACGTGCTCCGAATGACCTGAAACCGCACAAGAACGATAGAAATATTATTCCTGAGATGCAAAAGGAGGCAGCACGTCCATCGGACATGCGGTGCGCGCGGCACGACCGAATGTGTCGTTTTCAGCAGCGCGGCGCGCGCTGAAATGGCGCGTTGGGGGGTCAAAACCACCCGAACGACCTCCGAATGTCACGAAACCTCACGACAACATCCGGTGCGTGAATTATGAAATGGTCGGGTAGACGGAACGTCATTTGGAGGTGTCGTTTGACCGCGGCGGCCGGAAACGCGTTTCCGGCGCCATAAAACACCAAAACGGCGTGTGGCGGTCCAATTCGGAGCAAACGTGCTCCGAACGACCTGAAACCGCACGAGAACGATAGAAATATTATTCCTGGGATGCAGGAGGAGTCGGCACGTCCATCGGACGTGCGGTGCGCGTGGCACGACCGAATGTGTCGTTTTCAGCAGCGCGGCGCACGCTGAAATGTCGCGTTGGGTGGTCAAAACCACCCGAATGACCTCTGAATGCCACGAAACTGTAAGAAAACAGCCGGTGCGTGAATTGTGAAATGTTCGGCCAGACGGCACGTCATTCGGAGGTGTTGTTTGACCGCAGCGGCCGAATACACATTTCCGGCGCGATAAAACACCAAAATGGCGTGCGGCGGTCCAATTCGGAGCAAACGTGCTCCGAACGACCTGAAACTGTACGAGAACGATAGAAATATTATTCCTGAGATGTAGGAGGAGGCGGCACGTCCATCGGACGTGCGGTGCGCGTGGCACGACCGAATGTGTCGTTTTCAGCAGCGCGGCGCGCGCTGAAATGCCGCGTGGGGTGGTCAAAACCACCCGAACGACGTCCGAATGCCACGAAACCATACGACAACAGACGGTGCGTGAATTCTGAAATGGTTGGCCAGACGGCACGTCATTCGGAGGTGTCGTTTGACCGCGGCGGCCGGAAAAGCGTTTTTGGCGCCATAAAACACCAAAACGGCGTGCGGCGGTCCAATTCGAAGCAAACGTGCTCCGAACGACCTGAAACCACACGAGAACGATAGAAATATTATTCCTGAGATGTAGGAGGAGGCGGCATGTCCATCAGACATGCGATGCGCGCGGCACGACCGAATGTGTCGTTTTCAGCAGCGCGGCGCGCGCTGAAATGGCGCGTTGGGGGGTCAAAACCACCCGAACGACCTCTGAATGTCACGAAACAGCACGACAACATCCGGTGCGTGAATTTTGAAATTTTCGGGTAGACGGAACGTCATTCGGAGGTGCCGTTTGACCGCGGCAGCCGGAAACGCGTTTCCGGCGCCATAAAACACCAAAACGGCGTGCGACGGTCCAATTCAGAGCAAACGTGCTCCGAACGACATGAAACCGCACGAGAACGATAGAAATATTATTCCTGAGATGCAGGGGGAGGCGAAACATCCATCGGACATGCGGTGCGCACGGCACGACCGAATGTGTCGTTTTCAGCAGCGCGGTGCGCGTTGAAATTGCGCGTCGGGGGGTCAAAACCACCCGAACGACCTCCGAATGCCACGAAACTGTACGACAATAGCCGTTGCGTGAATTGTGAAATGTTCGGCCAGACGGCACGTCATTCGGAGGTGTCGTTTGACCGCGATGGCTGGAAACGCGTTTTCGGCGCCATAAAACACCAAAACGGCGTGCGGCGGTCCAATTCGGAGAAAACGTGCTCCGAACGACCTGAAACCACACGAGAACGATAGAAAATATTATTCCTGAGATGCAGGAGGAGGCAGCACGTCCATCGGACGTGCGGTGCACGTGGCATGACCGAATGTGTCGTTTTCAGCAGCGCGGCGCGCGCTGAAATGCCGCGTCGGGGGTCAAAACCACCCGAACGACGTCCGAATGCCACGAAACCGTACGACAACAGCCGGAGCGTGAATTCTGAAATGGTCAGCCAGACGGCACGTCATTCAGAGGTGCCGTTTGACCGCGGCGGCCGAAAACGCGTTTCGAGCGCCATAAAACACCAAAACGGCGTGTGGCGGTCCAATTCGGAGCAAACGTGCTCCGAACAACCTGAAACTGCACGAGAATGATAGAAATATTATTCTTGAGATGCAGGAGGAGGCGGCACATCAATCGGACGTGCGGTGCGCGC
The DNA here is from genome assembly GCA_963277665.1 of Viscum album. Taxonomy (NCBI): domain Eukaryota; kingdom Viridiplantae; phylum Streptophyta; class Magnoliopsida; order Santalales; family Viscaceae; genus Viscum; species Viscum album. Next base: position 1,704,148,480 of record OY728122.1, read on the forward strand.
GGCACGACCGAATGTGTCGTTTTCAGCAGCGCGACGTGCGCTGAAATGGCGCGTTGGGGGGTCAAAACCACACGAACGACCTCCGAATGTCACGAAACCACACGAAAATATCCGGTACGTGAATTGTGAAATGTTCGGGTAGACGACATGTTATTTGGAGGTGCCGTTTGACCGCGGCGGTCGGAAACGCGTTTCCAGCGCCATAAAACACCAAAACGGCGTGCGGCGGTCCAATTCGGAGCAAACGTGCTCCGAAAAACTTGAAACCGCACGAGAAAGATAGAAATATTATTCCTGAGATGCAAGGGGATGTGGCACGTCCATCGGACGTGTGGTGCGCGCGGCACAACCGAATGTGTCATTTTCAGCAGCGCGGCGCGCGCTAAAATTGCGCGTCGGGGGGTCAAAACCACCCGAATGACCTCCGAATGCTACGAAACCGTACGACAACAGCCAGTGCATGAATTGTGAAATGGTCGGCCAGACGGCACATCATTCAAAGGTTCTGTTTGACAGCGGCGGCCGGAAACGCGTTTCCGGCACCATAAAACACCAAAACGGCGTGCGGCGGTCCAATTCGGAGCAAACGTGCTCCGAACGACCTGAAACCGCACGAGAACGATAGAAATATTATTCTTGAGATGCAGGAGGAGGCGGCACGTCCATCGGACGTGCGGTGCGCGCGGCACGACCGAATGTGTCGTTTTCAGCAGCGCGGCGCGCGCTGAAATGCCGCGTCGGGGAGTCAAAACCACCCGAATGACCTCCGAATGCCACGAAACCGTACGACAACTGCCGGTGCGTGAATTGTGAAATGGTCGGCCAGACGGCAAGTCATTCGGAGGTTCCGTTTGACCGCGGTGGCCGGAAACGCGTTTCCGGCGCCATAAAACACCAAAACGGCGTGCGGCGGTCCAATTCAGAGCAAACGTGCTCCGAACGACCTGAAACCGCACGAGAACGATAGAAATATTATTCCTGAGATGCAGGAGGAGGCGGCACATCCATCGGACGTGCGGTATGCGCGACACGACCGAATGTGTCGTTTTCATCAGCGCGGCGCGCGCTGAAATGCCGCGTTGGGTGGTCAAAACCACCCGAACGACGTCCAAATGCCACGAAACCGTACGACAACAGCCGGTGCGTAAATTCTGAAATGTTCGGGCAGACGGCACATCAATCGAAGGTGCTGTGTGACCGCGGCGGTCGGAAACGCGTTTCTGGAGTCATAAAACACCAAAACGGCGTGCGGCGGACAAATTCGGAGCAAACGTGCTCTGAACGACCTGAAACCGCATGAGAACGATAGAAATATTATTCCTGAGATGTAGGAGGAGGCGGAACGTCCATCGGATGTGCGGTGCGCGCGACACGACCGAATGCGTCGTTTTCAGCAGCTCGACGCGCGCTGAAATGGCGCGTTGGGGGGTCAAAACCACCCGAATGAACTCCAAATGCCACGAAACCGCACGAAAAAATATGTTGCGTGAATTGTGAAATTGGCGGACAGACGGCACGTCATTCGGAGGTGCCCTTTGACCGCGGCGGCCGGAAACGCGTTTCCGGAGTCATAAAACAGCAAAACGGCGTGCGGCGAACGAATTTGGAACAAACGTGCTCCGAACGACCTGAAACCGCATGAGAAGGATAGGAATATTATTCTTGAGATGCAGGAGGAGTCGGAATGTCCATCGGACATGCGGTGCGCACGGCACGACCGAATGCATCGTTTTCAGCAGCTCGGCGCGCGCTGAAATGGCGCGTTGGGGGGTCAAAACCACCCGAACGACCTCCAAATGCCACGAAACCGCACGACAACATCCGTTGAGTGAATTGTGAAATTGGAGGATAGACGGAACGTCAATCGGAGGTGCCGTTTGACCGCGGCGGCCGGAAACGCGTTTCTGGAGTCATAAAACACCAAAACGGCGTGCGACGGTCGAATTCGGAGCAAACGTGCTCCGAAAAACCTGAAACCGCACAAGAATGATAGGAATATTATTCCTGAGATGCAGGAGGAGGAAGCACGTCCATCGGACGTGTGGTGCGCACGGCACGACCGAATGCGTCGTTTTCAGCAGCGCGGCGCGTGCTGAAATGGCGCGTTGGGGGGTCAAAACCACTCGAACGACCTCCGAATTCGACGAAACTGCACGACAACATCCGTTGCATGAATGTTGAAATGGTCGGGTAGACGGCACGTCATTCGGAGGTGCCGTTTGACCGCGGCGGCTGGAAACGCGTTTCTGGAGTCATAAAACACCAAAACGGCGTGCGACGGTCGAATTCGGGGCAAACGTGCTCCGAAAAACCTGAAATGATAGCATTTCTTAAATCGGAGGTTTTAAATTATTATAGCACAATGATTCGATATTATACATATATTTAATATTATATATATTAAAACATTTAAAATATTATATATATATATATATATATTTAAAATATTGTATTTAATAGTATATATGTGAATATTTTTTTAAATATATATATATATATTTATTTATTTATTTATTTATTTCAGTGGAATTTTTTTTTTAAAAAAAAATTCACTATAGCGACCGCCATTGGCTGTCGCTAGAGGCCTCTAGCGACGAGGCTAAAGCGACCGCCATTGGCGGTCGCTGGGCGGCCGCTAGAGCCCTATAGCAACCGCTTTTGGCGGTCGCTATAGGAGGTTTTTTTAGTAATTGACTAAAACCAAAAATCATAGTGTGAGATATAATAATCACAGTGGGAAACCACATAATCATAAAAAAACATTTATAGGATGTATAAATCATGAAAAATTATTCTATGAAACCTTAGGTTTAACTATATGATTTTATCCTATACTTAGAATTATCCCCATAGTTCTCACTAAAGTTGTCTCATCCCAGTTTCCAAAGTTTAACTAAACCTTACTTTGATACCAACTATAACAACACATTCTTTTAATAAATATATATTACATATTTTTAGATTAATAATCATTAAATATCATAATTATCTACATCAAAATCATATATTTATAGTATATTTGTAAACATGGACACATAAAAATTTGGTTCAAAAGAGTCTCCTATTAAGTCCTTCATAATTGTCACCCTTATTAGACATATCATTTCTAAAACCTGTATTCATAACTTTTGGAAAAGAAATATAATAAAGAGTGATCTTAGATGCTCAGTAAGAGTAAACAAGGAAGATATCAATTATCACATAACATAACATTAGCATAAGCGTATGAGAATATGATCTTGACATTTGAAGGGGTGAATAATACAAAGTAACATAAGAAGGGGGTGAATTATGTCTTTTTGATAATATTCCACAATTTTGACTTTTAACACCATTTGTGATTTAAGCAGATATGCAGTTTTTTCATCTGTATGAAAATATTGTAGGCAAATAAATATAAAGACAAAACACAACATTTTATAGTAGTCTGAGGCACAAATTTCCCCTAGTCCACTCCAGAAATCACTCTCTCTGCGATCTTAGTGAATTTCACTAGAATGGTCCTCTTATCACAAGACCAAAAATCACAACTGAGTGCAGGAAGTTGACACCTTTACAATAAGGCTAAATACAAATACTTCTATTTCTTTAAATGAGATCCAATTATCCATATCTTAGATTGATAAGCTGATACTCCACCACAACTGAGTACGAGCAGTTGATACTCCAAAAAATCAAAAGATTTTGATTTGTTGATTTAGGTTGAACTTCATAATTATAGCTAAAACAACTGATAGTAGATGGATCTTCTTCTTCATAAATGAAATAATTTAAGAAATGGTAGTTATGAAGTGATCCAAGTTTCAAATGATCTTCAAAAGGGATATTAATACATAGTAGCAGTAAACTTACAACAGTATGACATTGAATATGTATGTCTCCAAAGTGTAGTCTCTTTCAAAGTCGATCTTTCATAGTAGAAGCACTATAAAATATTTTTACTAGAATGTAATTGTATATGATAATATGTGACTTTTATATCCATAGATTGAAAATATACACTAGTATAATATATAGAGCACAAAGTTTTCTTCGGTATTCTAAAGCCAAGAAAGTCACCTGGTAGAATATAGAAATTTAAATCTGAATTAAGTAGGGAAGTTATAACTTCCCTTAAGAAAAGGAGAGATTTTATCTGATAAAATGGTTATTTGAATTGATAATAATGAGTGTTGAATCAGTAAAATATAATATTTCAATCATCCTGATATTCTGCCAAGACTTTTGTAAGTAACTCAGAGAAAATCTCGATTTTAAAAACTTTGATAAAGAGTAGAAAAATGTGGGGTTGAACCGAGTAGCATTGGGTTCCTTCCAATGTATGGTTCCTTAACCATAATTTCATTTTCATATAACATAGGGATCAAATTAGTGTAGGTATAATGATCCATACATTCATCATTTTCAACATAAGAATCCAAATGTATCATTGATTAACAATATGTTCAAATACACGAACATTGGATATGAATAGAAAATCTATACTCTAACATAGGGTTGATATTTCATACATTCATTGATTCCAGAATGTAGTATTGTTGATCCATATGCTAAATATCTAGTGTAGGGTTTTCATTCCATACATAAACTATTCAGCATACCATAGGGATGATGATCCATACATTTGTTTACCAAACATTGGGTTTGAATGTTGTTTCCATAACACATCCCATAGTTCACATTCCATAAAAAATATAAATAAAAATATGATATATATTCCTGAAACATTATTAACATAACTTCATTAGAAAAAAAACAAGCATGTTTGTGAGCATCAAAATCAATATTTAATATAGAGTATTATTGATACAATATATTCCCAACAATCTCCCCCTTTTTGATGATCACAAAACCCATAAAATAATTAACATAAAATATAGGAATTGTAAATATTAATAAAATATTTCGATTTCATAGTATTATTTCAATTAAAAAAGGTGTCTTCAAAAAATATCAAAAATATGAAAATATTCTACCCAAAATATGAAATGTAGTGGTTTTAAAATATTCTCCCATGTTTTATGATATCAAAAATAAAGTTTTTAAATAATAAATTACATAAATCACAGTTGATATCGCACTAAAATATAAATAAAGATTATAGTCTACTGTTTATAAAACATAAGATATGTGATTTGGTAGTAGAAAATTGAACATAGATAACATAATAAAGAAATTAATAAAAAATTCATAAAATATAAAAGTAAACTAAAGTATATTTCAAATAAAATAAAATGTTTGAAAAATTAATAAGTATATCCCAACACTAAACTCAATAAGTCTTCAAAATGAGGGGATCCTATCAGATTGGTTTCCTTGTTCTGAATCTCCAGGGGTTGTAGTTTCTACAACTGGATAAAGATTGGTCTTTACAATACTCTAAATTTCAAGCAAATTTACCACCATACTTTGAAAATGGTTTTTGAAGACATCCTTTCATTTCTGTAGAATATTTTTGAATCTAGACCTCCCATTAAGATTTCCATCATATTTACTTTAAATAATTCATTCATAGATTCTTCTGATTGAATAAAGTCTATTAATCTGTCTCTAACTTGATGAATGATTGGTCCCAACCAGGATTCATTAGAGGTCAGTCGACTGATAAAATCTTTTTGATTGTCTAGAAGCACATTCAGAGCCATACTATCACATTAGAGAGTTTGCAGCCTGTTGTTGAATTCATCCATCACACCAGTAATAGCTTCAAATATCTTTATCAGGTTAAGAGAAGTTGTTTGAGGGGTTGAGGTTGTAGCCTATTGACTATCCTTGACTGACTGAAATTCTCTCCCCAACATAAGTTTTATCTCAACAAATTCATACTTTTTAACAAATTCATCTTTTACAGATCTGAATTTTCTATCCATTGTCCCTATAAAGCCTTCAAGATCTCGCACTGAAATTAAATTTCCTTGAAAATATTTGAGTTGAGTTTTAATGTCTTCAAACTTGGCTCTTGGAATAGTTGAACTTATTATCTCCTCTACTTTCTTCTTCTCATCTTCTAAATCCTCTTTAAAAGATAAGTTCTTTCTTTCTAAATGAATTCACTTTCTAATTAAAGATTCATAATAAGATTTAGAAGACTCTTGAGTGATATGCCTTGTAGATTTTCTACCTTCCACCATAGCCAAACTTGGATCTCCAGGGATTTTTGATATGGTTCTCAAGACAAATACTTCTTCAGCAACATAATCAGGTATAATGAGAGAAAGATTAGCAGGGGTAGGAATATCTTCCCTGTAAACGTCTTGACTATGAACCTCTTGCTCAATAGCCTCATTCACGTGAGCCTCATGTCTGACCACATTTGTATCTTCATCCACAATATCATGAATGTTGATTTTGGCCCTTCTTCTTTAAGAAAGATTACCCTCTTTAGGTATATATTCAGCCTCTTCATTAGTTCTCTATCTTATAGAACTGATAGGAAGAATCATCTTTTTCTCCCCCTAAGAATCTGTCATTTACTTTTGTTGTTATTCAGCTCTAATCAGTAAAAGACTATTTCATGAGTTACTCCAAACATATCCCAGTTTCTTAACATCCCCAGTATTGAGAATGTTATCATGATAACATCTATATACAAGAATCATATTTATTATTCTTACTTTTGTAAGAAATAAAAAGGAAATGGTCCTTCTATACGGATAGTATCTCATATTTTCTTCTATATGGAAGAAGTGACTTAAATACCTCACTATAAATCAAGGTATATTAAACTTAATTTGATTCAAAAACAAAAAACAGAATGTACATATTAGAGTATAGAACTTTCTCTAAATCTGATGTTCTTGAAAAAATCCCAGTCTGAATAAACATTATAAGGAATTTTTTGTCATAAGTAAGGTCCTTGGTCAATACTTTCTTGATTATTCTTATCCCAAATAGAAAAAACATAATTTCTTATTACTTATACTTATAATCACTAATACTTATTAAATCAAAATGAAAATCCCCCTCATGGGGAAAACGTAAAAACATAGCTACATACATCGAAAAAAGAGTAAACTCAGTATCATGAATCTTAGAAATTATGTTATCTTCATTTATTCCAAAACTAAACTAAGCATTCCTATAGAATTATTTTACCTCTATATCGATCATCATAGGAGTATTATCATATTCGAAAGAAAAATATAGTCCTTGAAATTGAATCTCTACCGTTAACAAATTATTTTTTTGATTTAGATAATCAAAATAAATCACTTTATCTTGAAGAACTTTGTGATACTTCACTGGTGGATACATAAACACACCCAAAACAGCATCTTCAGGTCTTCTTGGAAGTTCCATTTTTGATGTTTTTTTGATTAATGGTTCGAAGGTTTAGGGTTTTAGTAAACCAGAATGTGTGTGAGAGAGAGAGAGAGAGATACGTTGTAAACCAAAGGGACATGAAGGAGAAGAGCAGGATAAGGTTGATGGTTTTCTCATGTCATTTTAGGATGTACTCATTACATTTCAATTTTTAAAAGATAAATAAAAATAAATTAAAGAGAAATTATTTTAAAATATTATCAGTATGAAACAAAAAAACAATTAAATAAAACATATAAAAAATATTTATAATAAAAACATAGAGACTAAGAGAAAAATAAATTAATAAATATTCATTTAAAATTAAATAATACTAACTCCCCCTTAATAAATTCAAAACTTACACTGGTAAGTTTTTTAGTGAAAAAATCAGCTAATGGATTTTTGGTATTAACAAATTATAAAGATATTTCCTTTTTAATAATGTGATCTCTTAGAAAATGATGCTTAATATCAATATTCTTAGTCCTAGAATTACTTATAGGATTTTTTGAAATATTTATAGCACTAGTATTATCACATAAAATAGGTATACTGTTAAAATTTAGTACAAAGTCTAGTAGAGGGTTTTTCATCCACAATACTTATGCACAACAACTGCCAGTAGAAACATATTCTGCCTTGACGGTTGATAAGGAAACTAAGTTTTGTTTCGTACTTGTCCGTGATACTAAATATTTTATTAAAAAGTGATAGGTTCTTGAGGTTATTTTTATATCTAATCTATAACCTCAAAAATCATCATCTGAATATGAAATTAAATTAAAATTAGAATTTTTTAGGTAAATAAGAGATTGAAAAATAGTTCCCTTTAAATGTCTAAAAATTATTTTAACAACAGTAAGATGGGATTATTTTGTATTTTATTTAAATATAGAACATAGATATACATAAAACATAATGTATTGTATTCTAATAATAAGATATAACAAACTACTAATAATACCTCTATATAACTTATTATCAACTAGTTTGCTAACTTTATCCAAATCAAGTTTTATATTGGTACATATAGGAGTTGTATATGTCTTGTTGTTCTCAAGTCCAAACTTTTTCAATAAATCAACAATATATTTACTTTGATTTAAAACATTTCCATAATCTTTTTGATAAATTTTAAGTCTTAAAAAGAAATTCAGTTCTCCCATCATACTCATTTCAAAGTATTTTTTCATTAGTTTTGAAAAATAATTACAAATATTTTTATTTTTTGAACCAAAAATAACATCATTAACATAGATTTATACTATTAAAATATTAGAACAAATAGTTTTATTAAAAAAAATTGGATCTTCCAATCTAGTAGTAAATCCATTTTTCAAAAGAGAATAACTTAATATTTCATTCCAAGGTCTAGGTGCTTGTTTAAGGCCATAGAGGGCTTTAGTAAGTTTAAAAACAGAATTTGGTTTTTGAGGATTTTCAAAACCATGAGGTAGTTTAACATAAAATTCCTCCATTAAATATCCATCTAAAAAGGCATATTTAACATTCATCTGATATAATTTAAAATTCATATGGGATGCTTAAGCTAAAAGGATTATAATGGATTATAATCTAGCTACAGGAGAAAAGGTTTCATCATAATATATACCTTCTTCATGATTATATCCTTTAACTATTAATCTATATTTATTTCTAGTTATTATCCCTTGATCATCCTGTTTATTTCTAAAGACCCACTTAGTTAATATAATTGGATAATTAGATGTTCTTTCTACTAATTCCCAAACTTAATTTCTTCTTAATTGGTTTAGTTATTCTTGCATTCAAAACATCCAACTTTCATCTTCTAAGGCTTCCTCAATATTCTTAGGTGTCAACTGATACAGAAAGGTAGATAATTCAGATAGGTTTCCTACATTTCTTATAGTTCTAATTCCTATGTCTAGGTCTCCTATAACAGTTTCTAGAGGGTGGTTATTTAAGGTTATAGACTTTCTAGGAAAGACACTTTTAGTTTCATCAGTTTCATGTTCTTCTTAACTGGACTGAATTTTATTAATATCATTTTCAAAATTATCTTTAGGGTTTTCAAGTCTCATGTTGTCAAACGAGTCAATAACTTCATCAGTTTGATTTTTCTATTTAATGAAAGGGACAATTTCATAAAAATTTACATGAACAGGTTCCTCAACAATCCTTGACTTTTTATTAGACACTCTATTGGCTTTAGAAGTAGCATAATATCCTAAAAATATTCCTTCATCATCTTTTTTATTGAACTTACCAAGATTTTTCTTAGTATTCAAGATATAAACCTTTCATCTATAAACTACAAAGTACTTTACTTTTGGTTTTCTATTATTCCAAATTTCATAGGGTTTCCTTTTAAAAATAGGGATTATCAAAACTATATTCATGATATAGCATGTTGTGCTTACAGCTTCTTTCCAAAAGTAGGTAGGAAGACTATATTCATTTAGCATAGTTATTTCTATTTCTTGAATAGTTCTACTTCTTCTTTCAAAAATTCCATTTTTTTGATGTGTTCTTGGTGTGGAGAAGGTGTGTTTAATACCAATATTTGAGAAAAAATAATTAAATTCTTGATTCTCAAATTTTCCACCATGATCCCTTCTCAATGAAATTATTTTAAAACCTTTTTTATTTTGAAGAATTTTACAAAAACTTTCAAAAATAGTAAAATCTTAACTTTTTAGTTTTTGAAAATAAATCCAAGTAAATAAAAAATAAACATCTAATAAAATATAGACATATAATTTACTAGCCAAAATTTCTACTCTGTATGGTTCAAAAAAAACCATATGAATAAGTTCTAAAGGTTTAGATGTAGCAATTTTGTTAATAGATTTGAAAAGAGATTAGTGTTGTTTTCCAATTTTTCATGCATCACAGAATCTATCATTGTCAAATTTAAGACTTGGAAAATTAGAAACTAACTATTTCTTAGATAATTTATGTAAATCATAAATATTAAAGTGTCCAAGTCTTATATGTCAAATCCATGACTCATTTGACTTAGTAGTTAAACAATTCAAGTTTTGTCTATATAAGGAATTTAAATCCAAATTATAAACATTATTAGTTATAGGTTCTCTAAATTTAATTAATTTATCTTTAAACACATAGCATAAATTATTAGAAAAATCAACATAAAAACCATCATAACAGAGTTGATAAATACTTATCAGGTTTTTCTTTAGCCCTTGCACATACAATAAATTGTTGATTGAGATAGTTTTTAGATTTTCAACAATTCCAACTCCAAAAATTTTTCCTTTCACATTGTCACAAAAAGTGACTAGACCTCTATCCATTTGAGTAAGCATATGAAAATTTTGTTGAGTCTTCACTCATGTTCCTAGAATATCCATTGTACATATACCATATGTATTTTTTATTCCTGTGTCATATTTTTTGCAAAAGCAATTAAAAAAATGTTTATTTTGGCACCCATATCTTCTTGGGTCTTGCAGTGTTACCGAGCAATGATTTGGATTAATGGTAAGAACCCATTAATTCTACATGAAAAATGGGGCTTCAAAACCTATTGGGCACAGGTACTATAGCAGTACTATAGTAGTACTGTAGTAGAGGCGGCATTGTAGCAACGGTGGGCACTGTAGTGGCGGCAGGTCACTGTAGCGGCAGTAGAGTACTATAACAACAGCGGGTACTGTGTAGTAATGTAGCAGTGTGATACCATAGCAGTACTATTCATAGAATGTGCTTTGGGCCAAAAAATGGGCCTACGGGCCAAGTAATGGGCTAAATTCCCACTGGGCCTTCGGGCTATGTAATGAGTCTCCCTCTACCCAGTTAAAGAGGTCTTTGCTTTGCTTTAATAATAAATGAGGCTTTGACCCCAACATTTAAAAAAATCTGATTTATTTTTTCATAATTCATATCACTTGCTTCAGAAAAAAAAATACAAATAAAATTCATTTTAATACCACTTATTTGAGGACTTTTAAAATAATTATTATTATTGTAATGACCTTTTTTCCACAAAAATAACAGGTTGCATTTTTTGAATTAGGCACAAAATAATTCCTATATAGTTTTGATTTATCACCCTTACTTCCTATTCTAAATCTTTCCCTTTTAAGGAAATTCTTTACAATAATTTAATTTAAAACTTTTTATCCTTTAGTAAAATTAATTGTAATACTCTTAAAAGATTCTACTTCATCTTGAAATTATTTAATCCTTTTTTCATGATCAATACAATTTGATGTAGAGGAATTAAAATTTTCAAATAAATCCTAATGTTGTTTTAGAATAGTATCCCTTCCTCCTAAAACATCATTGTGGATATTTTGTAGTGATTTATGTTTCTTAAATAAAGAATCATATTTCTAATCTAACATTTCATAATATGCAGCTAGTTTACCACTTGAGAAACTATTAGTACTAGAATCATAAGCATAATAGGATTGTACATTTTCTTCATATTTAGCTATACAGTACATGTTGGACTCTAGTTTTTGTGGCTCATTCTCTGAATTAGATTGTGAGGAGATACTGGAGTCTTCAGACACTCTATGTAGATTTCGTTTATCTTTTACTGTTATTCTCATAATCATCATTCTTCTTATATTTCTTTTTTTTCATCTTTCTTTCATCTTTTAATTGAGGGAAATCGGGTCTGATGTGACCCAATTCTTTGTATTCATGGCATCAAAATTCCAAAGGTTCTTTATAATCCTTTTTAAAGGATTTTATAAGGCCTCTTTTCTTCTTGTAGAATTTACCGAATGTTCTGGCTAGCTGATCCAGTTCTATTTTAGAATCTAAGGAATCTAAATTTTTCAAAATTTTGACTTATCATTTTGATTTTCAGTTATTCTTTCGAGATGTCACGTTCATATAAGTATTTCCTTTTTCACTACAATATTATGATCCTAATCTTCATCTTTCATTTCTACTTCATACATAATTAGTGTCCTAATTAGTTCTTTCATTGTCAGATCCTTGACAGGTGATGATTGGTGAATAGAAGCATATATGCCATTACATTTTGAAGGTAGTACTCTGAGTACTTTCAAAGCTTGATCAGTTTGTTTTATGGGTTCTCATAAGGATGTAATATTGTTGACAATTTCTATAAGCCTTCCATTCATCTGTGTGATGATTTCACCATAAAAAATTCTAAAGGTTACAAAATTTATCTTTATTGTAGCATACCTCATCTGTATAAAATTGTATGTTTCTTCATAGGAAACTGAAATATTTTTCCACATATCATATGTTGTAGGAAATTATGAAACACGATTAAACTCATTAGGTCCAAGACCACAAATTATATCATTCATCGCTTTTGAATTAATATCATACTCATCTTTTGTTGTTACATCCCAAGTCTCTTGTTTTTTGGAATCTTATAAGGAGGGATGATTTTTGAAAGAATATGAATCCAAGATTCTTCAGATATATGATGATTCAAGATTTCTAGCATCCATAATTTTCACTATTAAAAGTATGGATCACATACCATAGAAATTCTTTCTCTTGGATCAACCATTTACATTAGCTTTATATAGACCTTATTATTTTCTCTTGCTATAGATTTATCCAAAAGATCACCTTTGATACCAATTTTTAGGTCAGAATAATAAAACGTAACACAAGTGGGGGTTGAATTATGTCTTTTAGATATTATTCCACAATTCTGACTTTTAACACCCTTTTTTATTTATACGAATATACAGTTTTTTATTCTGTATGAAAAGATAAAAAGTGGATAAACAGAAAAACAGAACACAACTTTTTATAGTAGTTCAGGGCACAAATATCCCCTAGTCCACTCCACCAATCACTCTCTATGCGAGCTTGGTGAATTTCACTAGAATGGTCCTCTTATCACAAGACCACAAATCTATAATTGAGTGCAGGAAGTTGAACCCTTTACAACAAGTCCCATTATATATCCTTCTAGTTATTTAATTGAGAACTAATTATCCATATATTATATTGAGAATATGATACTCCACTATAACTGAGTACAAGCAGTTGATACTCCAAAAAATCAAAAAAGTTTGATTTGTTGATTTAGGTTGAACTTCACAATTATATTAGCAGAAATTGACAATAGATGTATCTTCTTCTTAAAAAATGAAATTCTTAAATAAAGAGTAGTTTTGAATTGATATATATTGAAAATGATCTTCAAAAAGTATAGCAATACACAGCATTAGTAAACTCACAATATTATGTTTTTGAACATATATGTCTCCAAATTATAGTCTCTTTCAGAATCTATCTTTCATTGCAGTAGCACTATAAAATATTTTTACCTGAATGTAATCATATATGATAATATGTGACTTGTATATCCAAAGATTGAAAAGATACATCGGTAGAATATAGAGAGAAAAAAGTTTTCTTCGGTATTATAGATCCAATAAATTCACCTGGTAGTACGTGAAAATTCAAATCTGAATTAACCAGGGGAGTCGTAACTTCCCTTAAGAATATGAGTGATTTTATTTAATAAAAATAGTTATTTGAGTTGATCATAATGAGCTTTGAATTAGTCAATTAGAAGCTTTAAATTGGCCTGATATTCTTACAAGACCATTGCAAGTAACTCGGATAAAATATTAGTTTTAAAAACTCTGATAAAGAGTAGACAAATGTAGGGTTGAACCACATAGCATAGGGTTCCTTCCAACATCTGGTTCCTTAACCATACTTTCATCTAGGCGTAATGTAGGGATTATAATCCATACATTCATCCTTTTCAGCATAATAATCCAAACATATCATTGATTAACCATACGTTCAAATTATTGAATGTAGGATATGAATATTAGATCCATACTCCAACATAGGGTTGATATTCCATACATTCATTGATTACCTAATGTAGGATTTCTGATCTATATGCTAAATATCAAACGTAGGGTTGTCGTTTTATATGAAAATTGTTCAGTGTAGCATAGGTATGATTATCCATACCTTCATTTAACAAACGTAGGGTTTGAACAGTGTTTCCATAACACATATCATAGCTCTCATTCCATCAAAAATATAAATAAAAACATGATATATATTCCTAAAACATTCTTAATGTAACATCATTAGAAAACAAACATGGTTATTTGTGAGCATAAAAATCAACATTTAATATATAGTATTGTTGAGACAATACATTCCCAACATATCATAGTACATAGATTCCATTACTAAGCTAGGTTTATTACCCATTCTAGTCTTGTTTATCTCATGAGATATTAATATTTACCTGTATTTGAGGGAGATATAGGTCATACCCGTACTTGGTTATAACATAACCACCACCCTTGGTTATAACATAAAAACCATCCTTGGTTATAACATAACCACTATCAGATAATGAAAACCATACTTATGTGTGACATAAGATCATAAATCATTCATCATATCATCACATCATAACCCATGAAAATAAAATGTGTTTTATAAACATTTCATCCATTTTTCATACCATAAACCATAGAAAATAAATAGGTTTCATAAGCAAATAATCAACAAAAACAATAACCATACAGAGAAAGATTAAGAATGGTATAATTGGATCATATCCCCATTAAATAATAATTAACAACAAATTATGTTATCATATATAAAAATTCCTTTCAAATATCACTCAAATATTTCTTGAATAAAATAACCTTTCCATTATGAAAATCACTTTTAAAATTCAAAAAAATAAAAATATTATTGAAACATTTTCTTTGAAATGAACCTTGGAATATTTTTAAGTAATCATTAAAACATATATTGATTAATATGATGGGAAATTATGTTCATGATTTATAAGTTAAAAGAAAACATTCCTTTCACATTTTTGGTAAAAATTCAAAAAGTACCTTATTTAGAAAATGAAAAAATGATTCCTTTTAAAGTATTTTGTAAAAATTCAAACATGGGTAAAAATTAATTTAAAAAATCATATGAGAATAGTAAAAACATTCTTGAAAATATTTTATAAAAACATGGATATGGAATAAAAATTTTCCTCATCGAATAATTAAACATAGTCGGTTTTCCATAAAAATGTTTGTTCAGCCTCTTGAGTATTTAAGGAGATGGGAATGAAATAAAAACATATATTATTCAGAAATAATAAAAGGATAAGAAAAAATGAAATGGAATAATCAGATAAAGATTATATAATTTCTTTTAGTGAAAATTCAACCATAAACAATCTTGATTAAAATAGGATTGAAGCATAAATCATTTACCACTTTGGAATCATTTGAATCATATTCATCATGAAAGAAGGAACCATAAATGGATATGTAAATCCCCATAACATTAATAATAATCATTATAAAAGTAATTTATGGGTATTATATACACCACATAAAAGAAACAAGTGGTGAATATGGTATGTGTCTCATAGAAATAAAAGTGTGATGAAAATACCTTACCTTAGGTCCTACTTCCTTCGTATATGTTGGAACCTCCTATTCTTTGAAAAAAATATTTTAAATATCCTCTTAAGGAATATAGGATTGGTATTTTGGGAATACCAACACCTCTATAATGTTTCTATGGAGAATAGAAGATAACTTGGTAGAGGTTGGTTGAGCTAAAAGGCTCAAAGTGGGGTAAATAAGTAAAGGGCTGACGTTCACTTTTATAATTGAGGTGAGGGATACTTTAGAAATTTCTTACAAAATAAAAAATATAATAAAATAATTATCTAGCCTAAATGCATCTAAAATTCCATGTATTCAAAGCTAAGATAGTATGGGGTTTAAATACAGACAACCAATAAAATTAGGATAGCTTAAATCATTGTTTTAAATCTTATTTTTTCATTTAACCCCTTTTTTAACCCATTTTAACATTAATAGGGGTAACATCTTTTTCACTCAAAAAATGATATAATTTTACATATAAGGTGAAAAATAGATTATAAATGGCCAAGGGATAACATTTTGAACCATATATTATCCACCTTGTACTCTTTTATGTTTTTTTATTATTTTTAAACAATTTAATAAAATTTTATTTTGATAAATATCATTAATGTCAATTTTAGAACTATTCATTAAATTTGACTTAAAATACATAAAGTAAAAGTTAGAATTAAAATATAATCCTTTAACATAAAACTAAAATTTCAATTTCAGATATAAATTTTAGTAACACTTTACATCACTCAAATTATATTACATTTAATATTTTTTAAAATCATTTTTTTCTAATAATTGAATAAATATTGTATCAGCGTTGCATAATAATTTAAGGTAATTATATAATTTATAAAAGTTATAAATACATTTTTATCATGAAAATAATTTCATTAACCTCAAAATGGACATTTTTATTTGTTCACAATTTTTTTTCCTCTATGTGGACACATAAGAAATATTTAAAACTAAGAGAGTGACACTTTGTAACTTTCTTTACTTTAAATATTATATAGGTCATTTTCACAAACAAGTGTGCATTAAAAAACTAAATTTCTAGACTACGGTGATTATGGTTAAATTATTTTCATCTCAAAATAATTAGGATGAAGAATTAGGGCCTTAACACTTATTTTTAACCTAGATTAACCGAATTTACCCTTTACTGATGTGATAAACTTTACCACAACTACTATTCATATTAACAAAAAATAAAAGGGTATATTTATCAAATTTGAACCTCTTGATTCCAAATATTTAATCCATTTTATCAAATTCAAATCCCATAAATAGTATAAATTAATTTTAAAAATAATCACGCCAAACGTGATGAAAATCGCTTTTTAGAAAAAATACATTTTTAAGCCAAAAACCAGGTTTATTATTATCCCATGCCTTGAAAAATATTAAATGAATTTTAAAAAAAATTATTGACTATATAATATATAAATTTCATTAAAATCATCCACCAAAAGTGATTAATTAAATTTATTAAGATAAAAATATATTGTGTGAACAAAAATAGTTTTTCAAAAAAAATATTTCATTTTCTTTCACATTATTTTTATTTTAATTTATAATCAATTAATAACCACTGAATTAATTTTATACATATGTAAACATAAATTTTTCATAATTTATTTAATCTTATTCATACTCACTAATCCAATGGCTAGGTTATAACTATAACTTTAAATAATAATATTTTAATAGAATATCACAATTCTTTTAAACTTTGTGTTGAGTGAAATTCATGATAACAAAGAAATTTAATTTATTTGAAAAAATATATATCTCATAAAATCTTGAGGTGTTACATTATTCATTTCCTAAATTTGATCTAAATTTTTATTTTGATTATCATGATGTCATTATCTACAATATAAGATTTTATCATAGGAGTATCATGTTTTACATTTATCTAATAAATACTTTTATTAAATGTACTATCACTAAAATTATCACCACTTTTAAATTCTCATCATATCCATTTGTGGTAAAAATCCATATTTTAGTAAGAAATGGTTTCAATTTAGTTTTCATCTCACAAATTAGTTATTTAGGTAGTCCATCATGCCAATTAAATCATATATGACTCTTTGATGGTTGAGTGGACAACTCCTTGTAAAAAATATATTCCCTAATTCCCCTTTATCATATAATTTAATAGGATTATTTGAATTTTAAGATTGAGGGATTTCATAAATCATGGTTATGAGATACTAGATATGTATATCATAACTTATTACTAATTCATATCTTAAGGTATGAAATTGGATTTCATGTCATTTCCTTACCCAATAATATTGTATGATTGGGTGACATTGTATGTGTAAAACACCACTCCTTTATTAGTTATGAAATTCAAAGGAATTTAAAAAAATTATTTCATTAGTGGATCATTTTGAAATTTGAGATTCATATTGGAATTACAAGTAATGTGATGTTTGAAATAGATGTTTTGGTCATGGTTTGAGACCCAATTGGTGGTATGGGTTCTCGGGTGAGCATCAAGGAGGGGTATAGTGACCTGGGAAGTTGTAGTTCAAAATACAAGGAAGTTTGAATTGTGAACTATCCTCCCAATACACTTGGGTGTTCTACCCATGGTGGTTCAAGTCATGAAATATGGTTCAATCTTTGAAATTTTCTAGGGGAGACCTTTAAGGTCATGAACTAGGGTTTTATGTCATGAAACTTTTGATGGGGAGACATTTTAGGACATGAAATTTGGTTCAGGTCATGAAATGTATTCACACCCGGTTTTTTATTTATTTTTTCTTATTTTTCCCCTCTGGCCTTTTTTTGGGGTTTTTCCCTTTCTCTCCCTCTCACATACAACCTGAACATGAGGTTTCATCCCCTACTCCTCCTTCATTTATTATTGGTTTAAGGAATTTTGGTTGTAATTTCATAGTGTTTGAGCTGATTTTATCCCTACATTGGCTTATATTCTCAGTTTCTCTTAATTTTATCATGGTTTCGTTTCTCCAGTTTAGGGTCTTTGTGATTATTTCACTGAAACATAGTTTAATCAACTGATAATGATGGGAATTTTGTATTAATTGATGATAGGATGTTCCTAGATGGTATATTCATGATTTGACACATCATTTTGATGGAGGAATGCCTCTGTGTTAATTTTTAAAGGGGTTTTCCCCAAATTAAGAGAAATTTTCTAATGAATCAGTTCTAAATGTTAGGGATTTTGAATGGGGGTGTTTCCAGAGCATTCCATGAGATGTTTTCATGTCATTGGTCATTTTTTTTGTGTGATAAGGGCATCTGGTGAGATATTTGGAATTAAGAAAATTTGAATTGAATTGAAAATAAATTATGAATTATTATAAATGTATTATTTAATTAATTAAAACTTACTTATAATTAATTATAGGATGTTATAGTTTGAGGTAGGTTCTCGTCATGTTGAGGTGAGCTTGGACGGGCTCAGGATAGAGATTTCGAGTGGTGAATTAAAAGAGAATGTCTTTGTGAATGAGTTAGGTGGTCCATATGAATTTCCCTATAGAAATTGTGTATTTTATTAGTGTAGGACGTGATATGTATTATATCTCTGCTCAGGGTATTAAACCTTTTAAATTTTAATAAATTTTTTAATTAAAAATGAATGATTATAATTAAAAATGTTTCAAGGGCCACAATGGACCCTTGTGCACTAGATTGATGCCACAACCACCAATTTTTTATGCTTGTTTATAAAAAAATCCCTTATGATGTATAGGTTTGAAGGGGTGAGAACATAAATGGTGAAAACATAATGTGGCAGGCCTTAGTGTAGGTGCCCTGGTGAACTCTAGGTAGAGGTGAGTGATGAGTTGAGATTGATGGACTAGGGATTGGCAATGTGAGAACCTTGAGATGCCTTGGAGCCATAGGATAGTTGATATGAGCATGGGATGAGTGGTACCTTCCCCTTAGGTTATGATTGCCTATGAGGGTATTCCCTGGGTATATTTTGGATGGTTTGGGTTTGTGAGGATGGACTTGTGACTTAAGGTGAAATATGGGAATTATTTTATCTCCTGAGACCAATGTCAGTAAGGATTGACCAATGAGTACAGTGTGGTTGTAATGTTGTTAGGACTATATCAAGGGATGTGATTCTCTCTAAGTGATGGGTTATGAATTGAGAGCTATGATAGAGATTTAAGAACCCCTGTGGGGTTTCAATGATTGGTGTGACTTATGGAACCCTTAAGGTAGGTTCCTTAGTGATATGTTGACCCAAGAGAGGGTGTGTGTGGGTTTTTTAGTGATGATCATGGGTGTATCCTTAGAACCCATATCAATGTGGTGAGCCTATGGAGGTTGTGGTCACAGTGATATGGGATGATTTTGGAGGAATACACTTTCCTTAAAGATTTATACATACATGGGATTCCTTGAGATTTTTCCTTGGATATGGCCTTAGTTCCTACTCCTATTAAATTCTTCGGATTAACTCCTAAGGTTCGAATATTACACCAAATGAATAATGATCACCTAGGATTACCTCCCATAGATCTTCTTGGAGCCCGATAACCATGGATCACCTAGGATTACCTTATAATGATATGTGATGATTCTTAATAATATTGGATCTCCTAGTATTACCTCTTAGGGATTATATTTATTCCTAATAGTTTTGTATTTCCTATTATAACCTCCCAGAGATTGGATTGGATCCTAATAGTCATGGATCATCTAGTATTACCTCTTAGGGATCGACAATTATGCTAAATTCTATTATATCACATGAGATTACATCTTAGGGGTTGACGATGATGCCCGATGACTATAGATATCCTAGGATTTCCACTTAGGTATTTTCTTGGAGCCTGATGACCATGGATCACCTAGGATTACATCCTAGGGATCTATGATGACATCTAATGGTATTGGATCACTTGGGGTTACCTCTTTGGGATCTTTAATGACATATAATGTTATTGGGTCACCTAGGATTATCTTTTAAAGATCAATGATGATGCTTTATACTATTAAATCTCCTAGTATTTCCTTCTAGGTATTGGTGATGATGTATGATACTACTTGATTTCCTAGGAATTGCTCCTAAGGATTTTTATGGGCCTAATATTGGTTGTCATGGTTGTATAACAAGATCAGAGAAACTTCATCACTAGAAAAAGTAGGTTTGGGTAGATATATAGTTTCATAGTAGAATCGTAGGATCATCAATAAATATTTTATTTATACTTAAATACTATTTTATTTATTCATATAATCATTTCACATGCACATAAATAGCATTTACCAGTTATGTATGAGGCTAAATTGGTGGTTCCCTACTAAGTTGTACTCACATCGTGCGTAGGTGGTTTTAGCACTTAGATGTCCTAGAAGACTTCACTTATCACTGGTTCGGGTTAGGAAGAGGCTTAGAGTAGCTTGATTGAGAAGGATACCTTAGACAATATTATGGGACTAGTTTAAGTTGAGTCTTGGATATGGAAATAGAGCTTCATCATATTTTATATCTTTTATTTATTTTTCATTTAGGATCTTCCCAGTGGGTGGTCGGTGTATGTATATATGATTGTATGCTTACAAATTAATTTATTATTATTGATTTATGTTATTGTTTCCAAATAATCTGATGGATATTATTATGGATGATTTTTATTTTTTTCCACTAGTATTATGCACTCTGATATTGGGGAATAGTCTCCCCATGGTAACACCCAATACCCCTCACTGCTAGTTAGAAACCTCTAGCATACGAGGATGCATGCCTGAGGTCCTAGTGGAACCTCCATTACAAAAACTAATGATTTTTCATGGTTCAAGGGAATTATAGAGTGGTATTATAGAATTTATGTGACTGATATCACATTGTGTATCAGAGTTTTGTTTGTTATACTATTTAGGTATATGGTAGATAGGTGACATAGGAATGTTTCAGAACTTGTAATGGATATTGGACAAGTGTGTCATGAAAACCTTCTTGATAGGAATTCCAGGTTACCATGGGAATCGTATTACAATTCTTGGCTTCTGATTTTATGATTGGATGATTTTACCTAGCATGGAACACTTGTATTTTTTTTTATTTTATGATTTATTATATTGTTTTTTGGATCTTGATCTAATGGAAATTATCAATGTACATGCATAATATTTCACATGTATGATTCAAAAGACATTCACATGCCTATGTGTGATTAATATCATTGATGATAGGGTTCAATTTAAAGTGTCGGTAACAAATTATATGGTGTTTTCCTATATAAATTGGTGGTGACATTCTACTTATCTAATATATAGTGTATTTTATTCTAATGAAAGGTTATGTGGATCTATTGTGAGATGCTATGTGGTGATGACTATGAAATACCTCATGTAAGGGATGTATAGAAACCCTAGTAGGTTAGTATGGGTATAATATGCCTTAGTAATAGACCCCTAGTGGGTGAATATGATATTGGTTTTGGTAAGGAAAATAGGGTCATTTAATTAAAGTGTTTGCAACAACTTATATGGTGTTTTACCATATATCTTCTTGGTGTAATTCTACTTAGGACTATGGTAGGCCTGACACATATCATTATGGAATAGTGAAATTACATATATATCAGTGAATGGATGAGATTGTTATTCTTGAGGGGGGTAGTATTGTATATAGATTCCCAGTGAGAATCAATTCCCTAGTGAGTGGATGACTTGTCATGTGTGTTCATTATTTATATATATAAGATCCTAGAGTGTGTGTTATGGAATGTATGTTTCCAAGTAATACCTGAGATAGAGCATGGATATTATTAGTGATTTATAGCCTATGTGAGATATAATTTTGGGCTAGGTGGGAGAGCTTGATGCTTTTGAGATATATATTAGTACATTAGTGATAGAATCATTATGATTGAGAAGTAATATGTTTTTATCTATTTTAGTTGATACATGGTACATGAGGGTAACCTAGGTGAGGTGTTATCCTAGGCTTGTGAGTGCCTTATAGGTGGAAATCATGGAAAGATTATTTGGTTTTGAGATTTATGCATAGGGCGTGCTATAAAAATGGGGTGATGCATTAGATATTGTGAATATGGAATAAATGAGTAGGAACATTTCCTTGAGATCAGTGCATGGGAAGCTATTCCAAATATGGTATAAGTAAGACTATTACTTGAATTTTTATAATGAAAGTACCTTGAGTGCCAGTGATTTGAAATCAAGGTTCGGTTTTGAGGGTAAGACCGATTGAGTTCCTAGACCTATTGATTCTAGATGATCTTTTAGTAGCATAATGATAGAATAGGTAAACACTTCAGGTTTTGGAATGATTCCCAAGTTTACAAGTGATCATGTGGTAGACCATAGAATATGTAAAATTACTAGTTATGAAGAGGATCACAAAGGGTTCTTTGAGATATATGTGATTGACATGAAAAAGGATCATGGTCAATAATTTGGTGTTTAATCCTAGGTTTGATGAAATAAGACTCATGGGATCATGAGTCGGGGTATATGATCATACGGTACTAGAGAATACACCATTAATTTCAAAAGAGATCAGGGTAGTGCATGTTGGTTATGCATGGTGCTATTTGAATTACAAATCAATGAAAGGATATGTGAGAGATAAGGTCCTATTATATTAAAGAAATGATTAAAAGCCTATTTTACTGGGGTTTTGATAATAGAAAAAGGGAAATGTCCCTTTATGGAAGAGAAGACATTGGAAATGGATTAGGTGTAGTGACATAGATTATCTGAGCTTGATCCTAGACAGGTGTTTCCTAGGATGATATGATCATGGCTTGGGAAGATTGATACATGTGTGATGATGGAACCTATTGAGGTTACACTCTATGAGTGTTATAAGTAAAGACATATAGTATGGAGTGCACCATTGGTTAGTTGAGGGTCTAACCCTCATTCTAGATGGAATTTTAGTGTATTCCAAGAATGATGTTCCCATGAACCGAGAACGAGTGAAAATTTATTTTTTATATTAGCACTTGGTTATGAGAAGGACAACCAATTCTAGTCATTTTTTGTGTTAATGGATAGAGTGTGGGTTGTGGAGGAATCAACCAGTATGGGTAGGGTCATGGATAGATGATGTTAGTCATTGGATAGTCTAGCCAGATTTTAGATTTAATCAATAGGGAAATATGATTTTATTTGGTTCCTCACTGAATACCATATTTGAGACTCAGATATAGTATTAGATGGACTTTGTGCATTAACATTTGGCTCTAAATAGTTTTTATGTGATCCAATCATGATTCAAATCGATGGTGTGTCAGTTCTCGAGGTGAGATCATTGCATATGGTTTTGTTATTCGATGACCCAACCATGGAGTTATACTAAAAGTCAGTTTTGGACGTCATTGTGAATATTGGATGATCTCGAGATACCTTTTAATTTTAGGGCATCGTAATTGGGTGATGTGATAGCGCATTGATGGTTGAAACTGATTATTTTCAGAAAAGATCATCTATAGGAGGTATGAGCAGTTATTTTTCATGTAATGGGATGTGGTGGGTTAAAAACTACATTTATTATATCATTTTAGTTATGAAAAAATGTGTTTTAGATATCAAATGGATGTTTTTTAGGAAAACTCGATATATTCAGGCTTATTCATGGGTGGTGGAGAAACATCTGACTTGGTTTAGAATTAGAATAAAAAAGAAGTACCGACTTCCAACTGGTCTTTTGGCCTATGATTGGATGTGGTGAAATGGGAACCACACTAAGTGGGTTGATGGACCATTGGAAATACATTTTAGTGGGTAATTATGAGGGTTTGGAGCACCATGGCTAGGGAATCATCCTTTATGAGTTGAGTCTTATAAGGGGGAATTCCATAAGATTGAGGATGAATTGATTGATGACACCATGGTGTCTTAGGTTAGATGGGTGTGGATAAGTTTCATCTCAGTGTTTTAGTGATGGTGATGAAGTGATGGATTGGTTTTGTATGAATAGTGGGATTTATGTTCGGAGTTACATAGTATAAGCTCATTTGGAATTTCAGGGTATAACATAGTGAGTTAAATGTGAATTTATGACCAGTATAGTCAAGTTTGATTGTTGAAGTATTTATGAGACTTCTCGGGGACAATAAGTGTTATGGTGGGGAGGTTGTAAAACCCTGCTCCTTTATGATTTAAAAAATTCAGATTAATTTCATATTTTTTAATTGGTGAATGGTTCATTTTGAAATTTGAGATTCATATTGGAATTCTGAGTGTTGGGGAAAATTAAATAGATGTTTTGGACATGGTTTGAGGCCCAGTTGGTGGTACAGGTTCCCAGGTGAGTATCAAAGAGGATCCGGGTGACCCATAAAGCTATAGGACTAAAACCATAGTAGTTCACATACTTAACCAAAGGTTTATACCATGAACCAATCTCTTAGGCCACCTTGTTGTTCTTCTTGGATTGGTTCAGCCCATGAAATGTGGTTTGGGCTATGAAACGTTCTAGGGGTGACCTTATAGGCTATGAAGTAGGGTTTTACGATGTGAAACTTTTGGGGGGATACCTTTCAGGTCATGAGATATGGTTCAGGCCATGATACGTGTTTGCACCTATTTTTTTATTTTTTTTTTGTTTTCTAATCTTAAACCACCAACTTTTTAGGGGTTTTCCTATTTCTCTCCCTCTCATGTATAATTAAACTAAGAGGGTTCCACCTCTAATCCTCCTTTATTTATCCTCATATTTGGGGTGTTTTAGTGGTTATTCCTTGGTGTTTTAGGTGATTTTCTCCCTCTGTTGGCTTATATTATTGTTTCTCTTGATTTTCTCTTGATTTTATTTCTTCAGTTTAGGGTTTTGATGTTGATTCCCTCAGAACATAGTGAAATCAGAAATAATTATGGAGATTTCATATGGATTGGAAATATGACATCTCGAGATGATTTCTACATGTCTTTGCACATCATTTTAATGGAGGAATCTCATCGTATGATTTTTTCAAGGGTTTCTTTCAAAATTAAGTGATATTTCCTTTTGAATTGATATTGAATGTTAGGGATTTTGAGTGGGGATGTATCAAGAGAATTCAAAAAGACATTGGAATGTTATTGTTCATAGTTTCAATACAGTGAGGGTGAATGGTGAGATTTTTGGAGTTGGGATAAATTCAATTAAATTGAAAATAAATTATTAATTTTTATAAATAAATTTTTTAATTAATTTCAAATTTATTATAATTAATTATGGGATTTTTTGGTTTGAGATATATTCTTAGGATGTTAATGAGATATTTTTCAGGTTTATATGAGATCTGTCGACTGGTGAATTAATAGGGAATGTCTTTGTAACTAAGGTGGTGGTCCCTATGCATTTCCCTAAGGTAATTATGCATTTTATTTGTGTGGAATGTGATATGTGAAGTCTCACTAAAGAGGGAGATAGGCCTTTTAAATTTAAATAAATTGTTTAATTAAAAATGAATGCTTGGACTAAACAAACTGTTCAGGGCCATGATGAACCCTTGTGCACTAGATTAATTCCTCAGTCATCAATGGCCAAGGACATGCTTATAAAAAATGCCTTGTGGATTATAGGAATGAAGGGGTGAAAATGTAATGTGGTGTACCTTAGTGTAGGTTCCCTAGTGACCTCTGAGTATAGGTGAGTGATGAGTTGAGATATATGGCCTATGTAGTGGTCGTGTGAGAACCTTATGATGCCTTAAAGTCATGGACTAGCTCATATAGGCATGGGAGGAGTGTTCCCTTCCCCTAGAGATTTGAATACCTATGATTGTTTTCCCTAGACATATTTTAGATAGGTTAGGTGTGTGATAACTGACTTGTGACTTGAGGTGCAAGATGGATATTATGTTATCTCCTAATACTGGTTCCAGTAAGGATTAACCTACAATGATAGTGAGGTTATAATGTGATTATGACTATTTTAAAGAAATTGATGCCCACTCAGTGATGGATAATGAACCAATATCTAAGATTGAGATTTAGAAACCCATGTGTATTATTCATACTTGGTGTGACTTAGTGGACCCCATAGGTAGGTTCCCTAGTGATATATTGACTCTAGAGAGGGGGAAATAATGTTTGGGTAGTGACGATCATGGGTGTCAACTTAAAACCTAGATCGAAATTATGAACTTGAGGTGGTTGTGGTGACGATGACATATAATGATTTGCGAGGAATTTAATACCCTCTAAGATATATATATATATATATATGTGGTTTACCTTGGACATTTTCCTTAAATTCTTCATATGTGCCTACTACTATATAATTCCCATGATTACCTTCTATGGTTTGGAGATTACACCTAATTACTATTTATCACCTAGGATTACCTATTTGGGATCGTAGATGATGCTTAATGTTATTGGATTGCCTAAGATTTCATCCTATAGATCAGTGATGACACCTAATATTATTGGATCACCTAGGATTACATCCTAAGGATCGGTGATAATGTTTGATGACTATAGATCACCTAAGATTACCTTATAGGGATCAGATTGGATCCTCATGACCTTGTATTTCCTAGGATTACCTCCTAGGGATCAAAGATGATGTATGATACTATTTTATCACCTAGGATTTCCTCCTAGGTATTTGTGATGATACCTGATAGTATTGGATCACCTAATATTACCACCTAGGGATTGGTGATGATGCCTGATACTACTAGATTTTATAGTAATTTATCCTAAGAATTGGAGATAGGCTTGATATTGGTTTTCATGGTTGTATACATGCTTATAGAAACTCAGGAACTAACTGGAGTAGGTTTGGGTCGATCATGAGTTTCATAGTAGAATATAAGGATCAACAATGGTTATTTATTTATGCTTTGGCATTGTTTTATTTACTCTGTCGATCATGACACGTGAAAATAAACTGAATTTACTAGTTATATATGGGACCGTGTTTTTGGTTCCCTATAAATTTTTACTCACACCCTTCTTAGGCAGCCATGAAACTTGGTTACCCGATCATACTTCACTACTCACATGATCAATTTGGGAAGATTCCTAGAGTAGCATGATCGAGTAGGATAGCTTAGAGAGTACCGGGAGACTTGGATGAACTAAGTCTTGGAGATGGTAGTAGATCCTTGGTATATTTTTTATCTTTATTTATTCTTCATTTGGGATCAGCTCAGTGGGAAGTCAATGTATGTTCATATGACTTTATGATTCCATATTATTTTATTATTATTGATTCTTGATATTATTTATATGTACTCTGATGAATGTTTTATTATTATAGATGATGATTGATTGATTTTATTATTATTATGCACTCTGATATGGGGGTATAGTCTCTCCATGATAACACCCAATATCCACACTACTAGTTGGAAACCTTTGGAATATAGGTACGTGCATATGAGGTCCTAGTGTAACCTCCAGTCTAGAAAATAATGAGTGGTCATGGTTTAGGGATGATACAGTATGAAGTTTTTTGAGTGAAATCATAAGGTATGATTTCCCCATGCATCCTATGATAGTAATGAAGTCCGAACATTATGAGTTAATGTTTGAGGGATCTTCCCACATAGGTTATCATTAAAATAAGTGTTTCATAAGATGTAATGCTCAGTAATAGATATATTGATGCATTCATACATGAGTTGTCTATGAAATTAACTCATGTGTTATATTGCATGAGTTAATGCTTGTAAAATCAAGGTGATTTCTCAAGATATTTATAAAGCCTACTTCCATGTGATGAAGAAGATGCATGATTTCTTGATCATTCTTGGTCAAAACTCCCTTGAAATCAAAGTACTTTTTTCTCTTCCATCATTGTAATATGGATTTCTAGCATGTCAGGGTGAGAAGATAAGTCCCTTTTGAGAGTCAAGAGATACATTCTTACCTATGAATACGTCACAAAGAGGGTAGTCCTTCAATTTCCCTTTGGTGACCTTCTTCACACCCATATAAAGATCAAAATGGTGTAAGTGTAAGATTTGGTATAAGGTACACCCTAGTTTCATCATTTATTTGTTTCTAGTACACATGTATTTAATTTATCTAAGCATATAGATATAGGTTTGGGATTCTATTATTTAATTATACTACCACTAACAGGTGTTTTTAGAACCCTATTAATTCTATCATTAGTATCAGAGCATACCATGCTTTGGTATTTTTGAAATCAAGTGGGAAATGGATATTTTTGAAATCATATTAAATATCTTAATGCTAATAATAAAATATGATTAGATTTTTTTGTGGGTTTTGTATCATGGAACATGATATAGGAAATAATAATTCATGACACATTTTAAACCTATATTTTTTTACTATTCATAATGTAAAATATCCTAATATTGTATCTTATGACTTCATTATGTCTTGTTTCAAAAATAGAGTATCACGTCACCTTTATGATATCTCGGTCTATCGTAAAATATGATATATGATACCATATAAAGTGATAGGATTATCACTCATAAAATATAAATAGAAATAACCATTGTTATATTTATTATAGCTTATGATTTCCCATAGATAATAATATGTGATTATGAATTGTAGCCTATGGATCAGGCTGTATCATAAAATACGATTGGTATAGAAATTTTATTTTTCTTAAAATTCAATAATAATTTGGATTTTATTATTTATAAATTATTTATAAATGATGTTAAAAGATATTTTGGGGGTATTTATTGATTTATAAATTGTTAATAAATTAATTAATTATAAAGTGTGTATAATTAATTGATTAATTTTTATTAAAAATTTATTATTCAATATTCCCCAATAATAAATGTTAATAATAAAACACCTTTTACCAAATTATATGGAATTCCTTATGAATTATAAATAAATTTTCTATTTATAAATCATAAGGGTAATTTATAAAGTGTTTATAAATTACAGAATAAGGCCAAAATATAAAGTGTTTATATTTTAAAATTATGAATTGTTTATAGTTCTTAATTTGAATTTTTCAAATTAAGGGCCTTATTTCGGATATTATTTAGACCACATCAAAAGAGTTTTGATTATTGATTTGATAAAGGTTTAAATAATTTTAAGTGTATGATATTCAGATTTTGGAGGCTTATGAATTATTCTATAAAGGTGGGGGTTGGATATATTTGGCTCTAGGCCTACTCATATAGATATTTTAAATCTAATATAATTTTAAATTTTTACATGAAAATTTCATGTATTTCATGCATGAGATATATTTGAATATGTTTAAATATGTTTGGTTTCTATTTTTTGGGTGAGTACCAAAAACTATGGGTTGTGTAAAGAGTTACACATTAATAAGGTTTGAATATATTAATTTAATGGCTAGAATAGGGATTAAAAAACTAAATCATTAGAATAATACATACATAAAGGGTATAACTTAAGATAAAATGATGAGGATTAAATCCTCTTAAAAAAGAATAAGTGTTATATTACTTCTAAAGCATCCCTTGTTAATACCTTGATCATCTAACTAGGTAAGTCGTGTCAATTCTAGGTTCCATTGGATTATCTTATTTAAGGAAAAAAAGTAATGAGGTAACCCTAACAGTTAGGTTACATGTTCTTAGAATTTACTTTGGGTTACACATATATGGAAAACCCTAACGGTTAAGATTCCAAAGGAATAAAATTGGGTTTATACACTTGATGGATTTGATAAAGTGTTTTTTACTCAACCATCTAGAAGCCATATATGACATGATTAGACTGATGCCCTACCTAAATATATATGTTGTGGGAGAAATGATAAAGTGACCCAAATCTTAGTGAAATATGGATCTTATCCCATTAATGGGTATGATGAATTTAAAAGGGGTCATCATTTTAGTCAGATACCATTTTATAAAAGTAATTATTAAATGGTAATAATCCATGATACTCATCTGATAAATAATTTTGTTATAGATAAAATTATATTCATTATCTAAATTAACTTGTAGATTAATCTTTAGTAAGGGTATCTTAAGGTAATAAACTAATAGGAATTATATCTTAAGAAAATTTCATAAGGAGAAATTATATGTGTTAGAGAAACGTATATTCTTAAATAACCAAGTGTTTAAATTATTCAATAGATGAATCTTTATGCTTATGAAAAATCATAGAATGATTCACTTGGTGCTTAAAATTAGTTATATGATAAATGTACTAAGTAATTTAAATCTTATATACTCAATATGATTAAGTATATTAGTGATAATCAATATAATTGAGTATTCTAATGACTTGGTGAGACTAAGGATTTTCTATAAGGATTGTTCTGGTTGAGGTATTCATTCTATTTTCATCTATGGAAGTGTTTTGAAATTTTTAATGAGTTCAATAAACATTTAACCTAATATTCTCATAGAGTTTAGAATAGTTTAATTAGGAATATTATTTCTAGGTTTTGATCTTGTATAGTTAAGAAAAATGAGTGAAAATTCAAACTGAGAGAATAAAAGTTAGTTGTATATTCTAAAAATGTTTCTTGAAATATTTGGTCAAGGTAATTGAAATCTAAAGGTTTTTTCATAAAGGAATAGTAATGGTTCCATAGGATAGAATTGTTTAAGATATCTAAAGGGGTTTTGGAAACTCTATATAATTTCTATGTTAGGTATTAGTGTTATAGAAATCAATTCTTTAGTTTTGAAGAATATATGATACCAAATTTATACTTTACAAGTGTTGAAAATATAAAAGAGTTCAAAATTAATGTAATAATTAATAGATCTTATAGTTTTAATTCAATTGATGAAGAAAGGAGTTATGATAGCATGTGGGGTATCATTAATTCCCTCAGGGTTACCTAATTTAGAAATTTTAAAAACATGAAACAAACAAAACACTAAACTACTAGGTGGTATAATAATTGAAAGTATAAGTTTAAACCCACAGATACAGGGTTGGATAAAATATTAATTAAATAATATATAACTAAACTAATTTTTATTTGAATAAATTGGATCTAGGCTACTGAGAATGTGATTAGTGAAGAATGTGGGAGAAGAAAATTTAAAAAGGTTGTAAAACAACAATTAATCTTGGATCATAGAATAACAAGGTATGAAAAAATTAATTAGAAATAATACAGTTTTTAGAATCAGGACCCAGTGAGTCCAATGTTCATGGTAAATTTTATTCATCCCAAACTCTCCTTTTTTCATGTTCAGATACTTTGGATTGAAAATAATGGGTAACCAAAAACCTTATTTAACCATAGAGTAATAAAAAACTAAATGGTCATGGTTAAAGTATAAACCATATACCTAACATTAATCAAAGGCATTCAATCAACTCATTAAATGTTCATTCTCAAAGAAAGAAAGAAATTAAACCCACTTCCTAACCCTTACCACAATGGTCATGCAAAAAAAAGAATCAGGGATGGGATAGAATTGAAAAATCAATATGAGATCCCAACATGAATTAATATCCAAAATAAAATACCTTATATAATTAATCCTCATTCATCATGCATGTCATGTCATAAAGAAATCACCCCCACATGATATCCATGAGAGGGTGAGATAAATAATGAAGAAAAACTTATATAAAGGAAGTGAATCTGGGATCTACAATGGTGTGTGTTATGTAGAAGGAGTATGTGCATCTACTCTCATTCTAACTCTTCCAATCATCAGTTGAAGATGGGTTTAAGTAAGGATTTATATTAAATACTCATATCTGGAGTATTTAATTTTATGTTTCTAGATACTTTCATGATGTTAAAATTTGTATGTCATGTAATCTACATCAGTGGAAAATTATTCATATCTGCTTTGTCTCAAAACATTCATGATGTATAATGGATTTTCACAATGTGAATTCTTTCATGAATTGAAATGGTTGGTGGAGGATTCTCCCAATGAACTCAAATCGTGTAATGAAATACAAAATGTGTAAATATCCAGCCTTATTTTTGTAGCTCTACTGCATCTTCAATTTTTCACTGATGCACCGCACTCAATAAAATCATCTCTTTCTACTCCTTTTCTAAATATTCATTGTATCCTTCCATTAAACATAAAACAAGTAAAATTGTCCAAGAATTGGAAAGATTAATCATTTAAATTATAGAAAGTATTATATTAAAACAGCCTAAAATACATGCATGAAATACATATATCAAATACCCCCACACTTGAATTTATACTTGTCCTCAAGGATGGAATCTCAACATACTACAATGGATGATTAATCTACCATGCTTTAAATCCAATTTCATAAAAAATAATTGATCAAATGGAAATTCAAATGTTCAAGAATCGCATATAAAAAAATCATCAACACCTCATGTTTCAAAGAAAAAAAATCAACCAAGTATTTAACTTTTCTTATTTTAAAATAACTACCCCACTTCATTCATCCATTTTCATTTTTCAATTCATTATTAATATGCACATCCTCTTCAATTTACCTCATGTTAATTTTTCCACTCATCATCAAAGTAAAAATTTAAATAGAGTTCAGCACATAACTCAAAAACATGTCACTTACCATAATCTTACAAGCCATCTAACATCTCTACCACATAAAGACATAATCGCAAATAATCATGAGGGGTTCATCATTAGGATCAAATGACTCTGAGGATTCGGGGTAGGTAGTTAAATGACGTAAAAAATAAATCTAAAAAAAAGATCTTTGACTCTAAATCATAATGAATGATATAAAAATATAACACTTAATAAAAATCTCCCTCACATATGGCATCTCACTCTACCCACCAAAAAGATCAAAGGATCATGATACATGTATGCATGATGATAAGATCAACCTCTCTTTATCTTTTTTTATTTATTATTTTATTTTATATAATTTTTGAAATATATATGTTGTCCCATAGATATTTTTTCCAACTATCTCTGAATATAATGGTTTTAATGATCAACAATCATGTCATATATTAACATATATCTTACCTCATGTTAGATTCTAAATTATGTAAAAGCATTATCTTGTATATTAGATCATTTCAATCATATAATTATTTAAGTGTGTTTAAGACTAAACAAGATTATAACTGATTATATATGTGTGTTTATAGGTATTAACACTCTGTGAAATTGTTGAACTGTGAGATAGAGAGAACATCTAAAATTATCTATGTATGAGTCACTGACACTAATAGACAGATGACTCACTAACGCAGATGACTCCCTATTTCACAAGAATCACTGACACAGATAAATCACAGTTTCATATGACTCACTGATGCAAACGACCTATCATCAGTCCAAGTGACCTACCGTTTCATGGTTCTACCAACACAATGACTCATCGTTAGTTGAAATGAGTCACTGGTGGTTCAACTGTCTCAACAACAGAAGGAAGGACTCACCATTGGAACAAGTCACTGATGTAATGAGTCACTGATGTATGGAAGGACCAACAGAAGGAGACACCAACAGAAGAAGACACCAAAAGAATGAGACAACAATAGAAGGAGGCACCGATAGAAGGAGACACCGACAGACGAGTCACTGATATACTGTTTAAAACTACATTTATTAATATTATTTCTAACAGTCATATTTTTTTCATTTAATGATACTGACATATTTTATAATCCT
Source organism: Viscum album (assembly GCA_963277665.1). Taxonomy (NCBI): domain Eukaryota; kingdom Viridiplantae; phylum Streptophyta; class Magnoliopsida; order Santalales; family Viscaceae; genus Viscum; species Viscum album. The sequence goes on from OY728122.1 coordinate 1,704,182,690, forward strand.
TTGTAGGAATTTTAGTAGATAGTACGAGGTATGATGAACCTATACACATGGAAAGAACATTCTATTTATTGGACCTAAAAAATAAGAAGTATTTTTAAATAAGATATATAGAAGAGTAGTGGTGGTGCATGCGTGTGCGAGAGATACATGCCGAAGAACATATGAAACTCTCATGAAACCATTGTGAGCTCAACAAAAAAAATAACATTCAAGGCAATATCAATCAATTTGAAAATCAAATTGAAAAACTACTTTAGCATATAAAATAATAAGAAGAAAATAACTGCAGAACCATACTTGCACCTGGAAGCCAAAATACAATGCTCTGTTTTTGTGTCAACTTCCAAAAGAGGAATCAGACTTCATCTCAACTAAATCTGAAGAGTCAAGAGTTTCATCTCAATATGCAAAGAGCCTTCTAAATCCTTTCTCATATTTTTTTTCTCTATTGTGTGCTTTTTACATACTTTCGAGAAGTGTGTGTGTGTTTGTATTAAAACACACATTATCTTCTGTATCAAACTAAAGGATACAATATATACTTCCACTCGTATCTTCTACACCTATTACTCCCATGGATAAGTGTGGAAGAGGTCCTTGTATGACCTGGTATTTTGTACCCATGAAGAACTGTGGTAGAGGTCTTGTGACCTAGACATCTTGTGTGTTGTTGTGAACCCTGATCCAGGGTGTGGATCAAACTGTTTATTAATTTAAACTGCTCGGTGGTAGCTGATCACCAAGTTGAGAGGATTAAGTCTCTACTTGAGACTAAACCACTTGTTTTATTTCCACTATGTTTTAACCTTTTAGTTTTACTCTATTTTATCACATATTTCATAAAAATAAATTGAACTCTTTGCCTAAATTTACTTATTAGATTATTTTCAAAAGTTTTATTAACTATCAAATTGATACAATTGAGAACTAATCAATATTTTGAGAAATTAATTAAACAGTCAAAATCTTAAAAATTCACTACTGGATAACTAGGAAATTGAATTTTATATATAGGGGAACTTCAAATTATAATTTTTAACAGAAATTTTTATAGATACTCAATTCACCCCACTTTTGAGTACTCTACTCTGACCAACATTTGGTATTAGAGGTTTTAGGAATTTTCTATTTTCAAATCTTTTTCAAACCTTTTCAACTATGATTTTAGTTGTATTTCAAATATCTTAAAATTTCTGTTAATACTAATTTTTATCTCATTAAAATATTTTTCTAAACTTTTATTATGGATAATAGTATGGAAGGTGTTTCTACCAACAGACCTCCATTATTTAATGGAACAAATTATGCACAATGGAAAATTAAAATGAAAATGCACTTAGAAAGTATGGGTTTTGAAATTTGTTCTTCAATTTTTGATGAATATAAGATTCATGATACTTCTAGAACTACTTGACATGACCTAAATAAGACTTCTTCTAATAATAATTGCAAATCCATGAATGCCTTATACTATTCTTTTGGAGATACAGAATTTAATAGAATTTCTGCATGTAAAACAGCCTTGAAATTTGGGATACTTTTTCTATTTCACATGAAGGAACTTCTAGTGTTAAGGAAATGAGACTTAACACATATAATATTAAATATGATAACTTTAAAATTAAGACTGATAAGCCTATTTATGAAATATATCTCAGGTTTAATGAAATTGTGAATATTATGATCTCTCTAGGACAAGATGTTTCTGCAAAAAATTATGAGGATTATCATATTCTTACTTGATAGATGGAGAGGAACTTCTATCTCAATTAGAGAATCATATGACATCAGAAAACTCTATGTCAAATAACTCATTGGAAAACTAATGATGTATGAGGAAGAGCTTAAATTCAACAAAGAAGAAGAGGATGAACCTAAGAGAAGATATGTAGCCTTCAAGACTACTACATCTAAGAATAAGGAAAAATAGAAGGTGCTAGCCTATATTGAAAGCTCAGGTAATGATGAATAAACATCAGATAGTGATGAAGAGATGGATCATCTAGCCAGAAGATTCAAGAAATTCTATAGAATGAATAAGTTCTAAGGAAGACCAATTACAAATGAAGGTATGATAATAAGGGAGGATGGAAAAAGGACCAGAAAAGAAATGAAAAATCAGAGGATATTGTCTGTTATGAATGTAAGAGAAGAGGACATGTCAAAGCTGGCTGTCCAAAATTAAAATACAAAAAGAAGTGTGAAAACAAAGATAATAAGTATAAGAAATCTATGAAGTCCAAATGTATTGTCTCTGAGGATATCTCTAGTGAATCAATATCATCTCATGATGAGAAAGATGACATGAAAAATATGTGTTTTATGAAAAATACATCTAAGGTAACCTTATATTCACCTACACACAATTATTATTATTCTAAAAATGATAGTGATTCTGAAAATATGACAAGTGATAAATTATTTGAATATTGTAACATGCTGGAAGACACTTTTAATGAACTAAAAGATAAATATAAATATTTAAAGAAATATCATGCTCTTACCATAACTATTAATTATGAACTTACTACTGAAAAGGAAAATATTGCTCAACTGCTCAAGGAAAACAATGAACTAAAAATGTATAATTAGCAATTGAAGAAAGATATTGAAAATTTTACCAATGGGAAAAATATTATTAATCAAATTATTGGTAAATAGATAGCTCCTAAGTACACTTATGGTAATTTATATCATCCTGGACAGAGAATCCTATATAAAACACATTTTTTAACTAAATCTGGAAAATATGTTCTTCTACCTAAAAATAAAAATTCTGCTGCTAGTACCAGTTCTGAAAAGTCCTTTACTACCTCTAGGTTTTTTGGACTAAATAGAGTCTATTTTTCAAATATGTTTCATAATGATTATATTCAACCCATAAGGAAAATTTGGGTACCTAAAGCATTGATTACTAATGTAACTAGACCCAAAAAAGTCTGGGTACCAAAAAACAAATTTATTTGATTATCATGTAGGAAATTTTTGTGAAGAGATCCTTCAAGATTCAGTGGTACTTGGACAGTGGATGTTCAAGACACATGACAAGATATTATTCAATATTCAAGAAACTAATCAATATTTATGGGTGATATGTCACCTTTGGTGATAATGCTAAAGGAAAAATAATTTTCCTAGGCCAGATTGGTAACTCTAACTCAGTTTTAATTTCTAAAGTACTTTTTGTTGATGGATTGAAATATAATATTCTTAGTATTTCACAATTATGTGATGATGGATTTCATGTTAAATTTGAAAATTATTCTTGCAATTTTTTTAACTCTAAAAATGAATTATTATTTTCTGTTTTTAGAAATGAAAATTTATATTTTGTTAACTTAGATTGTTTAGTTTCTAAAAATGTTTCTTGTTTAAGTGCCTTTCATAAAGAGTCTTGGCTTTGGCATAGAAGATTAGGACATTGTAATGTACACTCTCTTATAAATCTTACTAGAAAAGGCTTAGTCCAAGACCTACCTAAACTTGAGTTTCCAAATGATAAATTCCATAATCCTTGTCAAAAGTGTAAACAACATGAGATATCTTTCAAATCAAAGAAAAAAGTTTCAACTTATCAACCTTTAGAGTTAATTAACATGGACTTGTTGGGACCCTCTAGAGTTTCTAGTTTAAATTGGAATCACTATGTCTATGTTATTATTGATGACTATTCTAGGTATACTTGGACTTATTTTTTAGCTCACAAAAGTGAAGCATGCACTTAATTCACCAAGTATGCTAAAACAGTGGAAAATCTAAGTGGACTTAGAATAAGATCCTTAAGAAGTGATCATGGTCATGAGTTTAAAAATCATGACTTTGAATATTTTTTCTCACATAATGGTTATAGTCATAACTTATCTTCCCCTAGGACACCTCAACAAAGTGGAGTTATAGAAAGAAGAAATATAACCTTACAAGAAATTGTCTGAAAAATTCTTAATGAATATGATTTACTTGTTTACTTTTGGGCTGAGGCTATGAATACTACTTGCTACATAATTAATAGATTCTTAATTATATATATCCTCAAGAAGACTCCTTATGAGCTGTGGAACAATAAAAAACCCAAAGTTAGTTATTTCAAAGTTTTTGGTTACAAAGTCTATATTCTTAATACTAAGGACAGTCTTGAAAAATTCGCATCCAAGACTGATTAATGAATCTTACTAGGTTACTCAACCTCTAGTAAATCCTATAAAGTTTTTAATAAAATAACCAAGTGTGTTGAAGAATCTATGCATATAAAATTTTATGAAACAGATCCACATGAACCTAAGACCTACCTATACAACCTTGAATATGATATGGCGAACCTAGACATAAATGAAAAAGCATCTAATCCTCTTGTCAAGAAATATATTAAATCAAACAGTTCTGTAAATTCTTTATAATCTTGACATGATGAACCCAAAACTGTAGATGAACCTAAAGTTACTAGCCCCTCCTTTTCTATACCAAGTAGAACTCTCAATAATCATCCTTTACATTCTGTTGTTAGAGACTTAGATAAAGGGACACAAACTAGAGATTCTCTTAGAAATCAGGTTGAACATCAAGATTTCTTGTCACATCTTGAACCTAAAAACATCAATGATGAAATTAAAGATGAATATTGGCTGATGGTTATGCAAGAAGAACTTAATCAATTTTAAATAAATAAATTTTGGAAACATGTGGATATACCCAAATACACCTTGACCATAGGAACTAAGTGGGTATTTAGGAACAAAGTAGATGAATTTGGTAATATTGTTAGAAATAAAGCTAGATTGGTTGCACAAGTTTATAGTCAAGAAGAAGGCATTTACTATGAAGAAAATTTTTTACTTGTTGCTAGACTTGAGGCCATCAGAATCCTACTTTCTTATACTGCCCATCTTAATTTCAAACTTTACCAAATGGATGTCAAAAGTGCATTCCTAAATGGGTATATATTTGAGGATGTTTTTGTTAAACAACCCCCTAGTTTTATAAACCCTCATTTTCAAAATCATTTTTTAAAATTAACAAAAACTTTATATGGTTTAAAACAAGATCCAAGATCTTGGTATGATAGATTAAGTAGTCTTCTTATTTCCAAAAGTTTTGCAAAAGGTATAACTGATCTTACTCTTTTTATAAAATGAATTCCTAAAGATGTTTTAGTTGTTAAAATCTATGTTGATGATATTATTTTTGGATCTTCAAGAAATTATTTATGTATTGATTTTCTAAAATGATGCAAAGTGAATTTGATATGAGTTTTATGGGTGAACTAAAATTCTTTCTTCGATTTCAGATTTTTCAAAATAAGGAAGGTATCATTTTAAATCAAATTAAATACACTAAATATCTTCTAAAACGTTTTGTCTTGGACAACACTAAAATTAGTGACACTCTAATGAGTACTACATGTAAGTTGGATCTTGATGAATACGGTAAATTTGTTGATTAAACCACTTATAGAGGAATTATTAGAAGTTTTCTCTACTTGACTGCTAGTAGTCCAGATATAATGTTTAGTGTGTGTATGTGTGCCCATTTTCATGCTAATCCCAAAGTATCTCACTTAAATGTTGTTAAAAGAGTTTTCAAATACCTCAAATATACTATCAATTTAGGTTTGTTTTACCTCTAAGGATAATAATTTGATATAGTGAGTTATTCTGATGCTGATTTTGGAGGATGAAAGTTAGATATAAAGAGAACCTCTAGGACATGTCACTTTTTGGGAAAGTATTTGGTTTCATGGGGTAGTAAGAAACAAAATTTCATTGCATTATCTACTAACGAAGCTGAATACATAGATTCTAGTAGATTTTGTGCTCAGATTTTGTGGATGAGACACACTATTCTAGACTATGGATATTAATTTAGACATATATCTATAAATTGTGACAATACAAGTGTTATTAACATTTCTAAGAACCCAGTTTCTCATTCTAGAACAAAACATATTGATGCAAGACATCACTTTTTGAGAGATCATTATCAAAATGGTGATATCACTTTATAATTTATTGGAACTCAATATCATCTTGCTGACATATTCATTAAGTCATTTTACTCTTAAAGAATGAATTACATCAGACATGAGTTAAGAATGATCAATCAGTAAGACCTCGTGTTGCCTTTACTTTCATCTTTTTAAGTGAAGTTTTCATGCCAACACTATTGTCATGCTGACACCATTGTCATGCCAACATCATTAATGTTATACAAATTCTGTCATGCTAACATTTATGACTCACTGTTTCTATATGTCTTATGTTTTTTTATCAAAATGACACTATTTAATTAATTTTGTTGAACTTGTTTCATGTTTTCACGATTGTTTAATTTAAAAAACCATAAGTGATATAAATTCTAATTGGTCCACTCTACTTATTTGTTGTTAAATGTGCTGCAAGATCAAGTATGGCTTGATTGGTTTGAAAATAATGACAGAGTCTTCTAACCAAAGCTGGTACATGAATTTTACATAAATATGAAACTTCTATTAGAAGGAAGTGATTTTTCCTGGGTCAAATCAATAGTAAAAGGGAAGAGAATCTATTTCTCTTCAAGACATTGGGATGAATGTCTTAAGGTCCCTCACAAAGGAATTTTTAATGATTATCAAGGAAGTTCTCCTCCTGAAAGTGAATTCTTTTATTATGAGATAGCTCTGAAGGAGCTAACCGGAAATGAGGAACATAGGAGACCCATTGCATCAGAATAAATGGTGAGTACAGAATTTTATTTAAGTTTATTTAGCACTAGATTTATCCTAGGAAACAGGACTTTGATTCTCTCAAGTATCAGGATTTTTACTTGGTGTATTTTCTACAAAAAGGAATTAAATTGAATCTATACAGATATGTGATAGTGCACATAAATGAGTTGATAAAACTCAATTGTAAGTCAAATTCTCTTTTCTACTCTAGAATGATTTTAGAAATTCTAAAGGAGAAATGTTGTGTAAGTGAAGTTGATGATGTTGTAGTTAGTGAATGTAGTGGAATCTTCTTAAGTTATAACATCTGTAAGAGAATGAAAATTAACTAGAACCAATGGAGTAAGGAATGGGTTGGTGATGAAGATAGACTATATGAAAAGTTCAATCCTATATATCATCTAGTTAGACCAAGGAATATAGTGGATCCTGGCCTCGATCCAGATGATCAAGTAATTTATTCTTCAGATGAGGATGAGGATCCGGTTACACCTATCAGAGCTGTGGGATCACCAATTGATGATAAAAGTGATCCAAACACAACTGGACCAATAAAAATAGTTTATATTGGACCTCCAAGTCCACCTTTAGACTTACCTTCTCAAGAACATGTTCTCCAATCTACTGGAAGTGAAGAAACAGAATTTGAAGGAAGTGTAGAATATTTCTGTGAATCTAGTGAAGAAGATGATGAAGAAGAGGAAGCTGGTAGTGGTGAAAGTGGTTCCGAATCAGGTAGAGAAGAAGGAGATAAGAAAGTTTATAATGAAGATGGTGATAATGAAGAAATTAGTGAAAGTAGTAGTGATAGTGAATATGATCATCCTGATGGAAATCCAGCTGCTGTTAGTATGGAAATTGTTGAAGTTAATGCTAGTGTATTTGTTGAGGGTGTTGTTTAAGATGATAATGTTGATCTAGCTGAACCTATTTCTCAAGTTGTATATAATAGAAAAAGAACTCTATATAAGGAGAAGAAACCTAGAAAGGAATCATTAAGTGAGGGGGAGAAATCTTCCAAGAAAGATATCATTGAGGGGGATCCTCAAGAAAAGTAGCTCAAGCTAATAAAGAGCATCAAATTGGAAGAGTAAGTCTTGATACTCTTACTCCTATAGATTCTGATATTATGGTTGAATGGGAGAGGAAACCTGGGTATATGGAATTGGGATTGGATTATGAAGATTCTGTTGATGAAGTCTTTGCACTTACTTCAAGGGAACCTGTGGTTAAGACCTATTCTAGTGACTATTACACTAATGCTGATTTTGAAAACTTCAATCAAGACATATGTTCCTCCACAAGACATTCATTACAATCTCAAATGAGATATGATATTGATGAACCCAGGAGAGAGAACATTGAACTGAATAAAAATTTGAAAGCTATCTAATCTATAGTTGATTGTGTGAGGCAAGATGGAGCTTCTAGTTCTACTCCTACCTCAACCAGTGTATCTCAAATAGATGCTGCTTCGATTTCCAAGATAGTGATAAAATAAATTCATCCAAATATTATTACAACTGATGAAATCATTATCACAAGAAACCCCAATATTGTTAATGAGATGAAGAAATTAACACTGGCATCAATGCTTTAACCACTAAGTACATAAATACAATGGAAAGTGTCGTGAATGGACTTTAGAATCTTGTTTCCCATTTTAAATCTCTTGATTTTTCCAAATTAAAAAATAATTTAAGGAACATTCCTCCTCTTAACTTTCTTCAACCTATGCTCCACCTGTTCAGCCTTCACAATCTATGGATATTTCCACTGTCAGTTTAGTTTTGAAAGAAGAGCTACAAGACTTAATTTCCAGTATGGACAAGGTTGAGGACACTTCAGATAAGGTTCATGACCATGTTAAGTATTATACAATGATTTATTCACACTCAGGAAGAGATTTCTAAAAAGATTAATGATTTTTTCTCCAAACTCATCACAAATCATCAAATAAATAGTCTGTTTAAGTATTTTTCCACCAATCTTACTCTTCCTCTAGTGAAAAAGTATTTTAAGGATTAGATTCAGAAGCTGAGAGAATTAACTCCCTTTTAGAAAATTTTCATAGAAAACAAAGTTGATTTTGAAAATGAAATTAAATATGGTGGTGATATCATTGAAGATTTCATCAAGCTATTAAAACCTTATCTCCATGTCCAAAGTTAAGCCATTGTGGTACCTTCTGCTACACTACTTAGCCCTGCTAGTTCAGTACCTTCTCAAGCTCATATGTAAATTTCTTAGGATTTATATCAAATTAGACCCATCATTATAGATCCTGTTCAGCCTCATCTTATTTATCTTCACAAACCTACCCTAGCCTCTACAGTTCCTGAAGGAGTTCCAATACCTCCTTTGAAAATCATTCAGAACCTCTTCTTACTCTGCCTAACCCTTCTGCTGGACCTTCCATTGATCCTTCTAATAAAGGGAAGAAACCCCTTGACCCTATTGAGTAGTGTGGAGTGATATTTTTTTGATAGGTCTAAGTGATTGTACTTTGTCTAATTCAGTATCATTTACTGATGAATGAAATTTCACTATTTCTATTTTTTCTATTTTTAGTGTTCTTTTCACCTTCCACTTTTTTCTAATCCCGAAAGGGAGATAACATTATTAAGAATTATTATGAGTTTAATCATTATTATGTGTTTATGCATTATTATCTCTGATACATTAATTTAAATCTATGGGATCTACTAATTAGACTATTTACTTGAATCATTCTCTAATGGTACTTAATAATGCCATGATTTGTGATCATTAAAAAGGGGGAGATTGTTGGCCCATAGATATTTTTGGCCACTATCTATGAATTTAATGGTTTTAATTATCACAAATCATGTCATATATTAACATATATATTACCTCATGTCTGATCCTAAATTATGTCAAATCATTATCATGCATATCAGATCATTTCAATCATATAACTATTTATGTGTGTTTAAGAATAAACAAGCTTATAACTAATTATCTATGTGTTTTTATGGTTATTAACACTCAGAACATCTAAAATTATCTAAGTATGAGTTACAGACACTGAAAAATAGATGACTCACCGACGCAGAAGACTCACCGTTGCACATGACTCACCAATGCAGACGATTCACTGTTTCATATGAATCACAAATGCATACAATATACTATCAGTCCAAGTGACCTACCGTTTCATGGTGCTACCGACGCAAGGACTCACCATCGGTTGAAATGAGTCACTGGTAGTTCAATTGTCTCACCAATAGAAGGAAGTACTTGCCATTGGAGCAATTCACCGATGTAATGAGTCACCGACGTATGGAAATATCGATAGAAGGAGACACTGACAGAACGAGACACCGACAGAAGGAGACACCGATAGAAGGAGACACCGACAGAAGGAGACACCGACAGAAGGAGCCACCGACAGAATGAGACACTGATAGAAGGAGACACTAATAGAAGGAGACACCGACAGATGATTCATCGATATACTATTTAAAATTGCATTTATTAATATTATTTCTGACAATCATATTTGTTTAATTTAATGATACTTACATATTTTATAATCCTATGTAGAACCTTTAGTAGATAGTATGAGGTACGATGAACCTATGCACGTGGAAAGAACATTCTCTTTATCGGCCCTCAAAAATAAGAATCATTTCTTAAGAAAATATATAGAAGAGTATTTGGTGGTGCATGCATGTGCGAGAGAGACATACTGAAGAACATATATAACTCTCATGAAACCACTATGAACTCAAGAACAAAAGAAGAAAAGTCAAGGAAATCTCAATCAAGCTGAACATAGAATTGAAAAACTACTTCAGTATATCAAATAAGGATAAGAAAATACCAGAAGAACCATACTTTCACCTGGAAGCCAGAATACGACACTCTGTTTTTTTTTTCAACTTCTAGAAGAGGGCTTAGACTTTATCTCAGCTACATCTAAATAGTGAATAGATGCATCTCAAGACGCACGGATCCTTCTAAATCCTTTCTCATATTTTTTTGCTCTATTGTGTTATTTTTACATAAATTTGAGTAGTGTGTGTGTCTGTATCAAAACACACATTGTCTCTTGTATCAAACTAAAGAATACAATATATCCTTTTACTCATATCTTATACACCTATTACTACCACGGATAAGTGTGGAAGAAGTCCTTGTGTAACCTGGTAGTTTGTACCCATGAATAATTTTGGTATAGGTTGTACGACCTTGACATCCTGTGTGCTATTGTGAAAAATCTCACATCCACCACCTAACCACATAAGATCAAAATATCATCAGTCTGGAAACGGTGATTTTTGATCCTCCCAAGACACAACCCATTTTTTTCATTTTTTCTTTTTTTAATAAATATTTTTTAGCAAGTTATGTGAATAATGAATTACAATGAAAAATACATGGAATATCCCCAAATCATAATGTAAAATCCCACCGCAAAATATCCTCAATGAAGTATATTCCGATAAACCCTGTAAAACCCCCCCCCCCCACACACACACACTTATTCTTTTAATAATAATGTGAAACATTTAGAAAAAGGTAGGAATGGATAATATAGGCTTGTAACATATCTCATTTTCTAAAAAGGCTATCTGTGTATTCTATAGGATTAAAAGTGATTAATATAATGTAGGTCCAAGGATAAAGGGCTAAAAAAATAATTCCTCAATCATATTAAAAGTGATTTTTTCAGTCATATATTAGATAAGATTCCAAGAAAGTTCTAGAAGAGAACATACCCGAGTTTCTCAATAAATATACTATAAAAATAATGGGAAATATAGTCTCATAGGGTTTTTAAAAGAATGATACTAATAATTGGGACAATCACTCATGGAAATGAATATGAATAATTAAATCAATTCATGAAAATATCAAGAATATAAATCATTTCCAAATCTCAAAAAAATCATTTACCAAAATCAATACCCTTCCCTAAAACATGAATTACCAAATACTGATACACATTCTTATCCCTAAAAATTCTTTTCCCCATTCTTATCAAAATAATTTATTGATAAAAAATTAAATTCATGGCATGGTAATTATCTTAAGAAGTTTATGTCTCCTAGTTTAGTTGATTAAAAAAATAATTCATTGCATGCATATGATTTCATTTAAAAATCTAAAAAAATAAATGTTTTTAATGGAGTTGAAAAATACAAAATTGAAATGCTTACTCCCCTTGTAATGGACACTTCAAGCTTGGGCTAAATAGGTTATGCTTGCATCAAATTCATAGAATGTATTGGTCCTATAGTTTTTCTTCCTTTTTTTTGATACTTTCTTACCAGTGCTTCTGTCTTTAAACTAAAAAAATCAAGGGAAAGTATAGTTTCTTTCAAAAATTCTCAAAATTATAACAGGAATTTAAATTGAATCTTAATATAAAATTAAATACTAATAAAGCAATAAAACTAAATTCTTAAAAAGTATTAAAAATATGGTTTCCTCCTAGAAACTTCTATTTTTAACAATTGTTTAGATCAACCATACATAGGTTAGCTGATTGGAGTGTGGTATAGAGCTAACTGTCTTGTGTTCACCAAATTATATCTTTGAAATCCACCCAACTCAACTCGAATTATCCTCAATGAAATTGGTATGGAACTCTGAGGTGGTGACCAGAGTCTGAATTGTCACAAACCAACCAGGGTCGACCCTGAACCGGTCACCCGAGTCAGCACGTGACATGGCCCGAGAGGTGTTCCTGATCCTCCTGGGCTGGCGACGAGCACCAAGGCATCAAAAGAGAGCAAGAGGGAATGATTTCGCCTAGAGAAAATAAATAAATCAGTGGAAATAAAAAATAGATCAACACAGAGTAAATAAACAACAAGAAAATAAAGAATGACCAACAACAACAACTAACCTGACCACGACCAAAACTCCTCACGACTCTGAGAGTCGCTCACGATCCCACAACCAACTCTCACCCACAATGAGAGAGCTCAAGTCAACCTGAAACAGAAAACTAAAAATTGGAAAACACTATAGGCGTGAGTATTAAAACTCAGTAGGTAGGCCCAACTAATTCTATTCCCAATGCACATACCATTAAGTAAAGAATTTATCAATTCCAGGTTTGAACTAAATTATATAAAATATGGTTTCCACACACACTTTAATTTCTAAAACAAGTAACAGTCCATTTCCCTTCTTAATTTAGAACAAGTTTAATGTTGAAAGAAACAGGTGCATTGCATTTTTAAAACATTTTGCAAACAATTTAGAAATCCAAACTTTATTTGTTAGTAAAAAGGAAAATCACACACAACACACAACACACACTAAGGGAAATGGAAAAAGTGGCACACATAGGTCAGCAACCGAACTCGACCTCTCAATCGTCCACCACATACAAATAAACACTAAAAGAAACATGGGTCAAACCTAGGAGATTGTGAACAATCCATAACATACTATACATCTCATTCATCCTGAAGGCATGCCCTAACTCGATGACGTCATAACTCCCTAACGCCCGGCATAGCCCTGCATGGCCTAACCGAGGGGCTCAATCCCCATAGCAGTAATAACTCAGTATTCCCCTACTATGGGGCCACTAGCCAGTGCGTGGTCTAAACTAGTGCAGCAATCGTTCTCAGAAAATTCACTCAATATGCCAGGTTCTCATGTCAACACATATAATAAAAGAGGGGTGAGTCCACAATGTAAATCAAGCAGTCACAAAGCACTAACATCACATATAGCTCACGTAATCAATGCACACCAAAGATCACCCCCGATTGGGTTTTCTAAAATAATCTATTTTATTAAAGTGCCAAACGGGCCTTCACCGATTTTAAAGAAAAACTTCATTTCTCGAGAAAACCCAAAACACTTGTTCAAAAGAAATCATTTATCCTTAAAACTAGAAGTATGTTTGAAATTACATGAATTATATTTAAAGGCCAAATGGGCATTCTTTCAAAACTGGGTGTCCACCCGTCAATAAAATGTTCCAAGTGTTCGGTATAAAATAAACGGATCTTTTCACACTAAATAATAATTTAGAATTTTATTATCTAATATTATTTATCATTCATTAAAATTAACAAAACATAAAGAAATTGATAAATTCTAAATTAAAAGGTGAGTGCAATGGGGGAACTACCTCGACACGCAGTGGAAACATGATGACGCGACACTCCTCGCAAAGGTGCACAACCACGCAAGCTAATGACCGCAGTATCACGGTTTTCATCGTCGGCACGCTGCAACCACCGCACAAGAATTAAAAACACATAACCAGTGACCTAAAACAATTCAAACGAACAAACGGAGCAAAGACCATTTCGACATGCTTTCGAAACACAATGTGCACCATCTGCACTGTTTAATAAACCCCTATAAAATTTATTAAACCATTCCAAAGACACCCACGACCTTACACACCCAAATCCCCTTCAAAACCTTTGTTATGATCAGCCGCACATCCTCAACATGATAGAATAAAAAAATGAACGACTTTCATTTCCGAAAAAAACTAAATGCACATTTTATTGAAAAGACATCAAACAAAAACTAAATTCTTTTAAAAAGAAAAAATTTTTTGCACTAAGCTAATCAATCACAAAACACGCCAAATTAATTAACTGAATGAAAAAATTATCCAAACAAGGGAGAACCAACAATTTCAACATGATATCATCAATTTAACAATAACAACGAATACATAGCAACCCGAGAGATGCGAACCTCAAGTAAACAAAATAAACTTAATTTAAAGAGGCATAAGAAATGAGATTCAACCTCAAGAAAAAAGAAACTTTCAGAATTCCGAAGTGAAACTTCAACTGCACATTGTTTGCACCCCAATACGCACCACAAGTGAACCGAAAACAATCCTAAACCAGAATTTGAACCAAAAAGCGATTAAACAATGACCCTAACAAACCTTATACCTGCCGAAGGCCCAAAAACTCAAAGGATATGAGGATAGACCTTCTCGGAGGTCTTGCGTCGGTGGTCGCGGGTCATGGCCAGAGGAAAGATGCTGGAAGCAAGTCACGTTGGAAGGGAGAGTACGGCATGCAGGGATGCTGGATGGAAGGAAGGGTCGCTTGGGAGGTAAATAGTCTCCAAACAGGTTGTCCGAAGGGGGTTTGCTGCTGGAAGCAGGACTGTGCTGGTCATCCGAGGCGTGCGCAGGAGGATGCGCGGACAGGGAGGTTGAGGCCAGCTGGTGGTCGAGCAGGAGGGTGGAGGCATGGAGGGATGGTGCAGCCTAACGGTGGAGGTAGGCGTGAACCAGGTGGGGGTGACCAGCGGGGAAGAGGAGAGGGAGAGTTAGGGGCGGCCGGGCTTCATCGCATAGGGCAGCGCGGATAGAGGCAGGGGCGCAACACGCTGGGCATAAGGGGTACGGTACGATGAAGAAATAAAAACAGGAGGAGAGGAAGAGTTCTAGCGGCTGGTGTGGAGGGCGGTGTGATGCGGAGAGCAAGTGGGGAGCAAAGCAGCGGACAGTAAGGGGGGAAACCCTACTCAAAGAAAAGAAAGAAGGGGGGGAAAATAATAAATAAATAAAAGTAAAAGTAAAACTTATAATAATAATAATAATAATAATAATCATAATAATAAGGTAAAAAGGAACTTAATGAATTAAATAATAAACTTTACAATAATAAACCTAATAAAATTCAAATAATCAAGATAATAATCTCAATTAAATTATTATCCAAGATAATAATAATAATAATAATACTCTCAAGTAACATTATTATTATTATTATTATTATTAAAATAATTGTTAATTCATTTTATTACATTAATTAAACATTGGAAAGGCATTCGGTGAACCGGGCGGGGTCGTGCAGCGACCCAGGTGAGGCCGCACAGATTCGACTACGTTGCGCTGGATGCAAACAAGACCAAAACACCAAGAACTCGAAATCTTAAGTCAGTTTTCGACCTGAACTACCTGACATAAAGAGAATTAATAAAACAAATAAATTTTTAAATGGCGGGTGTGACAATTCTCCCCACCATAGCGCTTTCCGTCCCCGGAAATCCACAACTAAGGTTGAACCCCGAAGTAGTAATTGATACCCCCTTAAGGATATAAAAAAATATCCCCACAAAAAAAGAGTGAAAGAAGTCAAAGTATCATGATAAAAAAAGTGACTCAAAGACATCTTCGAGAAACTCGAAAAAAAAGGACTTCCTGATATGTGTCGCCCGCCCCAAAGAGATAGAACGCCTCTAGTTGACTGATCAAGGAAAGCGACCCTTACAACCGCAGAAACCAATTTCACAAGCTGAAACATCTCAAGCACTATTAAATGAAACTCATGCCATTAGGCTAGAACGAACAGACAAGGCCAAACCATGTCCAAGGCTTATCACTTATTACCAAGTCATCTTTAGAGACAGAACCAAAAGGTTAACATGGGGAAGCCCGAGGGGCTCCCCACTATTAAGAACCTACCAACGCCCAAGGCAAGACTGGAAGACCGAAACGGGGAGGTCCGAGCGGGCTCCCCACCATTAAAGAAAAGTCCAACATCGATTTATTTCAAAGGCATTTGTGTAAGACCCATCATGGGTCTCCCCACCTTTGGGACTGATAGAGGATACAAAACATTGAAGATTCTCCAACGGTGACCAAACACCCCACCACAAGGGGTGGGGTTAGAGGGGCCCAACTACCGGGGCGTTAAAGCCACAGCCCAAAACAAAACAGCATCTTCACATCCTTGGATGAGCACTATTCAAATTTGAGATCAATTTACCTAACATACCCCATAAGGACTGCTAAAGCAATTAGATCCAGTGGAATGCGATCCCCAAGACTCCAAGGCAACGAGACGGCCACGCCTCTGCATGGTCACAGAAACCCCACACAACCAAATGGTTTGTTCAGAATGGAACAACCACAGAAAACAATTTAAACTGCCTCCACTTTTAACACCTATGACAGAAATAAAGTCAGGGTCCCATACACTCCCGAGGTTCCTGACCACGCGCCAGCTTCACTCCGAGGCCTATGGCTGGAGCCCTGATGTTTGAAGCATCTCCTGCCTCGCAGTCAGGTATTGAAGACTCTCGAATGGAGCTTCTCCTTTTGGTGTCACATGCAACCACACTGCAACCGAGACAACACCAGAAAACACAACACATTAAGACATCCAATTGATCATACACGGAACATTCACTAACACTAGAGTTGAAATGGTGCGTACACATCACCCATTTTACACTGAATGAGGACACGACATCACAAATCGTCACCAAGCATGATCATTACCGTTGAGAGAAACATTACGCTAATAAGGACTTTAAACTTCATCTTGAACAACACGTGATTCCCGCAAACGACCATAGAATCCTCATATGACTAGGTCTTCCAAACCAGTAGCCTAACACAAACCTTTTCTTAAACAAAACGAACCAAAGACCAGGGGTCATTTAGAACAATATACCGCACCAACAACTTAGGGTTGCTTCCACATTTTCCCCATTGGAGTCTCCTTTACCGCTTCCAAACAACCGTTGACTATCAAAAGGACCTCACGCTACAAGATGTCACCCAACCATGACCATTGCGGCTGATAAAAGAACTACAATCTTTTCAAGACATTGGTCAGTACCAATAACTCTGAACCGCCTTTACCCTTCCCTGCTGGAACTCCTTTCAGTGTTTCAAGGGGCGAACCTTGAGACGCAACAGTGTCAAACTTCATACTCGATGAGTCAGACACTCAAAAGACCAAAACTCCCTTCAACTCCCCCCACACCTGTCATCCTGATGCGAGAGGATTCGCTCAACCGAAAGGAAAAGTAAAAGACTTAGCACTATCACCCAAAAAGGAAAAGTCCTTACTTTAATCAACTGTAGGGTTGGCCAACAGAGAATTACTCGTGGCCTCACATTAATCACATGTTAATGCTTTATGGGGGCGTGTAGTAGTCAAGGAAGAAAACCATGGACCCAACTAAACTGGTCCAATGGTCAGGACATACCACAATCGAACACTAAACGTGCAGAGGGAACCACTGCAAGGGCTTCCCAAATCAATTTTCAAAGGAAATCACTAACTACACGCTTGCATACCAACTTACACATAAGAATTCAAACACAGGACACAAATCATTCCGAAAGGATCCTCAGCTCAAAACGCCTCACATCCGACATTTCCAAAACACAAGGACACACCTCACAATCATCGGTTACTAAAACACCATATTTTCATTTAATAAAACATTTTGAAAAATAAGCAAAGCTTGTGGGTTGCACAAACACCAATGGTGTCTCATGGGCCTCGCACATGCATGTTCTCGTGCCGCACTATCACCCACCTCATATTCATTCAGGTACTTATCCATGCGTTCCATTAAACATTTCTCTTTCCCACATACATTCATGCATGTGCTTTCCCATGAGAACACCAAGAATAAAAACCAAACCTTTCCATTTATTTCAAAACCAAATCATCCAACCCACACTTTTCAAACCTCACATGCTATTTCATTTTTAAAGCACTTCATTTGAAAACATTTTCCAAGACCAAAACATTTTTACTTAAAAACCAAAAGTCCACAAATCCAAAACAAAGAGATGAGAAACAATGAAAGAGGAAACTAGTGTCAGCGGGTGATTGGAGCATATGGTTGGCGGCCATATGCCAATCACACCATTAGCCACGGAGAGTATTTTAGGACAGTGTCCCTGGCCCCACAAGGCTTTCCAGACCCTGCGATCTCATTAAGACCACTGAACCTACTCCCTTTTCATTTCCCTTAGGCAAGATTAACCACAAATACCAAAAACTTAGACAAACCTCAACATACTTTGATAACTTGAGTCCCGCCATGAGGTGTGCTGGCCAGGCACCTTACTCATAGCTAGGATGTCGAGTCTCGACAACCTTAACTCAAGTCTACCATGACTATCCTGAAAGAACAATACCCAAGAGGGAAAACCTCCTCTGATACCATTTTGTCACGAACCAACCCGGGTCGACCCTGAACCGGTCACCCGATTCGGCACGTGAGATGGCCCGAGAGGCGTTCCTGATCCTCCCGGGCTTGCGATGAGCACCAGGGCATCAAAAGAGAGCAAGAGGGAATGATTTCTCCCAGAGAAAATAAATAAAGTAGCGGAAAGAAAAAATAGATCAACATAGAGTAAATAAACAACACGAATATAAAGAAAAACCAACAACAACAACTAACCTGACCACGACCAAAACTCCGCACGACTCCGAGAGTCGCTCACGAGCCCACAACCAACTCTCACCCACAATGAGAGAGCTCAAGTCAACCTGCAACAGAAAACTAAAAATAGGAAAACACTATAGTCGTGAGTATTAAAACTCAGTAGGTAGGCCCAGCTAATTCTATTCCCAATGCGCATACCATTAAGTAAAGAATTTATCAATTCCAGGTTTGAACTAAATTATATAAAATATGGTTTCTGCACACACTTTCATTTCTAAAAAAAGTAACAGTCCATTGCCCTTCTTAATTTAGAACAAGTTTAATGTTGAAATAAATAGGTACATTGCATTTTTAAAACATTTTGAGAACAATTTAGAAATCCAAACTTTATTTGTTAGTAAAAAGGAAAATCACACACAACACACAACACACACTAAGGGCAATGGAAAAAGTTGCACACATAGGTCAGCAACCGAACTCAACCTCTCAATCATCCACCACATACAAATAAACACTAAAAGAAACATGGGTCGAACCTAGGAGATCGTGAACAATACAGAACATACTATAAATCTGACTCATCCTGAAGGCATGCCCTAACTCGATGACGTCATAACGCCCTAACGCCCGGCATAGCCCTGTATGGCCTAACCGAGGGGCCCAATACCCATAGCAGCAATAACTCAGTATTCCCCTGCTATGGGGCCACTAGCCAGTGCGTGGTCTAAACTAGTGCAGCAATCGTTCTCAGAAAATTCACTCAATATGCCAGGTTCCCATGTCAACACATATAATAAAAGAGGGGTGTTTCCACAATGTAAATCAAGTAGTCACAAAGTACTAACATCACATATAGCTCACATAATCAACGCACACCAAATATCACCCCCGATTGGGTTTTCCAAAATAATCTATTTTATTAAAGTGCCAAACGGGACTTCACCAATTTTAAAGAAAAACTTCATTTCTCAAGAAAACACAAAACACTTGTTCAGAAGAAATAATTTATCCTTAAAACTAGAAGTACGTTTGAAATTCCATGAATTATGTTTAAAGGCCAAACGGACATTCTTTCAAAACTGGGTGTCCGCCTGTCAAGAAAAAATTACAAGTGTTCGGTATAAAATAAATGTCTCTTTTCACACTAAATAATCATTTAAAATTTTATTATCTAATATTATTTATCATTCATTAAAATTAACAAAACATCAAACAATTGATAAATTCTAAATTTAAAAGGTGAGTGCAATGGGGTACCTACCTCGACACACAGTGGAAACATGATGATGATAAGCGCAACCACGCAAGCCGATGACCGCAGTATCACGGTTTTCATCATCGGCACACTACAACCACCGCACAAGAATTAAAAACACATAACCAGTGACCTAAAACAATTCAAACGAACAAACGGAGAAAAGACCATTTCTACATGCTTTCAAAACACAATGTGCACCATCTACACTGTTTAATAAACCCCTATAAAATTTATTAAACCATTCCAAAGACACCCACGACCTTACACACCCAAAGACCCTTCAAAACCTTTGTTATGATCAGCCGCACATCCTCAACATGACAGAATAAAAAAATGCACGACTTTCATTTCCGAAAAAAAAACTAAATGCAAATTTTATTGAAAAGACATCAAACACAAACTAAATTCTTTTAAAAAGAAAAACAATTTTTCACTAATCTAATCAATCACAAAACACGCCAAATTAATTAACTGAATGAAACAATTATCCAAACAAGGGAGAACCAACAATTTCAACATGATATCATCAATTTAACAACAACAACAAATACCTAGCAACCCGAGAGATGTGAACCTCAACTAAACAAAATAAACTTAATTTAAAGAGGCATAAGCAATGAGATTCAACCTCAAGAAGGAAGAAACTTTCGGAATTCCGAAGCGAAACTTCAACTGCACATTGTTCACACCCTAATATGCACCACAAGTGAACAGAAAACAATCCTAAACCAGAATTTGAACCAAAAAGCGATTAAACAATGACCCTAAAAAACCTTATAACTTCCGAAGGCCCAAAAACTCAAAGGATATGAGGAGAGACCTTCTCGGAGGTCTTGCGCCGGTGGTCGCGGGTCATGGCCATAGGAAAGATGCTGGAAGCAAGTCACTTTGGAAGGGAGAGGACGGCATACAGGGCTGCTGGATGGAAGGAAGGGTCGCTCGGGAGGTAAATGGTCTCCAAATAGGTTGGTCGAAGGGGGTTTGCTGCTGGAAGTAGGACTATGTTGGTCGTCTGAGGCGTGCGCAGGAGGATGCGCAGACAGGGAGGTGGAGACCGGCTGGTGGTCGAGCAGGAGGGTGGAGGCGTGGAGGGACGGTGCGGCCGAACGATGGAGGTAGGCGCGAACCAGGTGGGGGTGACCAGTGGGGAAGAGGAGAGGGAGAGGTAGGGGAGACCGGGCTTCAGCGCATAGGGCAGCGCAGATAGAGGCGGGGGCGCAACACACTAGGCATAAGGGGTACGACACGATGAAGAAATAAAAACAGGAGGAGAGGAAGAGTTCTAGCGGCTGGTGTGGAGGGCGGCGCGACACGGAGAGCAAGTGGGGAGAAAAGGGGCGGACAGTAAGGGTGAAAACCCTACTCAAAGAAAATAAAGAAGGGGAAAAATAATAAATAAATAAATAAAAAAGTAAAAGTAAAACTTATAATAATAATAATAATAATAAGGTAAAAAGGAACTTAATGAATTAAATAATAAACTTTACAATAATAAACCTAAAAAAATTCAAATAATCAAGATAATACTCTCAATTAAATTATTATCCAAGATAATAATAATAATAATACTCTCAAGTAACATTATTATTATTATTATTAAAATAATTTTTAATTCATTTTATTACATTAATTAAACATCGGAAAGGCGTGCAGTGAACCGGGAGGGGTCGTGCGGTGACCCAGGCGAGGTCGCGCAGCTTCGACTACGTTGCGCTGGATGCAAACAAGACCAAAACACCAAGAACTCGAAATCTTAAGTCAGGTTTCGAACCGAACTACCAGACATAAAGAGAATTAATAAAATAAATAAATTTTGAAATGGCGGGTGTGACATTAATAGTATAAAGACTACCAATAGGATCTCATAATCTATCCAGACTTAGTAAAATTCTTCTTTTTCAGTGGTTGGATACATGTGTTTGGTTTCTTCATTGATTTCAGTGGGTTCTATATCTAGCTCCTCAACTTATTCTATTTTTTCTTCTTCTTTTTTTTCCTCTGCATAGTCATCATAGGGTATAGCTGGTTATTATTATTATTTATCATAAGGTGATCCAATATCTTATAAAAAAAATTATAAATGTGGTAGTCTTCTCTTCCTCCTCCTCTTCTTCTTACTTTAGGTGTGATCCTAGTTTTGCAAGGAAAATTTTTAGAATCTCAGCAGATGAGGTCTCTTCTTCTTATTTATTTTATTTTTCTACTTCTTGTTATTGTTTTTTGAATTGTGTTTCAGCCCACTCAAGCTCTTCAGAAAGGTTACCCTATTAATTGTCTTACAAACCTACAAAATCAAGTTCATCATGATTAATATAAAAAAACATCAAAAGTGGTATATATCTCTACTTCATTATCCATGCCTCTTTTCTTGTGGTTCTCCTTGTGAAAATATGGCTCCAGACTATGAGGTGTTGTGTATTCAAAGCTTGGGAATGGTTGACGTCTCTCATTGGATTGATTTTTCATCATTCTAATTTCATTGAGTTATTGTTCCATATTATCTAGTAGGAATATTAACCTATCCTTAGTAGTCATCATGCCCTAAATCCTATCCATCACAACCAAAAATACTCAGTACGGTAAAAAGTAACACAAAAAATAAACAAAAATATTACTCTAAAATAAGGAAACATAAAAGATGATAAAATTGTTTGTCTAAATTATTCAACCAATAAATTCTCTTCTCATTTCCTCGAAAATGGTGCTAAAAATTTGATAGCTCATGGGGCATCGTTAATCACCACAGGGTTACCAAATTTATAAATTTTAAAAACACAAAACAAAAAAAACCGTTAAACAACTAGGTAATATTGGAATTGAAAGTCTAAGGTTAAACCCACAAATATAGGGTTGGAGAAAATATTAATTCAATAATAAATACCTAAACAAATTTTGATTTTTAAAAATTGAATATAAAATACTGAGCAAGTGATTGGTGAAGAACGTGAAAGAAGAAAATAGAAAAAGGCTTCTAGGAAGCAATGAATCTCAAATAATGGAATAACAAGGTATGAAATAATTAATTAAAAATCATGAAATCATTGTAATCAGGACCTAGCAAGTACAATGATCATGGTAAATTCTCTCCATCCCAAACTCTCTTTTTTATCATGGAAAGGTACTTCGGATTGCAAAGAATTAGTATTGATAAACCTTATTTAAACAAAGGGTATGAACAAATCCAATGGTTATGGTGGAATTATAAACCCTAGACCTCACATTAATCGAAGGAATTTAATCAACTCATTCAAAGGTGATTCTCATAGAAATAGAGAAATTAAACTCACTTCCTAACCCTGGCAACAATGGTCATGCGAAAAGGAATCAGGGATGGGATGAAATTGAAAAACCAATATGAAATCCCAAAATGAATTTCAATCAAAAATAAAATACCTTATATATTTAATCCTTGTTCATAACACATTCCACAATACAAAGAAATCACCCCCTCATGCTAGCCATGAGAGGGTGAGAAAAATAATAAAGAAAAATATACAGAAAGGTGGTGAAGAAGGGCTATGTGGTGGTTTATGTCATCTGGAAGGAATTTGTGCATCTCGTATCATTACATGTCTTCTAAGAGTTGACCAATTATGGGTATAAGTAGGATTTTTCTATCAAAACCCTCATATCTATTGTATTTAATTTTCTATTTCCCAATACTTTCACGACGTGTAAATTTACACTGCATGTAATCTATGTCTGTGGAAAATTATTTATATATACTTTGTCTCAAAACTTTCATGATGTGTAATATGTACATGAAATGTAATGGATTTTCATAGTGTGAATTATTTCATGACTTGAAATAGGTGGTGATAGCTTCTCCCACCAAACTCACTTCATGTAATAAAATACACGACGTGTAAATGTCCTTCTCTAGTTTCTTAGCTCCATTGCATCTTAAATTTCTTTAGTGCCATTCCACACTCAAGAAAATAATCTATTTTTTATCCTTTTATAAATATCCATTGTATTCTTCCATAAAACATAAAACAAGTAAAACAGTCCAATAATTGGTAGGATTAATCATTTAAACTACAAAAATTACTATATTAAAACACCCTAAATGCGTGCATGAAACTAAGATATCAAGTTCCTACATAAATGGTTTGAATGTAAATAATTTTATCAATCTAGGATGAATCTAAGTTAGGGATGTTTATCTTTATCTTATTTATATTATAAGATAATAAAATTTGTTAGTTAATAAATAGTTGTGAACAAAATAAGATGATTAATTGTATACACATGATTTATGATTCATCGTATTCTATAACATGTTTTGATAAGAGTTTAAGGATTTTAATGTTTTATCTAGGACAAAGAGTTTATCTAGCTTGTAAAAATATGAGGGAAAATGTTCCTTTCACCCATCAGTGGGATATTTTAAAGAATAAAGTATTCTTTTTTTAGTAAAATACTCCAGACACATAGAATATCATATGTGATATGGAAATAATAGTTTATTTGTTACATATTCCTACTAATAGGAAGCCCCACCATTTGTGGTGGGGTGGTAAGTGCTTAGCGGTGGGGGTAAGGTCACAGGTTCAAGTCCTCGGGCCTGCATGTTTACTTCAATTTCTTTCATTGTGTTGTGTTCTGTGGTGGAGGATGTAATCGATCTTATATTTCTACTAATATGAAATAAGAGTTATTTCTTAATAAAAAAAGAGTTTATGTATCTTACCATGATATTTTGAATAGATTATAGAATATAAGAGTGTATTGAGAGTATATTTGAACTTACAGATGTTCAAAGTTAATAAATAAAAGATTTCAATGAATAGTTACATTATTTATGAGACGATTTTAATGAACTTTTTTTTGGAAAGGGCTCTAAGGATGATGAAATTAAACTTAAAAATAGTTTTAAGTAGACATAAAAATTTGAAATCGTAGTACATATTACTGTAGAGTTCAGAAGCTTGCATGGGTTCAAGAAGTTGAACATTAGGAATATGATTCCCAAATCTCACTATTATTCAAACTTTATTTCTTCATAGATGTTATTCATAGAAGATTTTAGTGGGAGGGTTTTATAAAATTGCCACATAGAAATTAAATATAAGTGTAATAGTTTATCATATATGATATGATAGAAAGGTTATTATTTATCATATAAAAGTAAATATCCTCTTTATTATTCTTTCACATTGGTTGCATATGAGTTTTTTTTATATACATTTTTTGAAAAAAATATTTATTAAAATAATTATAGGTTAAATTTTTTTAAAAAAATAAGACACAAAGGCTGAAAGGGCCTTGTCACCTTTGGCCTGTTTTGGTCTAGGCTAAAGGTGGCAATGCCATTTATGCCTTTGGTAGAAAATTTTTCCAAAGGCAGCTAGGTCCATGCCTTATTTTCCCCAATGAAAAAATATATATTTTAAATATAAATGTTTGTATATTTAAATTTTTTATTTTTATTTTGTTTGGTTTTGTTTTTTGTTTATAAATATATATATATATAACAGAAAATTTCAACATAATTTAACTGCTACTTAATATCCAATATTACTGCCATTAAAGTAGTCTGAAATTCTGACAAAAACCCTCTCTGAGGGCACCCTCTTATAAGGGGTCTTGGCCTAGAAATATTTCTAGATTCCCAATGTGGGGTTCAAGTCCTCCCTTTCCTACATAGAATTAATAACATATTATTATTAACAATTAGTAATTAATTAATAAGAAATATTAAATACTAATAAACAATAATAATAATTAACATTTAACATTTAATACAAAATATTAATAATTAAATAATTAATATTAATTCCATTTTAAACAATATTAAATAATAACTAATTAATAATATTAATAAAGAGCTTATTAATTAATAATTAATAATTAATAATTAATAGGTTTTAATTAATTAGTAATTAAAAAATATATAATTAATTATAAATAATATTAATAATGATTAAATAATAAATATATAATATATTATTATTATTATGAATAATTAGTAACAAAATAATAATTTTAAATATTTATTAGTAATTAATATTAATTATCAATTATTATTAAATTGAATAATATTAATTAATTAAGAATTAGTAGTTTAACAATTTAATAATTGTTAATAATATTTAGTAACTAAAAAAATTTAAATATTTTTTATTAATTGTATAATAATAATTAATAATAATTAATAATAATTATTAATTAATTAATTTTTACTTAATATTATTAATAAGTAATTAAATATTGAATGTTTACTAATTAATTAATTAATAATTATTATATTATAATTTTAAATAATTAGTTACTAAATAATAATTTTAAAAATTTATTAATAATTAATATTAATTAGAAATTTATATTTTTATTAGAAATCAATGCTATTAAATACTAAATCATAATATTTAATTAATATTTATCAGTAATTAATATTTATTAGTAATTAATATTAATTAGTAATAAATATTATTTAGCAATAATTAATAAATTAATTAATTAAAATTTAATAATAATTAATTAACAATTGATAATTTAATAATTTAATCATTATTATTAATATTTAGTAACTAAATAATAATTTTAAATATTTAGTAGTAATTTTTTATTAATAATTATTAATATTTATTAGTTAATTAATAATTAATTAGTTAATCAGTAATTACTATTATTAATAAGTGATTAAATATTACTTAATTACTAATTAATTGATTACTAATAATTATATTATTATTTTTAATAATTAGTTACTAAAAAATAATTTTAAATATTTATTAGTAATTAATATTACTTAGTAACAAGGAGATAATTAATTAATACTAATTTAATAATAAATAATTAATAATTAATAATTTAATAATTTAATAATTATTATTAATATTTAGTAAATAAATATTAATTTTAAATATTAATTAGTAATTTTTTAATAAAAAATTATTAATATTTATTTATTAATTAATAATTACTTAGTTAACTAGTAATCACTATTATTATTAAGTATTTAAATATTTATTAATTAATAATTATTTAATATCTATTAACTATTAATAATTTATTAATATTTATTAGTAATTAATTAGTTATTAATTAATATTGTTTAAAATATTATTAATATTAATTATTTAATTATTAATATTTCATAGTATATATTAATAGTTAATTATTATTATTGTTTATTGGTAATTAATATTTATTATTAATTATTTATTTATTTTTAATAATAATATATTATTAATTCTATGTCGGAAAGGGAGGACCAGAATCCCATATTATAAAACCATAAGGATTTCCAAGGAAAACCCCATTATAAAAGGGAGCTCTAGGAGAGGGTTTCTGTTAGAATTTCATACTACTATAATGCTAGTAATACTGGATATTAAGTAGTAATTAAATTCTACTGAAAAATTTTGATATATATATATATATATAAACAAAAAACAAAATAAAAATAAAAAAAAAATATTTAAATTTAACAACATGTATATTTAAAATATGTTTATATTTTTTTATTGGGGAAATGGAATCAATGACCTTGCCGCCTTTGGCCATGATCAAAATAAGCCAAAGGCAGCAAGGGCCTTTCCACCTTTGTGTCTTATTTTCAAAAATAATTTAACCTAGCATTATTTTAATATATATCTTTTTCAAAAAACGTATATAAAAAATCTTTTGTATATGTGTATATATTGATATGTATTTTATAAAATGTAACGATAATTGACCTCTCAAAGTATGACTTTGAGTTATCTCTAAATGATGTTCATCATGAAGTATTGCAGGTTATGATGAAATGATAAGGTTAGAATGAGTATGATTCTTGTATAGAGATGTAGAGTATTCTCATGTAGTAAAACTGTGTTTTTGTGCACTGGATGACCCTTTATATATACCACATTGATTTTCATACACTATTTATTTGGTATACTAGGGGTGCATGGATATTATAGTCCCATTTACCTAATGTTGGTGAGATACCTAGCATGAGAACCTTCATAATTTGATTCCTTTCTAGCACAATCCTTGGATAATCAGAATATGGTTGGGTGTGATGTTGATCATGTCATCGATTAGAGCTCAACCAAGATGGAATTTTCTATCTCTTATGATGAGTATGACATATAGACCTTTAATTGAGATAGACTTAGGAGTATATGGCCACCCCTAGATAATAGGCATGATGTGATTGTCTATTCAGGTGAGGGACATGTGATGTTCTTATCCATAAATATGAATGACATGTTATGTATTCATCAATCAGTTTGGTCTATACTCAGAGAGTCAAGAACATTAGAGTTGGATATATGCTATTTACATACTTCATGTCCCATGGTTACTTGATGTCTTGGAAAAATTAAATATATGAGAATGCATTCAATAATATGAATGACATGTTATAGCTTGGGTAGCATTGATGTTTTTCTAGAGGCCTCTCTTTTCTTAAATTTATGGATCTATTTATTCATATTTTTTTTTGATTCTACAAAATCTCATGGGGTCACACTTTTCGGTTGATTGAATGGGGAGTGATATTGAGTCAAAGAGATACTCTAAAAGTGTTTTATATTTAATCCAAATGTGTTTTGGATAGATATTCATAAGGTATGGAATATGATGGGATACATGATAAAGTTAATGATAACTCTAAAAAAATGGAATATATACAAAAAAATGGATATGATTTCGAAAATTTTCATACATGATATAAAATAAGGTGAAATGGAATAAAATATTTTAGGATTTAGTGAAAGTGGTAAATTTAAAGAGATATATTCCCTAAATCACCTTTTTCATTTGATGTAATAAGCACAATCATATTTTACAATTGAAGGATTTTATAAAGAATGGGTTTTTTATACTACCTATATATATCATAACGTATGACTAGGGTGTATCATAATGCATGAAATAATATTGCATACCACTATATTACCCAATTGTATTATAGGATTGGGTGATATTGTATGGATTTTTTTGATTGCAATCATAAGGTAGGATTTTCACATGCATCCTACAATAGTAATGGTGGATGAATTTTAAGAGTTGACATTTGAGTGATCTTACCATATAGAATACTATTAAAATAAGTGTTTCATAAGATGTAACACTTTGTATTATATATAATCATGTATTCATGTATGAGTTGGATGAGATGTTAACTCATGTATTACAACACATTATTTAATGCTTATACAGTCGAGGAGCATCCTCAAAACATTTATAAAGTCTATTTTCATGTGATGGTGATGATATATTCTTGATCAATACTTCTTTCATAAATATCCCTTAAACCCAAATCTCTTTTTCTACTTCCATATTTTCATTATGAGGTGCTAGCATGCTATGGTGAGAAGATGAGCCCCACTTGATAGTCGAGTGATTCAGTCTACCCTGTGTATACGTCATGGAAATGGAGGTCCATCAACTCCCATTTAGTGATCTTCCTAAAACTTATATGAATGTCAAAATGGTGCAAGTTTCATTTTTATTGTAAGATACACACTAGTTTCATTATCTCTTTATTTTCAGTATACATGTATTTCATTTATGCAAGCATGTAGATCTTGGTTTGGGATTCTTTTATTTTCTTCCACTTCCAATCATGAGTGTTGTTATAACCCTATGAATCCTAGCACCATATCTCATCCGTCATATGGATAAACTCAAACCTATTCCTATATTATCCTTAGTAAGGGTTTCCCAGCTAAGTGTAACTCAAATCAAACCCTTAAAATGGTAACCTAGTCCTATTAGGTCCACTTATTACGTTCTTATCTTATACAAGATAATCTAGGGTCATGAAAATTTAATATGAAATAACCTAGTTGGATGATTGAGGTTTTGACGAGTGTATTCTTTGGAAGGAATCAAATACTTAGTATTTTAAAGGGAAATTAATCTTTTCATCTTATCTCGTGTTATTCCCTTTATGTATAAATTATTATAATGATTTAATTTGGAATACTATTCCTTCCAAAAAATAAATATGTTCCAACCATATTGATGTGTAACTCTTTATAAAACTCATAGATTATGTTACTAACCCAAATTAAAATCCAATTTTATTCATATATATCCAAATTAATCTCATTCATGAGGTACATGAAACTATTTCATGTAAAGTCTTAGAATTGTATGAAATAAAAAATTCACATAAGAATAATCTTGGAGTGACAAATAGTCAACCCCCACTTTTCTAGAAAGACATAAGTCTCTAATACATTGAGAAATATAACCCAAATTCCATGTAACCAAGTATGATTTACTCAATATAAGCCTCAATTACATTATAATTCTAACACCTAATATTTATAAACTATAACTAACTAATTAATTCAAGAAAATAACCTAGTATAAGTCAAAGTCAAGGAAGAATAAAACTAAATTCATTATCATAGAAAGCATGTAACTCCTTTTATGCATGTATGATATCTTATAGAATCATTTTAACACTTTAAGCTAAATCATACATCACAATTCATAATATAGAACTTTATATTTATGAATAAATTAGAGAATAAATAAATAAATGGACAATTCATATATTTAAGCATGAGATAAAAAATTTATGAAGAATTCAAAAATAAAGAAATTATAAAATATTTTTAATTTAGGTATATATAAACTTGAACAATTCACTCTTATCCAATATGAACATTTCATATTTTTATTTACATCGTTTTAATATGAACTTCTTCATATTCTACAAAATGAGATAATTTATGTACACTTTTATTATTGAATAATAAATATTTTATATTTATGTAAAAAAAATTCATAGATTGAATATCTAACACTGTATTTTATTTAAACCATTAATAATATCAATATACAAAAAACCTTTTAGAATGGATTAAGTAATTTTCAAATAATGATTCAATATAAACATTTTATATCTACATTTATGAATAATTAATAAATAAATATAAGAGAATTTATGTTTTTATATTGTTTTATAATTTATAAAAATGTATGAATTATAAAACCATGTAAATCTAATTTAAACTCACACTATATCTACTGAAACATTTTTGGTATGGTTTAAATCCCCCCTCCCAGATTTGAATGGGCTCAGAGGGCTCATGCCCACAAATGTTTTTGAGAATCTTTAAAAAAATTCTTAAAAAAAATGTACAAAAATATTACACCATGAAATAGTGGAATCCATTTTGATCCTATGAAATTTCACGTGCTGTTACTATTTTGAAATCCATTTTGATTCGTATTCACAATAGGATAATGGGTGTTTTTGATAGTCATTTTACCTAGTCATTCTATATTGAGATAGTTTTTTAGGTTGGACTACGTATGTCCAAAACAGCTTATCCATTTACACTATGCCATAGTGGTCCTCATTTTGAAGGCCACTAAAATATAGATATCCATTCTATGTCATAGTGGCATCAAATATGATAATCTATTTTACACAACATTTTGGTGATGCTTAAAATGGTCTTTTTTTTTAAAACTGGTCTATGGTATGTCATCATCAAGAACTGAAATGTTTAATTTCAAAAGTAAAATGTCATGGTATTGATTTATCAAGAATAGAAATGGGCATTTTGGATTCATCTATGTCAGGGAACCTAGAAAAACTATTTTTATAGTTTCTTCATCCATTCAAATTTCAAGCCAAACATTGATATATTTGCATTGATACCACTGAAAGGTTTTGAAGGGATGTCTAATGTATAAAACTTAATGAAATAAAAACTCAAAAACCTAGTTAAACCCAGAACCTGTCTATATATTTGGGAAGAATATAAACAAATAATAATAATAATTGTGTGCCTTACACCAGTTGATCCAACCTTTCTAATATCTTCATAATAGTTTTATCAAAATCACTAAGAAGCATCTAAAATAATCCTTCCTCTAGAGGTATACATGGATTGTACAAATCTCTTGATACTTGTAAAGGGTCTTCCTCAATCCATGGTCTTCTCGAACCTTTGTTTTAAATTATGGATAAAAATAAAAAAAATATATAGAGAATTAATTATGAGGGATTCTAACAAGAATTTTACATAATGGAATACCCCTCACTTTCATGATATTAAACTAACTTATATAGTCCATCAAGAACTCAAAACATTTATCCAATATTCATTGGATCATTTTATAAACATTCCATGTGTTTCAACACTTTTAAATGCTCAATTAAACTACTCATTAATTGTTAAACATTTAACAAAAATCTTGAAATACATTCTAACTCCTCAAATTTATCACCACATGATGAATAACCTATAGTGGTGGAATTTAGAGTATAAATTCAAATGATTCATCATGTTATTAAATTATTAAACAACTCTATGCACATAGAACCATGACACAATGAATTTCACTATTCCTTATAGCACCTAGGCATAGACCATAGAATACACAATGTTGTATTCATGCCTGTTTTAGTGAAAAATCCATCAAAAAGAGAGGAAACCATAATTAAACAAAGAATAAGGATAATATATACTTTATATTAGATAATAAATACTTTTTATGGGTATTATTTTTATTATTATTGCTTCAGTAATATAACATTTTATTTTAGGGGGAAAATGAGTGGGTGTAACTCTTATAAAAGACAAAAATGGATGTATGTGACACTAGTAAACATGATTATATTAGGAAAAAAATTATCTCCTTTTGAATAGGAAGAAGAATACTACACTACTCATAATGAAATGAATAAGGAGATACCCACACTTGTATCAACTTAATTCAGAGTATCATGGAAGGAAAATAAAAATAAGGAAAAGTTTATTCTAGATGAAATTTCTCTAAAGGATACAAATAAATATAGCATATAGATTATTGATAGTGGGATTTAATCCCACATGACCAGGAACATGAATTTTTTGAATAATATATAGGGTCATTTTGATGGAAAGGTGGGATTTTTAAATGATGGATCAATGAAAATCAAGTAAGTGTAAATACAGGGCTTTCTAGAAATGAATTGAAAATTATAGAAGTGTTTTATGTTAATGTACTTTGACTAAATAATGTGAGCCTAAGTAAATTATTTGACTTGGAACTCAAAGGTACATTTAATCAGAAGATATGCCCTACAAAATGTAAATCTAGAAAATATTTAATGAAAATATAAAAAACATAAATGAATTTGTGTCAAGGAGATAAAAAGGGGAACAATTTTCTTTACATTTATAAATGTATAATAGCTTGTGGCATAATAGGCTTGGCTATATGAATTAATAAATCATAGAAATATTTCTAAGATAAACAATTCAATTGATATTCATAATTTGAAGTAAAATATAAGAAAAAGTCTCATGATAATTTCTTGGGGTATAGAAAGAAATCCCTATATGAAAAACAAGAATAGGGAAATGGGGTTTCTTGACTTGATTCATAATAAGGTATTTAGTCTAATGACACACTCAGAACTTCAAGATAACGGTAATTTATACTCTTTATGGATAAATACACCAATATAGGTTTAATTATGTTTATGTAAACCAAAAATTAAGTAATTGAATGCATTAAGATGTTTTTAAGGAGAGTTTAAAATGAAAATAAAAGGTTGATCAAGTTTATTTAATCAAATAATGGCCAGGAGTATACTTATATTGAGGTGGAAAACTATTTGAAGAAACAAGATATTAAATTATTTGACCCAATAATTTCGTACATAAATATTACATCTTATTAGATGAATATTCATTACATATCATTATGATCCATTCCATAACCATAAGGGTTTAGTGTATTTGGAAAATTCAATATATAAAAAATTGGTACATAAATGATCTACATCATCCCCCCACTAAGATCTTAACAACCAGCACCCTTCTTAGACATATCGTACTTAAAAACTTTATTCATATTCTAGGGGAAATGAAACATAATAGAGGTTGAGATCAGATGCTCGGTAAGGGTAAATAAGGGAGATATCAATGATCATTTAAGCATAACATGAGAATATTGTCATGAGAACATGATCTTAACATTTGAAAACCATAACCCATAATTCATAGATCATAATCATGATTCATGGAATAAATCATGTTAGTTCATAAGACATGAATCATAAAGGAATCAAATAACATAATCCATGAGAGCATAAAATTGGCATAATATCATGTCATAAAAGAGTGGTATAAAGTGTGTAATAATCATAATCATAGAAGTTTTATATCAAGGCTAACCAAAAAGAGATTCATCACATGTTATGATTGGTCTAACCACCCATTTACCTGCTTCGGGCTTGATATTACCTCATGTGTACCCTCTTTTAGCCTTGGGATAACCTCCCATATACCCTCTTTTGGGCTTGGGATAGCCTATTGTATACCCTTTTAGCTCATAAAACATTAATATTTACCCAATTAATTGGAGTGATATAATATAACCATGAATCACATAATCATAATCTATTCATATGTATACAATTAGATCATGAAAACATTTATCATTCCATCATAACTTAACCCATGGAAAAGAAAACGAGTTTCATCAATATTTCATCATCATAACCATAAACCATCAAGGGAAAGAATAAGTATGGTATAATAGAATCATTTATCCAGTGAATCATAAGTAACATCAAAGGATGTTATCTTATATTAAAAATGTATATCACTAGAATATTACTTGAGGAAAATACCCTTTTCATTTTGAAATCACTTATTTAAAATCTAAAAAAAATTAAAATATTAAGGAAAAAAATTCTTTGAAAAGAACCATGGAAACTTATAAAGGAATATTAAAATCATTGAGTGATTATGATGATGGGAAATTCCTTATATGTCATAATCATTAAAACAAATATTATTTTTACACCTTTGGTTAAAAGTACCCCATTCATAAAACAACAATAATATTACTTTAAAAAAAATTATATAAAGTAAAAAATGGGAAAAATGAATTTTTTTCAATAATTAGAGAATAATATAAATATTATTGAAATCATTTTAAAGAAAATATATACATGTAAGAAAATGATTCATGGATTTAGAGAGAAATAAAGTTGGTTTTCCATAAAAACATTCTACTGAACTCTTGAGTACTTTGATAGAGGAAAATGAAACTAAATCATATAATCTCAAAAAATAACCATAGGAGAAAAAATATTCATGAGATTTTTATAGATATAGATCATATAATTTCATCATTTTAAATTTATGTATAAATAATCCTAGTAAAAATTATATTGTAACATAAAACCCTTACCATAAGTCCTTGCTTAATAAGTGTTCTAACCACCTCTTCTTTGAGAGATCCCCTTTGTATTAAATCTTAAGACTTGAAATATTGGTATTAGGATAAGAACATGAGATATAAGAAAATGGGAAGGAATCTAGGAAGGTAATATGGTAGGTCTTGGCTGAGCTATAAGGCTCAAACTTTTTGAATATGGTAAGAGAGGAGGTTCCCTTTTATAAATGACAGAGAGGATATACATGAAATTAATTAAAATATTTAAATAATATAATGTTATTTTCTTGTGGAAGTGTCTCCAAATGGAAAATAATTTTAAGGTTAGATAAAATTGGGTATAAATATCTCCAAATAATAATAATTATACAAGTTTATTTGGTAATCTTACCCTTATCTTTTTGTTTATTCCCCCTCGTAAAATCGTTTTAACCTTAAATGTGGTAAAAAAATACTATATTTACTATTTATTGTGACCAAAAATGAATTTAGACTCATTAAAAAACTTTTAAATGGTGATTCAAAATATGGAATCCATTTTATCAATTTAAATTTCTATAAGAAGTAGATATTAATTTTAAAATAAATACACAAAATGCAATAAAAACCTATTTATAGACAAATGTAATTTTAAGCATCAAACTAAATTTACTTTTATTAATTACCTATTAAAAATAATAAAATTAATTTTAAAATATTTTATTAAATATATAATCTATAAATTTCATTAAAACCATTAATAAATAATTAATTATTTAATATGTTGTGATAAATACACATTGTGTACATAAAAACAATTTTATAAAAAATAACTATTTTTACCTTTAAATGATTTTATCTTAATTATTAACCTTTGGATAACTAATTATTGTATTATTATTCATAAATTACCAATAAATGTCATTAAAATAACTTTTTAATATTGATCAACATACTTTTCAGATAATAAAACATAACATGTTGAAAAATACATTTCTTCAAAAAATAGTTCTTTTAATCGTTGAATAATTTTAATAAAAATGTAATGATTATTTGATAGGAATTAATCAATAAATTTGAATTTAGAAAAACATTTCTATATATATTCCATAATTTGGTTAATCTTATTCATACCCACCAATCCAATGGCTAGGTTATAAAGGTATATGTTAAAAAAAATCCCTCCTGTTGGTGTTTTTAGTTGATTGTGTTTGTTGACAAGGTTTGAAGTTGTTGAAAAATGATGATTATCAAGTGAATGTCCCAAAAGATCATTTGGAGTTAAAATGTCTTAAAGGATCATATGGTGCATGAATATCTGAATTGATCATGCTAAGGGACTATGTGATCACATGAAACAGCAACTAATCACATGATCACATATGTCCAAACTGATCTTGTGATGAGATCATGCGAAGAACTTGATCACACTAAATGATTTTCAAGGGATATAATGAATAGATCATGATAAGAACTTTAAGAAAATTTATAATTTTCAATGGATATCACAAAGAGATCAAGCGAATCATATGAAGACAAGTAGGTTTAAAATGATGGATATATATCACAATCACTCAAAATCATGTAACCACGTGATTTTTAATTGATTTCACAACAAGGTCACATAGAGTGATGAAATACAATTTCATTGACCATATGATTGTAATTGGATCTCATGATGGGATCATGTGAAGTTCCCGTAATTTTCATTGTTTATCATGATGTGATCACACAAAGTGTTGGAAGACAATGAATCTGACCACCACATGATTGTATTTGGATCTCATGATGGGATCACATGAAGCACATAATAGAATTTTTTGAGGTAGTGGAATGGATGGATAAACGTGGTTTTCAAAGTTAAGGTAGTGTATTTATGCTTATAAATACCTACTAACCCTTCCTTAACAATAAAAAATATATTAAGTGGTTTGATATAAAGTAAATTATTTCTTATGAGTAGAAGAAGGTCATGAACCAAAGTCACATGATCCATGTAAAAAAGAACAAAATTATCTTTAAGGGGTATCATGAAGGAGTCTTGAGAAGGTATCTTGAGAAGGCATATATTTAGTGGGTGTTTCACACATAGGTAGAATAATTGGTGTCACATGATCCATGTAACCTGAACAGGGTCTCATGCCAGAATCACGTGGTTCACATGAACAGAAGAAGGTATCATGGGTGGGTCTCATGAAGGGGTCTCATAAAGTATTCTTGATAAGGTATATTAATAATGGATAAATTCACTGGGTGCTTCACACATAGGTATAATAATTGGTGTCATGCGATCTATGTAACCTGAATAGGGTCTCATGCCAGAGTCATGTGGTTCACATGAATAGAAGAAGGTCTTATGAAGGGGTCTCATAGAGTTGAATCATAGAGGAATATCATGAAATAATATCATATAGGGATATCACATAGGAGTATCATAGAGGGGTCTTATATAGGGGTATTATATAGGGGTCTCATGGAGGGGTCTTGTGGAGGATTCTTGCGAAAGGGTTTTCCTTATGTGTCATACGCTCTAAAATGAAAAGTCTCGCACAAATGTTCTTGTCATATATTTTATGAAAAAATATAATAAAAGCATTCCCAAGTGTGAATCAACTTATAAATGATTGTTAGAATATTTTACTAGAGGACCAACGCATTCACTTCAGTAGAGAGAGTATTGAGCTTTAGAATTTTAAATGGTTTTAAACAAGGAGGGATAGTGAGTCCACTCCAAACCTTGTAACAATAGTACCCTTTAACAGATTTGGTATGTCAAAATATTGAAATTGTCTGCCCCTTGGACATATCCTAGTGAGGCTGATCCAAGTAAAATTATCTTGTCTTGTGCATGTTTTAATTTCAATTTATTATGTGTTATGGGAAGGTGAGAAAAGAGATTTTTTTATAATGAAACAAGATAAAAAGGGGTGTTAGTTTTAATCTATCATGCCCTGATTCACCCCCCCCCCCCACAAGGTATTTAACCTGGTTTGGATAAAAATTTATATTATAGGAAAGGGTTAAATTCATATTTTCTCTCTCAGCATAAGCAATGAAATTTTTTAATTTTAATGGGAATTTGGTCTTTGAAGGAAACAATGTTCATCTATGGAAGAATTGGATACATAACTAATTATTATAATTATTTATGGATGTATTTACAATTTAATTTCATGGTATTTAAAATAGCATGGATAGTGGATTATTGTTAAAATCATATTAATGAGAATTATAGGTTAGTTCCATAGGAATCAATGCCTTAAGAAGAGCATTATCCAATACAATATACACAAATGTGATGTCATGTAAGTCATCACATTTCATGTTGGAAAAGATGATAAATATCAATGAAGGTGATTCAAAATTCCAAGGAGTTAAATTTAAAGTTATGTAGAAAAAATATGAGGACATGAGAATGACCACTAATGATTATGTTAATTCATTATTTGATCAGGTGAATGTTTTTTTAGAATACATGTAGAGTCTTGTAGAGATTATTAAAGATATAAATATCATTAAGCACATCTTGAGAAGACTTCCAACTTGGTTCAATATAAAATTTTATGTGTTGGAGGATAAAAATACAAAGGATATGACATTGGATAACTTACATAGTACTCTTGTCACGTATGAGATATGAAATGATGATAATGAGTATGTGGAAAAAGTGAATTCCAAAGATGTGGTATTCAAGTACATGAAGAAGCTCACAATAAAATATGGTTAGGAAGAATACATTTTGGATGATGTTATGTCATCCCTTTCCTATAATCATAAAAGGGGGAAAGGGAAGTTTGAAGGTAAACTTCCTCTTGCATATTTCATTGTAAAAGGGTTGGACATCTTATAGAAAAGTGTCTCTCGAAGTTTCAAGATGATGATGGGAATAATGATGAACCTCCCAAGAAGAATTCTTCATATATTTTTAAAGGAAAGAAAAATACTAAGTGAAACTTCTTTAGAAACAAGAATCTACTTTTACAAGAAAATGAAAATTCAAAATAATATATACCAAAATATATAGAAAACTTTAAGTATCATGGAGAAAATGATATGGTGGTAGTTGTGGGAAATTCCTAAACAAGGGAATAAAGTGACAATGATAAAGGATAAGTTAAATAAATATTTGACCTGTCTATTGAATTAGAAGCTTCTCTTGAAGAGATGGATGTTTGGAGAGACAAAAAAAGAAATCCAATCATGTGGTTCATGATGAAAAACTCTATATGCATCAGAATAAATAAGATAATTCTAAGCTTATATCTGAAATTGAAAATCTTGGGTCATAAAATCCAAAAAAACTCATAAAAAATCATTACATTCAAGCTCAAGTTTGAAGAACATACCCAAGTTATCAATAGTATAACTAAAACAATAAAATATTGACTCAAATATATTAAAGAACATAAGGAGGAAGTTTCCAGCCTATAAATAAAGGTAAAATATCAAGAGAAATTCTTTAATTCTAATATAATATCAGGAAAGAAGTTCACATGGGTGATAGAAAAAGTGAAATTACAGTTCATAGGTCAGTAAAATAATCAAAATAATTTCTAGAGAAGAAAATGACACATAATAACTACATATCTTGTTTAGGAGTTAATCATGAACAAAAAATAAGTAATGGTTGATGTCAGACCAAAAGCTCCCACTCTGAGGCTACAGATTAATTTGGTTATGAATTAGAATCATAATATTTAGAGATCCTAAGGGATAATTAGTGGTTCAGAAATGATTCATAGGAATACACCTCATATCAAGTGTTATTATTATAGAAATATAGACCATTCTCAAAATGTATATTACATAACCAAGAGATCGTGATGGTTGTAAGATCAACAGAGTCATCTAAATGGAGTTCAATATTCCATTAATTTCTTTGATGGTCACTATTTTTTGTGTAGAGGATTAAAACACATGGACATATATTGCTCATAGACAATGAAGAGGAATGTATTAAAGCAGGCCCAAAGTGGTTGTATACAGTCTCTCATGGGATCATTAAATGAGTTGAGATCTCAAAATCAATTTGTATCTTTGTAAGATGATTTTGGACCATCATACTCTAAGGAAGATCAAGAATATCAATCAATGTCAAGTTTGAAGTCAAATACATGGATCATAAAGAAAAGAGTTGACCATGTATTAGTTGTAGCGATTGACTTCAAATCATCATATCACACTATAATATGGATAATTGATAGTGTATTAACCTATCATGTGATAGGAAATAATAATTTGGTTATAGGAATTAAGTATGATAAGGAAGGTGTCATAATATTTTGAAATGATGAAGGCCTGAAGATTATTGGCTCGGGAAAATACAAATTTGAGGGCAAAGACATGATACGTTCAGATGTATTGGTTTTTAAGGTATTAGTAACAAAATATTAAGTTTTATACAAATTTTTGACTTAATAAATGTTATAATATTTACCAAGAAGTTTTGAATCATCAAGGGATAATATGGTTAATTTGTTATGTAAGGAAAGTGCTCATAGGGGAATGTCTACATTATTAGTAGAGAAGAAGACATGTGTTTTCTATTCAATGAATAAGGGAACAGGTTGTTGAATAAACATTATGGTCATATAATCCAATAATCCTTGGATGGTCTAATGAAATGTGATGCTAATAAATATCAACCTACATTATCACGTGATCAGACTCATACATACATTTCTTTCCAACATGGGAATATTTATCGAAAGATGTATGAGGAAAAAGATCAAAGGTCAACAATAGTGATTGAAGTGGTATATATTGATGTGTGTAGGATTATTTCACTTAGATAAATTGATGGGAAGAGATATTATTTCCTTTTTATTGATGATTTCATCATAATGGCATGGGTTTTAGTTATCACCCACAATTCTAAGGTGTTCATTTGCATAACACATTATCATAGGGAATTTGAAAAGATGCTAGGTAAAAAAATATGGAAGTTTCAAATTTATAATGGAAAATAATTAAAAAAAACAAGTGGAGGATTATCTTGAGATACATGGTATAAGGAACCAAGTTTCAACAGTAAAAACTGCATCACAAAATAGAGTGGTTGAGAGAAGAAACTAGATTATCAACAACATGGATAAAACAATTTTTATTGAGAAATAACATCCATAGAATTTTTGGAAAGAAGTAGTGTTGTCATAGTTATATATTTATAACAGATATATATTGTTTCCAAAGGAATATAAGACATTATATGAGTTGTGACATAGAAATAAGTCGATATTGATGTATTTTTTAGTCTTTAGAAATAAGTGTTTCATTCTCAATAAGGATAAATATAGAACCTTTTAATCTTATGGAGATGAAGGGATATTTCTTGGATACTCAGGAAAAAGAAAAGAATATAAATTCTTTAATAAGTTGTTGAGAAAAGTAATAGAGAGAATTTATGTTGTTATAGTGGAAAATGAGTAGAATATTCAACAAATTCATGGATAGTATCAAAAGGATAGTGATGAAGAGGTGAGTAGCTCAAGGGGAGTGTAGGTTCTTAAGGAAGATTCATAAGAAGATTTAGATGATGAGATGAATAAACTTGTATTGAAACCAAAGACCTAATCCTAAATAGATAGGTATAATATCATATAGGATTAGACAACACTAGTATAAATAATGATGATGAAGACTCTGCATAAATAATATTTCTTATCACAAGTAGAGACAATTTGTTTTAAATAATATTCAAGATATGAGAATTGGGTTCAGGTGATGAATGAAGAGGTTGACCAAATCTAAAATAATCAAATGTGGGAGATTTTTCTAATTCCAACGGATAATAACATCATTGGTAACAAATGGTTTTTCCATAATAAGATGAATTAATATTGAAAAAAAATTCAAAAAAACACAAATGGTGTGTAATGGATACTCCCAGATATATAGTATAGATGTTGATGAAAAATTTTCACATATTGAAGTTCTAGAGACCATTTTATTATTCTTGGATATAATAGTGTAAAGTAAATTCAATATTTTCTAGATGGATAAAAAATCATCATTTCTGAATGGGGTTTTGGAAGAAGAATTTTATATTGGATAGATATATGGGTTTCTCATTCATAAAGATGAGAACAAAGTTTTTCAGTTAAATAAGGCACTATATGGGTTGAATCAGGATCCAAGAGCATGGTATTCATGACTTGATCAGTATTTGAAGAATCTTGGTTTCCATTGTGGTGGAGTTTATTATAATATCTATGTCAATAATAAGAGTAATAAAAGGATTATGGCATTGGTATATGTTGATAACATAATCTTTGGTATATTGAATGAATCATGATGAAAATATATTTTAGAATTTATGAGATGTAAGTTAGAAATGTCAATGATTGGGGAGATAATATTTTTTCCTGGTTTACAGGTAATGCAAGGAAGACATGAAACATTTATATCTCAATAAAAATATTACAAGGAGGTTCTAAGAATATTTGTAATGGAAATTTCCAAATAAATGAAAAATCTAGTTACTACATATATGAAATTATCAATGGATGACGATGTAAAATAAATCAATATCATATAATATAGACATATCATTGTCAACATGTTGTACTTGACAATGACATGACCCAATATTGTTTTTTCCACATTCTAGGAAACACAATATCAAATTAATCACAAACAAATCCACTTACTTTTAGTTAATATAATAATTTGGTATATTAAAGGCATGGTGTATTTTGGTTTAATATAAAATGAAAAATATTAGCAAGAGTTATTGGATGTTACATATGTAGATTTGGTTGGTTCAACAGATGATTGAAAATTAACATCAGGTGGGGCATTATATCTTGTAATTATATGTATTTATTAGATAATAAATAAACAATATTTCATTTATTTGAGCACTATAAAATCTGAATACATCATGGCTACTCAATCTTTCATGCAATTACTATGGATTAATCGGTGGCTTAAAGATATTGAAGTTGAAGTTAAGACTTCGATCATAATCCACTATAATAATTCAAGTGATATAAATCTTAGTAAAAATACAATCCAT
The DNA here is from genome assembly GCA_963277665.1 of Viscum album. Taxonomy (NCBI): domain Eukaryota; kingdom Viridiplantae; phylum Streptophyta; class Magnoliopsida; order Santalales; family Viscaceae; genus Viscum; species Viscum album. The sequence continues at coordinate 1,704,225,950 of OY728122.1, forward strand.
AACTCAAGGAAAAATCACATTGAAATTATAAATTAGAACATGGACTTTTAAATATGGGGTATGTGCATACTAAACTACATTTTTCATAAATTCTAATAAAGTCCTTACCCAAAGAATAATCTTAGCAGCATTGACTGGATCTTGGAGTTCTATAGACTCCCTAAACTTGAAAAATGTGGATATGGGACCCCCTCTCCCAAAGGTATGGTGTGTTCTTACTCTATGTACTGATGTGTGTTCTTTATCATGTTTCAAACCAAAAATGAGTGGCCTTTAGAGGGAGAAAATATAGGTGGAACAACGAAATAGGGGGAGTTTTAAAAATGATAATGCTAAAAATAGTATTTCAACAAATAATAATCATAAAAAAAGGAGTGTAATTTGGATCCATAATGTGATAAATTACAATTTTTAGGTTTAGAAGTGTTCTCTAGGGATGATATTGTTCTATCTTTTTGCGTCTAGATGGTTTCTAATGGTAGGTTCAAGATCAAAGTGATTCATCAATGAAATTTTCATGATAATATTGTTTCTCACACTGAGGATGAATCATGTGGGCTTAGAGTATATGTTGAGGAATTCCTTGAACATTTTATGGGGTTTTAGAAGGTGAATTATTTCACATGTGCATGACTTGTCAAAAAATTAGTTTTTGAAGTTCTGAAGTGTTTCCAACAAACCCAAAGGGGGGTATTGTTGGAAGAAATACCACTTGTTGATGTTTTTTATTGATGGTATTTGTTGAAATGGTTTGAAGTTTTTGATAAAGCTTTATTGTTGAAGGAGGTATGAATAGTTGGAATGAATATCCTGATCATGAATATCCTAAAGGATCACGTTGAGCGTGAATGCCTGAACTGATCATGTGAAGGGATTACGTGATCGCATGAAGTACAAGATGATCATGAAAATGGATCATATGATCACATATATCCAAACTGATCATGTGATGATATCATGTGAAGCACTTGAGTCACCTAATGATTTTCAAGGGATCTTGCAAAGAGATCATTTGAATAACTTGAAGACACTACATTATTTTCAAGGGATCTTGTAAAGAGATCATGCAAAGAATATAAAGAAAAAGAGTTTATAAATGATGGAGATATCTCATGTTCTCTAAAAAATCATGTGACTTCATGATTTTCAATTGATCTCACGATTATTTCATTCGAATTTATTTAATAAAATGTCACCGACCACATTATTGGCATTAGATCTTACAACTGGATCACATGAAGCACCCATAATTGTCTTTAAACTCATAATGGGATCACATGAAGTATAGGAAGATAATGAATATTACCATAACATAATTTTATTTAGATCTCTCAATGGGATCATGTGAAGTATGTGATAGAGTTTTTTGATGTAGTGGAATGAATGTCTAACCATGAGTTTTGGAGATAAGATAGTGGATTTAGGCCTATAAATACCCCTTAACTCATCCTTAAGAAGTAGGAAATTTTTCTAAGTGGTTTGATCTGAAGGAAAGTATTTCACATGATAAAAATAAGTTCTTTCACTAGAGTCACGTTATCCACATAAAAATAACAAAAATTATTTCAAAGGGATCTCGTGAAGGGCTCTCATGAAGGAGTCTTGCGAAGGTATCCTACAAAGGGTTGTATGCATTGGGTGTTTCATACATAGGAAAACCAATTGATATCAAACGATATGTGTAACCTTACTAGGGTCTCACACCAGAGTCATGTGATTAATTTAAATATAAGAAGGTCTGAAAGAGGGATCGTATAGAGGAGTCTCATAAAGGAGTCTCGTGGAGGGATCTCACATACAAGTCTCACTTTGGGGTCTCACAGAGGGGTTTTATATAGGGGTCTCATAGAGGGGTCTTATGGAGGATTCTTATGAAATGGTTTTTCATAGGGTTCACACACTCCAAAACAAAGTATCACACAAAGGTGGTTGTCATCTCTTTAGTTAAACAAGATCATAAAGACACACTCAAGTGTGAATCAACTCAAAACTAATTGTCAAAAGATTCTACTAGAGGAGCAGTGCATTCAGTTTAATAGAGAAAGAGCAGTGAGATTTTGAATTGTGAATGTTTGTAAACCAAGAGGGATAGTGAGTCCACTCAAAACCTTGTAATAGTAGTTTGATTTAGTGGATTTGGTACTTTTTCACATTTACTTTGTATGATCCATTGACGTAGCCTAGTGAGGGTGATCCAAGTAAAATTTTTGTGTCTTATGCATGTTTTAATTTCCATTTATTCTATGTTATGGGAAGGATAGATAAGATAATTTTGTTTAATAATAAAACAAGATCCTAAAGGGATATTGATTTTAATATATTTTACCTTAATTCACCCCCACCCCCCTCAAGGTATTTAACCTAATTGGTATAACAGTATACTATATTGTGGATTCATTTAGACCTAGGTTTCATGTAAGGAATGATATAGAATAATTCAATTTTATAAATATAAGATATTGGGTTGTTATGTTATACCCCCATTAAAATGAATTCTACCCTCAAAATTTCATCACTTCGATAAACACAAATGAAGATGTCACTGCTTCATCACATCCTTAGGTTCCCATGTAGTTTCCTTGAATTTCTGATTCCTCTATAGAACTTTAACCAGGTGAGTAGTATTGTTCCATAGAAATTTATATCTATTATATAATATTTCTACCAATTAATCTTTATAATAAATACCATGCTCCATTTATACAACCTCTAAGTTCAATACATGTGAAGGATTGGCTATATAATTCCTCATGAGAGATACATATAACACATCATAAACTTGAGAGAGGTTTGGTAGTTCGTACTTGACCAAGAATATTGAAGGGGACAATACACCTAGGGATTAACTTTCCATTATTTATAAATCTCATAATCATTTTCCATAGAGAAATGCATAAGAATACCTTCTCACCAACTTCAAATTATATATTTCACTAATTATTGTTAGCATAAATCTTATATCGACTCATAGCTTCCTTGATGTGATTTTGAATGAATCTAACCTTATCTTCAATTTCCTTAGCTTGCTCAGGTTTCAATATATTTCTTTCTCCAAAATCATCACAACACATTAGATTTATACACTTCTTTCTATAGATTAATTCATAAGGATTCATATGAATACTCAAGGGAATTATATTTTTGTAAGAAACTTGACTATATTAATGTGTAAATACCATCTAACTTTGTAATATAGAGAAAAATAACTCAAAATATCCTCTAGGATTTGAATATTCCTCTCAAATTAACAATCTATCAAAGGATTATAGGTAGTACTAAAACAAAACTCTGTATCTAGAGATTGTTGAAAACTTCACCATAACTTTAAGGTAAACCTCATTTATTGATCATATATAATAGAATTTATTACTCAATGAAATATTATGAATTCCTTAATATATATCCTATAAATCTGATCAAGAGATAAATCTTCTCTAATAGTAATGCAATGTGCTGACTTTGTAAAGTGATTGACTACAACCCAAATAGCACTACATCCTTTATATGTTTTGGGGAGTCTGAAAATCCAATCCATGGTGATATTTTCCCATTTAATAATAGTATGGGTAATGGTTATAACATCCCCTTATAATTATATCTCTTAGACTTAACTTTATAACATACTAAGCATTGATATACTTACTATGAAATATATCTCTTCAAATTGCCCTACCAAAAATTTTCTTCCATATCTCTATACATCTTCGTACTTCTATGATAAATAGAGAATGATGATCTATGAGGATATTACAATAACTCCTTCAATTATGGTATTTATGGGACACATACTTCATTCTGAAACCTTTTCATTCAATCATAATCACGGTTGGACTCAGGACATTTCTCACCTTATTTTGTAAATCTACATCTTCCTTTTGTGCCTCTTTAATATTTACATGGATAGATAATTGAAAACTCATTTAAGCAAGATAATATTTCTTCCCTTACTTAAATATTTCAAGGACCTTCCTTTTAAAATCCATAAATATTGTACCTCTTTAAATCCTTATCATGGAAAAACTAGCATAGTATTTTTGAATTAGAGCATTAGACACCTTGTTCTCTTTATTAGGGTGGTAATGTATTAAGAAACCATAATATTTAATAAAATAAAAACATCTTCACCATTGCATATTCAAATACTTTTGGGTGAATTTATACTTTAAACTTTTGTGATCATTATATATGGCACACCTTTCTCTATAAAGATAATTTCTCTGTATATTTAATGTAAATATTACCATTGTTAACTCCAATCCATGGGTCGGGTAATTATTCTATTTAACTTTTAATTAGCATGAGTCATAAGTTATCAACATATAATTATATATAAGAACATATCCTAGCCACTTATTTGATGTATCATAATAAATCATAAACCCATCTCCACTACAGGGTAGTGTGAGTATGGGTTCACTGACCAGACTTCTCTTTAGTTCCATAAAATTTTCTTCACATTCATCAGTCCAAAAGAAATTGACTCCCCTAAAAGTTAACTTGGTGAGTGTATTGTATAGTTGTGATAAATTATTCACAAAGCATAGATAATATCTATCTAATTCAAGAAAACCATGTATCTCAGTCATAGTGGTTTTTTTGGGCCAATGTTCAATAAATTCTATCTTTTATGTATCCACTAATATACCCTCGCTTGAGATTATATGACCCAAAAATGAAACTTTCTATATCCAAAATTCATACTTGGTAAATTTTTCATAAAAATTACCCTTCCTTAGGGTATTTATTACCATCCTCAATTAATATTCATTCTCTCTCATACTCTTGAAATATATAAGAATATCATCTATAAATACTACAACAAACCGATCGAGGTAATATCTAAAGAATTGATTGATTAAATCCATAAATATAGTGGGTCCATTAGTAAGAGAAAATGGAATGAATATAAATTCATAGTGTCCATACCTCATATGGAAGGTTGTATTAGGTATGTATTTACTCTTAAACCTCAATTTATAGTATCTATATCGAAGATCAATCTTTGAAAAATGTCAATCTCCCCATAATTGATCGAACAAATCATCAGTATGGGGATGTGGATACTTATTCTAGATTGTATTCTTATTAATTTCCCAATAATCAATACAGATTCACATTGATTCATCTTTATTATTTTAAAAAATAATAGGTTCACCCCATGATGAAGCACCTATATGAATGATTCCCTTATCAATATTCTCCTTAGTTTCTTCATCAATTACTATAACTCAATTGTGGACATTCTATACATAATATTTGAAATAGGTTTAGCAATAATTATGAGTTCTATTGAAAATTAAACTTTATAATTAAGAGTAAGCCTTGGAAAATCTTCTATAAAGGCATCAAAAAACTCCCATAAAATAGGAATATATTTGATTTTGAGTTTCTTCCCATCCATCTAAGATAAATACACCCTTTTAATAGGAATCAATACACATACAGTGGATGTAATTTTTATTAGAAGTTCATATTTATCCTCACACCAATAGATGATCATAGGTTGGTTCTAAATATAAAATGTGACTTCCCTTCCTTATAAATTGATATGATCTTTATATTATTAAATCCAATCCATGACCAAAATAACATTGAATTTAACTATAGGGAGAATAATGAGATTTGTAGGATGAACCTTCCCACAAACTTCAATTAGAGAAGAATAATGACTTAATATGTGATCATAATACCATTAATATTTTTCACTACTATTTAAATATCCAATACTTGAGGTTATAATGTGATACCATTAGAAAATTATTTAGATATAAAAGAGTGGGTAGAACCAAAATCTAATAAGATATTAGTGGTTCTAGATCAGATGGTAATTGTACCTTTCACCACTTCATTCTCATCACCCACATTGACAATAGTGATCACATGATATTTTCCCTTATCTCTAGGATTAAGATGTTTATAAAATTGAACATTGTAGTTAACCCTTATACTTGAACACTTTTTAGCATAATGACCATTATCCTTACATTTGAAACATTAAAGTGTGGGTGGTTAATTCTATATATATTTCTCTCTATTGGAAAACATTTTCCCATCACTTTAGTATTAAATTACACAATGAAATTACTTTCCACACTTAAATCACTTACTAGTCCCATTAAGATAATTTCTTCTATGTTTCTTTCCACACTTCTGGTATAAAGGAAGATCTACATTATTCCCTCCACAATTTGTTTTAATAGAATTTCCTTTGATTTCCATATTTCTTTTATTATAAAAACCATGATATTTATGGGTTACTCCAATATATATTTCTACCTTTATATCACTTTAGATGATTTCTTTATAGCTACTAAATTATCTTATAGATAACTCCATTTGGATACTTGTTTTATGCCACTAAATATTTGATTGATATTACTTTTTGGTTCAATGATAACAACAAAATTTTACCTTATAATTCTTGTAAAATTTACCTCATGGATACTAATGGATTCATCATCCTTATGCTTTAGCTCAAGGAATTATTTCTCCATTTTCATATGAAGAATGTGAGGAAATTACTTATTGAAAAATAACCTTCAAAACTCATCCCACTCCATAGTATCAATTTCTTCATATATCCTTGTGTTCTTGATAATAATCCACCATTGATCTACTTCGCCTTCTAAATGATAAATAACCAAAATAACTTTTTCATTATCTGAGAAATAGATAATGGAAAATATCTTTTCAGTGGTATGGATCCATTTATAAGAAATTATTTGATTATTGAACCCACTAAAAGTTGTATGTTTCCTTATGAAGGACTCAAGAGAACATTATTCACTTCTTTCCTCAACATGATTTATGTCTTGATAAATTTGTATATGAATAGAAATGAGATTTTATATTCCAACTCCCATAATATTCGATTTCTTAAGAGGAAAATGATTTCATTGTATACCACATTTATCATTAACATGGTTCCTTTGGGTTTCATCTATTAAATAAAACCAAAATTCATAGTGTGAGAAACAATAATCATAGTGAGAAACCATATAAATCATGAAAAAAAAATTACATGTCTAAATAATGACAAAGTATTTTCAATATATGACACCTTAGGTTTAACCTAGTTAATACATAGTAATAATATATCTAAATACATCATAATTTTTTATAAAGAAAATATGAATTAACCCAATCATATATCTTGGGTGTGTCTAGCCAGGTTTTTGGTTTTAGTGAAAATCATCATGTACTGGTGAAGATCGATTTAATGCCTAATATTCCCCCATTAATAGTTGTTACCTCTAGGTTCATTTGTTCCATATCCATATCTGATTTCTAGTATCTAAACTAGGATGTATTTACTTGGAAAAATACACTCCTTTATTTAGCATAACATAGGTTTTTCTCCTATACTTAGGCTTATCTAAAGGGTTCTCACTAATTTTTCCTCATCCTAGTTTCTAAAAAAACTAAAACTTTATCTTATACCAACTAAGGTGACCCAAGCATTTAATATATAAATATTACATCTTATTAGATGAATATTCATTACATTTCATTACAATCTATGCCAGAACCACAAAGTTTTAGTGTATTTGGAAACTTAGATACATAAATAATTGGAACATAAAAGATATACATTATCTCTCACTAATATTTTTATAACTACCACCCTTATTAGATATATCATACTTAAAACATTTCATCATACCCTGGGGAAAAGTAAACATGATAGAGGGTGGGATAAGATGATCAGTTAGGGTAAATAAGGGAGATATCAAGGATCATTTAAGCATAAAATGAGCATAAGAGTATGATAACATGATATTAACATTTAAAAACCATAAATAGAAATTCATATATAATAATTATGATTCATGGAATAAATCATGGTAGTTCATAAGACATGAATAATAAAGGAATGAAAGAACATAATCCATGATAACATTACATTGGTATAAGATCATGTCATAAAATAGTTGAATTAATTGTGTAATAATCATAATCATAGAAATTTTGTGTTGAGTCTAACCACCAAGACATTAATCACATGTTATTCTTAGGTTAACCACCCATGTACCTGCTATGGGATTGGGATAACCTCTCATTTACCCTATTTTAGGCTTGGGATAACCTCCCATGTCCCCTATTTTTGGATTGGTATAACCTCCCTTGTACCATTTGATCTCATAAAACATTAATATTTACCTGATACATTGGATGGATATAACATACCCAAGAATAACGTGATTATAATCCATTCATATATATTCTATAAGATCATGAAAACATTTATCATTCCATCATAACTTAACCCATGGAAAATAAAATCATTTCGTCAATATTTCATCATCATAACCATAAATCATCCATGGAAATGATAAGGATAATATCATAGAATCATATCCCTAATGAAGAATACATAACATCAAAGTATGTTATCATATATGAAAAAATACTTTAAATGACCACTGAAACATTTCTTGAGGAAAATACCCTTTTTCTTTTGAAATCACTTATTTGAAATCTAAAAATTTCCAAAATATTAAAGAAATATTTTTCTTTGAAAATAAACAAGGAAAATTGTAAATTAATATTCAAAACATTGAGTGGTCATGAGAGTGATAAATTCAATTCAAGATGTAATCTTTAAAACAAATATTTTTTTCACACATTTGGTAAAAAGTACCTCATTTAGAAAATGACAAAAATATTTCTTTAAACCTTTTTATAGAAATTAAAACATGAATAAAAATTAATTTAATCAATCATTTTATAATAGTAAAAAATTATTGAAAAAAATTAAAATAAAACATAGAAATATATGAAAAATATTTCCAAACAAAGAGATAAATAAAGTCATTTTTTCATAAAAAAATATTTCGTACTTTTGAGTACATAGAGAGAGGAAAATGACAGGAAAGAATGTAATATATAGAAATAACAAGAAGATAAAAAAGTTCATGATATTTTTTAGAGATAGATCATATATTTTAATCATTGTGAATTTAATTATAAAAAATCTTGATAAAAATGAGATTGTAACATAAAACCCTTTCATTAAATCAATCTCGCTTCATAAGCAATCTAACCTCCACTTCTTTGAGAGACCCCCTTTGGATTACACTTTAAGCCTTGAAATATTGGTCTTGGAAGAATAATATGAGATCTATGATGAAGTTAAGAGATATATTAAGGTATTATGGTAGGTATTATCTAAACTAGAAGGCTCAAACTATTTTAATAATGGAGGATAGGAGGTGCACATTTATAAGTGAGGGATAGGACATGCATGGAATTAGTTAAAAGATTTAAATAGTATAATGTCATTTTATTTTGAAAGTGGATCTAAATATCCAATAACTGGATGGTAATATTATATAAGGTTCAAATATATTCAAAAAATAAAAATTATATGGGTTTATATTTCAATCTTACCCTTATCTCTTAGATTTTTTCACGGAAAACCCATTTTAACCTTAATCATGGTAACAAATTTTTACTATTTTTAATATTCCTTATGAACAAAAATGAAAATGGAATCATTACCAAATTTTTACATGATTATTAAAAATATTTAATCCATTTTATCAAATTAAATTTCTATAAGTGGAGAAAATTTATTTTAAAATAAGTGTGTGAAACGCAACGAAAACCCATTTTTAGAAAAATGCATTTTTAAACATAAAATTGAATTTACTTTCATTACTTTCCTAGTAAAAACTATCAAATTAATGTTAAAATATCTTAGTAAATATTAAATCTATAATTTTTATTAAAACCATTAAAAATAATTATTTATTCAATTTATTATGATAAAAATACATTACACACATAAAAATGGTTTTATGAAAAATAAATCTTTTACCTTTAAATGATTTTATCTTTATTAATAACATTTAGATAACTAATGTATGGATTTTTATTCATAAATTGAAAATAAATTTCATTAAAATCACTTTTTAATAATTATTAATCTACTTTTTTAGATAATAATAAATAAAATATTGAAGAATACATTTATTTGAAAAATAGGTCATTTAATCCTTAAATGATTTTTAAAAAAAATTAATGATTATTAATTAGGAATTAATAAAAAAAAAATTAGGAAAACATTTCTATATAAATTTTATAGTGTGTTTAATCATATTCATTTCTATTAATCCAATAGCTAGGTTATAAAGGTATATTATATCATGGATTCATTTAGACATGGGATTGCATGTAGGGTAAACTATCAAATACTTCAAGTTTATACATATAAAATCTTGGGGTGTTACATTTAATATATTTTTTCATCGATGAGGAAACTATAAAAAAATGGAATTATTGAAAGGAGTAATGATAAGGTGAATAATGTGACAAAGACATTGCTTACTAAAAGTGTCATTTCATGTCATTGCTGGAAGGAAATGGTGAAAGTTGTAATGTATACTAAAAATTGGTATTTTTAAGTCCTGAGGAGGAGAAAACATCATATGATATGTGATATGGAAGAAATACAATATCAGAATACTTTAGGATGTTTGGTATTAAATGTTATATCTAAAAAAGAAGGAAACCATTGTAAATATGGTGACTTGGGTGGTGAAATAGTATTCTTAGACTAATCAACCAAGAGTAAAGTCTATAAATTATTCAAAAAGATACTAAATAAAATAATTAAAATAAACAACATCAAAGTGGTTGAAGAGTAAACTAGGAACAAATCTATAAATTCATATTTAGAGAAAATTTATTGAGAATAGGATGAATTTGACACAGATTTTGGTGGTTTATAAAATATTTTAAATGATGAGGATTTTGAGGCTAAATCATAGGAATAAATTATTGCTAAAGAGATTCAATCATTGAATCAAAGTAGAATAAGAAGATATAAAATTTATGAATCCAAAATTATCGGAAACAAAATATTCTATAACATAAACACAGAGGATGATGAATTTTGATCACACTAATATATTTTTATAAATAAATCATAAAACATTTAAAGAAGTATTAAAAGATGAATCATGGGTTAAATCCATGAATAAAGAGTAAGACCAGATAGATAAAAATCAAACTTGGGAACCTATGAAAATACCAAATGATCACAATATCATAAAAATAAAATTAATCTTCATGAATAAATATAAAGATAATCAGAAGGTGATTCGAAACAAATATAGGTTGATTTAAAAAGGATATAAAAATATTAAATTCATAGACATGGAAGAATAATTTAAACCATTTGAAATATTTGAATCAATCCTACTTTTTGGTTCAAAAATGTGAAGACATGATGGGGTGGATTGTGTACTTTTAAAAACATTTGGATAAATTAAAATCAATCCCCCTTTTTAATAGGATGAATTATTATCTTATTTAAATAGATTTATTAGTGGGAAAATAAAAAATAATAATGCAATAATTTTTATTATGGTTCAGAGCACAATGATCTACTAGTCTACTTCACCAATGTTCTATCTGCAATCTTAGTGATTTTCACTAATATAGTCCTTTTATAAGTGGCCTCAGAAATTGAGTGCGGGAATTTGAAACCTTACAATAAATTAGGTTTTTTTATGTGGAATGTTAATAGAAAAATATTATTATAAGAAGTTTATACTCCACCATGACTAAGTAAAATCAGTTGACACTCCAACATAATAAGATAGATTTATTTTTGAATAGAAATTACAACTCATAGTTATAGTAGTAACTGTTATATTATATATCATTTTATTCAAATAATAATTTATTCAAGTAATTATAGCTCTGAAGAAATCATTTTTTCATAAGATATTCAAATAAATATAACAAAAAAATAATAACCTTTCACAGCAATAGTACAGACACACAGCAGCAGATCATAACATGTATGTCTCCAAATTGTAGTCCAAAAAACTTTGATGAATGAATTAAAATTATAAACAAGATATAATATTAGCTTAAATAGATATAAAATCTTATCATTAATAAAAAGATAAATCCAATGAAAATAGAGTTGGATATTTTATCTTTGAGCTTCTAGAAAATTCATTTCATTCTAATTGACTATTTAACAACACTTTTAAATCTCATATCTTTTCTCAAAAATATCAGTCACACACCATAATAAATCTTTTGAGAATAAATAAGAACACATGTTTTATATTAGTCAAAAAGATCTGGAAATATTTCTAGATAATTGTTTATATTCAAAACTATCAGCATGTTTGAAATTTGAATTTAAACCACCAATAAAAATCAAAAATTCCCTGATAAGTAATAATGATTTAATCTATTAATTAAGTTCCTTTGAATCAGTCTTTGAATGTATTTTAATAAGATATTTATTCCCAAAAAACCATTGCTGAAATATTGGGAAATATCTTGAATACAAATTCCATTGATGATAGATTCAACATATGGTTACTCTGTGTATAGAGTCTCTAAGAGTATGGTTCACAACATACCACTAATTCAAAATATTGGTTTAAAAAACCGTACATTAGATCCTTAAATGTGGGTCTCTTTACAAAAGTTGGGCTACCAAACCAAACATTTAAATAAAACATAGGGTACAAAAGTAGTGTTCCTTATTGAAAGTTAGGTTCTCATACCTAACATTTTTCTTAAAACATAGGGTCCAAAATAGTGATTCCAAACTACTTAGAAATGTCCAAAATACTTATAAAAACTTAAACTTAATTACTTTCATAATTTCAAATGAAATTTAATAAATATTTCAATAAATATAATCTTGAATTTCTATTAAAGTGACTTCATTAGAAAAATATATGATGGTGTTTGTGATCATCAAAACCAATGAGAAAATAAATGGAATTGTTGGATCAATACTTGTACCTCCCAACACTACTTTTCTTGGAGGTTGTGATTCAAAATTGTATTAAAGTTTACTAAATATATGAGAATATGAAATTATTTAATGGAGTGCTCAAGGATAAAGTAAACATTGAAAAACTAGTGGGTTTTCAAATTAGATATGATGAAGTAAAATTATTTTTATTAAAGAAATTTATAGGGCTCGAAATAAGCATCATGGGCTTGGTATGCTCAATTGGACTCTTATTTGAGGAAATTAGAATCAAAAGAGGAGGTTTTGATCATAATATCTATGAAAAATCATATAAAAAAGATCATTTTATGATACTCACCTATATTGGTAATATCATCTTTGGTGAAAGAAATATGCAATTAGTGGAAGAGTTCACCAAATTAATGTGATCAAATTTTTACATGTCTATGATTTGCGAGATTACTTAATTTATCCTACTATAATTGAATTATAAATATGAGTACACATTTATTTTTCAAGTTAAATATGAAAGGTATTTAATAAAAAAGTTTAATGTGAATGATTATAAACTAGGTTTAACTCTAATCTCAGTTGGAACCAAACTTTTAAAGCATGAGGATGGAAATGAAATTGATCAAACCTTATATCAAATAATGATTAGATTTTTTTTGTACTTGAAAAAAACAATTCCAAACATAGTTTATGTTACTTTTTTGGATTCAAGGTTTCAAATAAACACAATGGAGTTACATTTCATTGCAATAAAAATAATTATGAGGTATGTCCAAGTTACCATTGATTATGTTTTGGTTCTTAATACAAAAACAATTGAGATTTATTGGAATATTTAGATGTGAATTGGGATGGATATTTTGTTCATAGAAAATATATAAGTGGGGGATATTTATTTTTAGGAAATAAAATCATTTTTTGGATTTTAAAGAAATAGATAAGAACATCACTTAGTACAGCTGAAGTATAATATATCTCAATTATGAAGATATGTACACAATTGATTTGGTTGAAGAAATAATTTGAGATCTTGTTGAAGAGGTGTGACAATCCATGATTATATATTGTGAAAACAAAAGTGATATTGAGTTTAAAAAAACCTAGTATAACACTCTTGAATAAAGAATTTTGAAATTCAGTGTCATTTTATCAAAGAAAACATGGAATAATAAATTGTCAAAGTGGAACATATTAGTACACATTAATAAGTGGTGGAAATATTTACTAAACCATTGGTCACATTAGATTTTGAGAAGCATCGGTAGAATATCAGTGTTCAATCACTTACCTTAGCTTGAGTTGGTTCAGAAAACCCCCTATCCCCATATAGATTTATTGTCTTACTTAGCTACTTAATACTTGGAAGGTCTTATCCTTTGTTTCTTATCAGAGGGGGATAAATTAGTGAAATCACTGAAGAATGGATAATTAGAATCATTTATCAATAAGATAAACAAGTAAATTTGGGGTAGAATTCTCCTATAGGGTGGTATATCCTTGTGGGAAAGTATTTGGTATAATAAATAGAGTGAGTTTCAAGGTCAAACATGATTTACAAGTGATTTATTAGAGATTAATCTCATATATATTCATTGAGGTATAAAATTATCTCTTAATCTCTTTTTTTCTACATTGATCATTTCTCATATAGAATTAGAGTGATGTTTGAGTTATTCTATTGATATTTAGTTTTAATGGGGAATTATAAATTTTAAATTTAATTATGGTTCCTCAAGATACTTTGGATTTCCAATAAACCCAAATAGAGATAATATTGGAACCAAAGTTATTCATGTTGGAACCTAAGTTATTAAAAGGTATAATTTTGGAACCTAGGCTTGTAGAGTGGAATAGTTTAAATATTTAAGGGTTTTGGAGGTTATAACACTTATCCAAAGGTAATGGAAATAGCAATAAAAACCTAAAAACACACAGTCATTCCATATGAATTGGATTGAATTATATGAAGAAAAAATGATTAGTGTATCTTTTCCTTTATTGATTTGGATCATCCACATGAGTTTAATCATGTTCATTGAGAAGTATCAAAAAGACACCATCCTCCTAGAGTGTCCATGAATTTCATGAGTATCATAATTCCTAGAAAATATCCTTTATTCCACATAGATTTATTGATCCTTGAGTTAGAAGATAGAGAGAGAGAGAGAGAGAGCTAAAGGTAAGGATTTGTCCGCATAGTTTCTATCATAGAATCACCCCCCCCATCCTAGGATTGAGCTAGTTTATATATCCAACCAAAGACCCTATTTGGAATTCTAACATTCATCTATATTAATGAGATGTTCCTAAAATGATCAAATGTTACAACCCCTAGAAACATATAGCCCAATTATCTTAATAATCATTTAACATTTAAAAAAATATTCTAGATATTCAAAATCCTATAACTATTATTGTAATGAACCAACTAGGTCTAACCCGAAACATCATCCAACCCAACTCACTATAAGACCCAAAAGGAATTCCTAGTCCCCATGAACTAGAAACTAGTGCCTGATCATCAAATTCCACTCCCTTAGGAATGATTTTTTCCTAAAATATGAGCTAAATGATATCAAAACTTTTTATGAAATATGATATGAAGCATCCATAACTTTTACATATATGCTAAAATGATATACCAATATAAGTAAATAAAAGAACCAAACGAGACATAACCAACCAGACATGATTTAACTCATTTACATAAACATATAGTGTTATCTAAACATAATACCCAACATGGCATGAAAAGTCATAATAAAATAAACTAAATATATATATATATAGTGAGTCCAACATGGATGATACATCAATAAACAAAAATAAATAGAACCCAAACCAAACTACCTAAATTCTTCCATACATCCCCCGATTTCTCTCCACATCCCAACTCACCCATCGACCCCAATCAAGAGATAACCAAGCCAAAGGAAAAACATATAAACTATATATGAAGTAGAAGATTCATATACACACACAATTGAATATACGAGGTGTGAGATAAAAGGCCTAGCAAGATCTCATCAAGGAATATATAGAATTTATTTCATAAAGCAGTTTATAAAAACAAATTTTAAATACAATTCAAAAATATGTATTTCAAACATAATAGCATGAAAACCAATATAAAGTCTATGAAAATTTAATAAAATTTCCTTTTTTTCTTTAAATGAATGTAATCACTTTGAAAGTATTTCCTTTTCCTAATCCATTTTTATCCAAAACACTTATTTTAAAACCACTTTTAATACACAAAATGAAATCCTTTGATTAAAAATGGTTTCCCAAAAATATTTGAAAATAATTTAAAGTAAAACAAACCAAAAAATGGTAAATTGGTAATCATAAGTCATAATATAAATAATGAAATTAAATAAGATAAAGGGTTCCATAAACAATATGAGAAAGGGGAAATACAATTGAGCACAAGATAATAATTTACATCATAAACTACCAATCAAAGAGTATGTTTCATGGGATATACCCTAGGTCCTAACATGATACAATACCAACAATACCAATATAACACAAACCAATAACTGACATACATCTACTCTAAATAAATACACAAGACACATGATTTACCTACACCATCCTCATTGAGGGCACTCCCCTAATCATGGATATAGAATAAAGCTAAGAGACATTGGTTATTGTTCATGCTAAATATCATATAATGAATCAAGAACTCCCACGTAGCTACCTGAGTTCTCATGACCTAAATAAAAGTGTAGGTGAGTGAACAATTAAGATAAGCTTAATAAATAAGGAAAAAATAATAACTCTCCCTCACCTCTAATTCCCTCACATAGAACAACCCCTTTACAAATCATACATCTATCACATAAAAATAAATAACCCATTATTGAGTGACACAACAAGGGGAAATAAATGAGGGTATCTCGTGAAATAAACCATTCATATTACAAAGTGCCAAATAATCCTTTAAGATCACACACACTATTTTCATTAAAAAATAATACTTTATAAACATGGATTTCCTTCTTTGAAAAAAAACCAATATAAAATCCTTTAATTTATATAAAACATACTTTTAAAGTACATATAGTAATTTTCACAAGGTTTTTGGCATGAATAAACCTTCAAATAAACATTTGAAATTTATAAGAAGTACACTTCTATTTAAATCCAAAAGTTTATAGATATGATTTAGAAACACCACATACATATCAAATATATACATACTTTTATTAAATATGAATTTATAAAACTCAATAACACTATGAATTGAAAAATAAATCAATTTTATATAAACAACTACCTTAAATAATTTAAAATTTAGTCGAACAAGACGGAACGTGATGCCTTCAGTGGAGAACACACAAACAAATAAGGAGATGATGTCTACAATACCTAGACATAAAAATCCCCAACATTGGGTACACCCAGAAACCTAAATCATCCAAGAATACATTTAGGGTTTATGAGAGGAGTTGAAACAAAGGTAAAAGGATGTAAAAATGTATTAGAATAGTTTTAGTGGAGGATTACCTTAGAAATCAAGCTCGAACATGGAAAGAATCTATGGGAAATACTATAGAGGTGGAGGGGAACATGGGGGAGGCACATGTATGAGAGGATGAGTTTATTAGGAGGAGTATATGGGTCTCTAAGCTTAAAATTGTAAAGGGTAAATATAGGGATCTCAAAATTTTAAAAAAAACGATTGAAGCATAGGGTTTTGTTGCACGATTTGGGTTAACAGTGCGCTAACCATGTGCACTTATCCTTACACGCCAAAACAAGTTACACAAATTCCAATGAATCTTAAAATGGTTAGAAAACCATGTGAATATCATGAGAAACTCCACTATCATCATAAGATAACCACTCACATGGTTTTTGCATGGTTACTCCAAATTGTTCAGTCTAACTGCACAACACCTATAAAAGTTAAAAAAAATCTAAGCCCAAAAATCACCAAAATTCAAGGAAACCCAAAATAATATAAAATAATTCAAAATAACCGACTAGAGTAAAACATCGGTGTTACAATTCTCCCCACAATGATACTTTATACTCCTATAAATTCCTCAGTTGAAAATAGATGGCACTAAAAAACTAAATCCCTTCTAAAATCCTTGAAATGATTGAAATGGTCATAAAAAATCTCTTGACATCTCCAAGTGAAATAGATACAAAACCCTCAAACTAGAAATCCTAATATTAAAGGAGGCCTATCATGGTCTCCCCATTATTTATAATTCCTCTAACATGATGGATCCAAAGGAAACTTCAAAGAGATAAATCCTCTAAACATCTGAAAATCCATAAAATCAAACCCAGCCTCAATACATAAATACTTCCAACCTAAAATAAAATAAAACAACTTATATACAACCTTAAGGAATGAAATGATTTATATCCTCATGACATAATACATAAGGATAAACTAGGATCACAAAACATGTTACTATCTCATGGTGAACCCATAAAAGTTCAAGAAAAACATGATTCAGTGCATAATCTCAATTGGTAACTAACCCACCCTAGTTACCCAAATATGTACCCAAGGGATTTCCCCATTCCTAACCAATAAGAACCCCAAATATCATAACAAAAAAACTATTAAAAACCCAAAAATATCAAAATAGATTCACCCAAAATAATGAGGCAACCTTAAACCAACATTCATAACCATCTATAGAAGAACATTCCACTAGATTCCTAGTATATATTAGTGTAATCACAAAAGATCATCTTGACCAAAACCATTAAAAAAAGACCCAAAACAATCCATTATCCACAAACAAATCAAACCTAATACTTATTTTGTAAACCCAACTTATAAATTTTTTGAAGGTGAACTAAACTACTATAATGGAGGTAAGTCCTTGGATATTTAAGATAGAAAGGCTTAGAGTGCCCTGGAGACCCACACTAAAAGTACATGATAGGTCTCTTCTTCTTATGAGGAGGGATATATTATTGTAATCTAGATTCATCCTACTTATTCATTACACCTATTAGGATACCTATATTCCCATATTATTTAACTAAGGAATCACCTAGTACCGGTTGCCTCAACCGGTCATATTCCACCTAAATGGCCTCCTCAATGCTCTCATTAAAGGATGTCAAGCTAGATCCAAGCACACATGAACTGATATATGGGTGAAGACCACATTTTAAGAAGAAATATTTCTCAAAATCATTGAAAACTATCTCTAGAGAGAAGAAGACCAACTATAAGAAGTGCTCAGCATAATCCCTCATTGACTGTCCCCCCTAAAAAACTCATGAACTCAAAAGATTTCTCTTCCTTCATGACCTTTAGATAGAAACACTAGATAATATTCATCCTAAAAAACTTCAAATAAATACCATCTCAAATATGGTAAGGTACCATAGACTTCCATCACACTTGATTAGGTCCATTAAATAAACCCACAATAGCTCTCTCCCTTAAATATTCAAATTTTCTAAGAGAATTGAGGATTCCCTCGATCCTTTCAAACAACCCCACCACTTTTTTTGAATCGTGATCACTATATAAATAAGGTGTATTCCAATCCAAGTAGTCTAAAACATGGTCAAAGTGTAGTCAGGGTTCTGATTCTACAACTCTATTCAAAGTCTGGGTAGATTTTGGAACTAAATTAACTTCTTCCAAGTGATGAAAGGATTCACTAAGAGGATCATCCATGACAAAGGGTCTACTACTTTCTCTCTTGACCATTCTGTGATTCGTACGATCACTAATGAAATATATGAACATCAAAATTTAATGCCTCAAAACTTAAATCAAACAATCTGATTATAAATAAGGAACAAATCCAAAAACATAAATCTCCAAAACAAAACACATCATTCCCATACCATTAAAACAAAATTTTCCTTTCTAAAATTTCCAACCTCAAAAAAGGAATTTGGAAAACACGCTTCACCAAGGCATAATATTCAAAAATAATCAACCCCTCTTTGAAAACAAACCAAACTTGGTGAATCACATGTCACTTTATTTGAAAAATCAATGAAACCAATAAAAATTTCATTTTACATTTAAAATCATTTCTAAATTAATTTGATTCTTTTCTAAGAACTTATATGGAAATCCAATTTTCCTTTCAAAATGTTTTCTAAACATCATAATGAAAACAAGAACTTTATAAAACATTCCTTGAAAAAAATGGGAATTCCTTTTCAAAAGAACCCATAAAAACCAAATTTTAAAATTATACATTTAAAAAAATTATCCCTTTTCCCTAATAAACCTTTAAAAATAAAACATAACCTAAAAACTACATAATCCATCAAAAAATGCATTAAAACTACATAAAAATATTTAAAATACCCCTTTATTCCATCTCCAACAAGTTAAAATCACTTTAGGAGAAATTTGAAATCAAGAGGAGTCAAAACAACTCAGTTGGGAAGATATAGGGTTATTCTTGGTTTGAACAAATGAGTTAGAAAACTATGCTTCAACCATGAAATAGGATATGTGAAGGTTATAGGCCCAAACTGTATGGTCTTCGCATGGTTTTCTATAATATGTGATCTAACCATACAGCTCAAGTTATCCTTTATTTTCACTATTAATTCTAATAGAGACACCTGAAATAACTAGAATGATCAAAGGGGGTCAAAATTTTAACATTAAATATAAAAATACATCAAAAACAGCAAACAACAAACTTGGGTTCATAATTTAAAACCTAACTACCTTTGGAAACTTTATGCTTGAGATAAAAAAGAGTTACCTATACTATCCCTACCTTTACCTCTCAAGTAATGGCGATATTAATATCCTTTATACTAGGACACGTCCCAAATAACAAGAGGCTTATTCCAGAATCTAGGACCTTTTTCAAGAACCGAGATTTGATACCATTTGTAACAAATTGGATCAGGATGATCCAACACATCACCTGACCTAGCTTTCTATTGGGCCCAAATAGTGTTCCCAATCCCCATGGTCCTAAAACTAATTCCAAGGAATCAAATACCACTCCATTGGGAATTATTTCATCCTAAAATTAGAGTTAAATTTTGGTACAAATTTTTTTGAAATCCAAAATGGACCATCCATACCTTGTACATCCATGTCAAAATTATATATCAATATAAGTGAATAAGATGATAAAATGATTCATAACCAAATAGACATGATTTAAATCATATACATAAACATATAGTATCATATAAAAATAAACACATGGAATTGCATGATAAGGAACAATAAAATAAATTGACTATATATGTAGAGAGGTTTTCTTGTATGATACAATAATATCAAATATAAACAGAACCTGAACCAAACTACCCAAATGCCTCCATGAAACTCTTGGTTTCTCTCCACATCCCAAATCACCCATCAAACACCAACAAAGAGATGACTAAGACAGATAAAAAATCTGAAATCTATATAAGAAGTAGGATCTACATACATACAAATGAATTTATATGAAAGATGTGAGATAACAGGACCAATGGATCTCACTAAGGAATCTATGTAATTTATTTTATAAATAAATTCATAAATACTAATTCGAAATACAATTAGAAAAATAGGTTTTTAAAACATAATCACAATAAAACCAATATCAAGTTTATTACCATTTTATAAAATTTCCTTTTTTATTTAAATGAAAACAATCACTTTGAAATCATTTCCTCATCCTAATCCATTTTTATCCATGTAGCATCCTGTGTTTTTGGACCAGACAAAATTCGAAAGGAATTAAAATTTTGTTGTTTGGTAGATGGTCTATTTTGTAAAACGATATTTTTAATGGAATTCTGAGAGTTGGAAAACTTTAATGTGTTTCACTTATATTGGTTTAAATCTCAAGATTTCCCTCGAGTATTCTGTAAATTTTTGGGAGTGTCAGGCCCTGAAAGCATGTTTAAAGGAAGAAGTGTGTAGGGCGCAATATTTGTCTGAAACAGTGAGGCCCTTAGGGGAAATTGTATAGCCTGGTCTAGTAAAGTAGGAGTTTCCACACGGGCTACACATGGTTTTCTCAAACCGTTCACCTAGCCTACTCACTTAGTTCCACTTAGTCATTATGTATGCACTGTTTGGCACACGGTTGGTTCATGGTTGGTCAAACCATGCAGGACCATCGTGTGGGGTGTGGTTCTCAAGAAGTCGGTACTGCATGGTTTGTATAAACTATTTGACCCCTATTTTCAATTGGAATTTATTTTTTTCCCTTAGTGACCCAAATAACCTAATTCATCCTCCCTTTCTCCCTTTTCCAGCAAGTGAGTCCCTCCCCCTCTCGTGTGAGGCTCATCCTAGCCTGACCTAGAATTTAATCAATCTCTTCAATATATTGTCAGAATCAAGCATCATTGGTATCTATGGACTCCTCTCAGTAAGATCTATATTCCTATTTAACATTTTTCTATTTATCTCTATCTCAAGGAAGTTATCATGGGGTGAGATAATTCTCCCTATTTTTAGGGCATTTGTCTGTTTCTTAGATTTCTCTCAAACCGGACCAAATCAAGTCTCGATATTGGATGTGTGGGCCAAGCATGGTATATGTTAGGTGTTATAACTTCTTTTTTGATGTTTTGTTTCATTTTATATGGTTCTCCATTGTTCTTCACACTAAACTCTTCTGGTGACACTTCTCTTTTGTTGAATAAATTAAATTGAATCTGTTACCATGTATGGTATGACCCTAGTGAGAAGTGAATCACCAATTTGGGTTATCTCCTTGGCTCTTTCCATTTATATGGGTTTGTTTTCTCATTTAGGTCCACCTTTCCTTGATCCTTATTTTTTTGAACACCATTTGGGTGAGTTTCATCTTTAATAAAGGCCTAAAATCTATGAATTTGATTCAGATGAATTGTTGGCCATGAATTAGGCTTATAATCTTGATACCTTACAATTATTACTTCATTTATCATGATTAATTCTATATTCCCAATTCCATTTCCTTATTATTATTCTTAAATAGTGTTTCTTTATCATCGTTCTTAGTAGATTAGTGTGCATGCTTATTCTTAGTGTCTTGTGATCTACGCCTTATACCTTATGTTGTGTTCCTTATGTCATATGTGTCATTGTTTATGAACCTTGATTATGCATAACACCATGTGCCTTATTCTTATGATTATTCTTAGTGACTTATGCTTAATTCCACATGTGTATGTATCATAGCCTTTTTCTTATACTTATGCCTTGCTTACATTGTATTCCTTCTTCCTTGTTTATATTTATGCCTTGTTCTTATTACCATATATATTATTGAAAAATATCTTGGCTTGGATAAAATGCTTGATGTTATGTGATAATGGTTGTTATGCTTGACCTACTTGTGGGTCAGGAGGAACATATACCCCAACTTAAGGATTCCATGGATGAACTCATCATTCTTGGCTTGGTACAACTTAACACACCAAGAGAAATACTTTGTCTTTCCTTGTACAGGCTCTCTGGGTGGATTATTATACTTGTGAGTGGCACAGGTTCCCTAGGAGAGCAACCATGTATGGGATCATTAAAAATATGGATACTCTATGCCTCAGGTGATACACGTTCCCCTATGTGAGATATGTGGTATAGAATCAAATTTTATCATACCATGAGTGATATAAGGGATGTCGTTAGGGTATCCTTGGATGGAATCTATGGTATTGGTTATATTGAGAGATCCTATAGTGACCCTTGGGATTACATTATGGATTTCCTTAGATAGGATCAGGATTTAATTACTGGATTTGAAGAATTATTTTCATGGATTAATTGTGGTTCCTTATTACTATCATTATTATGATTATAATATGATAATTCTTGAATGATTCCCTAGGAGTGTGATCACCAATCAAAAGAAAAATCTTGAGTTTGGCCCACTTCTATTTCTTCATATATGATTTCATGTATATATCTTACTACTTATACAAGTTCCCTTGGTTTAGACATCTGGATTAGGCTAAAGCAGGTAGAATCAGTTGGGTATACATTTAGGAACCCATAATAGAGTGTTATTTATTCATTTGTTTATCTCCTTATTTTCACCTATGTTGGAACACTATTAATTTTATAGTGCACGAACCATATTTATTTATACACCATTGGTGGTAGCCTACTAGGATTATATCTCACACCCTGATCGAGCCTCCATTTCATAGGGGTAGCCAAGAATACCTTCATGTTTGTAGGTCCATGGATTTGTTGTTTGTGTTGTGTTGTATACTTGGGAGCTAAAGATCATAGGACTGAGCTGGTACTCAGTATTCTCATGGAGTTATCCTTTGGGATATTTTTATTTTTATTTTACTATATGACCAGTTATACCCATCCTTCTTGTTTCTAGTAGCATCATATGGACATGCATTCATTTTTATATAGATTGGTGTTGGCCATTTACTTTTATTTAGTCATTGTATTTATCTTCCATTTCCATGCCATTATTATTACTGCTTCCAATTTTTCCCATTTATTTACACTTGATATATCATTATTCAACTATTAAAATGAGGGTATAGTCTCCCCACCATACCAACATTAGACCCTCATTGCTAGTCAGTAGCCACTAGCATATAGGGAGGCATAGTTGAGGTCATGTGGCGACCAGTCCGACTATCGGTTTAATGGTCAGTTGGGATGGGATATTACAAAGTGGTATTAGGGGTTCTTTTCCTTTGTATTACTATTTTTGGATTGGTGGATATTATACTTGGAATGTGTCGATTCTTGGTAAATAGTCATTCCTAGGAGTGATCAACCCATATACGGGGAAAAGTCCAAGTGGCTAGGGATGGTATTATTGTTTGGGTTGTTTACTATTACAGTTGATTATGTTTTCACCTTGAGTGAATGTTGTACTTTCTACTGCTTTCTGATTTAAGAAATTCCGGTATTTTACCCTTGTCCTGGTATGGAAAGGTGGTAACATTACATGCATCGTTATAGGCACATAGGGATTCACATTCCATGCAATTCCATGCCATATAGATTTCATTATTAGGCTATTTGAAAATTTTTATGTGCCTTGTGTATTATTTCCCTACTTGTTACATACCATGTTAGGTATTTTTAGTAATATGTTTATATTTATTCCTTACCAGGTATTTATTATCCTTTTTGTTTATGTAACATGATTTATGTTTAATTTAGCATGTTTTTTAGTATAGCATACTTCTATGATTTAATTATTATGCTTTTCTTATATTCTGTGGTTGAGTGCTTCCTGATTATATAATAGCTATCCATGCTTATTTTTCACTCCTTGTGATTTATTTAGAATGTTTATCTTCTTACCATTTTGGGTGATTAAATAATATTTTTTATTTATATTCCATACTTGGGTGTTTTCTCCTACTTACATAGTGGTTGGTCATGATTTAGTGCTTGTTCAGCGTGTTTACTTTTATTCACTGCTTGTGATAACATGTCGTTAAAATGGTAATATAAAGGTGGGTCAAATAAATGATAGCATAAATCTAAATGTCATTTTCTTGCATATATTAATGGTGAAATTCTATTTAACAAACCAATCATGCCATGTTTGGGCCATGAACCATTGGTTCTGTGGTCTAAAACATACAGGTTTTAGTTAAATGGGAGCCAATTTTCAATTTATAAAGTGTATGGGAACTTTATAAATTAGTTTTATATGTGCTTTATATACTTAAGGACTATTTTATAAATGTTAAAACCATTAAATTTCTCATTTATCCTAGATAAATTGGGTACGGTAAAATGGGATCTTGCCTGCAGGCTTTAAAGTGTATGGGTTATTTACAAATTTAGAAGTATTGACTCATATAACCAAATAATCCTTTATGATCATTATGTATTTAGGGACCATTGAATAGATATGAAATATGTTAATTTTTTTATTTTTCTTAAAATTAAATTAGTTGCCTTATTAAGGCATGTACCTCTATTTCTTGGGCTTAATGGCCCGTATGGATGAAATTCTTAAATGAATAATTGACCTAAGTAGGTCATTTGGGAAATGTTTCTTAAGAAATTAACCATTAATGGTTTTTTAAATAATTAATGTTTAAAATGTATGGTTTACTTTTAGTGGAACCTAAAATGGATTGATGAGACCCTCGTAGGTCGCCTTTTCTTTTTTGCATTCCTTAGTGCTTAACCTCGTAGGGGTGTGCTTATGCTATGTGTTGGGGGGCATTTAAAGTCCATATGGAAGTATATATGGTTTCACATGTAAACATAAGTTGGGATCCATTTTTACCAGACCTATTTATTTAACATAATTCATTTTATCTGCTTTTGAGCTATATTTAAATATGAGGCATTAGTTAATTATAATTATAGTTACAACCTAAAGGGTTTTTTCCTCTATATATTGAAACTAACATTTTCATTGACTAAGCTAATTATGAAATCTTACAAATAAATGAATGGTGTTTGAAATTGGGTATCCATATTCAATGACCTAATTATAATGGGATTTCAATAAATAGATGATGTATAAAAAGGGAGTTTAATATAACTTTCATGTTTTTCCTTGCAGCCTTATTCAGATGCTTTTTACTTATGATTGGTATTAGTTTTTCTTTAAAAATAAACCTATAAATGTTTAAATAATTAAATGAGATTTTTTTTAATGCCTTAAAATGAAAAATTAAATGGTTTTTTAGCTTTAACCCTCATGTAAGGGTAGTTTAAATCCTTTCTGTATTTTTTATTGAGTAGTTTCCTTGAAATGGAAACATGAGATTTACATGTAGGCCTATTTATTTATCGTTTGAACCTAAATGATAGTCTATTAATCCTAGTGACCTTTTATAGGTGTGACCTCATTTTGGATCAATTCTTTGAGTTTCAATAAGGGGTTATCCCACTATAGGAAGCACCCTCAAATCCTTAAAATCTTTGTTAAATTCTATGAGATTTTGGATGAGTGGTATCGTTTGGGTATCATTGTCCATGTGGGACTCTTAGTTTTCAAAATTATACCCTTGTTTGATGGGTGGTTATGTTTTTTTATAACCTTTTCTGCAAGTGTGAGAATTTTTAAATGCTCAGTTCTAGTGGGATAGACATGCCAAGGGCATGGTCATCCACTTAGTAGGTCATGTGACCCTTATTTTCCTTCCTTTTTAGTACTGGATGACTTGGAAGTTCATCATATTGTTTTACAGTTGTATGGAGTAATGTGAATCTGGGTTAGTTCTTTTGTACGGGACATAAGATACTTAAATGAATAGGGATGATAATCCTATGGATAGAGGTGACGATGTTATCCATGGGTGAACATGAACGAAACCCTAATCCCAGTGATCAAAAGGTGGCCATGAATGCCAGATCCTTCATGGAAGTTGTCGTGGGTTGTTCCACTCACGCTAAATTAAAGATCTTCGAAAGTATTGCTCCAAAAATATATATACATAGAGGTCTATCGGCGATTTCTTTCTCCAACGATGAGGTACACATACTCTCCTCAGATCTTCGATTTGTTCTCATTGGTAAGTTTTTCAAGCGTTTACCTTCACTGGTGTTTCATCACAAAACCATGGAGGGTATAGGCTTCAGGAATTTTCATATTGGACTCCTGAATTCATGTCATGTTTTTTTCGTTTTTCCTTGGAGAATGAATATTATCGATTCTGGACCCATGGTTCTTAGAATTTTGGGGGATCTCTTATGAAAGTCTTCAAGTGGAATCCATATTTTGATGTAGGTTCTGAAACCCCATTGTTCCTATCTGGATTGGTTTCCCTAGATTACCTCTTCATCTCTTCAAACAGAGCGCTTTATTTCCCATTTTTGAACTATTCGGACACCTAATTAGGTTAGAAACCGCTACTTTGAATATTTCAAGACCTTCAATCACTAGTATTTGTACTGAAGTTGTCATCTCCCATGAATTTTCATCACGATTTTTGATTAAAAATGGAGATAATGGGTTTATTCAAGAGTTTGTCTTTGAAAATGTTCCAGACTACTGTAAAAGATGTTCCAGAATTGGACATCTTATGAAAAATTGTGAGGATAAAAGGGATACTTCTCCCTACCCTCCACATTTCAAGTCAATTTGGGTGTAAAAGGCTGCTTCAAAGAACACTATTGATAATCCTGTTGATAGAAGAAATGATTTAATTTCCACAACTATTTCTAATACTATTCTTGAGACATCAACTTCGGATGATAATAATCTTAATATTGAGAGTAGTGAAGCTATTGAGGAGGGTGAACCCTCAAATGTTAAGCATGTGCTTTCTCAATCTATCCTAGACTCATGCCCTGTGTATCCTCACTACACACCCTTTTTGGAGGATGAAGATAAAGCTACTCAAATTGAGGAGGACTTCTTAAAATAAAGTTCTAGAAAAGGAAAAAAAACAAATTATGGATGTTGATGGATTCATCACTCCCAATAAAAAAATGATGAAGCAAAGGGATTACTCTCAACTTGAAAGAACAATAGTTATAAGATCACTTGATGCTTCTAAAAAGGACAACACTGAAATTACAACATCAACAAGTGCGGTTGATCTGACTGCTTTCACTTTTAATGCTTCCCAGAAAACTGTTTTAGATTTTTTCTATTAAGCTTAAGGTTGAGCCTCTTGTACCTCCCGAGGGGAATCTGAATGAATACTTAGACCAGATGGTTGAAATATCTTAACAAAGGCTCAGAAATGGTGAAATTTTTACGGATACTTATCTTGATATCAAAATAAAAATGTTCAATAAGAAATTGATGAAGGGGTCTAAACAAACTCCCTAATTTATTATCAGTGTTGGTTTATTTTTTGATTTCCTTATTCTTTTATTCCATGAACATTCCTCTAATCCAGATGTGATGGACCTACTTTTGGATGGGTTACTACAGATTTTGAGGAGTTGGAGTTTATGTCCTGCTGAAGTTTTTTGTAGGTTTTGGAGTGGATTGATCAAGATAATGGGTAAGTCACTCCTCCCTAATGTTCCTATAATGGAATAATTCTCTTTATATTTATTCTGAAGAATTCAGATGGATCTTTCTTGGTGTTGATTTCCTTCCTACATGAGGTGATCTATTACTTGAAGGCAAGGTTTGTGCCTGATTGATTCTTTGTGAACTGTTGTTTGAGCTTTATTGCTACATCATCATGTATCTATTTCAATTTTGAGTTGGTGTAAACTCATTACACATCGAACATGCATTGTAACTTTTCTATTCAATAAATTTCTTTGGGGCATGAATTGGGTGACCAATTCATGTCATAGTTTGTCTTAAAAAATCATATCGATAGAATCAGGTTTGTGTCATTTTTTTATGTAATCTTGGGGTAGTATGTGTTGGTACATGTGGTACCCTTAAAGTCACTAAAATGGGATAGTAACTCGTTTTTGTTTGGTGGTACTCAGTTAATCCTTAAGTTTTTATTCATTGATCACAGGTCATCTCCAGAGTAGGGTGACCTGATCATCTAATGAAATCAAACTCATCCCAATGGGAGTGTGATGAAATCAAACTTAGCTATTTGGATTTTATTCCTAATACCTTTACATATGGGAGTGTGACTTAGAGAATCATGATGCATATGCCTAATGAAAACATGTTTTAGTGCACTTTTTAAGTGTCTGGTTTCTTTCCCTTTTCAGGTTTACCCTTGGAAAAAGTTTGTTAGCTTCATCCAGGACCCGCAGTTAGTGGTCCATAGAGTGTGTTCCATGGGATGAGTTCTCTTATTAGTAAATATGATGATAAGTACACTCATATAGTGGGTATAATTAGGTTAATTCTAGATGAACATGTCCTTACAAGTATAAGGTACACAACAAATAATGGACTTTTGGGAAATGGTCAGTTTTGTTTTGAATTCCCTTAGGGTGGGTGAGTTTCAAGTCATGTCAGTGCTTGAAAGGAAGCATAATGATGAATGATTGAATGGGTACACAACCCTTGTAAACATTGTTAGTCATGAAGGGACTTTAGTGGTTGTTCTTATACATGAATAGGATTCCTCATGTGGTAAGGTGTCACAACCCGACCCAAGATGGGCTCGATCCGAAACTACCCCAAACCTACCTCCATAGGCTAGGGGGTGTCTCCCAACAAGAAAGTATATCTAAACATGTGGATACCTTTACTTAAGTACCTATATGCACACACATATCCATCTTGTTGCAAAATTGTTGAGGGAAAGAGTAAAATATGAAACATAGCTATAAAGTAAACCAAACATGCAAAACCTCTAGGTTGTACAAGATTATAATAGTAAAAACTGAAAAGTAAAAGGAAAAAATACACACCCAACCAAAAATATGTCCAAACCTAATAGAAAACTAGAAAGTAAAACTGATGAGAGAGCCCAGGTCCTGAATCCCAATCTAAAATTATCGTACATGGTCCAAAGCACCATGTATCCATAAGATTATCTAAATTAACTATCAACCTATCCATATTTTTCATAAGACACGACAAGTGTGGGAAAATACCATGTAGTAGTGAGTATATACATACCCAATAGGGAACCTTGAAAGCTGAAGGGGGATCAACAAGAGATACAACAGAAAAATAAAGACAGTAGATGCAAGGTACAGTAAATGAGAACAACTCAACCCAAAAAAAGAGTGAAAGTAACCTCTTCCAAGTATAAGGGACTCAACATGGTGATCAGATGAACTACCCATTGAGTCTTCTCCACCTATAGTAAGATTGTAGACTCATCCAGCCATGAGAATCCAAACACGGAAAGCACATGGAATATCATGCATGTCTTCATCTCTCTTGGAAGGAGAATAACCAAATATAAGGTGTGGATATAGAATAATATATATATATATACCTAGTAAAGAGAATCCCAAACGAGGGAGTAAGGGGATATCCATCTCACAGATCAAGCCTAGGAAGAAGAGTATCCAATAATTCCAAAATTCTATCCACGATGCCTAGTATCTCACACCTCTACTCAAAAGTTGTCGACTAAGTCAAGCCACACCTCATCACTATTCCACATAGTCAATTGGCCACAAAATCAAAGTATAGGACTCGTTCCCTTGTATTTTAGGGGGTTCCACTTTGATAGTCTATATAGGGGACCTGTGCCCATGCCGATGGGGGGTTACACTCTAGTGTCACAAGGACCCGCACCCTATGCTGATAGGGGGTTCCACTTGGTAAGGTAGAGGGCATGTGCCCATGTTGATGGGGGGGTTCCACTATAAATTTATAGGACCCACACCATGGTGCAATAGGGGGTTCCAATCTAGTCTTCAAGGACCCGCACCTTATCCGATAGGGGGTTATACTCAGAAATTGAGGACTCATGCCCTAGTACAATAGGGGGTTCCACTATAGTCATCAAGGACTCGTGCCCTAGTATGTAAGGGGGTCCACTCGTAAGTAGCTATAGAGGACCCATGCCCATACTGACAGGGAGTTCCACTCTAAAGGTCGAGGACTCCACTACCCGACTCTACTGGAGGGTATGAACCATTAGACTTTGGTTCTTCCTGATCACTTTCATCATCGAGCATCGCCTCAGAAAGTGTTGTGCCCATAACATTTCACATCATATCTCATAATCCAAAACGGATGGCACCATCATGTTATGCGTGGAAAAACACTCAGTATAGGCTACTCATGGGCCAAAATCTAAGTTCAAAAGAAGGAGATATAGATGATTGAAGTTTACTCACAAGAGGTTAAGGGGTGCATGATGTGTGAGGGGACCCACATGGCGTGCAGCCCCGCTCCACTGCCTGGTGGTGTCCCTATCAAGCACATGGATCCCTATATATTTAGTAGTACACACCATGTCGGTGGAATACACGGTGTGTCCAGACTAACCGGGATCGGGTTGTGTCCTATTGGTTGTGTCCGTTTATGGGACCCCGTGTCTGTGTACCGGACCCCATATCTATGTACTGGACCCATGAACTTATACTCAGGATCCCACCCATGTGATCCATCACGTGATTTTTTCATTTAGGGAAGGTTTACAGGGCTTGTAGGATATCTTACATTCCATTTCATAATTATAAATCTCCAAAACCCTAGTTGTGGCCGCTGAGGGGCTACACACCATGTGTTCATCCCACTATACAGCATATAGTCAGGTTTAATTCAAGATCTGGTCTTCATGCCTCAATTATTGTCATTATTCATTATTTACATCCCTATATCTACCTAAAACTTATGGATATGTCTGTAGATCACTGATTCCATCTATCTCTCACAGGAAATTAGCTTTGGTAGTTCATCGGGGGTTCTTCGTACTAAAATTTCATCACGGATCCTTCCACCTTCATAGATCTAGCTTATTTTTTTCCAAATTATCATTCTCAACCCATAATCATCCCATATCTATGTTATATTTGTCGATATGTTCCTCATTTTTGAAAACGTCATGATTTTGGGGGTCCGATTGGGCTCGTTACCACCAGACAAAGTCGAACCAAGACAGAAGGATTCATCCAGTGAAAAACATGAAGAAAACAAGGTATAAAACCACAAAACCAAAGGTTTACACATAATTTTATAGGATTTCTTGGAAAAAAATCAAGAAGAGGAATCTAGGATTGGAAATAATTAAAGAAAAATTAAATTTATGTACCTAAGCACATGCAATTGGCCACAATTGAAACAGATCCATGAACAAGGATGGATCTGCTCAATAAATTTAATAAAAGGGAAAAAATAACAAATTGAAAATTCTTACCTAGATATTAGATCATTCTTCATCGAATAATGCACCCGCCAATGATTTATAGGATTCTTTGTGTTTGTTGCGTCCTAATCTACTCTGATCTGGTGTCTCATCGTTGTCTGATGTGATCCGCCGACAGAAGGAGGAATGAGGGTGTTGTTAGTGATTCCAAGATTATGGGAATAACCTTGGGAAATTCACCTTGGTAGTATTCTTATAGAATATTTTTCTGCATTAAAAATTAATTAATTAATTAATTAATTAATTAATCATTTCACTAAACATACTGCTAACGAGCGAGGAGGCCGAAATCCCCACACCGACCTATTTTATGTCCCACCTAGGGTAAACACAACATTTTGGACTCAATCGTTGTATTGGATTTATAATCTGAGCTTCCATTTAATAGTTATCTTGTTTTCTATAAGAAGTTTCATGAGCTAAATATAAAATATACTTAATATTTTTATAAAATTAATTTCAAGCACACCGGGCCTTGAAATATCACTCATTCGTAGTTCCTATATTTTGAAATATATATAGAAATATTTTAAAGTCTTATAAGTCAAAAAATGTGTCTCTATATAAGGAAATCTTGAGAGGGTTGTTAATAAATCGGTAGGGAAAGCTAATCTTTTTTCAAAAGTTGACCTTAGTAGTTCGATTGTTCCTCCTTTTAATGGTTGGGTGGAGACCATATCGAGAACTTAGTTTTATGTAGCGTAAGTGCCTCAGATCCATTTTTGGGTAAATCTTATAATCCCCTTAATGTAATATCGACTAAATGAAGATCATGTTATCTATCTTGACATTGTCTGGGGTACACTAATAGAGCGTTGATTACAAATTGTGCTAAATTTAAAATCATTTGGGATGGTTGAGTGGTCTCTATTAGAGTGTTCTCTAGGAGTAAGGTTGTTCTCAGAGGCATGGTTAGTCCTAAGTGATACCTAGGTTCCCAAGTAGGAAAGCCTTGTAAAAATTGTAACACCCCAATATTCCATGACACTCTTCTATTTGAATAATTCAATAGCTTGCAATTTACTTATCTCCAAGTTCTAGCACACCACGACCAATCAAATCAGCCGTTTAAAAAGCAGTTATGAATAGTAATACCCTCTTTTTGAAATTTTATAAATTTATTTTTTAAAATGGACATCATTTTTGTATTTTTAATATCAAAATTATCTTAGGGTGATTTTTTGGTATTTTTTTGAAAACTTTCAATTTTTGATGAATTGTGAAAAACACTACGTTATTGTTTAAAAATGATTTTTTATTTAAATAATTATTTTTAATTTAAATTTATTTTAAATTAAAAATAAATACATAATACCTATATTATTACAATTTAATTCATTGGATTTCATATTATAATAATATTAGATATATAAAATTTAATTGAAATTTTTAACGTCTTTTACCCACCTTCTAGGCACATTTTCAAATTTTCATAAAACGTAATTTTACCACTTATGATGATGCAGTAATTACCTTATTAATGAAAGATTAAAATAATTGATATTATAAATATTATCATAAATGTAAATTGAAACTTTTTATGCCATAAACGAATTTTATAGGTGAATATGACATGTTAGGGTTGATTCAATTTATTTTTTCTATGTAATCAAGTTGTGGTGACTTTCACAAAAACTAAATACTAAATAGTGTAAAAATTGACATAAATGAGTTTTTAAAACAAATCCAATTTTATTAAATTATATAATAGTCATAAAAATCTAAGTTTTGCAAAAAGGACATATATAATGTTATATATGTCATTAATGAACCACTTGAGGTTCTCTTGACATTTTATAGTAACTATATTAACCATTTAGTATAAAAATACAAGAATTCATCATAAAAGTTAAACTATTTAACTAAGGGTTAAGTCTAAAAGATAAGTTTAATATGGTGAACTAAACTTGTCTAAAACCTATTGGTTGAGAATATTTAGACAAATACCCGTATTATACTAGAAATAAATCAATTTGGATCTATTAAAAATCGAAAATGATTTTATAAAAAATTAATATTTGTTGCTCATGCATACGTACATCCCCTTGTTTGACTTTTTATAAAATGTTTTGAAAGGAATCTTTCTGTATTTTTCTAAACAAGGTCCTTTATGACCTTTTCGACAAAATTAAGGAAAGAATGTTTTTTTAACTTATACAGTAGGTGTGGCTAATTTCCACTATTATAACACCTTTGAAGCTTCCCTTACAATCTTATAAGAATATTTTCAAAATAAATGTTTTATTTTATAATTATGTAACTTTTAAATTATTTCAAAGTAGAAAGATATATATTTCTCTCAAATAGTTTTTTTGATTGATTTCATCTATGTCAATATCCTTTGTTGGATTTTATGTTTAATTGAAGTTTATTTATTATACTCCATATTGTATTGATAGTTTTATGATATGTTTGACTGTGGATGTATTATTTTTATGTCATTCACGGTTTATGGTTAAAGTATTAACATTTCATATGCTAGTTTAATACGAATGTTTATGTTATGTTTCAACCTTTTCATATGAGGAATGCATTGGACATAGTAAGTGACGAGTGGGAACCACTATAGCCCCTTGATGTATCGATAGGTATCATGAAACAAACAAGTGTCTTGGCATAAGTCCTTGAAAGTATTTTTATTTACAGTCTTGGCATGAGGCCTTGACTATGCGGTTATGATGTTCGTCATTATGCATTCCATCATTATGAAATTAACTATTGATATTACATGTGATTATTTGACTAGTAGAATATCCATGTGAATAATTAAATATAATTATTTGAATTATCTTTTCCATATTATGCTGAATTTTAAGTTTAAAAGTCTTGTGTTTTAGTCTTATACATTGCCTTAAATGTTTATTCATATTTATGATAGTTTCCGCTATATTGTTATCCTTACTGAGCATCTGAGCTCACCCCTTTATTATGTTTTATTTTTTCTAGGATGTGAAGAAGTATATTATGATTGACCTACAGGGATAGGCTAAGGGATATGATTGTTTTCAAAAGAATACATAATGTTGTTTTTTTCATTTCATAATGTAATGTAAAATTTATGTACGTATCTATTACTTTTAAGGATACTAAACTGATCGGTCTTGCAGGACTTGATCTCTTATGATCATGCTAGTGTTTTGTAATAATGCATCGACTCTAGGTAACTGGGTTTGGGGAATTACAATTGGTATCAAAGGAAGTTTAGTACAAACTTTGGGAACTAGATTTAGAAAAACTTTGATTAGAGAACATTACCCTAAGATAGACTTTGAGGATTATTATAGAATAACATCCAAAAAATTTTGTAATGTAGATATTATGTGGGTTTCCAAGTAATACATCCCTATCTAGATACTAGAAGTGGACATGGTTCTGGAATAGATGTACCAAGGAGTAAAAACTCTAACAAGGAGTTTCAAGCTTGACCCGGGGTATCCTGGTACATGACAACGGGCCTTACTGTGCACCTAGTTTGACACTCTCATGGGATATGCTTAGGGTAATTCAAATTTTCTTTACAAACCATTATGAAGGATTTATGAGTAAATACTTCCCCAAAGAAAACATTTTTATTATTAAGGATTATATGCATAAACTGTTCAATTTATGTTAAGTATTTTACAAGTTTGGAATTATGCATTGTGATTCATAAACTAACCTAGTGTATGAAATTGTTTAGAAATGGCACCTGGTGGAAGGAATGGAAACTCTATCAATGCATGTAATCCTTGTAGGGATTTCCCTCCTACTCAAGATAATTATAGTGGGTCTGGTGATGCAACTGGTGCTGAACAGATTATAACCATACTCTGACAACTCACTCAAGTTATGAATAATAACATTACCTGTAAGGATCACCCCAATCCACAATGTGGAGGATCAAAATTTGACCATTTCATGAGGCAAAAACCCCTAATATTCAATGGGACTACAAATCCATTTGTATCTGAAAAAATGGATAAGTTCCTTCAAGAAAATATTTCATGCTTTGGGGAGTAGAAAAAAGGAAAAAGTTTTCATGGCAGTTTATCGCCTCACAGGAGATGCAGATCAATGGTGGTCATTAATTCAAAACACAAAGGAGGATGAAGAAGTATCAAATATGTAGTGGAGGGAGTTTAAAGAGATTTTATCATAAAAATACTTTCCTTGTGAACATCGATCGGATATGGAAAGGCAATTTCTGAGTCTGAGGCAAAAGGAGGATGAGAATGTCGCAAAGTATAAGGCTAACTTTACAAGGATATCAAGGCATGTTGTAGATTGTAACCCAAGGAGTAAGATTTATTGATTATTTGATGGGTTAAAACCATTTATCCATCGAGCATTAGTCTCATAATCCTTCTCATCATACGAAGATATAGTCTCATGTGATATCAATATAGAAAAGGAATTCTATAATTTTTATGACTTTAAAGTGGAGAAAGAGAATAAGAGATCAGCTGAATGTTAGGTCGGAGAGTGATGGCAAGAGGGGGGGGTGAATTGCCTTTTAAAAAATAATTAACAATTTAAAAACAAAGTTAAAAGTGCAGCAGAAATAAAAGAGGCAAGACACAAAACTTGATAACGGAGTTCGGCTTAAACCAAAGCCTACGTCTCCGCTCCCAACTCAACCGTTGAGAGATTTACTACCGCTTGCTTTTTAATGGTTTTAGCAAGAAACCCACTAGACTTTAAGGTAGTCTAGAACCTATTACAGCTTGCTTTTAATGGTTGAGCAAGAACCCACTAGCCTTCTTACAGGTGAAGGCTAGCTCACCTATGACTCAAGCCTTTTAAAGGGAAGGCTTGACTAACCTCTTCACACCTTGAAGGTGGTGTGAAAACCCAAACAAAAGGAAGATGAGAGAAAGAGGGGTTTGTAGGCACAACCCCAAATTGATGCTCAAAATAATAAAACAAGAAAAACCGTAATGTGGAGAAGTCTTGGGCGCCAATGGATTGATTGGATTTGATGAAGAGAGCTCCCAAGATTCTATGGTGATGCTCCTTGGATGTGGAAATGGGTTGGAGCAATTGAGGTTCCTTGAAGGAATCCGCCGGAGGTTTGCCAAATGATGAAAAATGTGTCCGTTGGCTTTTGTTGTCTTGGTTATAGTTCCACACTTGTTCTGGGGCTTCCTAGTCCTTTATTTATAGAGGGGGAACCCTCATATGGCCTTTCGGGGTCTTCGGAGCCGTTGGAAAAGTCTTTGGAGCCGTTGGGAGCAGGCTGGTCAAAGCCCAACGGCTAGTTTGACTGGCTCCACCGGCTGACCGGTGCTTGGCCACCGGTTGGCCGGTGCTTTGGAAAAAGGAGAGGCCTTCTGCCCAGGCACCACCGGCTGGCCGGTGAGGAGGCCACCGGTTGGCCGGTGGTGAGACAATAGGTGTCCCTTCTGTCTGGGTTCCACCGGCTGGCCGGTGATGGGACACCGGTTGGCCGGTGGTCTGGACAGAGGGGATGCCTACTGTCAAGATTCCACCAGCTGGCCGGTGGTCATCCACCGGTTGGCCGGTGGACTGAAATCAGTCCACTTTTGCCTTCTGGCTTTCTTGGCCCAATTCCTTGGCAACCTGAAATCATGCCTATCATCCAAAAACACTTAAAACAAGATTAGATAAATAAGAGAGTGATTGTGATCATGAAAATTAAACCACGAGGGGTACGAGAGGTACAACAATCTCCCCATATTTTGATGATCACAATCACCAAAACAAGCAATGTAAAAGACTGAAATGAAAGGAATGCTTTAAAGGATAAATTGAAAAGTAAAGCAAAGCATGAGAGAAAGATTTCTCCCCCAATCAACCAAGAATTTCTCCCCCTTTGTGATTATCAAAATAGCACAGGGCATAAAACTTGATTGAGGGAAAGGTTGAAAAACAAGATAGAGTTTTTAAACCAATTGAAATTTTTGAGATTTGAATTGAAAGTTTTGAATTGAAAGTTTTGAAAATAAAGCAAAAAGGCTTAAACAATCCTAACTCCCCCTAAATAAAAACAACAAATCACCGGGGAGAGGATTTTAGAACCGAGACAAATTTTGGTCCGGTGAGACTCGCTAAAAGGTATTTTTCAATCCAAACTTGTCTAGTGGCGGGTCTTCTCCTATGAAATTCATCATTAAAGGAAATGGTTTTGGGCCTTCCATACCGGGCATTTTTGTAATTGCACTCATAAATTAAGTGCCCGGGTTTTTTACAATAGTTGCAAAATTTATATTGGGAGCTCCCCCTTACAAAAATAGTTGGAGCATGGGAAGAGGAAGCTTGCTTGGAATAGCCAAGCCCTTGGGTGGTTCTAGATACGCATTGGGAACCAAGGAGCTTCGAGAGGTTATGTTCACCTTTGGTGAACTTAGCGAGGGATTTCCTTAAATCCTTGATTGTTGATTCCATAGAATCAACATCGGGAAGGTTTTGGATCTTGAGGGACAAATCCTCCTTTTCTTTGAGAAGTTGTTCCTTTTCGGAAGAAAGTTTTTTGAAATTCTTTTTTAAAGCAATAAATTTGGAAGAAAGTTCGTGAAAACCTTCCTCCAATTGATCTCTCGCATGTTGGAGATCCTCATAAGATAAATGATTGAAAGAATTGGAAGAACAAGAGGAAGAGGAGTCGGAATAGGATACCTCATGAAATGCCATTAGGCATTTTTTACTGTCATCTTTTGAGGAGGAGGAGGAGGAGGATGTGGAGCTATCACTCCATGTGGCCTTGAATGCCTTCTTATTTTCCTTTTGCTTGGCCTTTTTCTTGTTGAGTGGACAATCGGGCTTGTAATGGCCTTTCTTGCCACACCCGTAACATGTTACCTCGGGCTCGGATTTTTCGTTGGGTTGAGCCTTACGAGATTTCTTCTTTTTGTTCTTCTTCATGAATTTGTGCATTTTGCGGGCAAGATTCTCCATTTCTGAATCGCCGCTTGAAGAGGAAGACGATGAGGAGGAGGAGCTTTCTTCTTTTTGAACTTTGAAGGCGATGTTCTTTGGAGTTTTGATGAGGTTGCCTTCCTTTTCAGCTTGCCTCCTCATGGTGATATCGTAGGTCATGAGGGATCCGATGAGCTCTTCGACCGGCATGTTCTTGATGTCTTTTGCTTCTTGAATTGTCGTGACTTTCGGTGCCCATGAGCTTGGTAGGATCCAAAGGATCTTCTTGACCATCGTTTCTGCAGACACATCATCACCAAGGGACTTTCTCCCATTGAAAACATCAGTAAAACTTGTAAACATTTCAGTTATATTTTCATATGGATGCATGGTAAAAGACTCAAAATCTTGACAGTACATATCCAATCAAGTATCCTTAACTTTGTTGGTCCCCTCATGGGTAACCTCCAAAAGTTTCTAGATTTCATGAGATGAAGTGCATGTGGAAACTCGATTGAATTCATTACGATCAAGGCCGCAATGAAGAGCGTTCATGGCTTTTCCATCAAGCTCGAAATTTTTAATATCGGCTTGAGTCCATTTGGATTCATCGGGAGAAGAAAGAGAATAACCATGCATGACAATTTTATAAATAGGATAACCAATGCTTCTAAGAAAAGTGGTCATGCGGGTTTTCCAATAAGTATAGTCGGTTCCATCAAAGAATGGAGCACGACCCAAAGAATAGCCTTCAGGGGCGAAAGAAGTTGAAGCCATCACAAAGGATCTTGAATTTGAAACCGGTGAAGGTATTACTCAAATTTTTCCTTTGATACCAATTGTTAGGTCGGAGAGTGATGGCAAGAGGGGGGGGTGAATTGCCTTTTAAAAAATAATTAACAATTTAAAAACAAAGTTAAAAGTGCAACGGAAATAAAAGAGGCAAGACACAAAACTTGATAACGGAGTTCGGCTTAAACCAAAGCCTACGTCTCCGCTCCCAACTCAACCGTTGAGAGATTTACTATCGCTTGCTTTTTAATGGTTTTAGCAAGAAACCCACTAGACTTTAAGGTAGTCTAGAACCTATTACAGCTTGCTTTTAATGGTTGAGCAAGAACCCACTAGCCTTCTTACAGGTGAAGGCTAGCTCACCTATGACTCAAGCCTTTTAAAGGGAAGGCTTGACTAACCTCTTCACACCTTGAAGGTGGTGTGAAAACCCAAACAAAAGGAAGATGAGAGAAAGAGGGGTTTGTAGGCACAAACCCAAATTGATGCTCAAAATAATAAAACAAGAAAAACTGTAATGTGGAGAAGTCTTGGGCGCCAATGGATTGATTGGAGTTGATGAAGAGCGCTCCCAAGCTTCTATGGTGATGCTCCTTGGATGTGGAAATGGGTTGGAGCAATTGAGGTTCCTTGAAGGAATCCGCCGGAGGTTTTCCAAATGATGAAAAATGTGTCCGTTGGATTGGTTATAGTTCCACACTTGTTCCGGGGCTTCCTAGTCCTTTATTTATAGAGGGGGAACCCTCATATGGCCTTTCGGGGTCTTCGGAGCCGTTGGAAAAGTCTTCGGAGCCATTGGGAGCAGGCTGGTCAAAGCCCAACGGCTAGTTTGACTGGCTCCACCGGCTGACCGGTGCTTGGCCACCGGTTGGCCGGTTCTTTGGAAAAAGGAGAGGCCTTCTGCCCAGGCACCACCGGCTGGCCGGTGAGGAGGCCACCGGTTGGCCGGTGGTGAGACAGTAGGTGTCCCTTCTGTCTGGGTTCCACCGGCTGGCCGGTGATGGGACACCGGTTGGTCGGTGGTCTGGACAGAGGGGATGCCTTCTGTCAAGATTCCACCGGCTGGCCGGTGGTCATCCACCGGTTGGCCGGTGGACTGAAATCAGTCCACTTTTGCCTTCTGGCTTTCTTGGCCCAATTCCTTGGCAACCTGAAATCATGCCTATCATCCAAAAACACTTAAAACAAGATTAGATAAATAAGAGAGTGATTGTGATCATGAAAATTAAACCACGAGGGGTACGAGAGGTACAACACTAAACACTCTGGAAAAGGAAATAAGGGGAAGAAGGGAAATTTTGAATTTCTATCCTATAGTAATTGTGGGAAGAAACACCTTGGTACATTCCTAAAGGGGATGGGAGTTTGTTACAAGTTTGGAGAAAAAGGCCACCAAGCTTGTGATTGTAAGGGAAAGAAAGAGGTTGTCAATGTTCAAAGCTACAATTGTAAAAAAATGGGGAATTATTCAAATAAATGTATTAATAATCAAGGAAACTTACCTTAGAAAATTCCAAGGGATAAAGTCCAAGCTTATGTGATCACAACTGTTGAGGTTGAAGTTCTGAATGACGTGGTGGCAAGTACTTTAATCATTTCCTCAAAATTATCCAATGCTTTATACGATTCTGGATCATCACATTCTTTCATATCTTCCTAGTTTTCCAAGAAAATTAGATATTTATAATTTGACTTATTAAGGGAGTTCTTAGTCAAAAATCATAAGGGAAGTATCATTGCAACAAAGTTTTTTTAATCAGTTACCATTATGGCATATAAACGTGATTTATCTACTGATCGCATTGTCATACCCATGATTGAATTTGATATAATACTCAGTATGTATTGACTTTCATACCATGATGTGAAAATTTATTGTAAGAAGAAGAAGGTTATAATTTTTTATGATGATAAGGAATCCCTTATCTTTAGAGCAAAAACATCACCATCTGATTCTCATCTAGATCCACCCCTAGTAGCTCTACTAAATTCAATTATTGGGGAGGAAGGTACTGAAATAAATATGGGTGAGGAAAGGAATGTACAAATAGAGGATGTACCTATTGTTCAAGAATATATTGATGTGTTTCTAGAGGATTTACCTGGACACCCTCTAGAACAAGAAATTGAGTTTTCTATTAACTTAATTTCTGGTTCAAGGACCATATCGAAGAACCCTTATAAAATGGACACTGTGGAATTAGTAGAACCAAAGAAAAAAACTAGAGTAATTGAGTAATAAAGGATTTATTCTCCCTAGTTTTTCTCCATGGGGAGCCCCTGTTCTTTTTGTTAAGAAGAAAGATGGATCTATGAGGTTGTGTATTGACTGCTGGGAGATCAATGCTATAACAATAAAGAACAAGTATCCCCTACCTCACATTGATGATTTATTTGATCAAATTCATAGAGCTCAATATTTTTCAAAGATTGACCTTCGATCTAGATATCATCAGTTGTGCGTGAAGAAGGAAGACATTCCAAAGATAGCATTTCGAACCAGGTATGGGAATTACGAGTTTACAGTAATGCCTTTTGGACTAACTAATGCACCCTATGTTTTCATAGATCTAATGAATAGAGTTTTTAAGGAATATCTTGATGAATTTGTAGTGGTATTTATTGATTATATCTTGGTATACTCCAAAATCTATGAAGATCGTGAAAATCACTTGCGCACTATTATAAAGACTCTTATAAGAATTGAATTATATAGGAAGTTTAGCGAGTGTGAATTCTGACTTCAGGAGATTTCTTTTCTTGGCCATATTGTCTCTAAGGATAGAATATCTGTTGATCCTTTAAATACAAGGGTAATCCAATAATGGCCAGCACTGATGAGTATAACTGAGGTATGCATTTTTATTGGTTTAGCAGGTTACTATCGGTGTTTCATCCATAATTTTACTCGATTGGCTAACCCATTAACCAAGATCACACATAAAGGGGTTAAATTTTTTTGGATAAAAGAGTGTGAAGAATGTTTTA
This sequence comes from Viscum album, assembly GCA_963277665.1. Taxonomy (NCBI): domain Eukaryota; kingdom Viridiplantae; phylum Streptophyta; class Magnoliopsida; order Santalales; family Viscaceae; genus Viscum; species Viscum album. The sequence continues at coordinate 1,704,268,953 of OY728122.1, forward strand.
AAGAATTTAATAGAACATTAGTCAATGCTACTATCTTGACTCTACCATCAGGGAATGATGGGCTTGTTATTTATAGTGATGCATCAAAGAAAGGACTTGGTTGTGTCCTTATACAGAATGATAAAGTTATTTCATGTGCATCATGGTAGCTAAAAATTCATGAACAAAACTATCTCACTCATGATATTGAGTTATAAGTTGTAATCTTTGCTCTAAAGATATGGAGACACTATCTCTATGGTGAAAAACGTGAGATATATACTGATCACAGGAGTTTGAAGTATATTTTCTCACAGAAAGAACTCAACATGAGGCAAAGGTGATGACTTGAACTACTCAAGGATTATGATTTCACAATACACTACCACCCGGGAAAGGAAAATAAGGTGGTAGATACTTTGAGAAAAAAGGATCATGGAGTTCTGAACAAGATGAGAGTTGAAAGGGATCCTATATACATGGATCTAGTAAAGATGGATATGGGAATAATCATGGAAGTTGAAACATTGATTCTTTTTTAAATGGTTTCCAAAACATCTTTACTAGAAAGTATAAAAAGTTATCATACTAATGTTGATGAGTTTCAAAAGAAAATTAAAGTTGTAAATGATGGGAGATTGATTGACTTCGTATATGAAGATGAAATTTTGAAATTTGGGAAAAGGATTTGTGTTCCTGATATACCGGATCTAAAAAGGGAATTATTGGATGATGCTCATAGCTTCAATTTCTCTATACACCCTAGTGGCACTAAGATATATAGATATTTGAAGGAACGTTTTTTGTGGGACAACATGAAGAGGGAGATTGCTGATTATGTGTCAAGATGTATGGTTTCTCAATAGGTGAAGGCTGAAAGACAACATCCTAGAGGATTCATGCAACCTCTTCCTATACCGTAGTGGAAATGGGATGATATTATGATAGACTTTGTCATGGGGATACCAAAGAATCCTATAAGGAATGATGCAATATGGGTCATTGTTGATCATCATACCAAGTTAACACGTTTTCTTACCATAAGATAAGATTTACCACTTGAACATTTAGCAATACTATATATTAATGAAGTTGTAAGACTTCATGGTGTACCCCTATCGATTGTTTCTGATCGTAATCCCCATTTTACATAAAGATTCAGGAAAAGTCTTCATAAATCCCTAGATACTTAACTTCATTTGAGCACTTCCTACCACCCTCAAACTGATGGAAAATAAGAATGGATTATTCAAACCTTAGAAGATATGTTGAGATCTTTCTCACTTGACTTTCAACGTATGTGGGATCAGTATTTAACTCTGGTAGAATTTTCTTATAATAATAGCTTCCATTCAAGTATTCTGATGGCACCATATGAAGAATTATATGGAAAGAGATGTTGCACACCAACTTGTTGGGATGATGTTGGTGAAAGAAAACTCGTAGGTCTAGAACTTGTTGAGGAAACAATAGAAAAGTTGAAGATTATCCAAACCCACATCAAAGCAGCTCAAAGTAGGCAAAAGTGTTATGATAATAACCAAAGGAAGGATTTGGAATTTCAAGTAGGAGATCATGTTTTCTTGAAGGTATATCCATGGAAGGGTGTTATAAGATTCGGTAAGAAGTGTAAATTAAGTCCAAGGTACATCATACCTTTCAAAATTCTAGAAAGAATTTGAGTTTTAGCTTACCATTTGGCAATGTCGTCAAGTCTTTCCAAAGTTCATGATGTGTTCCACGTATCATTGTTGAGAAAATACATGCCTGACCCAACGCATGTACTCACCTATGAAGAAATAGAAATGGAAACAGATCTATCTTATTGTGAAATACAATCAGGGTTATTGATACTAGATAAGTGTTGAGAAACCGGACAACTCGTCTGGTAAAAGTTCTTTGGATAAACCATAAAATGGAAGAGGCAACGTGGGAACCTGAATAACTTATGATGAAGAACCACCCGAATATTTTTATGATGTAATATTCTAGAAATTTTGAGGATGAAATTATTTGAAGGAGGGAAGAATGTAACACCCCAAGCATCCATAGTATGCTTCTCTTTGAATAATTCAATAGCTTTCGATGTACGCATCTCCAAGTTCTAGCACACCACGACCAATCAAACTAGCAGTTTAAAAACGCAGTTATGAATAGTAATACCCACTTTTTGAAATTTTATAAATTTTATTTTTCAAAATGGACTTCATTTTTTGATTCAAAATGTCAAAATTAGCTTAGTGTGATTTTTTGGTATTTTTTTTGAAAAATTTCAATTTTTGATGAATAGTGAAAAACACTGTTATTGTTTAAACCGGTTTTTTATTTAAATAATTATTTTTAAATTAAATTTATTTTAAAGTCAAAATAAATAAATAATACCTATATTATTCCAATTTAATTCATTAGATGTCATTTTATAATAAGATTTGATATATAAAATTTAATTGAACTTTTTAACGTCATTTACCCACCTTCTAGGCACATTTACAAATTTTCATAAAATGTAATTTTACCGCTTCTGTGAATTGAATTTCAAAAATTCTACAGACACAGTTGTCATCAATAATTAAAATGTGGTTCAATAGGATGAAAATATTTTTTTGTGAATAATACCTTTTGAATTTTATTTACCATGGTTAAATTTAAATAGAGTAATTAAGGGTAAAATTGATATTATAATTACCCTAACACATGTCCTAATTCTATTGGATAAGTGTTTTTCGACCAAAATAAACCTTAGGGCAAAAATATTATCCTTTTTGATCCACTTGGATTAGATTAGGACATTTATTGTATTTTATTTAAAGAAGAGTTAAAGGTGTTAAATTCAAATTTTAATAACTAAACCATTTTAATATAGGGTTATAAATAATATAAATTCAACTATAAATATTCATTAGAAATATAAAATTATTTCCTACATCATCGTATTTTATTTATAATTTTTATACATTAAATAATTAAATTTATTTATGACACAATGATGATGTAGTAATTACCTTATTAATGAAAGATTAAAATAATTGATATTATAAATATTAAAATAAATGTAAATTGAAACTTTTTATGCCATAAAAGAATTTTCTAGGTGATAATACATGTTAGGGTTGATTCAATTTATTTTCTTTTGAGGTAATCAAGTTTTTATGACTTTCACAAAAACCAAATACTAAATAGTGTCAAAATTGACATAAATGAGTTTTTAAAATAAATACTATTTTATTAAATTATATAATAGTCATAAAAATCTAAGGTTCATCTAAAGGAATTAGATAATGTTATATATGTCATTAATTAACCACGTTAGGTTCTCTTGTCATTTTATGGTAACTATATTAACCATGTAGTTTAAAAATACAAGAAGACATCGTAAAAGTTAAACTATTTAACTAAGGGTTAAGTCTAAAATATAAGGTTAATATGGTAAAATAAACTTGTATAAACCTATTGTTTGAGAATATTTCGACCCATACCCACCTTATCCTATAAATAAATCCATTTTGGAGTTATTAGAAACTGAAAATTATTTTATAATAAATTAATAATTCAATATTTTTCTAAAGTTCCCCTCACCTCTCTTATAAAAGGGTACGTCCCCTTCTCTTAACTTCACACCTCCAAAGCCATTTATCTCAGACAAAAACTGCTCAAATATCCTCCCAAATACCATCAATTCATCCTATATACCTTACTTTGATCATAAATCCAACCTAAGTATCCCTTTTGTTGCACATGAGCCTCAGCCTGGTTGGTGAGGACTCCTTAAGTGCATCCAGGTGACCTGGGATCAAATCCAAGTGGAGGCATAATTTCTAGGTACTATAGAAGTACTATAGCTACTACTATAGTAGTATTGTAGTAGTTATTTTAGTGGAATTGTAGCAGCTACTATTCGGCACTGTAGTAGTCGAGACTATTCCCTCGTTTGGGCCTTCGGGCCACCGATTTGGTCCCCAAGTCCTTTAAGGCCTTCGGGCCACCAAAGCCTTCGGTTTAGTAAGGCCTTCAGGCCACCTCAAGGATGTCGGGACACCTCAAGGCCTTCAGGCCACCTTTAAGTGCAGATGCAAACCAGAAAACCTACAATGAACAAGTTCCAGAAGGAGGATGAGCAAGGAGCTTTCACCATAGCAGAAACTAAACAGATTGTAAGAATGAGAGGGTATGGAACCTTCCATCGGGACAAGACTGTACATGCATGGGAAATACTATATGAACATCCTTGCAAAGGTGGAGAGCTAATATCATGATGAAGATGCGGGGGAGGAGCAGTTCCAAGTAGTTAGTCTGGGTTGTATGTAATGTTTGAAGCCTATGGGCAATGAATTCCTCTAAGGCCTACGGGCCATGTAATACTTACACCTACAGGACTTGTAAGGGTTCCACCTCACCCCTTTAATGGTGGATTATCAAAAATCAATAAAAAATGAAGGCCTTCATGCCATTGGAGGATGGAGGAGGATCCCTTTTGTTCAAATCAAAAGAAAGCACCTGAAGAAGAGGTAATTATTCATAACCTCTTTCAAAGTTCTTTTCTTCTTCCACTTCCTCTTTCTTTGTTGTTTACATACCAAAATAATAACTCTAGTACCTTATACATACTTTTATTTTATTATAAATATGGTACAACCATATTCATTATTCTGTCCATCCTATGAATGATAAAGTCACCATACGTGCGTACGTACGGCTTATCGTCTCCACATTGTGGTGTAGTTTGTTATTCAACACTTCATTATTTGGATGGGTATAATAATGAGTATAATTGATGTAAATAATAAATATAAAATTTTAATGATTATTTATCTATAATATACCATCCAATTACATAGTATTTCACCATCAAAATAATGATATTGTCGCTCGTGCGTACGTAGGGATTACCGTCTCCATGACGTGATGATATTTCATTCCTCATCATAACCATTCAAGAATAATTTTCATTTAATGATTATGAAATAATGTTTAAGAACTCAATATCATTCTATATATGAATAAAATACATCCTATCCATAACAAACATGAATTATGTAACAAAACATAAAGGAAAACGAATTAGTTAACACCCGAAACAATGATACTACTCAAATATTATTAACAAAGGAATATTAGAGGATCATATTTGATGTAATATTTATGTATATGGATCTTGTATAATTTAATAACAATGATTTAACTATTATACAGGAGTTTAACATACCCTTTACTAAGGAAAAGTATAAGGTAAAGGTTAATTTTACAATCTCTTTATTATATGAGGTTGTTTATACGTAAGTATCTATTGGGACTTCTTTATCATCCACATCCATGTTTCTTAAAAATGTATTTCAAAACATTTTTACTATTTCTTAGACTGTTTTTTTTAGTCATTTATACCCTTGTTTTACTTTTTATAAAAAAAATTGAAAGGAATCTTTCTGTTGTTTTCCAAACAAGGTCCTTTATGACCTTTTCGAAAAAATTATGGAAAGAATGTGTTTTTAACTTATACAGTGGGTGTGGCTAATTTCCACCATTATAAAACCTTCAAATCTTACCATAAAAGTTTATAAGAATATTTTCAAAATAAATGTTTTATTTTATAATTATGTGACTTTTAAATTATTTCAAAGTAGAAAGAGATATTTCTCTCAAATAGTTTTTTGGATTGATTTCATCTATGTCAATGTCCTTTGTTGGATTTTATGTTTAATTGAAGTTTATTTATTATACTCCATAGTGTATTGATAGTTTTATGATATGTTTGACTGTGGATGTGTTATTTTTATGTCATTCATGGTTTATGATTAAAGTATTAACATTTCGTATGCTAGTTTAATATGAATGTTTATGTTATGTTTCACCCTTTTCATATGAGGAATGCATTGGATGTAGTAAGTGGAGGGTGGGGCCCACTATAGCCCCTTGATGCATTATTAGGTCTTATGAAACAAACTAGTGTCTTGTAACAAGGCCTTGACAATATTTTTATTTATAGTCTTGGAACGAGGCCTTGACTATGTGGTTAATATGTCCGACATTATGCATTCCATCATTATGAAATTAGCTATTGATATTACATGTGATTATTCGACTAGTAGAATATACATGTGAATAATTAAATGGAATTATTTGATTTATCTTTTCCATATTATGGTGAAGTTTATGTTTAAAAGGATTGTGTTTTAGTCTTATACATTGCCTTAAATTTTTATGCTTATTTATGATAGTTTCCGCTATATTGTTATCCTTAATGAGCATCTGAGCTCACCCCTTTCTTATGTTTTATTTTTCCTAAGATGAAAAGAAGTATATTATGATTGACCTGTAGGGATAGTCTAAGGGATATTATTGTGTTCAAAAGGTGACACAATTTTGTTTTTTTCATTTCATAATATAATGTAAAACTTGTGTGTGTGTGTCTATAGTACTTCCAAGGCTACTAAACTAATTGGTCTTTTGAGAATTAATCTCTTGTGATCTTTCCAATGTTATGTAATAATACTCTGAATCTAGATAACTGGGGTTAGGGAGTTATACAAACTCGTGGACACTAGCTGTTTTCTTTGGACTTGATTGCTAGGCGGATGTTGCTCAGGAAATGATAAGTGTTCTCAAGATGTGGATGTTAGGCCTTGTACCAAAATCTCCCTTGTAAATTTTGTTTAAGGTTTTCCTTGGATGAGCTCCTTGAACTCTTTTTTATGATTCTTAGGTTAACCTAGACTTTAATAGAGCTTGGATGGGATGTTTAAAAATGTTATTGATCCAAGTTTGATGGATCGGGAATGCACCCATGTTCGTGTTGGGGCACGATAACTTAAAGTGGGTGTTTTGGCTAGGGGTGTCCCCAGAAGCCGATTATATGATTCAATGAGTGTGATCAAATAAATATCGATGTGCCTCTATAAAAAAAATTATCATTCTTAGTTTTTTTTTACACCATCCTTCTAATCCGAGTGTTTTGAGAATAGTAAAACAGTGACAGTTCAACTGATTATCCCTCTCTCTTGTCATATGTGGTTGGTGTGGAACCACTTAATGGCACATTGTTAGGTTGAGTAAAGTGTGGTGAGTGTTAGACAAGACTTTTATAAAAAATAATCTCAACTGTGTCTTTGAGGTTAATTGGGATTTGATCAATCTTTTAAGTTGTAATTCATACCAAGAGCAACATTATAGCACTAAGGGAATGCTTAAAATGGTAGTTCCATCAGTTGAATATTATGACTCAGTTTTGGAATTAAAAATGATATAACCTAGTGATGAAGGAGATGATAATGTGAATGTATCTCAAGTAAGACAGGCTTGGGTAGGAACTATCTCGATGTTTCAGTTTGGAAAAAAAGTATTGTCTTGAGTTTCTACTGCTTATATACCGTATGCATGAATAAATTCTTGGAGGTGAGTTGGGCAATTGGAAACACAACGCAGCTATTTGGAAAAAAAATCCTGACTCGATTAGGTCTTATTTTTCTTTCTTTTTTCCCCAAGGATTCTTGGGTATGAGAATTTATAAGGTGGGGATGTTGTAGCATCCCGTTTTTTTGGACTGGATAAAATTTCAAAGGAATTTGAATTCTATCATTTGGTGGACTGTCTATTTTGAAAACCAAACTTTAGAATGGAATTATGAGATATGAAACACTTAAATGTGTTTATATTAGACTTGGTTAAAGTATTGATGGTTCCCTCAGGTGTTTCATCAAGTTTTGGGAGCATCGGGGCCTAAAAACTCTTTTAAAGGAAGAAGTAGGAAGGGCGCACAGTTTATCTGAAACCGTGTAGCCCTTAGGGGAAACTGTGCAGCCTGGTCCAGTGAAGCAGGATTTTTTGCATGGTCTATGCATAGTTTTCCCAAACTATGTGCCTAGAATACATTCTTATTTCCACTTAGGTAGTATGTGTGGACTGATTGGTGCACGGTTGGCACACAATTGGTCAAACTGTGTGGGACCACCATGTGGGGTCTGGTTTTTAAGAAATGGGTACCGCACAGTTGGAGAATGGTTTGGAAAAACCATATGGCCAAACCATGTGACCCCTATTTTGAAGGTAAATTTACCTTTTTCTCTTAATAACCCAAATAATCTAATTCCTCCTCCCTTTATCCCTTTTCCAGTGGGTGAGTCCCTCCCCCTCTTGTGTGAGGCTCCTCCTAAGCCTAACCTAGGCTTTGATCGATCTCCTCTATCCATTATCATAATAGAAAATTATTGATCTCTATGGATTCCTCTTGGTAATATCTACATTCCTCTTGAATCTTTTTCTATTTATCTCTCTCTCGAGGAATTTATCATGGTGCAAGCTAATTCACTCTATTTTCAAGGTGTTCATTTGTTTCTTTGATTTATCTTGAACTAGACCAAACCAGGCCTCAATATTGGACATGGCGGTCATTCATGGTATATGGTAGGTGTTATAGATTCTTTCCTAGTTTTTCATTTCTTTTTCTATATTTCTTCATTGTGCCACGCACCGAACTCTTCCAGTCATGCCTCTCATTTTTCAAATAAATTAAATTGATTCAGTTACCATGTACGGTATGACCCTAGTGAGTAGCAAAATCACCACTTTGGGTGATCACCTTGTCTCTTGTCACTTCGATGGGTGTGGTTCCTCCTTTGGAGAAAACTTCCCTTGATCCTTGTTTGTTTTAACACCCTTTTGGGTGAGTTTCATCTTTAATAAAAGTCTGAAATCTATGAATTGAATTGAGATGAATTATTGTCCATTAATTAGGCCTATATGCTTGATACCTTACACTTATTAATTTATTTTTCACTCTTAATGATATATTCCTTATGCCATTTCATTATGATTGTGATTAAATCATGTTTCCTTGTGATCATTCTTGGTTTCCTAGTGCTTGCGCTTATGCTTAGTGTCTTGTGATCAATGCCTTATACCTTATACCATGTGCTTTATGTCATATGCCTCATTGTTTATACACCTTGATCATTCCTTACACCATGTTCCTTGTTATTATTCTTATTCTTAGTGCCTTATTCTCAATTCCATGTGTGAATGTCTCATAGCCTTGTTCTTATACTTATACCTTTCTTACATTCTATGCCTTGTGCCTTGCTTACATTTATGCCTTGTACTTATTACCATATGTCTTATGAAAAAATTGCTTGTCTTGGATAAAATGATTTATGTTATGTGATAATGGTTTGTATGCTTGACCTACTTGTGGGATGGGAGAGAACATGGGATCCTAATTAAGGAATCCATGGATGGAATCACCATGCTTAGATTGGTACTACTTAATGTGTAGGGAGAGATACTTTGGTGTGCCTTGTACGGGCTCTCTGAACAGATTATTATACTCATGAGTGACATTGGTTCCCTAGGGTAGAAACTATGGATGAGCTCATTGGTAATATTTATACACTATACCTCGGGTGATATTCAGTCCCCTATGTGAGATACCTGGTATGAAATTAGAGTTTACCATACCATGAGTGATATAAGGGATGTCGTTAAGGGTCACCTTGGATTGACTCTATGGTATTGGTTATATCGAGGGATCCTGTAGCAACCCTTGGGATTCCATTATAGATCTCCTTAGACATGATCAGGATTCCATTACTGGATTTCATGGATTCTTTGTATGGATTACTTGTGGTGCCTTATTATTATCATTATTATGATTACAGTATGAGAATGATTGAATGATTCCCTAGGGGTGTGACCGCCAAGCCAAAGCACAAGATTGGGTTCGGCCCACTTATGTTGCTTCGTATATGATTACATGTATATATCATACTACTTATACAAGTTCCCTTAGTTCAGACATCTAGCTTAGGCCAAAGCAGGTATAATCGGTCAGGTATCCATTTAGGAACCCAGATCAAAGTGTTATTTATTTATTTATTTATAGCCTTATTTTCACCTATGTTGGAACATTGTTCATTTTATAATGCACGAACTGAATTTATTTAGACACCGTTGGTGGTGGAATACTGAGATTATATCTCACACCCTAATCATTTCACCATTGTACTAGGGTACCTGAGCAGATCTTCATGTTTGCAGGTCCATGGATTTGTTGTTTTATTGTGATGTGTACTTGGGAGCTAGGGATCACAAAACTAATCTTGTAATCAGGATTATTATGGCGTTATCCTTTGGGATATTTTTATTTTTATTATACTATATCTCTTATTGTACCCCTCCTTCTTATGTCTATTAGCATCATTTATACATGTATGAATTTTTATATGGATTGGTGTTGGCCATTTACTTTTATTTATCATTGTATATTCCTTTCTCTTCCTTTCCATTTATTATTACTAATTCTACTTTTTTCATTGATTTACACTTTATATACCATTGTGAGACTCTGACCATGAGGGTATAGTCTCCCCTCCATACCACCATTAGACCCTCACTACTATTCGATAGACTCTAGCATACAAGGAGGTGTTCTTGAGGTCGTGTGGAAATTGTTTTGGCTACTGGTTTAATGGTCATTCTGGATAGGGTGTTACATGACAAAACACCTATTTTAAAACAACTTTGAATTCCCAAAATGAGATCCATTAATTCAAAATAGTTTCCTGAACATATTTTAAAACCATTTAATGTAAAACAAACCAAACATGAATGGTAAATCATACCACAATGTGGGAACCACAAGTTAATATATAAATAGTGAAAGTAAACAAGATAAAGGGTTCCATAAACAATATAAGTAAGGGGAAATATAATCAAGCACAAGATAATAATTCATAACATAAAACACTAATAAAATAATATTTTTCATGGTATCTAACCTATTTTCTAATGTGATATAGTGATAATAATCCTAACATAAAATGGACCAACAAATGGTATACATCGAGTCCCAACAAATACACAAGACACACAATTTTCCCACACCGACCTCACTGAGGGCACTCCCCTCACCAGGGTCATAGTGTAAAACTAGGGGAAACTAGTTAGTGTGAATTATAACTATCATATCATGAATCAAGATCTCCCAATCAGCTACTTATTTTCTCATGACCTAAAATAAATTTTAGGTGGGTGATCAATCAAGCCAAGATCACCAAAAAAGGAATAAATATTAACTCTCCCTAACCTCCAATTCCCTCACATAGAATATTCCCTTATACATAATAAATACATCACATAAAAATAAACAACTTGTCACTAAGTGAAATCAAAAGGGGAAATAAATGAGGATATCTCATGAAATAAAACATTCATCTTACAAAATTTCAAATGGGACTTTATGATCACATACACCATTTTCATTTCTAAACACCCTTTTCTAAACATGTATTTCCTTTTTTGAAAACCAAAAAAAGGTTAAAATAATTTCATTTTATAAAACGTACTTTAAAATACCATAGATATTTTATTATTAGGACTAAACCTCCATTTTAAAGAAACATATGAAATTTATAATAAGAACCCTTCTATGTCAAGATAAAAGTTCATGGAATTGATTTAGAAACACTACATACATATCAAATATAGTCATAATTTTATTAAAAATTAATTTATAAAACTCAATAACACTATTAATTGAGAAATAAATCAATTTCATAGAAAATACTACCTCAAAGAAGTGAAAATAAATCTGAACAAGTTTTAATGTGTTTCCTTCGACAATAAACACCCAAAAAAAGAAAGATATTGTGTCTACAATACATATACATAAAAATTCCTAACATTAGGACTACCAAAAACCCTAAATCAGTCAAAAATAACTCTAGGGTTCATGGGATGAGTTGAAACCAAGGAAAAAAGAATGAATAAAATGAGGATAAGTGGTTTAGAGGAAGATTGCCTTATAAATCAAGCTCAAACATGGAAAGAATCCATGGTAAATTCCACAGAGGTAGAGATAAACAAGGGGGTGTGTAGGGGAGGACCAATAAAGTGGTAGGAGGAGAGGGGTTTATAAGTTTAAAATAAAGGAGGTAAAACTTAGGGATTTCAAAATTTTAAAAAAAATGGTTTATCCTCACAGTTTGGTTGCGCAATTATGGTTAACTATGTGCCAACCATACAGACTTACTCTTACACACCAAATCACATGGTTGGAAAACTATGTAGAGATTGTGAAAAAATACATTTTAACCATAATAACACTCATTTCACATTTGTCACATTCTTACTCCTAACCATGAAATATAACCATGCAACACCTAGAAATGTTTGAAAACTTCAAATTTCAAGCCTGAAAATCACCAAAATTTAAGGTAACCCAAAATAATATAAAATGATATAATATAATCAACACTAGAAACATGTGGGTACTAAAATTATCATATAATGATCTAATATAAGAATAACAACATGGAGTAAGATAAGGTAGTAATTCCACGCATTATTAAATAACATATGAACTTCCATGAAAATCACCATGACATACTGACTTTCACTATGCCATAGAGTACCCTTGAACAGACTACAACACAGTCCAATACATTATGTCATGGTATTATAATTTAGTGAATATATTCATTAATATACCACTTGCACTAAATCCCCATTGACTTATAACACTTTCACCTTATGTCACATATTATGTAACATTCTATGAAACCATATCCAAAACTCATCAAAAATCTTTTTGGAAAATTTATCATTCATTTTCACTACATGTTACATTACATATAACAATTTTGAGAAAATTAGTTCAAAACTTATTTTATATATCCTTAAAAAAATATTGGGTATCCTTTAAAGTTTCATAAATTTGATCCCTATTTTCAAAACCACAAAGTGAAAACCTATGGGACTTTATAGCATTAAAAACATTTATTAATTCCTAAATCTATAAATATAAGCAAAGAGTGACATATAGAAAAGAACCAATTATACTCATTATATAAAGGGATATGACATGATATCTACTAAACACATGTATCACCATACATGTTCCCACAAACTGTATCATATACAAGTATACATAATCATATAATCCCTTTTTCTAATACATCTATTGACCACAGGACACAAAGTATGTAAATCCTATATAAACTTCTCATACTCTCTCTATTATCGAAGTATAGATTAACCGGGTTGATGAATACATCACATGTCATTAATTTAATTTGATTATCACATCATATTTGTAACACCCCAAGTTTCCTCGGTATGTTTCCTTTCGAATAATGCAATGGCGTGCATTGTACACAACTTCGAGATTTTAACACACCATAACCAATCAAACTAGCCGTTATGAATAGTTATACCTACTTTTTTAAATTTTATAATTTATATCTCTCAAAATGGACTTCATTTTTGGATTCGTAATATCGAAATTATCCTAGGGTGAAATTTTGGTACTTTTTGGATAACTTTCATATTTTGATGAATAGTGAAAATTACTAAATTTTAATTAAAAACAACTTTTTTAATCAAAATAATTAATAGTGATAAATTATGAATTTGAGTTGTTTTAAAGTATATTTAGAATATATTTTTACCATTTAATATAATTTTGGTCATTGGACATAATTTTACAATTAAACCGAACATAAACAAGTGTCAATCTTTTGATAGTTATTATCTCTTAAAAACACGCTTTTTGTTTTGACAGCGGGAATTAATTTTAAATTAATTTCTGCCACTTCTGTGTTTTGAATTTAGAAAAATGGATTCCATATTTGGAATCAGGATGTTCAAATTTTTTAAATAGGTAACTTTTATTTTTAGACATTTTGAATAATTACTGCGGTAAATATTTTATTTACCATGGTTAAGGGTAAATCCGGTAAATAAGGGTTAAAAAATAATATTATAATAATAATAAATTACCCTAAAACGTGTCTTAACCCTATTGGTTGATACATGGTCGACCATGGGCATCTTTGGGTCTATTTTGGGATCCCATGGATCCACTTGTAAGTGATAATGACACTTTATTTTAATTAAGTTAAAATAAATACAAAAATGACACAAGCATATATCTTTTAACAAAACAATTGTTACAGAGGGTTATATATGTTGGATTTTAGATTATAAATATTCCTTAGAAAGATAAAAATATTTCCTACATAATGATATTTTATTTATAATTTTTAGACATTAAATAAGTTAATTTATTTATGACACAATGATGATGCAGTAATTACTATAATAGTGACAAATCAAAATAATTGATATTAAAAATACCCAAATAAATATAATATGAAACTTTTAATGAATTAAAATAATTTTCTAGGATAATATGATATATTATTATTGATTTAATTGACTTTTTTATAAGTAATCAATCTGTTATGGGTTTCACAAAAATCAACTATTGAATAGTGTCAAAATTGACATAAAAGAGTTTTTAAAACAAATATTATATTATAAATTGATATTAAATTCCTAAAAATCTAAGTTTCGGCCAAGAGACTTATATCATGATAGGTGTATCATTAATGGACCACTTGGGGGTCGCTTGTATGTATATGGTAAGTTTATTAACCAAATAATATAAAAATACAAAGAGACATTGTAAAAGTGAAACTAATTAACTTAGAGTTAATACTTAAAGATAAGGTTAATATAAGTACCCAAACCTATCTAAATTCTATTGGTTGAGTTTTTTTCGACCCATCCCCACCTTAACCTTTGAATAGTCAACTTTGGAGCCATTGGAAACCGAATATGAATTTATTATAAACTAATATCTCTAGCTTTTCCAAAGGTGCCCCTCACCCCTCTTATAAAAGAGCACTCCTCCTTCTCATTTCTTCACACCTTCAAATCCCTTTGGTTCGGCCAAACCCTGCCCAAATACTATCTCAACTTCCCTCACTACAACCTAGAGGCCTTAGTTTGATCAGAAAGACAACCTAAGGAGCCCTTTTGATCAAATCAAAAGGAAGAACCCGAAGAAGAGGTAATGTTTTCACCACCCCTTTTCAAGTTCCTTTCTTCTTCCACTTCCTCTTTCTTTGTTATTTCCATTATAAAATAATAACTCCAGTATCATATATATACTGTGATGTTATTATAAATATGTTACAACCATATTCAGTATTCTATCCATCCTTTGAATAACATGTCACCATACGTGCGTACGTATGGCTTACCGTCTCCACGTCGTGGTGTAATTGTTATTCAATATATTATTATTTAGATGGGTATAATAATGATGTGTAACTAATGTAAATAATAAATATAAAATGATAATGATTCTGTATATATGATATAAAATCCAATTATATATTATTTTAATATCAAAAGAATGATATTGTCGCTCGTGCGTATGTACGGACTATCGTCTCCACGAACGCGATGAGATTCATTGTCCATCATATCCATTCAAGTATAATTATCATTTTATGATTTAAAAATAGTATATAAGGACTTGATATCATTATGGATATTAATAATATACATCCCATTAATAACGAATATGGCTCACATAACAAAGAATATAAAGTAAAATGAACCCGTTAACACCCGAAATGACGATAATTCTAAGATATTATTAACAAATCAATGTTAAAAGATCATATATGATATCATATTAAAGTAAATGATTCTTGTATAATTCAATAACAATTATTTCACCATTATACAGGAGGTAAACCTACCATCGACCAAGGAAAAAGTACAAAGTAAGGGATTTTCTTATCTCACTTTCAATTCCGTGAGATTTCCATTTTTCGCCACTAAATTATTGAAAGTGGTGTATTGTGTACTGCCATTTGATATATATTCATGATTCTATTTATATTCATTTTATTCTTTAAATAATTTGGTGGTTATTAACTTTTGGCCATACGACTCAGTTGATTAACGTGGTAAGGGGTTTCTTATCTCACTTTTAATTTCGTGAGATTTCCATTGATCACCACTTAATTATTGCATGTGGTGTATGTGTACTGCCCATGATTGTATTCATTGTGTAATATACTTTAATTTATGGGTATTTACATCATCATGGTATGATACTTCTTTCATGGGTGTATGTTTCGTATGTTACCTAATCGATAAGGGAATTTGAGATTTCAATTCCCACTCATTTGGCTTTACGCATATTTCATTGATTATATTACTCCATGATTATGTGTGGAATCGCTATTCATTTGATTATGTCATAATTTCCACTCCCCTTCCTGTGGATATAAGTTTGATACACATAATCACTCATTGGTAATTCTCAAGTCATTGATATGAATTTGATAAGAGTAATTTTAACTCATTCACCATTTGTTGAGTTAAACATCCAATTCGTTGGTGTTGTTTTTACAAGAATATGTGTGAATATCCTTTGATTGTTTTACACTGAATATACAATCATATTTAGTGTATTTATATTTGTCACACATAATTATGTCGTTGATTTATCCTTAACCTAAGGATACGACCTTTATGAGAGATTTCATCTCAATTTACATTCCATTGAGACTTCTTTGTTGATATACACCAAATCACTTTTATGTGGTGTATATAATGTACTTTGACATAGTATATCATGAATCCCTTTATTCTCATGATATTACAAAGTTTTGATTACCTCAATTATTTGTATTCAAGTGTCTCTTTTGGTTATAATCTCTAACTAAAATACCATTTTTAAATGTTTTAAAGACTTATTCTTCTAAATCTTGCTCATTAATGTCCATGTTTTAAAAATGGTTTTAAGTATTTATTTATATGGACATTAAAGTTTTAGAAATTAAAACTCCTTTTAAAAAGTTTCAAAGTGGTATGGGACACTTTGATTCAAAAATCTACTTTTAAATGGCTTCTTGACAAATAGTGTGACTTTTAAATGTTTTCAAGAAAAGGGGGATAATTCTCTCAAATAGTTTTGATGATTATTTTCATTTATGTCAACATCATTAATTATTCTTGATTGAGGTTAATGTGATACAATACAATCTTCCATATTGTATCGAATGAGTCATGTTTGACTGTGGATGCGCTGTTTTTATACCATTCATGGTTTGTGGTAAAATTATTGACATTTCGTATGCTAGTTTTAATACGAATGTTTATGTTATGTTTAAACATGTTCATATGAGGAATGCATTGGACTTAATAAGTGACGGGTGGAGCCTGCTATAGCTCCTCGATGCATCGGTAGGTCTCATGAGACAAACTAGTGTCTTGGCACAAGGCCTTGACAAAATCTTATTTGTAGTCTTGGCACGAGGCCTTGGCTAAGTGGTTATGATAGTCTGGCATTATGCATTCCAACATTATGAAAGTGGATATTGATATTGCATGTGATCATTCTACTAGTAGAATATCCATGTGAGTAAGTAAATGGCATTATTTCATTTTACCTTTTCCATTTTATGCTGAAGTTCAAGTTTAAAAGGCTTTTGTTTTAGTTATAAATTGCCTTAAGTGTTTATGATTATTTATGAAAGCTTCTGCTATAATGTTATCCTTACTGAGCATCTGAGCTCACCCCTTTCAATGTTTTATTTTTCCCAGGATTATGAAGAAGTAATTTATGAATGACCTACAGGGATAGTATGAGGGGATATGAAGACAAGATGTTTTTTTTATGATGTAATGTAAAAAATTATGGATGTATCTAGTTATTCCAAGGCTACTAAACTAACCGGTCTTTCGAGACTTGATCTTTCTCGTGATCATGCCAATGTTATGTACTAATGCACCGACTCTAGGTAACTAGGGTCGGGGCGTTACAATATTCCCCTTATCTGAGTAGATAACTACATCATGTGTACCATATCTAAGTATTTCCATATATTCCCTTGGTATATCTTGGTAAAGGGACCAAATTTTATAGCCTGAGTTTTTAGGTGGGCTATTTTGGATCTAAGTTTAATTTTATCATGTATAATTGGGTATGTTTGAGTTTTAAAAGGTGTATTTGGATATTGGGTGTCAATGTATAATGTTTTTTCCTAGTTTTAGGGTGAAATTTTACTATAATTGGTTGGTCATATCATAGACCATGTATTGTGTTGTGATGGGTAGTAGAGGGAGAAGATCATGCCACAATGGGTGATGGTTGTGTCATGAAACCCTATATGGGTAGTGAATTGTTCCATGGTGGTCAGGTCTATGTTGCAATGTGACCCTAGATAGGGGTAGTCAGATTTTTTAATGCAACTCTGAGGAGATACATTACATATTGACCCGAATGTTCATTCTAAAATGTGACATAGGGTGAGGTAATTACAATATAAATAATTTTTTTATAGTGGTTGGATTTTAAAACATGGTGGATGGTGTATTCATTATATCAAAAATATTTTTTACCTCTTAAATGTTAAAGGAAATGTTCCAGCTTAGTGGTAATTGAATCATCCTGAGTGATTTCTAGTCTAACCTTTCTCATTCTTCCTTTGGCATCATTTTTGGTTTGAATCCATTGAACAGAAACTCTAAATCCTTCTAGATCAGATATACCACTATATATACCCTCTAGAAACTCAAATAATACCCATAAAAGTTATCAACCCAAACCTTACCCTCATACAATGTCATCCTTTCAAAAAAATTAAACTCCCACTAAATCCAAAACACATAATATGGATCAAGAAGTTATTACAAAAATTCTATTATAAGGTAAATCATAGAATGATACTAATAAAACAAACTCTAAATAACATGACCAAGGTCTAGAAGTACCAAAATATATAACCAATCTTTTATATCACTTTTTGAGTTTAAAACCACTAAAACCGACAACACCTTTTGGAGCTTCAAATATTGAACAAAGTTCCAAAACTTATGAAATAGGAATGAAACCACATAATCAATGTATCTAGAAATGTGAAGGACACATACACCAAACATGAACCAAAACATCACATCCATACAAAAACATTATAAATACAATTAAGAAATAATAAATACATGGAATAAAAAATTATTAACGTTGTTCGGACCTAGTCCTACTCTGTGGGAGGAACACAGTGAAAGATTTTATTAAGAGAAAACCTTCGAGTTATAAGATTCCTAAATATCAAAACTCTACTTAGAAAATAGAATAATATTACCACATGAAAAGTCCTATCGAAAGTGATTAGATCCTATCTATTTATAAATGAGCCTTTTGGTGTCCTTATGGTAAAACCAGTTCCACCACCATATGATCTTTATAGGCATCCCACCATTAACCAAGGACACATTCAGTTTCCCCTAGGTTTCACTTTCTTAACTAAAAATATCTAGTGAATAGTGGATTATTCAAATATAATCCTCCATTTTTTCCTATACTTTAGTTTTTTGGAATAAACCACCACCTGATACTTCCATTATCCCATGTTTTCTAACTTTAGGACTTCATTTGTATCATGCAATCATTAACATATAGTTTCATGTTATACTTATAAATCTTACTCCTTATGTAATATATAATACTTATATGGAAAATGATTTTCACACTGGAAAAAACTAATAATAAATTCATGCCAAAATTGGTGAAGGTTGTGTCATGAATCCCTATATAGGGAGGGTGTTGTGTCGTGATGGTAAGGGCCATACCACAATGTGACCCTAGGTAGGGGGGTTAGTTTTTTGTTTTAGCTATGGGGTGATGCATTGTATCATGACTCAAACTTCCACTCTAGAATATGGAATTACACCATGGACATAAGGAATATTTAATAATGGAAATTGTGTCCTATTTTTTAGTTTTAATTAATTATTTAAACTAATTATTAAAATGAGGGGTTAGTCTCATTTGAGCCAGTAGTAAAGGGGTCTTGATTTTCTCATCCCTTTATCATTCACTTCTCCCCCCAAGGAGAGATTTACTCTAATTTTTTGTCATTATTCAAACCATCTATCTCAGGGATTCATCGTAAATATTTTTCTCTAAATTCATGTTATAAAATTGGTGCGAGGTATCTTGCCTATACCAAGTAGGTGGTTCCTAGATATTTCAATTTTTATATGTGTGTTATTGCATTGTGTTATTTATTTTCATGTATAGGGTCATGTGACAGACTAGGATGGGGACCCAATGAGGACTTTGATGTACTTTAGGGATGTTCTAGGATCTATCTAGAGTGAGAAATTATAGTGAAAGTTATGGTTTTTCAAGGCATAATGCATGGTGGTGGATGGATTGGGACTTGATTCATGAATTTTTCTTATGGTTTCTTATAATGATATGTAAATTTTGATTAGATGGTGATGTGAATCGCTAGAATGGTATGGTGGTGATTCATAATTCATCAATAATGGGGTTATATTGATTCTCTAGGTTATGGATATGAGATGTTGGTGATGTTCGTCACCGTAGAGGATAAGGTTATGGGGTCATGTGCACATAGGGAGAGAACCATGATGTGGTTTTGCCACTAGATGATTGGAAATGTCCTTTGTAGATTATATGCTTAGAATAATGATGATGATCATAAATCTAGAGGAGGGATAAAATGTAGATTTATCCACAGGGGTTCATGTAGTGTATAAGACCATCAGGTGGGAGTGGAATTATTTTTGTGTATTGGTTCCAATGGGGTTGTTGAGCCAGAAAATGTGGAGACTTAGTTGGTTGGTTGTGGTTTGGTGATTCCCTATCCATTGAGGGTTTAAGATTATGGTTTTTACTCATTCACTAGAGTTGTGTGATGAGGGGGGGATGTTTCATTCTCACTCAGGATATATTTATACTATAGGCACATCATCCCATTATAGAACTGGATAAACCAAGTAAGGTGATCACCCATGGTTGACATGAACATAGTAGAGAAGGGTGTGTATATTTTATGTATTTTCATACATTTCACTTTTAAATAATTGATATATATGTGGATGTTATATAAGGATACTATTGATGGTAGTATATTTAGTTCATACACACACCCTGAACAGACCATCTAGGATATGTGTAGATTTTATGTCTCATGACATGGGAAAGGTAAAGGGCCCTATAATAGGTGAATAGATAAATTGAGGTTAAATAGAGGAATGAGTAGGATTTATATGGACCTTTTATCTGGTCCCAGTAAATTATAACAACCCATACTTTTCATATATAAATATCACATCTTATTAGATGAATATTCAATAAATAACATTTTGATCAATGCGAGAATCATTTAGGTCTAGTGTATATGGAAACTTATATATATAAACAAATTATTCATAAGATATCTTTAGCATCACCCACTAAGTTCTTCATAACTAGAATCTTTCTTATACATATCATACTTATTCCTTTCTTCATAACCTCGAGAAAGGAAACATAAGAAAGGGTGAGCTCTGATGCTCATTTGGGTAAACAAGGGAGATATCAATGATCAATTAAACATAAAATGGGTATAAGGGTATAATAATATGTGAATAACATTTAAAAACCATACCATACATATCATATATCATAATATTGAGTCATGGAAAAAACATAGTTGTTCATAATACATGAATCATAAAGGAATCAAAGAATGTGATCCATGAAATCATAAAATTGGCATAAGATATAAGTTCATAGCATACACATAAGCATGAAAAATAATTTCCTTAGTTAAGGATCACTACCATGACTATCATATTGGATTGGGTTCACTCCCCATTCCATCATATCCTTATTTAATATTCACTCTCAAGACTATCATAGTAGAAAGAGTCCCCTTCCAAACTGATTTCACTCCCCATTTCAGTCCTTATTATCTTGTGATATATCCATCTTTACATATTACAATAGAGGGATATATAATTTTTTTCCTACCCATCACATAATTAAAATCACACATATGTGTATCAAAAGATCATAAAACATTAATCATATCATAAACCATGGAAAATAAATGAGTTTCATAATAATTTCAGCATTTCATCATAGTATAACCCATGGAAAATAAAAATGTTCCATAAACATATTTTCATCATAATCATAAATCATCTATAGAAATAATAAATATGGTTTCATTGGATCATACCCCATTAAAGATTAAGTAACATCAAAATATTTCATCTTAATGGATTTTTTTTTAAATATCACGGGATTTTTTTTTTTTTGAGGAAAGTAGCGTTTTCATTTTTAAATCACATATTAAAATCTAAAAATTCCCCAAATACTAAGTAAAAAAATTATTTCAAAAGAACCTTGTAAACATATAAAGTAAGCTTCAAATAATTGAGTGGTCCTGGTGGTAGTAAATTCTATTCATGTTGTGTATATTAAAATAAATATTCCTTTCATATTTTTTATAAAAAGTCAAAAGTACCTTGTTCAGAAAATGAAAAGAAAATTACATTGAAATGTTTTTATAGAAATTAAAACATGGGTAAAACTTAATTTAAAAAATAATATAATAATAGTAAAATATTCTTGAAAAAAAAATTATAGAAAACATGGAAATGGAAGAAAAAAGATTTTCGACTGAAGATATAAATAAAGTTGATTTTCCTTAAAAACATTCTTTCTATCTATAGAGTTATTAAAGAGAGGAAAATTAAATAAAACATCTAATCTCTATAAATAACTAGTGTATAATAAAATTATTGGGATTCTTGAGTAATAAGTTATAAAATTTCATCATTGTAAACTAAATAATAAACAATCCTAATAAACAATGAGATTTTAACATAAATCCTTTACCTCAAGTTTGAATTTCTTTGAAAGCACATTAACATCCTCTATAATAAATTTAAATTTATTATAATTATATAAATATTTTATATAAATACTTATAATATCATATATGATCCAATTATAATATTTCAACACCCATATATTAATAATTCCTTATAAGAATCATTGTTTTTGGGTGTTAACAGTTTCATTTTTCATGAGAATTTTAGTTTAGTAGTTCTGGTCATTATACTTTTATCATGGTTACATAATCTCTAGAAAGTTAATAATGGTATAAATATCATATATATTCATTATATATATATATATATATATATTCATTATATATATATATATTCATTATATATATATTCATTATATATATATTCATTATATATATATATTCATCTATAAAGGATGGATATAGAAAAATGAATTACATCATTCATGGAGACGGTAAGTTGTACAAATGCATAAATGTTATTTTCAATTTTCAATTGATGGTATAAAAGAAAGGTAAATATTAATTCATATTTTTATAATAATTATTATATAATATATATTAATTAAATTTATCCTTATTACCATCCATGTAAATCAAAAATGAAAAATAAATCACATCACTTTGTGGAAGTGGTAGCCCATACATACGCATGATAGACGTTATTGTTTTCCAAAGGATTGAAAGGTCAGAAGGTAGATATAATATTATAATTATAGAAGAATAATTATTTCATATATATTATATATATAATATATAAACTTTAAACCCATCATAATAATCATCTATGAAAGATGGTAATGGAAAATGAATTGTATCAGAACGTGGAGGTGGTAATTCACACGTACGTATGAGTGATAATTTCACTTAACATTTAATATAATAGAGGGTTGATATTGGTGGTTACATAATCATAATAAAATTTAATTATATTGAGGATACTTAATTTATAATTTTATGATGAATACAACAAATTTAGTGGAGGTAGAAGAAGAAATAAATTTAAAGTGGTCCGATAAGACAATTGTATCTCCGTTGGTTGGCCTCCTTTAGATCCTTTATTAAGGACCCTTGGAATGGTATTTTAAGAAAACCTGAACCTATAATTAATGTTTAGGTAATTTAAGAATATATTTAAGTAGGTTTTTTTCAAGATATAAGGCTCAATGTTGTGTAAATAATAGAAAGGAGGGGTGTCCTTTTATAAGTGGGGGTGAGGACACACTTTGAATTTATTAAAAGATTAAAATATAAAAAAATAATTCTCAAGTAAAATACTTCAAATGGACATGTATATTTGAATTTGGGATATTATGAGGTATAAATATGTCTATAAAATAGGATTTATACAAGTTTAATTTCAAAATTCACCCTTATCACTTGGTTTAACCCCCTAGTAAACCCATTTTAAGTTTGCCTGTGGTGAATTTTTTTTACTGTTTTTACTATTTATTATGAAAAAAAATGAAATTGAAATAATTAATAAATTTATAAAATATAATTAAAAAAATTTAATCCATTTTATAAAATTAAATCTCTAAAATTTTCATAAATTACTTTTAAAATAAACTCGAAGTACGTGATGAAAAACAGTTTTCAAGAAAAAATGTTTCCTTAAGTATACAAAGTGTTTATATAAAAATACACATAAAATTAATTTCAATTGACATAATTGGATTATTAATAATATAAATGAAATAATTTTACTTTAAAAAAAATTAAAACAAAATGTAACTTCATAAATTATTTAAAACAAAAAGACAGTTTTCAATTAAAATCAGTATTTTTCACTATTCATCAAAAAAAATTAATCTTTTTAGAAAATACTCAAAAACTCACACTAAGATAATTTTGAAATTTTTATTTCAAAAATTAATTTAATTTTCCCAAATAAATTTTCTAAAAGTTAAAAAAAATATTATTTTCTCATAAAAATCAATAAAATCCATTTTTTTACGAAAACATATTTTTTGAACCATATAAAGAATTTAATAAAAATATATATTATTTATCTAAAAAAATTATAAATATTTTAAAATTTGGTTATTATTATTAATACCAACAGTTTAATATCTATTTTATAATGGTATATTATATATAGTTCATTTATACTCAGGGTTACGTGTATAATAAACTATCAAAGAAATTAAATTTATTTAAAATATATATATCATAAAATATCAGTGTGTTTTATTCTTCGCCCATTAAAATGAATTTATCCCTATAAATTACATTACTATAATATAAAAAATGAGGATATCTCTTTTCATTGCATCCTCAGGTTCTCATGTAGCTTCTTCAAATTTTTTATTCATCTGGAGAACTTTAACCAAATGAGTAGTCTTGTTTCATAAAACTTTATCTCTATGATCCAAGATTTATACTGGTTGTTCTTAATAGGAAAGACCATGATTAGGTATTATTACCTATTATTTCATTACATTTGAGGGATCGGGTATGTACTTCTTCAAGAGGGATACATTGAACATGTCATGAACTTGAGAGGGGATCAATGGAAGTATCAAGTGATAAGATACTATCTATACTCGATCAAGAATCTCAAAGGGGAAAATATTCCCATGGTTTATCTTTACCTTATTTTTTAATCCCATAACATTATTCCCTAGAGAAATTAATAGGAATACCTTATCACCAACTTAAAATTCTAGATTTCACTAATGATTTTCAGCATAACTTTTCTATCGAATATGAGATTCCTTAATGTATTGTTGAATTGATATGACTTTATCTTCCATTTCATAGACTAGATAAGGTCAAAATATATTTATTTCTCCATATTTATCCCAACATACCAGAGTTATACACTTATTTCCATAGAGGACTTCATAAGGATTCATATGAATTCTAGATTAAAAGCTATTATTGTAAGAAAAATAGACTAGGGGAATGTGTTGATCCCAACCACCTTTGAAATAAATAAAATAAGACCTAAACATGTCCTTCAGGGGTTAAATGGTTCTCTAAAACTAACCATATATATAAGGATGGTAAAAATTACTAAAACAAAACAATAAATCAAAATATTACTGAAGACTTCACCAGAATATTGAGGTGAACCTCGGGTCTTGATCAAATACAGTGGAGTGTGGCACTCCATACAACCTTAACACTTAATTAATTTATATTCTGGAAAGATGATCAAGAGAGAAATATTCTCTAATATCAATAAAATATGTTGACATCATAAGGTGATTTACTACAACCCAAATATCATTATGGTATGGGTAATGGTTGTAACACCCCCTTAGACTTCTATCTCTCAACCTTAACTTTATTACATACCAAGGACTATGATACATAATTTGTGAAAAATATCTTCATATTTTCCCACCAAAAATAATCTTTTAGATATATATACATCTTCATATTTCCAGGATGAATAGATAATGATAAACTATGATCATCTTCTAATATATCCTTCTTCAAGTGTGGTATTGATGGGACACAAATATGGTTCCCAAACCTTATCATTCCATCATAATCAAGGTTGAACTCAAGAACATTTCTTACCTTCCTTTTTGGTTCTAAATATTCCAATTACACCTCTTTAATCGTTACCTAGATAGATGGTTGAATACTCATTTGAGAAAGATAAGATTTTACTCCTTAAATATTTTCTTATCCATAATTTGAAAATCCATAAATATTTTATATTTTGTGATCCTCGACATAGATAATATAGCATGATCATTTCGATTCAAATCATTATCCACCTTATTCACTTTCCCATGGTGGTAATGTATTAAGCAGTCATAATATTTAATCAACTCCAATTATCTTCTCTAGTTCATATTCATCTCTTTTTTAGTGAATATATAATTCAAACTTTTATTATCAGTGTATATATCACACCTTTCTCCATAAAAATAATGCATCCATGTCTTTAATGAAAAAAATACCACATCTAGCCCCAAATCATGAGTTGGGTAATTTTTCTCATGAACCTTCAATTTTCATGAGGAATAAACTATCACCATATCATTCTGCATGAGGATGCATCCCAATCCTATCTTTGATGTATTACTATAGATCATAAACCCTTCTCCATTATAGGATAGTGTATGCACAGTTTAACTGACTAACCTTCTCTTCATTTACTTGAAATTTTCCACGCATTCATTTTCCCAAATGAACTTGGCTCCCTTCCAAGTTAACTTGGTGAGTGGATTGGAAATGTGTGAGAAATTTTAAACAAATAATCAATAATATCAAGTTAAACTAATAAAACTATAGATCTCAGTCACCATGGTTAGTCTGGCCAATGTTCAATAACTTTTATCCTTGATTGATCCATACATATACCCTTTATTGAGATTATATGACCCAAAAATGAAACTTTTTATAGATAATATTCACACTTGATAAATTTTACATATTGATTCTACTTCCTTAGGGTCTTCAGTAAAATCCTCAAGTGATCTTCATGCTCTTCCTTTCTCTTTGAATATATAATAATATCGACTATAAATACTACCAAAAACTGATCAAGGTAATATATAAATTCCATATTCATTAAATCCATGAAGATAGCAGGGGAATTAGTAAGACAAAATGGCATCACTATAAATTATTAGTGTTCATACCTTGTATAAAATATTGCATTGGGTATATCCTTCTTTTTAACCCTAAATTTATGATACCTAGAATAAAGTTCAATCTAAGAAAATTATTGTGATCTATGCAGTTGATCAAACAAGACATCAATAAGGGGTATATGATACTTGTTCTTGATAGTTATCTTGATAATTTATCAATAATAAATGTAGAGTCACATTGATCTATATTTATTCTTAACAAAAAAAGAACAGTTTCACCTCAATGGGGCACACTTGGGTGAATAAATCCCTTCTCAAAATTCTTCTATAGTTTCTTCTTAAATTCTTGCAACTTAATAGAGGCCATTCTATATGGAGCATTTTAAATATGTTTAGAACCAGGTATGTGGTCTGTTGAAAACTCAAAATCACAATTTTATGGAATACTATGAAACTCTTCTAAAAATTCATCAACAAAATCCCATGAAATAGGTATAACTTAGATGTTGATTTTATCCCCAACTATATAAGATACACACCCATTTTGAATAGGAATCAATACCCATATAATGGATGTGATTTACATTGGAAGTTCATATTTTTAGACACATTGATAGATGATCATAGGTTGGTTCAGAATATCAAACATGACTTCCCTTCCTTGGATATTCATGTGGGATTTATGTAATGAAATCCAATCCATGCCTAAGATAAAATAAAATTCAAAAATAGGGAGAATAATAAGATATATAGTAAACCCATTCCCATAAACTTCAATTGGAGAAGAATCATAGACTTAAAATGTGATCATTGTAACATTAGGGGTTTTTACTGCTAATTCAAGATCTAATATTTGAGGTGGTGTTGTGGTTACCTTAGTAAATTATTCAAATATAAAAGAGTGGGTAGATCCATAATCAAATAAGATATTATCATTTCTAGATTGGATGGTAAGTGTACCTTTCACTACATCATTATCATACACATCATCAATAATAGTGATCACATAACATTTCCCTTTTTCTCTAGGATTATGAGTTTTTCTATGGTGATCATCACTATTAACCTTTAAATTTGAGCACTGGTTAGCATAATTCAAATACTCTTTACATTTGAAACACTGGAGTGTGGATGGTTCATTTTGTGGCACATTTTATCCATCATTAGCTAACTTATTTTTTCCATGACTTTAGCATTTGATGGCTCGATGACCTTAATTTCCACACTTAAAACATTTACCAATCACCTTAAGTCAATTTACTCCATGTTTCCTTCCAAATTTTGAGCATAAAGGAAAGATCATCTTATTCTCTCCATGGTTTTTATAATTTCTTTTTAATTCTATATTTATTTTCTTTTCAAAACCATGAGATTTATGGGTAACACTAATCTCCATCTCCACCTTGATAACACATCGAATGATTTCTTCATAGCTACTAAATTACCTTATGAAAAAATTCCATTAGAAGAATTGGTTTTAAGACACTAAAGAATCGGTTAACCTTACTTTTACTTTGGATGATAATACCATAAGCATACCTCGCCAGTATTATAAAAATTTTCTCATAAGTACTACAAAATTCATCATACTTCTATTTTAGATAAAGGAATTCCTTCACCATTTTTATACAAAGAATACAAGGAAAGTACTTATTGAAAAATAATCACCTAAACTAATCCCACTCTATGGATTCAATTTACTCCCATTTCCTCATGTTCTTGATAGGATTCTGTCATTGATCTTATTCACCTTCCAAATGAAAATCAACTAAAATACATTTTTCATGTTTTGAACACTGGAGAATGGAAAATATCTCTTCAGTGGTACTAACCCATTGCTCATACACTAGTGGATTAGTTGACCCACTAAAATAATATGGATGTTTCCTGATAAAGTACTCAATAGAAGAGTGTTCCCTATTTTTCTCATTTAGAATCTTAGCATGATTCATGGATTGATAAATTTTCATAAGCATGGAAAAATAATAATTCAAAATCCCATAACATTTAGTTACTCGAGTGGATATTCATTTCATTTTCCATTACATTAATCATTAACATGATTACTTGCGGTTCCATACATTGAATAAACCCAAAAATCATAGTGTGAGAAAAAATAATCATAGTGAGAAACAACATAATAAGGAAAAATCATTTATATTATGTTTAAATAATGACGCCTTATTTCCAATATATGAAACCTTGGGTTTAAAATAGGTCATTAGTGGCTATAATATATTAAAATCCTTCATAATGGTTCATAAAAAATGTGATTTATCCAAGAATATCCCCCAGGAATGTCAAACCAAGTGCACGATAAGGGTACACTCACCATGCACTAGAATGATGGTTAAGATATACTCGACTAACTCTTTTTAGGGTTATTACCCCTAGATGAATATATACAAAAACTAAATCCACTTTTAGTATCTATATAGGTATGTTTTACTAGAAAAAACACACTACTTTATTTAGAATAACTTAGTACATTATCCTATATGTAGAATTATCTTGAGGGTTATCACTAAATTTTTCTCATCCTAGTTTACAAAGGTAAATGAGAAATACTTGGATACTAATTATAATGACCCATAATTTTCATACATAAATATCACATCTTAGAAGATGAATATTTAATACATAACATTAGAATCCATGCCAAAATCATATAGGTATAGTGTCTTTAGAAACTTAGATACATAATAACTTGTTCATAAGAGATCTACAATATCTCCCACTAAGTTCTTCATAACTATAACCCTTATTAGAAATATCATACTTAAAACCTTTCCTCATAACCTAGATAAAGGAAACATAATAAAGGGTGGACTATGATGCTCAATAAGGGTAAACAAGGGAGATATCAATGATCACTTAAACATAACATGCACATGCGGCTATGAGAATATGATAATAGAATTTGAAAACGATACCCTATATAACATAGATCATAATCTTGATTCATAACCTAAATATTGGTAGTTCATAAGACATGAATCATAAAGGAATCAAGGAACATGGTCCATGAAATCATAACATTAGCGTAAGTCATAAGTTTGTGTCATAAACATAATCATGGAAAATAATTTCCTTAGTCAAGGATCACTACCAAAACTATCATATTGGATTGGGTTCACTCCCTATTCTATCATATACTTATTAAAGGTTCACTCCCAAGACTATCATAGTGGATATAGTCTCTTACTAAACTGGGTTGACTCCCCATTTCAGTCCTTATTATCTCATGAGATATCTATCTTTAACCAAGGAATTGGAGGGATATAAAATTTTGTACCCACCCATAAAATAATAAAAACCATACATATGTGTGACATAATATCATAAAACATTCATCATGTCATAATTCATGGAAAAGAAATGGGTTTTAAAAACATTTCAACATTTCATCATAGCATAACCCATGGGAAATAAATAGGTTTCATAATTATATTTTCATCATAATAATAAACCATCTATATAAATAATAAGGACGGTATCATTATATCATATCCTATTAAATATTAAATAACATCAAAATATTTTAACTTAGATGAAAATTCCTTTAAATTATCACTAAAATATTTCTTGAGGAAAATACCCTTTTCATTTTTAAATCACATATTAAAATAAAAAAATCAAAATATTAAGGAAAAAAATTTTCTTTTAAAATAACCATATAAACTTATAAAGTAATATTCAAATCATTTAGTGTCCATGATGAAGGGAAATTATGTCTGTTTTGAGTATGTTAAAACAAAGATTCTTTTCACATTTTTAGTAAAAAGTAAAAAGTATCTTATTTGGAAAATGAAAAGAATATTCCTTTGAAAAAAAATTATAAAAAATAAAACATGGGTAAAAATGACTTTAAACAATCATATAATAATATTATAACATTCTTGAAAACATTTTATAGAAAACATGGACATGGAAGAAAAAGTATTTTCAACCAAAGGGATAAATAAAGTCAATTTTCCTTAAAGAAATTTTTTATGTATCTATAGTTATTAAAGAGAGTAAAATAAAATTAAAACATGTAGTTTATATAAATAACCATAGGATAATAAAATTCATGGTATTATTTAGAGATAGTTCATATAATTTCATCATCAAAAACTTAATAAAAATAATCCCAATAAACAATGAGATTGTAACATGAATCTATTACCTTGAGTTTGACTTACTTCGAAAAAACTTTAACCTCCATTATAATAAATTTAAATTAATTATAATTCTATAAAATATTAATTTAAATACTTATAATATCATATATTATCTACTTATAATATTTCAACAAACCTTTATTAATAATTCCTTTTTAAAATCATTATTTTCAGTTGTTAAATGTTTCGTTTTTTCATGAGAATTTTGGTTCGGTAGTTCTGGACCTTATACTTTGATCATGGTTACATTATCTCTAGAATTTTAATAATTATTTAAATATCATATAAATTTATTATATATATTTATATTTATATATATAGGATAGATATAGAAAAATTAATTTCACCGTTCATGGAAACAGTAAGTCGTACGTACACATGAATGATGTTTTCACTTTTCAATGGATAAAATAAAATAAAGTTAAATATTAATTAATATTTATGTAATAATTATTATATCATATATATTTATATAATATATCCTTATTACCATCTATGTAAATTATAAATGAAAAATTAATCACATCGCTTCATGGAGGTGGTAGTCCACACGTGCACACGAACGGCGTTATCATTTTCCAATGGATTTAAAGGTAAGAAGTAGATGTGATATTATAATTAAATAAGAATAAGTGTGTCATAAATACAATATATAAACATTAAAACTATATTAATAACCATACATTATATATGGTTATGTAAAATGAATTGTATCACCACATGTAGGTGGTAATCCTTACATATGTATGAGCGATACTTCCAATTCCCATTTGATGGAATATAGGGTGGATATTGGTGGTTCCATAATCATAATAACATTTAATTATATTAATAATAATTAAGTTATTATTTAATGATTAATACCATTGATTTAGAGGAGGTATAATAGTAAATAAATTGAAATATTTTGTGTAATATGATTACCTCTCCTTGGTTGACCTCCTTTTGATCCATTCTTAAGGACCCTTGGAATGGTCTTTTAAGAAGAAAATAACCTCTAATTCAAGGATATGGATGTTAATAAGAAATTTTTTCAGGTTTTTTTTTATATATACGGATCAAATTGGTGTAAATAGGATAAAGTAGGGGTTTCCTTTTATAATTATGGGAGGGGACACACTTGGAATTTATTAAAAGATTAAAATATATTAAAGTCATTTTCAAGAAAAATTATTCCAAATGGCCTGATATTCGAAGGTGGGATGTGATTATTTTTAAATATTTCCATAAAATAGTATTTATACAAGTTTAATTAGAAAATTTACCCTTATCTATTATTTTAACCCTCCCCAGTAAACTCATTTTAACCTTAACTATGGTGACATATTTTTACTGCTTTTTACTATTCATTATGACCAAAAATGAGAGTGGCCTCATTAAAAATTTTGGACATACTAATTCAAAATATGTAATATATTTTATCAAATTCAATATCTAAAACTTTAAAATTTTAAGTTTAAAATAAACTTGCAAAACACGATGAAAAACGGTTTTCAAAGAAATTTTTTTTCTGAAGTATACAAAGTTTTTATACCAAAATCCACATAAAATTAATTCCAATGACCATAATTGGATTATTAATAATATAAATGATCTAATTTTACTTTTAAAACCATTTAAAAAATGTAACTTTGTAAATTATTTAAAGGAAAAGATAGTTTTCAATTAAAATCAGTATTTTTCACTATTCATTAAAAATTTAATCCTTTTAAAAAATTATAAAAAACTCAATCTAAGATAATTTTAACATGTTTATTTAAAAAATTCATTAAATTTTTTAAAATAAATTTTATAAAAGTGTAAAAAATTATAATATTTTCTCACAAAAAGAAATATAAACCATTTTTGAGGAAAGGGTGTTTTTTTAAGTATGTAATGACTTTAATAAAAATATATTTTCCATATCTAAAAACTTTATACATATTTTTTAAAAAAATATTCCTATTTATACCACAAATTTAATTTTTATGTTATAATGGTATATTATACTACGGTTCATTTAGACTCAGGTTTGATGTATCGCAAACTATCAAATAAATTAAATTAAATTAAATTATATATATCATAAAATACTAGGGTGTTGTATGGATCCTCGGTGTCATCTTAGAGGTCATTTTTTCACCTTTTGGACTTTTTATTATAAGATCAGCCTATGGGTGATCTAGGTTTTCTTTACATGTTTTTCCTAAAATTGTAGATGTTTTTTTGTTTATATGGTATAATGGTTATATAATGTGGTGTTGATTTTTATTTATGTTGTTTTTATTGTTCCTTGATATTATTATACCCTTACTACTAGTTAACAGCCTATAGTATATGGGTAGGCACACCTATGGTCTATGTATCTATAACATAGGTTTTTTAGACAATTTATCTTGGGGATACTATACCAAATGCCATGCTCATAAATGAGAGGAAAAATCTCATCTTGGTTAAATCTCAATTGAAAACATGATCAAAAGAATACCCAGTCACCCCCTGATTGGATAATCCTTAAGAATGTAATAAATAAAGGTTATCATGCTAAGTATCATTTTAAACATAGGTACATAGATTCAATTTAAAATATTCACCCCCAATATACCAAAGATATAGTGTACGATACTCCATGTGGTATACTTAGCGAGTAATCCAGCACACAAAACTCATTTTTTGTCTCATGATCATATTATGTATCTTTATATGAAATCTTATACATGCTAACCTTAATATTTATTCATAACCTATAATACTCTATGATGAACATAAATTATGAATAACTCAAATTCATACTTTTAGAGGTCAATTATCATTATACTTTATAAAATATATGGAACCAACATGAAATAATAATAAAATGGAGACAAAATTTTTATAACATGATGTATTTTATATTCTTAAACTATTTTTAGAATACTAATAAAATCATACATAATCACTCATATAACCACATCCTATATGATATACCATTATAGAGGCCTTATATTTGCTACACTTTTAGGGTTTTATTAAACTCATTACATCTCTATATAATTCCTACCAAATATCTATGTGATAATCAGATAAAACCTCCCATTTAACTTTTTTAGTAAGTAACATATATGAAGAAATTTTATTTAAATAATGGTAAGACTTTGAAATAATATTCATAATATTCAAATCCTTGAACATAGTATTCAAATTTATTTACATCATAACATCCAGTGTTATAATGTTAATATATTTTTTTTTCTAATTAGAACTCTTTATAATCTTGCCATCGTTATTTTGGAACATTTCCATTCAAGCCTTTCTTTGAAATAATTTTCTAACTGATTTAATTCTATAAATTTTTCTCTACTAGTATACCCAAAACTATTTTAAGACATTAAGTAACATTTAATTTGAATTTTCACTTTCATAATCTTTTATTTTTTTACTTGAACTTCTCTATATCAAAATATACTACCAATATCCTTATAAAAGTTATATTCTATTTATAATATCATGATAAGATGAAAAAAATGTTTTTTGTTTAGAAAAAAACATTTATTTCCTTTAGTGGGAATATTTAACAAAAAACCTATTAACAACCACATATCAAATAGTAAATTATGTGTTTAGATAAATGTGCTAAAAATAAAAAATTATTCCTTAAAATATCCCACTGATGAGTGGTGGGAACTCTTTCCTTAATATTTTAACAAATAACTTAGATAAGATAATTTTATCCTAGATACAACTCCTTTTGTCCTTATATTCTTTCCAAAACATGTTATATAATCTGATGTATCATAAACCATGTGTATTAAATAATCATCTCATTTATTCATTAAATAATCATTGTTTACAAGCATCTCTTATGATATAAGAGAAAACAAATGAGATTCCAAATAAACATATTTTATTCTAGATACATCCAAGATTTTAAGTAATCCATCACATCCAATTACTTGAGGAATAAACCCATTTCTATATCACTTAAATTCATACTTCGGGTTTTATTCATTAATTATCCATCAATTTTGAACTCATATACATATTCACATAAATTTGTTAATGTATAGTTCAAAGTATATATCCTTAAAATTTTAAGAATTGATTTTTATAACATTAATACTCGACGTGGACTCTCTAAGGTTTTTCTTTTACCCCATAAGATATTCTAGATAGTTCCTCATCCATTTTCTAGTTTTTCTATGGTGAAAACAATTCCCTTCCTTAGAAACTTCTTTCTTAGGTTTATAATTTTGTGTGGATCTTTATAACCTATATTCTTCCACTTATATTCAAAACTTTTACCCTTCCATTTTTATAACATTATCATGGAACTCAAGTCTATACTTCCCATGTCCCACTCAATAATCCTTCGTATATTGAGGAGATATGATAAAAAAAATTAAACTCGTTATTATTGTAATTCATAATAAATTTTCAACACCTTTCCAACATCGATCATATAATGAAATCTATAGTTAGATCAAGCCTCAATAGTGACTTTAGTATCCTGAAGTCATTTATGTACCCAATCATATTTAGCATGTGAGTAGAGACAAAAGTGCTCTAAACCATATTACACTGAAATAGTTCCTTTGAAAATCTATATCTCTAATGTCTATAATATTCTTAATAGATTTTTTTATAGTTTTCTAACATCTCAAAAGAATCCATATTATCATGTTCCTTTTATATCTTGGGATTCAAAAAAATAATCATCAATGCAGAGACATCAATAAAATCATTATTATGATTACTATAAATATATTTCACTTCTTAACTAGCTTCGACATAAGAAGGTTTCTTATGAAATTTTTTATCTGCAAATAGAAATTTCCTTCTTTATTAAGATTTAATCTTTTTTTACCAGTAAATGCAGTCACTTCTATTAAGATTTTATTTCTATAATATTGATCGCAAATTCATATTAGATGATTATTCCATTACATCTAAAATAAAATATTTTATCAAATGAGTATCACATTTTACATTCATTTAATAAAAACTT
Organism: Viscum album; assembly: GCA_963277665.1. NCBI lineage: Eukaryota > Viridiplantae > Streptophyta > Magnoliopsida > Santalales > Viscaceae > Viscum > Viscum album. The sequence continues at coordinate 1,704,305,077 of OY728122.1, forward strand.
TTATTAAATGTGCTCCCATTAAAATGAAAACCCATTTTAAACACATCATACCCATTAGTAATTCAATATAAAAATTTCACTAAGTAATGATTATGTGTTGTCATTCTCTTACTACTTAGCTATTTAGGTTAGTCATCTTCTCAATCATATCATATATGACTCTTGGATGGTTAATAAGGTAACTTCTTTCCCAATAAATCTCATGGATAAACTCAACACTGTAACACCCTGACTCCAAAAACCTAGAACTAGTGTTTACTTTATTACATTGGTATAATATACAAGGGATCTCACCATATAGGATCGATTGGTTTAACAGTCTTAGTAAACTTGATACATACATGATTCCTATATTAAATTGGAAATATAAAAACAAAAAATAGGAAACATTATTTCATTATTTATATTATTCAAAATATGATTCTTCATATCTTGAGGAAAGGAAGAAATATAAAGGGTGATCTAAGATACTTAGTAAGGGTTATATACAGTGGAAGATATCATGAGTAAATAAGGATAATCAATATGGTGGAGTGGATAATCAAAAAACATGTCATTTAATAAAAAACTTGAGTCCAATGAACATATATGGATAATATCAGCATATAAAACACACGGATAATTAAAAATGAATTATTAATAAAGGAAATTCATAATTATGTACATTCATTATGAAGGCCTCTTAACCAAGATATCATGAATCTTATCATCATGGCCTATCAGCCAAGACATCATTATTAATAAATGAGTAGGTGTAAACTAAATACCAACCTAATATGGTATTCATAGTATTTTTTCTCATGAGACATGTCAATGAATTAAGGGGATACCTATAATTAGGCCCTACCTATCAGTTTTACATCCTATTCATTCCACATATTTTGAATAATCAATACAATTCATTCTCAAAATGCCTTATAAGTCAACAATTATTCATATTGAATAAAGAATATAGAGCATCAATATTTCATCATTATAAACCATCTAGATAAAAGATAAAGATAGTATCATTGGATCATATCCCTGGTAATATCAATGCTATTTTTCATAGATGATATATTCTTTAAAATATTGTTGGATAATTTTTAGGAAAATACCCTTTTCATTTTTTAAATCACTTATTTAAAATCTAAAAAATTCCATAATATTAAGCAAAAAATTATTTAAAACTAAAATTAGAAACTTTTAAAGTAATATTAAAAGAAAATAGTATTCATGGCATCAGTAAAATATGTTCTTGTAGTGTACATTAAAATAAAGATTTTATTTACATCTTTAGTAAAAGTATTTCATTCGGAAAATGACAATAAGTTTCATTTTAAACATTTTTATAAAAATTAAATAAGGGTAAAATTAATTTAATTAATAATATTATAATATTAAAACATTCTTAATATTTTAAATAAAATATTAATATAGAAGAAAAGGTTCATCAACTAAAGAGGAAATAAGGATAGTTTTTATTAAAAACATTTTCTCGGTCATTTTAAGTAACAAAGAGAGGGGAAATTGTAATATTACTTGAAAATTATATAAATAACCATAATATAAGAAAATATAATGGGTTTATAAAATAATTATCATATAATTTTCCTCAATTAAAATTCAAAGATAAATAATCCCAATTAAATTGAGATTAAAACATAAATCTCTTACCTCAAGTTCGACTTGCCACATGAGTTCTTTGGACCTCCTATATAATATATTTAGATTTAATATAATTATATAAAAGAACCATATAAATAATTATAATATCATATATAATCCACTTATAACATTACAACACTCATTTATAAATAATTCCATATTAAAATCGTTGTTTTTTAGTGTTAAATGTTTCATTTTTTATGTAAGTTCTGATTAATAGGTTATAATCCTTACATCTTGAACATGGTTAAATCATATAAATAATGTTGATAATTATATAAATATATTATATATTCATTATATACATATTTAAAATAATCTATGAAATGAAAAATTGATCACATCGTTGCGTGGAGGCGGTGGTCCACACGTATGAACGAGCGAAGTTATCGTTTTTTTAATGGGTGGAAGGGTAAGAAGATTAATGATATATTATATTTAAAAAATAAAAATTAAGTTATAAATATCATATATATTCATTATTTAAATCTTTATAACTATCCAATTAAAGTTTTTATGAAAAATGAATGACACCGCTACGTGGAGATGGTAGGTCGTACGTATGCACAAGCGATGTTTTCATTTTTCATATGATGGAAAGGAGATGAATAAGGGTTTAACCACCAGAATAATAACATTTTAGTATATTTACAATGATTATGTAATTATATTATCATTTTTATAAAATATTTTAAGGTGTTCTAATAGTAAATAAAATGAAAATACTCGGTTAAGAACTATACTTCTTCTTCGAATAACCTCCTTTGGCTTACACCATAAGACTTCTAAGGTTGGTATTTTGATAAAACCAAAACTTATAGAACTTGGGGAGGGATTTTAGGAAATTATTTGGATAGGTATTGGATAAAATAATAGTCTCTTGAATTGTGAGGAAAAGAGGAGAGGTGGTGTCCTTTTATAAGGGGGAGAGGGAACAGTTGAAATTTTTCAAAATATTAAAATATATTATTGTATTACTCAATAAAAATGGCTTCAAAATAACTCATATTAAAAGTTTATAAGGTTAAGTTATAAATAAAACCAACCATTGGGGTTTAATTGAGTGATTTTTGTTATCTTGAAGACTTATACCTTTATTTTTAACCCTTTTTCCCATTTTACCCTTAAACGAGGTGATAAATATTTAACATGGTTACTATTTATTATGACCAAAAATTGAGTTAACGGTATTTCTTGATATTAATTAATTTTATTAAAAATATGGAAACCATTTTACATGATTCAAATCCTATAAGTGCTGGAAATTACATTTAACATAATTTCCCAAAACCCGACGAAAACCATTTTTAGAAAAGTGTTTGTTTTATGCATAAAAATAATTTTATGGAAAAATAAAATATAATTTTGAATACATAGAAGTTAATTAGATTTTTTGAAATAAAAATATAATTATTTTTCTTTAAAATTAAACCAAAACTGAAATTTCCCTTTTAAATACTTGATTAAAATAAAATAACTAAAAATAGTTTTTATTTGAACAAAAACATTACTTTGATTTTCAAAATGTTAAGAATATATTTCTAAGTTCAATATTGTATTTTTATATGAATTGTATTAATTATTTAATATATATTTTTTCAATAAAAAAGGTTTCATAAACCTTAAATTTATTCTTATATCATTATAATTTCATAGAAGTGGCAGTTTTGTAAAATTGGTATTTTTCACTATTCACCTAAAAATCAACTATTTCTGAAAAATATAAAAAATTAATCCTAATATAATTTTGACATTATGTATTAAAAAATAAAATTTATTTATTCAAATTAAATTTATAAAATTTTTAAATTTAGTTTTTAATCACATTCTTAGTTAAATCTAGTTGCATTATGTTATAGTTTTTTAGAAATAAAATCTTACTTACTATAATTGAATCTTGGGCATTAAATTCTTCCCTACATTAAAATTTAATCCTATAAATTTATCTAATGACACCTCATGTAAATATTTAGATATTTCTTCATCATAAATTCTTTAGGTTCCCACATTTTTTATTCTATTTTATAATTTCTCTAAATCACCTTTACCAATCAATTCGTCTAATTTCAAAACACTTGTTCTATAGTGTCAAGAATTTGGATAGGATATTCATATTAATATACATTAGGTTCCAATTATATATCCTATAAGGTGATCACATGTGATGGTTCTGTCCTGAAATTCCTCAATAAAGATACATGGAATACATCATGAACTTTAGAGAGGCTAGGTGGCATTTCCAAACAGTAATCCACAACTCCAATTATTTCCAAAATTTCAAAAGGCTTGATATACCTTGGACTTAGTTTCCCTTTATTTTTTAACCTTATAACACCCTTATAGGTATATATTTTCAAGAAAACATGGTCTCCCACTTTAAATTTCAAGTCCTTCCTTTATTTATCTATATATCTCTTTTTCCATCTTTGAGCTACCTTGATATGACTCTGAATAGTTCTCACTTTCATCATTTTATCCTCAATATGTTCTATACCTAAAATCTTCCTTTAAACAATTTCATCCCAAAAAAAATTGTATGGAATATTTTCCCATACAATTATACGATGTCGTTTGAATGATCAAATGGAAGATATTATTAAATGAAAATTACAAAAAAGGTCAATACTGATCCCACAAACCTTGAAAGTCAAGTGACCATGACCTCAACATGTATTCCAATGCCTAAATAGTTCTTTTATACTATTCATCTATTTAATGATGATAAGCAGTTCTCAAATGTATCTTGGTGCTGAGATCCTTTTTAAAACACTTCCAGAATTTTGATGTAAATCATACGTCATGATCAAATACAATCGAAATTGGTCCACTATGATGTCTCAAAAATTTATTGATATAGAGTTTCATGAGGTGATCAAGAGGTAAATCTTCCCTTATAAAAATAAAATTTTAATACTTCCTAACATGATCATTAATAACCCATATAGAATCATTATTTTTGAGTATTTAGAAATATATTGATAAAGTTCATGGTAATATTATCCTATTTCCACACAAGAATGGGTAAAGGTTGAATAAATCCCTTAGGATGTTGTCTCTTAGAATTTACCTATTTACAAACCAATCATATTTATACATAGACTTCAATTTTCCATTTCATATTATCCAACCAAAAAAGTTTCTTCAGATCCTAATACATTTTAGTTCTACTATGGTTTATAGAGAAATTTGAGATATGAGATTCATCCAATAATTATATTTTTAACTCAGGTATAGATAGAACACATAACCTATTTCTGAATTTCAGAACACCATCTTCATAAACAAAATCCACCAATTTTCCATCATTAACAGCTTTAATTTTCTTTTATAAGTTCTTGTCATTTAGCTGGGAACATTTAATCTTTTCTAACATGGATGGTTTGAAAATTATTTTGAAAAGAAGTGGTGTTTCCCCTTTCCTAATAATTCACATATCCAACTTTACTAAGTCCTTTAATATAGAATACTTTTCGATCCTCATCTTATTCAAATTCTATGATCTTTCCTACTCAATGCATCATCTACCTTATTAGACTTCTCATGGTGGTAGTGTATCGAAAGATAATAATCCTTGAGTAGCTCTAGCCATCTCATTTACCTCATGTTGAGTTCATTTTGTTAAAAGGTGTATTTAAAACTTTTGTGATCTATATTTATTTCACATCTTTCACCATAAAGGTAATGCCTCTATATCTTCAATGAAAATATTATGAATTCCAACTCTAGATCATGGGTTGTATAATTATATTAATGAATCTCTTATTTCCTTGAATCATAGGAAATTAATCTATCATTATTCATAAGGACTCATCTATGTCCCTTATTTGATACATAACTATATATCAAAAATTCATCCCTTACCAATGGTAAATTTAATACTTGTGCATTGAAAAATCTTCTCTTTAATTGTTCAAAACTTTATTTACATTCTTCTGACCATATGAACTTAAACCCTTTACATTTTAACTTGATTGGTGGGTTATCTAATCGATTAAAACTTTTAAAAAATCATCAATAGTAACCTATTAATCCAAGGAAAATATGTACCTTAGTAATATTTTTTTCATTGGTTATTCCATCACTACCTTTATCTTTGAAGGATCAAATGATATTCCATCTTTAGACACAATATGACCAATAAAAGAAACTTCCTAAATCCTGAATTCATATTTTATAATTTTCTAAATAAATTATTTTCTATAAGAGTATTAAGAATGATTTGAAAATGGATCTTATGCTCATAATAGTTTTTATATTATATCAATATATCATTAATAAATACCACAAAAAAATATTGAGATAATCCTTGAATAATTTATTCATCATATCCATAAAAATAGAGGGTGAATTAGTCAATCCAAAGGGAATCACTATAAATTCATAATAACCATAACTCATTAAAAATGTTTTCTTTGAAATATCCCTCTTCTTTAATTATAGTCGATGATACCCAAAATGAAGATAAATCTTCGAAAAATATTGATCTCCTTGAAATTTATTGAAAAAGTCATTAATATTAGGTAGAGGATACTTGTTCTTTATGGTAATGGAATTGATTTCCCTATAATCGATGCACAACCTCATAGTCCCATATTTTATCTTAACAAAAAGAATAGGGGATCCCCATGGTGAAACACTATACCATATAAACACATTATCATAAAAAATCTACAATTATTTATTCAATTCCACTAATTTTACTATGCTCATCTTGTAGGGAGTCTTAGATATAGGCTTTGCATCAAAGCTGAGATCAATGGAAAAATCAACTTCCTGCTCAAGTGTATGTCCTTGTTTTTATTTAGTAAATTCATCAATGTATTCCTCCAAAATAGTTAGATACTCTATTCTTAGGATACCTTTATCATTCATAGGTAGTGTCAACAATTATTCTCCAATAATTTCATTAAGGAGAAATACTAGAGGTAGATCCAGACATGATTCATATGATTTAGTATCTCCTCTTAAGATAAGGGATTCCACATCTCCATCACTAATCATAATCTCATTCTCTTGGTAATAAATTTTTGAATTATAATTTTAAATAAAATCCATACTAAGGATTATATCAAAGGAAACCATGGGAATAATAATAAAGTTTGAAAATAGGGTATGTTTATGTGTCATAATGGGAACTAACTGACACATACTTATTGTAATAATATTTCCACTAGGAGTCTTGATTGAAAGCTCACTTCTTAAGGTTTTAAGGAAATATATAATTTTCATAGAAAATGTGGAAGATATAATAGAGTACAAAGATCTAGAATCAAATAAATCATTAGCTAAATTTTAGGTTATGATCAAATTATCTACCACTACATCTTTGAGAACTTCAACCTCAACTATAGTAATAAAATAAGCTTGTCATTCACCCCTTGGCCTCTTATGTGGGAGGTTCCCTTTACACTTAGGACATTGGTTTGAATAGTGTCCCTTCTCTTTATGGTTAAAGCACTGGATAGCATTGGTTTATTTCTTTACCTTACATTCAAGAGCCTTATAAACCCTTTCTCCACACATGAAACAAACTCATGTTTCCATTAATCAAGTGACTAGGTGTTTCTTTCCACAATTATCACATGTTAGAAATCTCATCCTCCCTTTATTATTCTTTAAAACATTTATTTTTTCATGGTTCTCATACAAACTCTTCTTTTCTTGATTTTAATCAAAGATATAAGACCTTGAAAAAAAATTATTCTTGATGGAACTTAATACTATATCATAATATGATAAAAATGTTTTAGAAACCATTTCCCTTTGGAGACTCATCTTATGCCCATCAAATGAATGGTCAATATTTTTTTCTAGATTGTGCATGTAGTTTGAATAATGCCTATCTAATATTGTAAAGTTATATTCATACTCTATAATAATTTATTATTCCTTGTATATTATAGTGAGGAACTTCCTATCCATTTTATCTCATTGGCCAACGAGCCCGTACCCGAGTGGTAAGGGCTCCTGCTTGGCATCCAAGATACCCAGGTTCAAAACTGGGTGGAGGTGAATTTTAGGGTACTGTAGCAGTACTGTAGCAGGTACTGTTCAGTACTGTAGCAGCCGGAACTATTCACCCGATTTGGGCCTTCGGGCCACCGGTTTGGGCCTACAGGTCTCCAAGGACTTCAGGTCATCAAAGGTCTTCGGGACTGAGGGCCTTTGGGCCACAAAGACCCTGGATTAGCCCAGTTCACATAGAGCAGGCCCTAGATGAGTATCAGAGCAACAAGACTAGCAGTCACTAGAAACAGAGCTACCGTATTGGAAGAATGAAAGGGTATGGAAACCGCTATCAGGACCGGGCACCGTGCAACTTTTTACGGGGTAGTGCTAGCCGATCAGCAATGCAAGGTAGGGATCTAGGTGATCAATGATGCAGAAGATAGGGGAGGGGTAGTTCCTGTGGATTGGGATTATGGGTCATGTATTGGGCATAGTATGCCTCTGGGCCTTCGGGTCATGTATTGTGAGTCATGTCGGGCCTTGTGCCTTGGGCCTACGGGTCATGTACGGGTTCCCCTTCATCCCTTAAAAGGTGTATTATCTATAATAAAATAAAAAAAAGAAGGCCTTCAGGCCATTTGGGAATTTTATCTCATTGTTCCTAAGGAAAGTATTTCTCAAATAATATCACTTTAAAAATTATTGATTGCATAATTTTTATTTCATCAACCTCTTTATCATTATGGATCGATGACCACCATTGATTATAACTTCCTTTCAAGTAATACATAGACAGAATAACCTTTTCAATTTTATTACTTCGTAAATCCATGAATATATTTTTTAGGGAATTAATTAAATATTCATCTACCAATGGATTATTAGTTCCATTAAACTACAGAATCTTGTGTCCTATGAAGTGATCCAACATAGGTGAATCACATAGTGGAACAACAAGTTTCTCTATACGAGTAAGGATATTCATCATAATTGAATTCATCTACCCTAATATGGATATGGTATGCTCAGTTCCAATACCATATGTATTGGAATTCTCAATAGGGAAATCCCTACATTGACTATGGGTGTTGATTCTCATTCTTCCATTAGGAACCATCTCTAAACAGTGGTACACACTGAGTTAGATCATAATCATCATGATTATTAATCCATAAAATAAATATCCCTGTAATGGTAAAAGTTATCAAATACCCTAAGGGATTATCATAATTTTCATGTTATCTATGATCATTTAAAATCTAGTTATCAAGGTTCCTACTAAACTTTCTCTAATTCCAACTATAACACCCAGACTCTAGAAACCCAAATTTAGGGTTTAATTTATTAAATTGGTACAAAATACAAGGGATTTCACCCTGAAGGTTCGATCAGTTTAGCAATCTTAATAAACTAGATACATATATGATTCTCATATTACATTGGAAATACAAAAAGATAGCATAGGAAAAATTATTTTATACTTGATATCATTCTTCATATCCTAGGGAAAGGAAAAAAAATAAATGGTGAGCTCATATGCTCAGTAATGGTTATATATAGCAGAAGATGTAATGAGTAAATAAGGAATAATCAATATAGCAGAGTGGATAATCAAAACACATGTCATTCAATCAAAAAATTAATTTCAATGAACAATCATGAATAATATCAACATAGAAAACACATGGATAATTAAAAATAAGTTCTTAATAAAGGACATTCATAATTCTATACATTCGTGATCAAGGAATCTCAACTAAGATATCATGAATCTTACCATCATAGAGTCTCAACCAAGACATCATTTTTAAAAAATGAGTTGGTTTAAAACAAATACCCATTTAATGTATCATGCCTGTTCTTTTGTCTCATGATACCTTTTGATGCATTGAGGGGATATTTAAAACAAATTCTCACCCATCACTTTCATTTCCTAGTCATTCCTCATATTTTTAATGATCAATACGATTCATTCTCAAAATTCCTTATAATTCAACAATTATTCATATTGAATAAAAAATATGGAACATTGATATTTCATCATCATAAACCATCCCTATAAAGGATAAATATAGTATCATTAGATAATTTCCCCAGTAAAATCAATCGGTATATTCATAAAATATAAATCCTTTACAAGATCATTCGATCATTTCTTGAGAAAATACCCTTTTCATTTTTGAAATCACTTATTTAAAATATAAAAATATACAGAATGTTAAGAAAAATATTCTTTGAAAATAACTATAGAAACTTTTAAAGGATGCTTCAAATTAAATATTAATCATGATGGTGGTAAAATTCATTTATTTAGTGTATGTTAAAACAAAGATTTCATTCACACCTTTGGTCAAAGGTACCTCATTCATAAAATGAAAAGAATACCCCTTTTAAACCTTTTTATAGAAAGTAAATATGGGTAAAAATGAATTTAATCAATCATTTGATAATATTAAAACATTCTTTAAAATATTTTAAATAAAATATGGACATGGAAAAAAAATCAGCCATAGAGGAAATAAGGTTGGTTTTTCTTAAAAAAAATCATGATCACTTTAAGTACCAAAGAGAGTAAAATGGTGTTATTAGTTGAAAATTATATAAATAAATAGTTGATAATAAAAGATATTGGTTTTATTATATAAGTATCATATAATTTTCCTTGATGTAAATTCAAGTGTAAACAATCCCGATTAAAATGAGATTGGAACAAAAAATATTTACCTCAAGTTTGAATTGACTTGTAAGTAATTTTAACCTCATGTATAATAAATTTAGATTTATTTTAATTATATATCAGAACCATAGAAATACTTATAATATTATATATGATCCACTTATAATATTTCAACACATGTTTGTTAATAATTCCTTTTTAAAATCATCGTTTATGGATGCTACTTGTTTCATTTTTCATGTAAGTTTTGATTCAGTGGTTATAGTCCTTGAAACTTGATAGTGGTTACATCATCTCTAGAATTTTAATAATTATTTAAATATAATATATATTCATTATATACATATTTATAATAATCCATTAAATATGGACATGAAAAATGGATCACATCACTTTATGGAGGTGGTAGTCCGTACGCACGCATTAGTGATGTTATCATTTTTAACGGGTGTAAGGGTAAGAAGTTAAATGATATATTATATTTAAATAATCATAATTATGTTAAAGATATAATATATATTAATTATTTACATTTTTATAATCATTCAAGTAAAATGGTGATGAGAAATGAATTACACCTCTACGTAGAGACGGTAGGTCGTATGTATGCACGAGCGATGTTTTAGTTTTCTATAGGATGGAAAGGAGATGAATAAGGGTTGTGACACCAGAATAATAACATTTAGGTATATGGAAGATAATTATTTAATTATATGATAATATTTATATTATATTTAAAGGTCTTATAAGAGTAAATAAAATTAAAACAGTTGGTTAAGAACTATACCTCTTCTTCGTACAACCTCCTTTGGATTACACCTTAAGCCTTCTAAGGTTAGTGTTTTGATAAAACTAGAACTTATAGGACTTGGGGAGGGATTTTAGTAAATTATTTGGTTAGGTATTAACTAAAATAAGAGTCTATTTAATTGTGAGGAATAGAGGATATGTGGTTTCCTTTTATAAAGGGGGAGAGGACACACTTTGAATTTTTCAAAAGATCAAAATATATTACTATCTTAATCAATCCAAATGGATCAAAAATGACTTATATATGGATTTTATAAGGTTAAGTTATAAATAAAACCAAAAAAGGGGGTTTAATCAAGGGTTTTTTATCTTGAATCCTTATCCTCTTATTTTTAACCCTTTTAACCCATTTTACCCTTAACTGAGGTGATAAATATTTATCATGGTTACTATTCATTATGAAAAAAAATAAAGTGGACCTTATTACCTAATATTAACTATTTTTATTATAAATAAGGAATTTATTTTACAATATTCAACTCTTATAATTGGTATAAATTACTTTTAATATAAGTTTACAAAACAAGATAAAAACTGTTTTTAGAAAAGTGTTTTTTAAGCATAAAAATGATTTTACAACAAAATAAAGTAAAATATTGATTCTAATGGAATTAATTGGATTATTTCAAATAAAATATATATTTTTTCTTTAAAACCATACCAAAACCTAAAATCACATTGTAAATAATTGATTAAAATAAAAGAACTAAAAATAGTTTTTATTTTAACAAAAACATTGCTTAGATTTCCAAAAATGTTAAGCATGTATTTCTAAGTTTAACATTGTATTTTTATTTGAATTATATTAATTATTTAATATAATTTTGGTCTAGAAAAAAAATTTCATAAACCTTCAATTTATTATTATATCATTATAAGGTCATAAAAGTGACATTTTTGTAAAATCAGTATTTTTCACTATTCACATGAAAATCAACTATTTATGAAAAATCTAAAAAATTCATCCTAAGATAATTTTGAAATGATAATTTCAAAAATGAGATTAATTAATTCATATTAAATTTATAAAATATTTAAATTTAGGTTTTAATAACATTATTATTTAAATTTATGTGCATTATGATATAGTTTCTCTAGAAATAAAAGCTTACTTACTATAATTGAATCTTGGGTGTTAAAAAATTTATTCCAATAGTATCATTCACAAGGGTTTTCCAAATAAGTGTAACCTTCAGAAAATTAAAAAAAACAAACACTTAATCCTAATAGGGTTACTCATTGCTTATCTTCCTTACACAATATAATCTAGGGACACTCAGCTTTAGCAAGAACCTATATGTTGGGTAATCAAGGTCTTGAAAAGTGTTTTCTTATAAAGGAATCCAAAACTCATAATTTTTTAGTGGGATTTATTATCTCAAAATTTTATATCATGTTTTATCTTTACATGTATGTATGATTATAATGATTTAGTTTTTGAATCTTTATCCCTTCCATTAAATATGTTCAAGAAATATTGATGTGTAACTCTTTACATAACTTATATCTTGTATTACTAACCCAAATTAAAATATAAATATATTCACAGATATTTAAATGAATAACATGTATAAGGTACATAAAACCCTTTCATATAAATTCTTATAATCATATGAAAATAATAATACCCTTAAGAGTAAGCATGGAACAGTAGGTAACCAACCCACAACTTTTATAGATAGGGAATAAGCCTCTAATTTAGTAAATAATCCAATCCAAATTACATATACTCATGGTTATTTACTCAAGAGTGACCTCAATTCCATCAAAATTATAAAAACTAATGTATATAAACTATGAGTAATGCAATATTTTAAACTAATACAAGCCAAATTCAAGGTAGAAGAAAACTAAATTGATTATCATATCTAGCATGTAACTCCTTAAATGCATGTAGGATAATTTATATAAGTTTTTTAAATACTTTTAAACTAAATCATACATCACAATTCACAATATAATAATTATATTCATGAATAATAAATCATGGGATAAACTAAATACATAAATAATTCATAAATTTAGATATGATATAAAAATTTATGAGAAATCCATAAATAATTTATAATAATATATAATTTTTGAATATATAAACATAAAAAATCACTTTTATCGAATATAAACTTTTCATGTTATCAATTACATGGTTTAAATATGAACATTTTCATATTTTATAAATGTTAAAATAACTTGTCACTATGGCATAGTGCATGTCGTTTTGGTCTTATAGATATACCATAAATAACAACCATTTAGGAATTTTTTTGAGGATTCCATTTTGGGGACACAAGTTGTTTTAGGTAGAATTCATTTTGTTCATGTCATTTTAGAGAATAATAATCGTTTTGGAAATGTTTTTTGCCTTAGTCTTACCATTTTGGTCATTCTGTTTTAAATAATTTTATGGCATGGTGATATCAGTTATGTTATTGTGGTCTTACAGAATCAAATTCCATACAAACCATGTCCATTTCTAAAAAAACTTTAAAATTTACACTATGTTGTGGTATGTTATCATGGTAAAGGCCACTACTATATATTAATCACCAGAACACAACATAGAGAAACTAAAAACAATTCTTTATTTTTATTAAAAAACATAATGGTTATTTTGGATTGAAATATGGTGTGGTCTCACAACCATTTATGAGAGTACACCCAGTATTCCCAAAGTTAATGTCATGGTTTAGAGGAAAAAAATAACTAAAATGGGCATTTTACAATGGGTTATGTCATAGTTTGTGGAAGACTCATTTTCCAATTTCACCATCTAATGATAATTTAACCCAATCATGATGGAGGAAGTTTCGATGTCACTGAATGGTTTTGGTGGGGATAACACCACTAGTGTAATAATATATTTTAACATCAGTTTTTTGGGTTTTAACATAGGTTTTTCAGCCGATGTAAATGCAATAAACATTTTAAGTATTTTTTTAATTTCATTTATACAAATTGCTGAAAAATATTTATTTTGACTAACTTTTAAGGCTTTAAATGTTGATTATTTTGATAGAAAGTGTCCAAATTCACTCATAATGGTGGTTATATAAATAAAAAAATTATAGGTCCCTTTTGATGTCGGTTATCAATATAAATGATGTCCAAATCCTGCCATTTGACATCAGTTATTTTGGTAACAAACCTCTAAAGTGAACTATAATGTCATTTATTTTGATAACTGATGTCAAAAGTGACCTATAACATAATTTATTTATATAATTTGAATTATAGGTGTTGGTATCATGACTATATTCTAATTAAACCAATAGAAGATGTCCACTAGAACTTACTATGTAGAAATAAAGAACTAATTTGATTTCATGTTATGGTGTTTGGAACTTAGAAGACACGATGCACCTAAATCCCTATATCATAATGAAAAAATGACCTGAATGAACACATATAAGAATTAATATAAGTCAACAATTGAAAGAATGAAAGATAAAAGAACAACATAAATTTATGTGGTTCGAAAGTGATTCCTACTCCATGACAGAAATGCTACTTTTCTTTGATTAATGAAATAGAATATTATTATAATGGATTCCAATTAAAATCATAAGATATTTAACTCTACTAAATAGTACATCCCAACTCATTCAAATGGTATTCTCTACCTCCCAATATTCACAAGGAGAATTCCACTAAATCTGATCTCTATAGAAAACCCTATGTTCGGTCAAAGACATACATCGCCATAACTCTATCCTCTAATATATAGTACTTTATTCTGAATATCTCATGAAGGGAACCTTATATAACATCCTAAATAATAATGCATATTACCTTTTACAAAAAACCACAAAGGGGAAAAATTACATACTCTCCATTAGGAAAAACCTTACGCAAGACCTTTGTGTTCCCACTCGACCTTCAATTCAAGTTGAGGGCTAACATACGATTAACATCTTCTAGATACACTTTTTGGTTTTCATAACTTCTGGTCATCCTATATCCAGATGTCTGGAACTCTTTGTTACTACTACCACCTCATTATTTTATTCACCAGAAGTTCTAACTCTTAGTCCAGAAAATGTTTTTCATAGCTAATCCTAACAATATCCCACTTGAGAATCATTTTATAGGATTCACTACTAAATATCATCAAACCTATTTTGATACTCAAACTTCCTTTATAGTGACATGGTTTCCCCATCATGATTATATCATACTATACCAAATAAGGCATAAAAATACCTCAGCATGTACCAAATTATGACATTAATTAGCATATATAATGGATTTCAAGCCCCTTTTATTTTCCATAGATCTCGTGCTCCATCCTCCAACAAATTTCAGATGAATTTATACTTCAGATGAATGTACTTTTTTTTGGAATAAAATGTTTAATTTTTAACCAATGATTCACACTTTTTAAATAAAAAATTTCATCCAATAATATTTCCTTATTCTAAGATATTATAATATACCCTTTAGCAAGATCAGATCTTCCATGACTTCTGTTAATGTAACATACTCTACTTATATTATCGAGAGTGAAACTATTGGTTTAATCATTGACATGCAGCTTATAGTCGTTCCTCCAAAAGTAATCATGTATATGATGGTTCTATTATGAGTGCATGAATCTCCCCCAAATTTAGATCTAGAAAACCCCTTAAATTAATAATCCATTTAAAAGAAAAATTTTGATCTTTTGGAACCATTGAAGTATCAAACAATCCACTTCACAACCTCCCAATGTTATCTTTAGGGCTTTGATGTATATATGTTAATTACTCCCACTGCTTTCCCAATGTCCAGTTGAGTACAAACCATGACATGTATCGGGATTCTAATTTTCAATTAATATTGAATCTTTTCCATGTACTCCACCTCATCTTCTATTTGTGGTTCCTTATCCTTGATCAATTTTAAATTTCTAGCCAGGGGTGTGGTCATAGGTTTCGCCTTGCTCATACTGAAGTGTTATACCGCCTTTAGAATATAATCCAATTGAGTCAGGTATAAAGTACCAGATCTTAAGTTACTCACAATCTATATCCCTAATATCTATTTATCTATATAGAGATACTTTATCTTGAAACACCTGAACAATTCAATCTTAATCTCATCAAACTTTTCCTTTACTAGATTGAAAATAAGCATGTCATCAACATAGAGAAGTGGTACGATGAAGTTCCCATCATTAAATACCTTCTATTAATAAAAATGGATAAAATTACTCTATATGAACTTTTTCTACATAAAGGATTCATTAAACTTATTATTCCACTACCTTGGTGCCTTATTCAAAATGTAAAGGCTTAGTTTCATCTTGAACACAAGGTCCTGGTTCTGATGATCCATAAAACTAGTCAGATTATCCATGTATATGTCTTCATCTGACTCCCTATAGAGGACCATTGTCTTCACATCCAATTGTCCCAAATTTAATCCCTACATGGAAACCACACTTAGTACCATTCGGATAGTCATATGTTCAACTACTGATGAAAATATCTTAGAGAAATCAATGCCTTCCATTTATTAAAAAACCTTTACGACTAGTCATGATTGTACCTTTTTCTACCATCTTATTCCTCCTTAATCTGATTCACCCATTTGTTATGAAGGATTTTCTTCTTAATAGGCCTTCTCATTATCTCTCATGCTATGAACACATGGATGGAATCAATATCATACCCTATCAATAACTCTCATTTATTCAATCCATTCATAATTTGGGCCTCTTCTAGGATCTCAATATCTCTATCATCTATGAGTAGAAAGTAATATAGATCACTCTCATACCTATGCACTTAGAACCTTACTCTGGTAGACTGATGTAACTCCCTTTATGGATCAGATCATTTTATTATTGAAAATTTTAGATATATATATATATATTAGAGTACTTTCTTATGAAACTCCACCTCGATCTTCTATGGTCCTATAGATTTCTAGTACTTTCATCCTTAGAAACACCATCAGAACTTGACTCTCATATATTGTAACATCTGAATAGTTTGGTGTTCCTAGTACTAACATACTTCTTGAATTATCTATAGAATCAATAACCTATGAATGTCCATTAAATTAAACTTTGGTCTTGGTGATACGTTTCTCTCATCAAGATTCTTATATAAGTTTTCATCCTTCCAGGATATCTCTTCATTGAAGTCAAAATTTTAACTTCTAATAATCTTATGAGGATTTTTATCCCAGAGTTGAAAACCAAATTATTTATCATTATATCCAAAAAATTAACACTCTAAAGACTTATCTTCAAGATTATCCTTCTCATTGGTATCAATTTGGGCATAGGAGAGTAAGCTAGAGACTTTGAGATGGTTGAAGTCAAACTTCCTTCTGAAAAATTAGACCTATGGTATTTCCTTCCCTAATAGAGAAGAGGGACTTTTTTATCAAGTACGTATCACAATTAATTACCTTCACCCAAAATATATTGGGGATCCCCACATGAATTCCCATACTCCTTTCCTTTTCAACTAGTGTCTGATTTATCCTCTTTGCAACTTTGATATTTTTTAGATTACATATTATGGTCTTCTCAAACCTTATTCCCTTATACTAGTGAAACCTTTGGAACCCATTTCTTTTTTACACCCTATAAATATAAGACCATAGGAACTTAAGCTTAAAACTAGTCTCATTTTCCACCATGCATCTCCATCAAATGAAGATTCTGAACAACTCAGACTTGTAGTTAAGAAAGTAAACTCAAAATTTCTACGTCGCATCATCAATGAAGGTTTCAAAAAATAATGACCCTCCATGAGAGGTAATTATAACTAGCCCCCATACATCCATATAAACCAATTATAAATTATGGTTCTTTGGTGATTTACTATCTGATTGGAAGGAAACCTTCTGTTGATTTCCAAATATACTATTTTCTCATTTCTCATACTCTATGCATCTTATCTTTAGCATAATTTTAGTGGTGAGGATATCCATACCTTTATCATTTAAGTGACCCTTATAATCATGCCATGACTTTTTGGAAGATACTTATTCAGTATGCATTTCACCTTATAATAATCTCGTGAGGTATAACATCCCATCCTTCATTCATTTGGCCACAGCCACATAACCATGTGAAATTTTACATGCACTATCCATGGATGTTTTAAAAAAACATACATCATCTATTTTTTTAAGAAAAATTAAGTTATTACTTAATCCCGATATGTATCACATTCCCTTAATTCCAACATAATTATATTCCTTGTCTGATTAGATATGTCATCCTTTCCTACAATATTGAGATCTTTCTCATCCACAAGATGAATATTACTATATATTTTTAAAGTATATTTATTCAGACTTCCACACTTGGATGTTAAGTGAAATGAATCCCCAGGATCTATAACCAAGACTCGAGAAAACTAGTGGCACTCAATAATAGAACACTCTTATATTCTAATACAAAATTCACATGTCCACTTGTAGAAGTGCATCTTCCAAAATTCACTCTCCAACCATTAGAATTATTCCTCAGGTGACCTTTCTTCCCAAAATCCCAAAACATGGGACCACCTTCCCCTAAACTACTCTTACTCCAGCTTATTCTTCCTTTCCCTTTTATTTTACCTTTTCATGTTGTGTAATTCCCCCTTCCTTTCAAGTTTTATAAATTTTTAGAAAATTGATGGATCTCCATCCAATGAAGTTCTTCATTCAATATCATCTATCTAATGTTCACAAACACCAAGTCAATATTTCTACTTATTTTTTCACTATGAATAATATCACATCCCAGGATTTATGGAGTGATGAAAGCACTAATAGAACCCATTCTAGATCTCAAAAGTTCAATTTCACTAACTCCAACTGAATTCAGAACATATTTGAGTAATTGATATGATTTTTTGCTGGTTTACCTTCAAAAATACTCATACCAAACAATCTCCACAAAAGGAAGATCGTATTCATTACAGTTGGCTTCTCATATATTTTAGTGAGAGTCTTCATAACTTTCAATATGGTTTTCACTTACTGAATATTATAAGCCATATTCTAGGATAATTACATGTGAATCAACCCTAATGCTTTCTTATCTAATATCTCTCATTCCTCCTTTATCTCTTCCATCTCGGTACTCATCAATGGAATATAAAGGTCCATTTATATTCTGTAAATTCTAAAATTTATGTCATCAAACTTCTCCACCTAGACATTACTTTCAACCAATGAAATTTCTCCAGAGATTAATGAACTACTACTAAATTCTAGAACACATAATAGGGATCAGAAATTGTTTACTGAAAAATATCCTACAAGTTAAAGGAAAGAATGACACTACTGAACCGAGCTTTGAAATACCTTCACCATGGTCTGATCATCTAAAACTCCAACCCAAGAATTAATACCACTTGTTGAGATCAGGGATATATTTCAATTATACCACTAGAAGATATCCACTGAAACTTACTTGGTGTAAAAAAAGTGATGCAAGATCATGCTATGGTGTCCAGAACTTATAATATATGTTATACAAAAAACATCACACCACAACACAAAAATGATCTAAATGAACACAAATAAGAATTATTGGAAGATGATAATCAAAATAATTTAAGACAAAATAAAAACACAATTTAAAGTGGTTTGAATGTGAGTCATAATCCATGAGGGGAACACTGTTTTATTTTATTAACGAAATAGAATATGATTACAATGGCTTCTAGTTCAAATCATAAGTGATTTCACTCAACTAAATAGTAGATTCCACCTGGTGCATTTGATAGTCATTTCCTCTTAGACTTTGTGGGGAGAAGTCAACCTAATCTAATCTCAACTAAAAACCCTTTATCCAGTCAAAGACTTACACCACCTCAATTACATTATCTGGTATACAGTGATCACTTTTGAATCTCATAGGAAGGAAACCTTACATAAAATATTGAAGAATCATAAATATTCCCTTTACTATAAAACTTTCAAGGGGAAAACTTATATACTCTCCATTGGGAAAACAGTTGTGAGTGTCCTTTGTGTTCCACTCCACATTCAGTTTGAGTTGAATTCTAACATTTGATTGACATCTTCTGATATTACCTTCCATTCTGTGTAACTTTTAGTCATTATGCATCCAGATGTATGGACCTCATTGTTGCTATTACCTCCATCACAATCCAAGCCCACAGAAGTTATTCTTCCAAAACTTATCCTTCTAAAAGTTTTAATTCCTATCCCTAAAAATGGTTTGCACATCCGAGACTAATAATAAGTGTATTTCAACATTGTATATCAAAATAATTGACATCTAATGATGTAAATTTTTTATATTTCAATGCACATAACTCACTTAGAATAAAAAATAAGAAATAAAGACTAGAAAATTGCAGAAATAAAAAAAATAAAGGGAGACTCTTCTCCTTTATTGTGGTGGTGTCCTATGAATATAAAAATAATTTACTAATATTCATTTTCTTTGCAAGGAAGAAATCATGATGCATTTTTAACTTCTCTTAGTAACTCTTATGTAGAAGATATTTCATTTCTACTCGATATAATGAATTCATATTCATCAAAAAAAGACAAATCATCAAAAGTATACATCTATGAAGTAAAAAATAATCAAAAAACTAAATAATTAAAGAATAATTATAAATATCATGTCAGAATATTTTAATGGAGAAGTGGTGGAAAAATGAAGCACTATAATTATGAAGCATTGGAAAAATGATGAAGGAGTATATCAAGAATGTAAAAAGAGGGGGAATAAAAATTTATATAATTTATTGGAAAAATTATTCCCATGATATGATAATTTTATAGGAGGGAAGATAAAAATTGAAAGGGCATGTAGTGAAAAAATTGAAACATAGCTAGTGCACTATAAAATTTTACTTTTGACATTGTTTATTCATATAACTGAAATCAAAACTCAAGTCTTTAACATCGATTATATATTAACCATCATTAAAAAGGATTTTTAAAATTGAATATATATTAACCAACATTAAACCCACCGCAACCGGGTTTTTAACATTTGTTGTATGAGTAATTGATGTTAAAACTCTTTTTAAAATTGATTAATATATAACTTATGTTAAAATCCTGATATGAATTCTATTTTTTTACTAGTGTACTTATCCAAAGGATGAAAAATAATAACTAAAACCTAACCACACAAAATATTTCCATATGAATTGGATTGAATAATATGAAAGAATAATGAATTGTATACCTTGTTCTCTATTGATCCGGATCATCCACACGATTTAGATAAGGATAATTGAGAAGAAATTGAAAGGATCCTTCATCATAGGGAGTCCATGGATTTCATGAATCTCCTGATTCTTGAGAATAATTCTTTCTTCCTCATGGTTTTCTAGAAACTTGAGTTTAAAGATAAAAAGAAAGATATAGAGTTAGAGATAGAGTTTTTTTAAGGAGTTTCTATGATAGAATCACACCCCTTTTTTCCAAGGATTAACCCTATTTATATATCCAACCTAATACTCTATTTTTAATTCTAACATTCAACTATATTGATGTGTCATTTCTATGACACTAAAACATTACAACCCCTTGCAACTTAAAACTCAATTTTCTTAATAATCATTTAATATATAAATGGGTATTGTGAATGTTAAAACTCACATAACCATAATTATATAATTATTGAAGCTAAAAAGGATAAAATGGAGTGGGGAAGGTGGTAAATCTATACATTATCAAATAACATATGAAATATCATGAAAATTACTATGATATAGTGACTTTAACTATGTCATGAATCACCCTAGAAGAGACTATGACATGGTACAATCAATTATGTAATGGTATTGTAATTTAATGCATATCATGTTGGTTTTATGGCCACCATCTAATAAAACCACTGGATGGTATGTCTATCAAAACTTTCCACATGGAACAAAGTCTCTGAATGATAATGCATGCTATGGTGTCTGGAGATTGGAAGAAAAGCACACCTAAGACACCAAACCACAACACAAAACCACTGGATGAGATAACATGAAAGGATATCAAAAAATTTGATTGAGGAAAAACATAGAGGAACAAAAAACATAGATTTATGTGTTTGAGACTTGTATCCTAATCCATGGGGGTAATTATACTTTTCATGTATTCAATATAATTATAGGATGATTAAAATTCATAGTACATCCCAAATAGATGAACCATCCCACTATAAATTGTAGGATCTATCCAGTGTCCTTTGTATTATACACCATCTAATCATCATGGAATGGATCCCACTTAATCATATCTTTATAGATGAACCCTATACTTGGTAGAAGACTTCCACCACCTCAACTGGATCTATCTATGTACTGTTCCCACTTATATATATCTCACGAGATAAATCCATCTCAAATTTTCTTTTTTTTTTCTTGCATTGATTCTATAGCATCCCGTCTTTTTATAACATAACTTTCATTTCATTACACGGAACTGAGGATCGTTAAGGTTTAGTGTCTTGGAAACAAGGGTCATAATACATAAAAAAACATAAAACATTCTTCTTAAACACTTTAAAGGCTTCTCCTTTAGTTCATCCTATGTTCATTATGCATCTCATAAACTGGGGACATACATCAAAATAAAGGGTGAGCAGAAGGCCCAGTAAGGGAAACAAGAGAAACATTTTACAAGTGAACTTGAGATACTTCAATAAGGACATGAAAAGAACTTTAAGGCATGAGAAAGAAATCATGAGATACATCATAATAAAAATAAAATTTTTCATAACTTGAAGATGTGGCTGCAAAATTTAATATTGACAATCGTTTCGTTTCACCAAGGTCCATCCCCAAGGTGTCGTTAAAAATTACCAAGGTTATTCACCAAGGCGTCGTTAAAATGGTCATCTCTAGAGATTAAGTCTTTACCCAATGCATTGGAGTGCTCTATCAGGGCGCACCCTTAAATTTGCCTTTATTATCATGTGAGCCACATATATCATCATCAAACATTTCATAAATAACCCAAATAGCATAAAATAAATGGGTTTCATTTCATAATCATAACGTTTTAAAAACTGCTTTAAAGATATGATCTTTACATTACTTTAAACCCACGGAAAGGGAAAGCGGGTATCATGTATGTAAATACCAGAATTTAAAATAGGACATTTTCATATATATGTGAATACCCCTGTAGAAATAGTAGCTTTGATTATTCACTTTATAACATAAAATAATTTTGAGAAAAGAGAGGCATTTTGAGACAAAAATTCTGCAGCATAACGGCTATGTTACAAGGTTTTAGAAAACTTTGAAAAGAGAGGGAACATGGGTCGAACAATCATAATTGACCCATAAAACAGTATAGGGACAGAATAAGAAGGATATATGGACATGGTGATGCAATTTTAAGGACATACCATTTGAAATGAAAAACATGGAAGGAAGACAAAAATTTGATTTCTCTTAAGAAAATTCGGCAGCCTAACGGCGTCACTTAAACTTCAACAAAAATGAATTGAACAAATCAAATAGGGTCTATCATCATATGATCATAAGAGATCAGTATGATAGATATATAGATCATACCCCAACATAATAAAAAGTAACTTGAAAGATTTGACATGAAAATCGAACTTGAAAAATGAGAAGGGTGAAAGAATCATTTAAACATTCGGCAGCCTAACGGCGTCACTTAAACATTCATAAAACGAAATGATGAGAGTAAGAGGGGATCTCTCATCATATAAACATGAAAGGGGCAGTAAGAGGAATATAAAATAACATCCTCTCACATAATAACATGGAGCATAAAAGGAATGACATAAAAGAGATTGCATGAAAAGAAAGAGAGGGGTCGGATCCCTTACCTTAAAACGTGACTCGTGAAACTCAAAGTTTTGGACCTTGAGGGCTTGGGGGAACCTTGGGAGGACTCCTTGGGAGGTAAGGAGACCAGAACTTCGTTGGGGGAGATTTGGGAGTGGAAACTAAAGGAGGAAAGGGTGGGTATTTATAGGGAAAGTGAGGGGACAAGGCATTAATGGCCAAGGGACACCTTACTAGTGGTTTTGGCAAAACCATGGGCTTGCCCATGGTATTTGCCCATGGTATTGGCCACTTGGGACACCTCACACCTTATATTACTATTAATAATTCTACCATATTGAATATATACTTAATACATCATTTAATGATGTCATTAAACGCCCGTAACTTAAAAACTATATTTTCACTATTCATCGAAAATTCAACTTTCTCAGAATAATCCCAAAATTTCACCTTAACCAAATATCAATGTTCTAAATACATTTATGAACTCCATTTTATAAAAATAATTTTCTAAATAATTTTAATTTAATTTTTAAATAAAAACACTATTCATCAAAAATTCGTTTTTTTCAGAAAAATCCCCAAAAATTACCTTAACATAATATCGATGCTCTGAGTTCAAAAATAAAGTCCTTTTTATAAAAATAATTTTCTAATTATTTTTAATTAAAATTTTTAATTAAAAAACACTATTCATCCGAAAAAACTAATACTTGACTAATAATTTATGAAACCGTTATTTACCCATTTTATTGAATCACATTACTTAATCTAGGTGTCTAAATTATATTAAAACTTTCTTTGAGTGAAATTACTAATCCATTTGGTCACATTACTAATCCTAAGCGTAAAATCACTATTCATAATTTACTATTCATCAAAAATTAAGTTGATCTTATTAGACTCCAAATTCATTACTGAACACTTTTGTAGAAGACCATTTTTTGAAAATCATTACACATCATTAGTTATTTAGGATTTACATAAATATTTTAAAATATCCCTTTTTTCAAAATTCATCAATAAAATACATTCTAAAATTATCTGGACATTTGAAACTTCACAAACATCACTAAAGGAAGAAATCTCAATTTATTCACCCAAAAGGATTACACAAGGAAGCTAGGGTCTCATCACATAGCCCCTTATAACACCGGCATAAGACCTAAGTGTAAGGTGTGCTATGGTGAGAGAATCTGAGGGAGGCTCAGATAACATTGCCCTAGTAGTAATCTCTACTAACTTGAACTTCTCCCGTAGGCGTTTCCGTTCAAGCTTGACACGCTGGAGTTCGGCTTGGGCTTGGTCCAAATCGAAGCCCACAGATGCTACCTCCTTCCCAAGCTCTGATAAGTGGGCTTCATAAGGGTCAAGTCTACTGGATGAAGCCATCGAATCCTCTTTCTGCATTAACCATTAACATCTTATTAAATCATTAAGAGTAAGTTAATATACTACTCAAAAAGATTGGGTCGTTACATTCTTCCCCCCTTAAGAAATTTCGTCCCCGAAATTTATACTTGAGGCCTAGTCGAAAAGGTGAGGGTACTTTTACTTCATTGTTTCCTCTAGCTCCCAAGTCGCCTCTTCATATTTATGATTCCTCCACAACAATTTCACAAGGTGGGTAGTCTTTTTTCGTAGGACCTTGTCTCTACGGTCCAAGATCTCCACTGGCTGCTCCTCGTAAGAGAGGTCATGTTCCAGTTGTACCACCTCTGGGTTCAGTACATGCGAAGGGTTGGGTATGTACTTCCTCAAGAGAGATACATGGAAGACATCATGAACTTGAGCTAGGTTCGGTGGAAGTGCTAGACGATAGGCCACTGCTCCTATGCGATCAAGGATTTCATAGGGGCCAGTGTACCTAGGGCTGAGCTTCCCTTTCTTCCCAAACCGCATGACTCTCTTCCATGTAGAAATTCGAAGGAAGACTTTGTCACCAACACCAAACTCCAAGTCCCTTCGACGATTGTCAGCATAGCTCTTCTACCAACTCTGAGCAGCCTTTATGTGTTGTTGGATGGCATGAACCTGTTCCGTCATCTCTTGCACGAGATCAGGCCCAAGAAGCTTCCTCTCACTAGTTTCATCCCAACAAGTAGGAGTTCTACACCGCTTTCCATATAGAGCTTCATAGGGTGCCATCTGAATACTCGAATGGAAGCTGTTGTTATAGGAGAACTCAACTAATGGGAGGTGTTGATCCCATCCACCTTTAAATTCCATTGAGCATAATCTCAACATGTCTTCGAGTGTCTGAATAGTCCTTTCAGATTGGCCATCAGTTTGAGGATGATAGGCCGTACTAAAATTCAATTCAGTATTCAGATCATGTTGAAGACTTCTCCAGAATTTTGATGTGAATCTTGGGTCACGATCAGATACGATGGATAGTGGTACCCCATGCAGCCTTACCACTTCCTTCACGTATATCTTGGCAAGCTGATCTAGAGATAAATCTTCCCGAATAGAGATAAAATGGGTTGTCTTGGTGAGACGGTCCACAATAACCCATATCGCATTGTTTCCTTTGGATGTTTTCGGGAGACCAGTTACAAAGTCTATAGTGATATTATCCCACTTCCATACTGGTATGGGTAGCGGTTGTAATACCCCTTTAGGAAGTTGTCGTTCTGCCTTTACTTGCTGACACACCATGCACCTTGTAGTGTAATCAGCAATCTCCCTCTTCATGTTATCCCACCAATAATGATCACGAAGGTCTCTATACATCTTAGTGCTTCCCGGGTTTATAGAGAATGTAGAGCTATGAGCTTCATCCATCAGTTCTTTCTTTATCTCCGGAATAGATGGAACACATAGTCTTGTATGAAATTTCAATACACCTTCTTGATCAATATTGAAATCAGGGAACTTCCCATCCTTTACAGCCTCAAACTTCTCCTACAGCAAAGGATCTTCTTTTTGAGCCTTCTTGATCCTCTCTAGTAATGAAGGTTGAGAAATCATTTGGAATAGGGTTGATGATGTCACTTTCCTTATAATTCCCATGTCCAGTTTTACTAGATCTTTAATCAAGGGATCTCCTACGATCCTCATTGTTGCCAGAACAACAGGATCTTTCCTGCTTAACGCATCCGCGACTTTGTTTTCTCTTCCAGTGTGATAATTAATTGAACAATCATAGTCTTTAATAAGCTCCAACCATCTCCTTTGTCTCATGTTCAATTCTTTCTGTGTGAAAATATACTTTAGACTTTGGTGGTCAGTGTATATATCACATTTCTCCCCATAAAGATAGTGCCTCCATATCTTTAGGGAAAAAACAACTGCCGCCATCTCTAGATCATGCGTAGGATAATTCTGCTCATGAATCTTCAACTGTCGAGATGCATAAGAAATTACTTTGTCATTTTGCATGAGGACGCACCCAAGCCCTTTCAGAGATGCATCGCTAAAAATAATGAATCCTTCTCCGATAGAGGGTAGTGTTAACACAGGTGCAGTAACCAATCTCTTCTTCAGCTCTTGGAAACTTTCCTCGTATTCCTTTGTCCAGATGAACTTAACCCCTTTTCGAGTCAACTTGGTTAGTGGATTAGAAAGTCGTGAAAAGTTTTTCACAAACCTCCTATAATATCCCGCTAAACCAAGGAAACTACGAATCTCAGTTACTGTTGTTGGTTGAGGCCACTCCTCCACAACCATTGTTTTTGCAGGGTCAACCGAGATTCCTTCATTGGTTACGATGTGCCCCAAGAAAGCCACCTGTTGTAACCAAAACTCACACTTGCTGAACTTCCCAAAGATCCTCTCCTTCCGTAGAGTTTTCAATATAACCCTTATATGATCTTCATGCTCCTCACGACTTTTTGAATATATCAAAATATCATCAATAAAAACTACCACAAAGTTATCAAGGTAGTCCTTAAAGACTCTATTCATCAAATCCATAAAATAGCAGAAGAATTAGTCAAGCCGAAGGGCATAACAGTAAACTCATAATGACCATATCTTGATCGGAAGGCAGTCTTTGGAATATCTTCCTTCTTCACCCTCAGTTGATGATAACCAGATCGAAGGTCGATCTTAGAGAAGAATTGAGCCCCGCGAAGTTGGTAAAATAAATCATCAATTCTTGGAAGAGGATATATGTTCTTCACTGTGATCCCATTCAGTTCTCTATAATCAATGCATAGCCGCATTGATCCATCCTTCTTCTTCACAAAGAGAACTGGTGCTCCCCAAGGAGATACACTCGGTCAGATAAACCCCTTCTCCAACAAGTCTTGGAGTTGTTTCTTTAACTCTTCTAGCTCCACATTTTCCATTCTATATGGAGTCTTTGATATCGGTTGAGACCCAGGTACGAGTTCAATGGAGAACTCTACCTCTCTTTCTGGGGGAGGTCCAGGTAACTCCTCAGGAAATACATCCATGTATTTCTGAACAATCGGAACATCTTCTATTTGTATGCTCCCTTTTCCTTCTTCATCATCACCGATTAACTCCATAAAGAATGCTATAGGAGGTGCTTCTAGATAGGGATCAGTTCGGGATATCTCTCCTTGGAAGATAACTGTAGGTCGTTCATTCAAGACTACTGAGATTTCCTTACTTCTGCATTTGATCTTAGCATTATACTTTGAGAGCCAGTCCATCCCTAGTATAATGTCGAATTCCATCATGGGAATGACTACTAGATTTGCGATAAGATTGTGCTCACAAAAGTAAACACTAGAGTCTCTAAATACTGTTGATGCAAGGATAATCCCACTTGGAGTCTTGACAGACAACTCTACCTCTAGCAGTTCGGGGATTGATTCTATATTCCTTGCAAACTTGAAGGAAATAAAGGAATGCGTAGAACCAGAATCAAATAAAGTACTTTCTAGTTTTGAGAGGACGACAAGAGTACCTGCTACCACATCGTTCGGGACTTCAACTTCAGCTGTTGTGATAGCGAAAGCACGACCTTGCTCTCTTGGCCTCTGCTGAGGTTGATGGTGATTCCCCTCCACCGCCCTCGGATTTGAACATTGGTTAGCAAAGTGCCCAAGCTGTCCACACTTGAAGCATGTGACTTCGGGTAGGGCCAGAACCATATTTCCTCTGTCGTTAGTGTTGGGAAGCTGAGGCTTCACCTCACTATGACAATTCCGAGCAATATGGCCTTCTCTTCCACACTTGTAGCACTTGCCACTTCTGTTCAAGCAGTTCCCCAGATGATTCTTCCCACATTTATTGCATGTGGTAAGTTGAATTTTCTTTCCACCTCTTCCCTGATCAAAATACTTCCCTAAACTGGGCTCCAACGATCTCTTCTTTTCATTTGGTTTATGAGACCACTGTGTCTCACCAAACTCCAGCTTGACTTTCATAGCACTTAGAACTATTTCTTCATAGCTGTCATAGTCCCTGTTGGCTAGATTCTTCCGCAGATGAGGTCGTAGTCCACCAAAGAATCTATCAACCTTCACATTAGGGTCCATGACAAATCTTGAGGTATAACGGGAAAGCCTTGTGAAGTTCATCTCATAGCTTCCGACAGATTCTTTCTCCTTCTACTTCAGCTCGAGAAACTCTTTTTCCATTCTCGTTCTCATGGAACGAGGGAAATACTTGTTAAGGAAAATTCCCCGAAATTCTTCCCACTCCATAGCTTATATCTCTCCTCGTGGCTTCGTGTTTTTGATCAGTGACCATCACTGATCAGCTTCTCCCTCTAGGCGGTAAACAAAAAGGGTGACTTTTTCTTGTTCCGAACAATGAAGTACAGAAAAGATCTTTTCAATGGAGCTTATCCATTGTTCCGCAACCAATGGGTCAGTAGATCCACTGAATGTTGGCGGTCGTTGACGCATGAAGGACTCAACAGAGTGTTGTTCCCTTCGTGGTGAGGTCGGCCTCTCAGCTTGATTCAAGTTATTACTCATAACTTGAGTCAGTTGGTTCATCATTCGCATGAATGTTTCCATTCCGGCTTCCATCGGAGGGCTGTCAGCACATGGTGCATTGCGGTCACCATCGGCACGGTTCCTCCTATTGCCCGCCATTTTCTAAAAGAATAAAACCTTAGTAAGAAACTTATTTCATTTATGAATCTTTTAACTAAGACTTCATGCTTAGACAATTACACTTTTCTATAATTCCTTCATAATGATTCATAAAAAGCTTGTGATTAACCAAACATATCCCCCGGGAGTGTCATAACCAAGAGTGCAGCAAGGCCCGTTATCGTGCACCAGTTCTCGTTCGAGTCTAGCTCAAAGCGGTGTTTTCGGGTTTTACCCCTATATACATCTGTGCCATAGCCGCCTCTACCTGCTCGTATCCAGACAGGGATGTATTTGTTTGATAAACCACTTACTCAATACTTACCAAAATACCAGGAAGTTTTCCTATATTTAAACTTTTCTATAGGGTTCTTCCTAAAGTTTTTATATCCTAATTTCCACAAATAACTAAACCATCCTTTGATACCAACTATAGCATCCCGTCTTTTTATAACATAACTTTCATTTCATTACACGGAACTGAGGATCGTTAAGGTTTAGTGTCTTGGAAACAAGGGTCATAATACATAAAAAAAACATAAAACATTCTTCTTAAACACTTGAAAGGCTTCTCCTTTAGTTCATCCTATGTTCATTATGCATCTCATAACCTGGGGACATACATCAAAAGAAATGGTGAGCAGAAGGCCCAGTAAGGGAAACAAGAGAAACATTTTACAAGTGAACTTGAGATACTTCAATAAGGACATGAAAAGAACTTTAAGGCATGAGAAAGAAATCATGAGATACATCATAATAAAAATAAAATTTTTCATAACTTGAAGATGTGGCTGCAACATTTAATATTAACAATCATTTCGTTTCACCAAGGTCAATCCCCAAGGTGTCGTTAAAAATTACCAAGGTTATTCACCAAGGCGTCGTTAAAATGGTCATCTCTAGAGATTAAGTCTTTACCCAATGCATTGGAGCGCTATCAGGGCGCACCCTTAAATTTGCCTTTATTATCATGTGAGCCACATATATCATCATCAAACATTTCATAAATAACCCATATAGCATAAAATAAATGGGTTTCATTTCATAATCATAATGTTTTAAAAACTTCTTTAAAGATATGATCTTTACATTACTTTAAACCCACGGAAAGGGAAAGAGGGTATCATGTATGTAAATCCCAGAATTTAAAATAGAACATTTTCATATATATGTGAATACCCTTGTAGAAATAGGAGCTTTGATTATTCACTTTATAACATAAAATAATTTTGAGAAAAGAGAGGCATTTTGAGACGAAAATTCTGCAGCATAACGGCTATGTTACAAGGTTTTAGAAAACTTTGAAAAGAGAGGGAACATGGGTCGAACAATCATAATTGACCCATAAAATAGTAGAGGGACAGAATAAGAAGGATATATGGACATGGTGATGCAATTTTAAGGACATACCATTTGAAATGAAAAACATGGAAGGAAGACAAAATTTTGATTTCTCTTATGAAAATTCGGCAGCCTAATGGCATCACTTAAACTTCAACAAAAATGAATTGAACAAATCAAATAGGGTCTCTCATCATATGATCATAAGAGATCAGTATGATAGATATAGAGATCATACCCCAACATAATAAAAAGGAACTTGAAAGATTTGACATGAAAATCAAACTTGAAAAATGAGAAGGGTGAAAGAATCACTTAAACATTCGGCAGCCTAACGGCGTCACTTAAACTTTCATAAAATGAAATGATGAGAGTAAGAGGGGATATCTCATCATATAAACATGAAAGGGGCAGTAAGAGGAATATAAAAGAACATCCTCTCACATAATAACATGGAGCATAAAAGGAATGACATAAAAGAGATTACATGAAAAGAAAGAGAGGGGTCGGATCCCTTACCTTAAAATGTGACTCTTGAAACTCAAAGTTTTGGACCTTGAGGGCTTGGGGGAACCTTGGGAGGAATCCTTGGGAGAACTCCTTGGGAGGACTCCTTGGGAGGTAAGGAGACCAGAACTTCGTTGGGGGAGAGTTGGGAGTGGAAACTAAAGGAGGAAAGGGTGGGTATTTATAGGGAAAGTGAGGGGATAAGGCGTTAATGGCCAAGGGACACCTCACTAGTGGTTTTGGAAAAACCATGGGCTTTCCCATGGTATTTTCCCATGGTATTGGCCACTTGGGACACCTCACACCTTATATTACTATTCATAATTCGACCATATTGAATATATACTTAATACATCATTTAATGATGTCATTAAACGCCTATAACTTAAAAACTATATTTTCACTATTCATCGAAAATTCAACTTTCTCAGAATAATACCAAAATTTCACCTTAACCAAATATCAATGTTCTAAATACATTTATGAACTCCATTTTATAAAAATAATTTTCTAAATAATTTTAATTTAATTTTTAAATAAAAACACTATTCATCAAAAATTCGTTTTTTTCAGAAAAATCCCCAAAAATTACCTTAACATAATATCGATGCTCTGAGTTCAAAAATAAAGTCCTTTTTATAAAAATAATTTTCTAATTATTTTTAATTAAAATTTTTAATTAAAAAATACTATTCATCCGAAAAAACTAATACTTGACTAATAATTTATGAAACTGTTATTTACCCATTTTATTGAATCACATTACTTAATCTAGGTGTCTAAATTATATTAAAACTTTCTTTGAGTGAAATTACTAATCCATTTGGTCACATTACTAATCCTAAGCGTAAAATCACTATTCATAATTTACTATTCATCAAAAATTAAGTTGATCTTATTAGACTCCAAATTCCTTACTAAACACTTTTGTAGAAGACCATTTTTTGAAAATCATTACACATCATTAGTTATTTAGGATTTACATAAATATTTTAAAATATCCCTTTTTTCAAAATTCATAAATAAAATACATTCTAAAATTATCTGGACATTTGAAATTTCACAAACATCACTAAAGGAAGAAATCTCAATTTATTCACCCGAAAGGATTACACAAGGAAGCTAGGGTCTCGTCACATAGCCCCTTATAATACCAGCATAAGACCTAAGTGTAAGGTGTGCTATGGTGAGAGAATCTGAGGGAGGCTCAGATAACATTGCCCTAGTAGTAATCTCTACTAACTTGAACTTCTCCCGTAGGCGTTTCCGTTCAAGCTTGACATGCTGGAGTTCGGCTTGGGCTTGGTCCAAAGCGAAGCCCACAGATGCTACCTCCTTCCCAAGCTCTAATAAGTGGGCTTCATAAGGGTCGAGTCTACTGGATGAAGCCATCGACTCCTCTTTCTGCATTAACCATTAACATCTTATTAAATCATTAAGAGTAAGTTAATATACTACTCAAAAAGATTGGGTCGTTACAGATTCCTTCCAGTTTTATTATCTAATAACCTCATTCCATATATCTTCTTTCCATCCTATATTTGTATGTATGGACCTTTTTTTTGTATTCATCGTTATCATCTGAACTATCAAACACTTAGTCCATTGGAACTTCTCCTTCTATTGGTATTAAATTCTTAGCTATAAAATGGTTTCCACTACCAAAAATCAAAAATATCCCACTTGGAAATTGTTTTCTATGCTTCACCATTAATTACACTATAAGTTTCATTAGACCTTCATCCATTCTCTAAATGTATGTTCCAGTTTCACGTGGTTTCCCCTCCATTCTCTTCTGGTAAATACAAACTGGATAAGGTGCAGCATTGCCTTATCACTTCTCAATTCATGAAATTTTTCAATATTTATATTAGATTTTCAGTTCATAATATCTTTTAGAGATCCAAAAATTCATCCTCTAACAACTTCTAGATGAAGTGGTAATTCAACTAAATTTTTTTCTTCCAAGAATGAAACATTGTATTTTTGGATAATTAATTTTCAATCTATGAATCACAGAATAACACCCTAACTTCTTACCCCTTCGGATATCCTTCAGTAACCATTTTAACAAGACCAAATCCTTCTATGATTTTATCGATGTGATGTAATCCACTTTTGTTTTTGAGTGAACAACTACTAGTTGAAGCTTCAAGATCTAACTCACTAACAATCCATTGAAAGTAAATGCATACCTTGAGGTTCTATTTTTTGTTTCTAAATATCCACCAAAATATAAGTTCATAAAACCTTGAAAAAGATCGTCTATTATGAATAAAAGTGTCAAATATTTGGAACCCTTAAAATACCGAAGAATCCACTTCATGGTCTCTCAATGATCTCTTTGAGGGTTCGAAACAAACCTCCTAACAACTCTCAATGCTTGTACAATGTCTCAATGAGTAAAAACCATAGCATGCAAAAAAAATCTTATTTTTGATGCATATGGAACCTTTACCATGTACTTGAACTCGTCTTAAGTTCATAGTAAATCCTCCTTGATAATATTTAAGTATCTTTCTAGGGGTGTGTTCACTAGTTTTTTTCCGCCCATTTTTAATCACTCCACACCTTTCAAATGTAATTAGTCTGAGTCAAGTATAAAGTACCAAAACTTAGGTCTCTCATTATCTGCATCTCTAAAATCTATTTTTCTGAACTGAGATCCTTCATCTCAAAGATTCCGTACAACTCAGATTTCTTCTCATTAATTTTTTATTTCATCGTATCTGTAATCATCATGTCAACAATGTAGAGAAATAAGATGATAAAAATCTCATCACCAAAATACTTCTGGTAACAACAATGTCCAACATTTCTACAGATGAACTTATTCTCATTCATGTAGTCATTGAACTACGTGTTCCAATTCCTTAGTTCTTACTTCAAATAGTAAAGGCTATGTTTGAGACTGCACACAAGTCCATGGTTTCATTTACCCTCAAAACTAGCTAGTTTTTCTATGTAAATTTCCTCATATAAGTCCCCATGAAGAAATTTTTCCTTCATATCCAATTGTTCAAGATGAAATCCTTCAGATGAAACCATACTTAAAATTGTTCAAATAGTCATGTACTTTACTATTAGAGGAAAAATATCTAATAAATCCACTTTTCTATTTTTTAAAAACCATTTCATGACTAGTCTAGAATTGTACCTCTTTTTACCATTTTCTTCTTCCTCTGGTCGATAAACCCATTTTTTTAAGACTTTATTCCCATCAGGAATATCCTTCAGCTCCCTTGTTTTGGAAACATGGAGGGAATCAAGTTTATTTCTCATGGATAACCCCAATTGATATAATACTTAAACTCCTTTCCACTTTTGTGATTTAGTTATCTCCATCATTTTTTAGAAGAAGTCAGTGAAAACTATTTTTATACCTTTTAATCAGGATCCTCTCTCTGATATATCTCTATATTTGCCTCTATAATTGATATCCTTCCAATACTACAACTTATGGAGTTATTATTTTCAAATATTTTTCTCAAGCCTCTCCAGTCCTTGAGATTTCTAGTATATATGGCCTATCAAACACCATTGGATATTGAACTCATACTTCTGGTAACTCCACTAGATGGCTTGGAGTTTATAGAACTGTCATTATTCCTAAATTCTCTAGATGGTTTGTTAATATCAATTTTTGGATGTTCATCTAGGAGAACCTCAAATTATAATGATACTTTTTGTTGGTCGGAGTGGACACTCAAGAGGGGGGGTGAATTGAGTTCCAATTAAAATTTCTGCTAAAAACAATTGCTATTAAAATCCCCCAAATTTCAAAAACAGATTAAAATGTAGTGAATTTATACAGATTATAAAGGTTCAATTAGTTTCTCAAAGATTGATTAGTTCTCAGTTAACTTAATCTGATGATTAAATTAACTTTTGAAACTAACTTACTGATTTATAATAAATATAAACACTTGCGAGTTTAACTATCAAAGTAGCTTTGAAGACAAATTATATTTCAAAGTAATAGCAGCGGAATATGAAATAGATATGCATTGTATGGATATAAACTTTAACTAAAAACACAGAGGATTTAACCAAGAGGTTCAGTCTCAAGCTGAGACTTAGTCCTCTCAAAAGCTTATATAAGGATGATCCACACCCTGTATCGGGGTTCAACAGTTTACAACTGTCCAGGTCCAAGACCTCTACCACTGTTATCCGTGGGAAACAAAACAACAGAAACCAGCTGTCCAGGTCACACACGACCTCTACCACTATCCACAATGGGAAAAAGAATGAAAAGATAGTGAGTGAGTATTTACAAATCCTCCAGTTAAGGTTCAGGAGACAGTGTGTGTGTAAAATACAACAGATAACACACACTGCTCGTAATGTAAAAAGTAAATCACAGAGATAAAGATTTAGAGATTAGAAATGGCTCTAGTGATCTTCGTGCAGCTCTTGACTCCTTTTGTTGATTAGAATTCCTTCTGAGTCTTCTTATGGTTTTTGTCTGGAAAACAGAGTACCATCTGCTTCCTTGACTTCGAGGTTCAGGTTGCTTATCGGCTCAAAGAATGATGAGTTTTGTGTGGTTCTTCTTTAGCATAGATTTCTCGATGTATGCTCTATGTTCTGGAGGTTGGTAGTAGTAGTCTCGTGAGTGCAAGTTCTCCAGTTGATCTTGGCACGTTTTTAGCTTGATCGCAAGTGTGTTCTGTGTGCTTGATCTCTTCGAGTTTTCTTTCACACACACTTTTGATACATACACGATGTCCTCTTTATACCCTTTTTGTTTTTCTGACAAGAAGGAATGATTATACTTTTTGATCGTACTTGGTACGGTTTCCTGAAATGGCAACATAAATCATTTAATAACATTAAATGCATCAAAAGTAACAAATGTAACCGTTAGTATAATAAACAAATAGTGTCGAGGATATAGGATTTGACCCCACAGTTCATTATAGGTAGCCGTTTGTTTGTAGACGTGTACGGTTGACTCAGTGTAGGGATCTTCCATCAGTAGCTCTTCAAACTCTTATCGGTGGCTCTTATCGGTAGCTCTTATCGGTAGCTCCCTGTGTGCATCGGTAGCTCTGTGTGCATCGGTAGCTCTATGTGTATCAGTAGCTCTGGCTATCGGTAGCTCTGGCTATCGGTAGCTCTGGCTATCGGTAGCTCTGGCTATCGGTAGCTCTGGCTATCGGTAGCTCTGGCTATCGGTAGCTCTGGCTATCGGTAGCTCTGGCTATCGGTAGCTCTGGATCTTATGCAAACCACATCTAATTGACTTAGAATTGGTTCAAAGCTAAACAGGGATAATTGAGATTAACATAAATCAGAGATTATTTAAACATTATTATTAACTTGATCACTGATTTGAAAGAATTAAAATGTAGATCATCAGTAATTGAGAGTAGCATAATATATGAACACATAATTGGGATTATCAAAACAAGTGAGGTCAACACTTTTATTTCACCAAAATTATCCTCTAGGTTCTAATCATTACATGATATCAATTCATTGATATTATATTTAAAAAAATTATGACCTTGCAAGTTTCATTATCTAAGATATAAAATCCATACTCTTTATTTCCATAGAAAATAAAGTAATATTCTTAAGACTTGGTCTCCAGATTTTCTCACTCCTTGGAATCATCATGGACATAGGTGAGTTCACCGAATATTTTGAGGTGGTTGAATTCAATCCTCCTTTCGAGACCATAGATCTCTAGAAGTTGTTGATTGATTGAAGATGCTGGACTTTGATTAATTAAGTCACACCATTCACTAGTTCCACCCAAAAAACCTTAGGGATCCTTGCATGAATCCTCGTTCTTCTAGCCTTTTCCACTACCATCTAGTTCATCCTCTCTGAAACTTCATTGGGATATATAGTCCCTAACACAGTCTTCTTGAATCATAACTTATTCCACCATCATAACCTTTATAACTCTCTACTTTTATACTCCCCACAATTGTCCAACCACAATAACTTCAACTTCCATCTAGCCTATTTCTCTATTATGTCCCTCCACCAAAAAAAGTCTCAAACACCTCATTTTTGTTCCTTAAAAAGTACGCCCACAATTTGTGTGTGGATTCATTGATGAATATAATGTAGAAGAGTGAGCCTCCATGAGAATTCACTAGATCTAGCCCCCAAACTTTTGTGTGAACCAACTCCAACTTCCAGAGATTTGGTGCCTTCCCTTCTATCTAGAAATATACCTTCAACTAATTCCCAAAGAAATAGTATTTTTATGTTATGTACTCCATGTTTTAAACCTTTATTATATTTTTTTCAATGAGGATTTTTATACCTTTATCACTAAGATGTCTCAGACATTCATCATATAAATTCATGGAAGTTAACACTTCGACATGCATTTCTCCTTCTGGTGAACTTGAAAGGTACAGAGTCTCATTCTTCACTCCATTTACAACAACCATAGAACCACATGAAATATTTCACGCATCATCTGTTAACATTGTATAGAAACCTACATCATCAATTTGTCCTATCAAGATTAATTTTTTCTTAAACCTAAGTATGTGTTGCACATTTTTTAATTCTAGAGTCCTTATGTTCCTTGTCCAGATCAAAACATCATCTTTACCCATAATATTAAGATTTGTTTCATCCTCAATATGAACCTTTCCCAACCTTATATAAGTATAATTCCTCATGCTTCCTTTATCAGATATAGAATGAAATGAAACTATGGAGTATATTTCCCAATATCCCAACAAACTTGTGTCACTTAAGAGCAAGTCACTCCTATCCTCTAACACAGGGTTTATACCCAACTCCAGTAGCCCAGAGTCAATGTCTTCTTTTTTACATTAGTACTAGATACATGTGATTGAATCCCAAATGACTGAATATTTTATTAGTATTGGTATACTAGATACATACATTCTTCCCATTTTACATTGGAAATAAACTATAAAACAAAGTTAAAGTAAATATTATGTATCCTTCAACTCATTCAAAGATTCCTTATTCATATATGGGGGGAAGAAAACAAATAAGGGGTGATATAAGATGCTCTATAATGGTATGTATAGTATAATATATCATGAATAAATAAGGAATAATTAATATGTAAAGTTGGATAACTGAAAACGCTTTCCATTTAATCAATAACTTGAGCATGAAGAATAATATGACAATAATAAATGATGATCAAATAATTTCATATAAATAATCACATAAGCTTAAACTTATCCATGGATATCATAACTATTCAAATAATCACATGGACAATAATAATTGATTACATAATGATGTAATACATAATGGCATACATCTTAAACTTACTATTAAGGCCCTATGATAAGACATCTTACATAAATGTGTAAGGCCTCAGCCAAATACACAAACTAGTTTGCCTCATGAGACCTACTGATGTATCAGGCGCTATAATGGGCCCTGCCCAACACTTACTAAGTCCAATTCATTCCTTATATATTTAATGATCAATTTAATTCATAAACAGTATTCCTTATTAATAAAAATTTGTATTGAGTAAATAAAAAAATAAATATCATGATTTCCCAATTCAATCAAATAACTTTCATAGTAAAACACTATATATAAAAATGGTATATGGTTTAGGAAATAAGAATATCCATGATATAAATAATATTTATATTTAAGATAAATGTGATGTTCAGTGAAGTATGATCATAAGAAAGTGAATATTTAAAGAGAAAGTTAATGACTAAAAAATTAATAAGAGATAAAAGATTACTATCAATTAATTGTAAATATAGGTTTTGTAGTAAATTAATTTATTTTGAAGAATAAAAGAAAAGGGAAGTGAAACATTAAAATTGGTTTTCATTAAAGTGTTTTATTTGAAAAATCATTAAAAACTTATAGCCAAATCTAAATATCATAAAACGGTTATGGTTGTAGGAAAATTAATTAACACCATATATGTTAAAAAGAAACATTCATTTTGACCTTTTATAAATAAAGTTAAAAATGGTCCTTTTGAAAAACATTATAAATATTCCTTTAAAACCTTGTAAAAAGTCAAGGGTAACTTAAAATGTCCTTAATGAATCATTTAAGTAAATTAAAAGAAATTTTTTAAAATAATTTTAAAAAATATGGGCATGGAAGAAATATATACCCGATCAAATGAGAAATAAGATTTAATTTTATTTTAAACATTTCTCTACTTGATTCAAGTTCCAAAGATAGGAAAAGTTAGAAGAAAACATGGAAACTCCTTAAATATAAAGAGGATAATAAAATATATGAATTTTATAAAGGATGTATTATAAGATTCCTTCAATGAAAAAAATAAGAAATCCCAAAAAAATGATATTGTAAAGTAAATTCTTACCACTTTGGTAACATTTAAATTGCAACCCCTTGAAAGTGTAAACCTGAATTGAAACTTTAATCATAGTGAATAAATATATATATATCCATGCTAAATACACCAAAGGGTTAGTATATACACCACATAAAATTAAATAGGTTCATAATACCAAATGTTTCACAATAGAGTGGAAATTGAGATAAAATTCCTTATAAAGACCATAGCATTGGAGTGAGAATTAATCAATAAAGTAATGATGTGTAAAAATGTAAATACATATAAAATAAGTGGAAATAAAACATAAAATAACTAGATGTTATTACATGAATAATATTGAAATAACATTGATAATAAATAATTAATATAACCCAATGAAAAGAAATTGAGTTTGAAACCTCTTACAAAGGTCATATCATTGAATTGAGAATTAATTAATGGAGAGATTATGTGTAACAAATGTAAATCCACACAAATAAAAATATGAAATTTAAATAAAAACCTTTATCACATACCTAATATGTTATATTCATATATAG
The DNA here is from genome assembly GCA_963277665.1 of Viscum album. Taxonomy (NCBI): domain Eukaryota; kingdom Viridiplantae; phylum Streptophyta; class Magnoliopsida; order Santalales; family Viscaceae; genus Viscum; species Viscum album. Next base: position 1,704,345,603 of record OY728122.1, read on the forward strand.
AATTCATGGATCACTATAATTCACCCAAAAAATATTAATTTTAGAGTTTTTAAAATAATTTACATGATTTTTCTACTACCTGCACAAGCACTGTATCGATGTTGTGTAAGCATTTAAGGTAATTATTTCATCACAAAAATTTAAAAATAAATTAATATGATAAAAACAATTAATTAATATTTAAAATATATATTTATAACTAAAATTATCCTCTTTTTATCCTTATGTATAAATTTTAGAGATATTAAAGTCAAGATACTAATATTTTGGAATTTTCATTACTTAAAATAATATAAATGTCATTATCATGGGTAAATGGTACCAAAATTCCATATATTCAATTTTTTATCGATGTGGTAAAATTTTTATTATCCAATTAAATTAAGGCAAGTTTTGGGTTTATTTTGAGACCTCATTTCATGGTTTTAACATTGTTTCACCTATTTCAGCTTTACTGATGTGACAAATATTTACCATGATTACTATTCATAATGAAGAAAAATAAAAGATACTTGTTTACCAAATTTAAACTTCTTGATTACATATATGGTATACATTTTTTAATATTCAATTTCTATAAGTAGTATAAATTAATTTTAATATAAATTTGTAAAACTTAATGAAAAACTGTTTTTAAAAAAATGCACTTTTAAGCATAAAAATTAACTTATGTCAAAATCATGAATATTACTAATTAAAATGGAATTTAACATATTATTATAAATAAAATGTATAATTTTTTATTAAATTAAAAATATAATATATATTTTAAATTACTTTATTTTAATGAAAAGAAATGATGGTATTTGAATAATCGATATTTTTCATTATTCACTGAAAGATCAATCATTTCAGAAAAATCTCAAAATTTAACCCTAAGTTAATTTTGATATTATGATTTCAAAAATTATGTTTATTTTATAAAATAAAATTTCTAAAATTATTATAAATTAATTATAATTTTCACATATAAAATGTAATAAAATCGTTTTTGAAGAAAAATACATTTTTAAATAATAAAATGACTTCACTAAAAATTGAGTGTTTATTTTATCATAATTAATCAATAAATTTTTATTAAGTATTAAAATTATAAATATATTTTATAATCCATTTACTCACATTCATACCCGTTAATTTAATGGCTATATCATGTGTAAATAATAATATTTTTATAATATATCTCAGTTTGATTAAAGCTTGGTGTTGAGTGTTAAGAAAATTGTCGAGCTTATTATTATTTTAAACTAAATTTTTAGGGTGTTAAATTCCCTCCCCCTAAATAATTTTTACCCTCTCAATTTTATTTTGGTCCTCAAAGGTTAAATAAATAAAAATACCTTTATTGAAAACCCACATTATACAGAGGGATAAAAAAACTTCTTTTAAAAGGGGGAGTAGTAAGGATAAAGATTACATGAAATAAAAAATAATCAAGTTCAAAAATAAGAAGAAAATTAGTGTGGATTTAAAATATAGAAATTTATGAGAAAACTACCATCCAAGGACTAATAGAGAGTTATAGATAACATGGTCATGATAAAGTTAATGACTAAAAAACCATAAATCTATGAGAGGTAAAAAGATCATTGATTCATCCGAAATGAAGGTAAAAGGATAAAAAAATTATTCAAGATCCTTTTTTATTATAGTTGAGGGATTTATTTATTTTCAATATATATAAAATGATAAAATGTACTTATTTTATTTTTTCCATTTAATAATAACAATTTCATATTTTGGTTATACTTTGATGAATTTCCACTTCATCTCTTATTCCAAAAAAAATAATATTCAAGATGCATCTTTAATGCCTAAAGTGCTAAAATTAACTTTTAACGGATCATAAGATCCATAAAATAATGAAAATTCATTCCTTATTTCTCCAGTTATTTACCAAAACCAAAATTGTTATTACAAGTTATCCAACATGGATAAATATAATACATTAATCTATAAAACCTCAATGATAAAATCCAAGGTTTAACTTAATCTATTTCATAAATAGTTAACATTAAGACTCCTCTAAAATATGTATAACCAAATTCAAAACCCAAAAATAAGAAATATTTGATTGGAAATTTATCCCCAGACATCATAATGTAACTCATAATGTCACATACTAAACATGTGAATACCTTGATTATATATTTTCTAGAATATACTAATCATTTTCCAAAATAACCTGAATCACCATAAAACCATTACAAAAACATATATGATTCCACAAGTAAACCTAATATTTATTCCTCAAATGAAATCTCATCTTAGAAAATAATATTCCCTAAAAATATAATTTATCACTAGTCACCAAATCACTTTTCAATCCCATGGTTATCTATATTATAAAACATATGATCCCAAATTGTAATAATACATAATTACCTCAATATCAAAGATCGTATTAACCCTTAGTTTTATCAATACCTTTCATTACATACTTCTATAATTAATATTTTCTAACCCTTCCATGTAACTTAATTACAATAAATATTAGTAGAATAATAATTGGATGTCAAAATACCATCCATAAATACCAATATATAATAATTTTTAAAATCCAATACATAGGTGCATCAATCATTCAACTTCCTTAATAAAATTCTAACTAATATTTGTTTTTTTATTACATAATACTTCCTTTTTACAATTATAAATATGAATCATGTGTAAAATTTCCTCAATATTAGTCTAATCATATTTTATTTTAAGGTTAACTACTAAAATAATTCATACCTCTTATATGTTACTCATAGATTCACCATCTCTGGTTATGTAGTATATAAATTTTCTAATCCTTTTTTCACATTACTATGTTGATTCTTATCCTAAACTCTCATCCTATAAACCTTTCAATGGGTAGTTTATTGATTGATTCCATATTTCTTCACATGTAAAACATCTTCTTATTCCTTTAATACATTTCCTCGAGTTCCTATTTTGATATTCTTAACATGTATGATGTTGAATAATTTTATTCTCACGGTTCTTATCACCTAAAATTATATGAAACTATATCTTTCTCTAATTTGGTGTCTCAAGAAACTCACCTAGGTTTATATTGTTAATCATATAATGATATATCTGATTAAGAATAATAATAAGGTTTCAAATTTAATCTCCCATTTCATTTGGTTTCTCATGAGGATAATAATTTCATTGTCCATCACATTCATCATTAATAGGGTTCCTTATAATTACATCCATTGACTAAAACTAAAAAGCATAATATGAGAAACAATAATCATAGTGGTAAACCACATAATCATGAAAATCATTTATAGGATTTCTGAATCTTAACACCTTGTTTTCAATCTATGACACTATAGGTCTAACCTAGGTCATTCTTGGTCATCATCTATTCAAATATCTTATAATGGTTCATAAAGAAAGTGTAAATTAACCCAATAATATCCCCCCAAGAGTTTCAAAATAGTTTTATAGTAAGGGAACACTCACTGTACACCATAATGATGGTCAAGATATATTCAACCAACTCTTTTCAGGGTTATTACCCCTAGATGCATCTGTGCAAAAATTATATTCACTTACATTATCCAAATAGGGATGTTTTTCTAGTAAAATCACATAATCACTACCTTACCATAACTTTAGTATTTTATTCTATAATTAGAAATATATTCAAAGTTTTTCATAGGGTTGTTTTCCCTAATATATGTTTTCCTAAATCTAGTTACCAAGGTTTCTACTAAACTTGATATGATATCAATTGTAACAATTCCAACTCTAGTAGCCCAAATCCAATGTGTTATTTATTACATTGGCACTATATACAAGTGATTTAATGAAAAAGGACTGAATATTTTAGTAGTCTTGGTGAACTAGATACATATATTCTTCCCATTTTATATTAGAAATAAAATATAAAACATAGTTAAAGTAAATATTATGCATCCTTGAACTCATTCAAAGATTTCTTCTTTATATCCAAGGGAAAGGAAATAGATAAATGATGACCTCAAATGCTTAGTAAGGTTTACATATAGTAGAATCTATCATGAATAAATCAGTAATAATCAATATGTAAAGTTAAATAACTAAAAAAATTATTATTTAATTAATAACTTAATCATGAATAATAATATGGCAGGAATAAATGATGATCAAATAATGCCATGTAAATTATCACATAATATTGAAACTTATCCATGGATATCAAAACTATTCAAATAATCACATGGACATTAATAACTGATTTCATAATGATGTAATTCATAATTATGGACATCTTAAACTTGATATCAAGGCTTATTTCCAATATATCTTACAAAAATGGGTAAGGCCTCGACTGATTACCCAAACTGTATCATGAAACTTACCAATGCATCGAGAGGATATAACGGGCCTCACCCATTAATTAATAAGTCCAATGAATTCCTCATATATTGAATTATAAATTTAATTCATAAACAATATTATATATCAATAAATATCTGTATTGAGTAAAAAAATAAAGAATATCAAGATTTTTCTAGCCAATCAAATAATTTTCATAGTAAAACACTAAATATAGAAATGGTATATGGTTTAAGAAATAAGAATATCCTGATACAAATAATATGGATATTTATGAGAAGTGTGATGTTTAGTAAAATATTATCATAAGAAAGTGAATATTTCAAGAGAAAGTTAATAATCACAAAATTAATAACTGATAAAAGATGACTATCAATTCATCAGAAATAAAGGTTTTGTAGTAAATTCATGTATTTTAGAGAATGAAAGGAAAGAGAAGAAACACATTAAAATAAGTTTTCCTTAAAAATATTTATTTTAAAAATCATTGAAAACATATTCAATAAGCTAAATATCATAAAATGGTTATAACGGTGGGAAAATCCGTTAACGTTGTATATATTAAAAAGAAACATTCCTTTTGACTTTTTGTAAAGAAAGTTGAAAATGAACCTTTTAGAAAACATTATAAATATTCCTTTAAAACCTTTTAAAAAGTATAGGATAACTTAAAATGTATTTAATAAATAATTTGAGTAAATTTAAAGGACTTTTTTAAAACTATTTTGAAAAAATATGGAAATGAAAGAAAATTATACCCAATCAAAATAAAAATAAGATCAGATTTTCTTTTAAACATTTATTTGCTTGATTCAAGTTCCAAAGAGAGGAAATTCTAATATAAAACATAGAAATGGCTTAAATATATAGAGGATAATAAAATAGATGAAGTTTCTAAAGTATATATTATAATATTCCATCAATGAAAAAAATAATCAATCCCATAAAAATCAGATTGTAAAATCAATTCTTACCACTTTGGTAACTTTTAAATTATAACCTCTTGAAATTGTAAACTTGAATTGAAACTTTAATCATCATGAATAAATATATATTCATGTTAAATACATCAAAGGGTCAATATATACACCACATAAAGGTAAATAGGTATATAATACCAAATGTGTCTTAATGGGGTGGTAATTGAGAATAAATACATTACAAAAATCATATAATTAGAGTGAGAATTAATCAATGAAGTCAATATTTGTAAAAATGTAAATCCACATAAAACAAGGGGAAATAAAATATAAAATATTCATATGTTATTACACACATAATCTTGGAATAACATAGATAATAAATAAGTAATATAACCCAATAAAAAGAAATTGAGCTGTGAAAACCCTTATAGAGATTATATCATTAAATTGAGAATTAATAAATGGAGAGATTTTTTATAACAAATTTAAATCCACAAAAAGAAAAATATGGGATTCTAATATAAATATTTTACACATAACCATTATGTTATATTCATATATAAAATTTTTGAGCACTATAATTCGCTGAAAAAATATTAATTTTAGAGTTTTTAAAATCATTTATGTGATTTTACTACTGTTTTCATAAGCATTGTGTCATCATTGTGTAAGTATTTAAGGTAATTATTGCATCACTAAAATTTAAAAATAAATTAAAAATATAAAAACAATTAATTCATCTTTAAAATACACATTTATCACCAAACTTATCCTCTATTTGTCCCTATGTAAAAAAATAGAAATATTAAAGTCAAGAGAGTGACATTTTGGAATTGTATTTACTTAAAATAATATAAATGTAATTATCAAGGAGAAATGGAATAAAAATTCCGTAAATTATAATTTAGGATTGATATGGTCAAATTTATCCCATCCAATGAAATTAAGGCAATTTTTGGGTTGATTTTGAGACCTTGTTTCATGTTTTTAACTATGTTTTACCCATTTTACTCTTACTAGGGTGACAAATATTTATTGTAGTTACTGTTTATAATGACCAAAAATAAAATGGATCTATTTATCAAATTTTAACTTCTTGATTCAAAATATGGTATCCATTTTTTATGATTCAATGTCTATAAATGGAATGAATTGATTTTAATATAAATGCATAAATTGCAATGAAAATGGTTTTTAGAAAAATATTTTTTTAAGCAAAAAAATTATCCTTATTAAGAATCCACTAAATGTGGTTGAGATTTTAAATGGGGTAGTTTTCCCACCCCCACCAATATCCCACCCACTTACCATTGCACTACCTATAAATGGGTTGTGCAACCCCCTGATTATGTGATCTATTGAGAAAGAGATATTGAACCCTTGGAAACACTCTAATAAATTTCTATTTGTATTCCATTTTCTTATTTATATGATTATCACTTTCTCTCTATTTTATTCTTTATTTTTAAAACACATTATTATCATTAATTCTCAAAAGGGATAAAGTTATGTTTTTATTTTAAACCTTATTCTCATTGCCTGTTTAGATGGTTTTAATTATTTATTTTTCTATATTAAACCATATTTTCACCACCTGGTTGGATAGTTCTAATTATTTATATAATATTATTTATTTACCACCATATTGGATGGTTTATGTAATTTATTTAGTTACTACCATAAATATTGGATTTATGCCTTCTTGGGTGGCTTTAATTTATTTATTTTACACCGCCTGATTGAAATGTCTAATTAATAAATCATTACACACACGAAAGTTTTAAGAGTAATGTGATGTATTGATTTATTTATTTCAAACCCCCATGTGAAGGATTTATTAATCTATTAAGGTGGTATGTATAAAAAATTAATTATTATTAAATGATAATATTAACCTAATTTCAATTTTTTTGATACCGTTTTATTTATTTTATATTCTTTAAGATAAATGTAAACTATAGTTGTATTCTTATTTTAAATATTAATAATGTTTTTTTCTTATTTTCTCTCCCTCTCTCTCCTAGTTATTGTCATGTCAAATCTCGTGAAACTCAAATTCACCACTCTTGTTATTACCAGAATTAATTACATATCAGGGATGATGGATGTTGAAATGCATCTTGAATCGATGGATATCACTAAAATAATTAAAGAAAATAATTCAAAAACCCTCTAAAATAATTAAAAGGTGATGATCTTCCTCTTAATACATCTCAATGAGGGATTGAAATCTGAATACCTTATAGAAAGAGATCCATGTAAGCTCTAGAATAGTTTGAAATAGAGGTATGATCATCAAAAGGAGGTTGTTCTTCCCATGACCTATGATGAATGGAATTTTTTACAATTCCAAGTCTATAAAAGGGTTAGTGATTATAATTATACTATGTTTAGAATTGTATCATGGTTAAAGTATTACAGTATTGGGATTACAGATGTTGTTATTCCTTAAAATACATATACGGCATTTCATGTATCTCATGTCACCTTGCAATAATAATACTACTTGTGGGGGTATAGAAAATATGCTAATCTCATATCATAATTACTTACAGTAGAAAATAATAGTGAAATTTTGATTAGAAATCATTAGTCTCACCCTACTGGTTCAGTAGTAACATTTCCTGAAGTAAATTTTGTTTTTCATGAAAATAATAAAAAAATAATTTAGGGACATGATTTTTTTTTTGTGGATGTAGTTTTGGAAGTAAGAACAATAGAGGTAGTGGTGGTAACCATGGGCACACTCAAAATGAATATTAGAATCAAAGGAATATCAGCTCAAACACACCAATTAATCCTAAAAATTCCTACAATAGGTGTGGTTCTAAGAGACATTGGTCTTGAGTTTTTCTAACCCCATAGCATCTTTGTAATATCTATAAAGTGTCTCTTGAAGAAAAGAATAATGAACCACATTTTTCTGAGACATCCTATAAAGGTAAATAAAAGGAGTTTAATTTTATTAAGAATCACAAGCCATCAAATGATGATTTCAATTACCTTAAAGTGGGTGATTTTACTTGTGAATTTGATTAGATGATACTTGGAAACAATTCGAAAAAAATACAATAGTTATTATATGTGATGTGATGTTTTATTCAGTATGATTTATATTTTTTATTTTTTATTATTTTAATTTCATAAAGTGTTTCTTATAGTATTATTTTCTTTTCTTTGAATCGTTAAAATGTATTTCTTAAACAGAATAGATATTTTCATACCAGATAGTGAAAAAAACACACAATTCTTAAAAATAAAAAATATTTTTATGTTCTTAAACCAATAAGACCAATTGTGAATAATATATTAGGCCCTGCAGATCTGATAGAATGGACTGGTAAAGTGGGGTTTTATTTTCCTAATGGGAAAAAGTTCTTTATAATAGATGCATTATTTTCCCCAAAGTCCAAAAGAAACTTATTAAGTTTTAATGATATATACCAGTATGGGTAAGATACCCAAAATATATGTGATAAAAATTAAAAGTACATGTGAATTACCATTAATAAATTCAATAAAAGTCATGTACTAGAAAAACTACCAAAATTATCATTTGGATTTCATTATACATATATAAGTGAAATTGAAACACATGTGGTAGAAAATAATGAATCACAATTTGTTAATTTATGGCATGACTGATTAGGTCATCCGGGTTTAGAAATGATGCAAAAAATAATTCAAAGTTCTCATGGACATTCAATAAATATTTGGAAGATCTATCCGCTAAAAAAATTCTGTGTGAGGCTTTTTCTCTTGGAAAGTTGATTGTAAGATCATCACCGGCTAAAATTAAGGCTGAAATACCAACCTTTATTAAACTAATTCAAAGGGATATATGTGGACCAATTCATCCATCATGTGGGACATTTAAATATTTTATGTAATTAATTGATGCATCTAAAATATGGTCACATGTATGTTTTCTCTCAACATGTAATGTAGTATTTTCATGATTTCTTGATCAAATAATTAAATTGAGAGCACAATTCCCTAATTATGTCAGTAATAAAGCAAGGTGTGATAATACTAAAGAATTTACCTCCTAATATTTCAATGATTATTGTATGGAAATGGGGATTATTATGGAGCATCTAGTCACTCGTGTGCATGAACAAAATGGTTTAGATGAATCACTAATAAAATGCCTCCAACTTATTGTTATACCATATGAGAAGAAAGATACCGATATTCATATGGGGTCATGTAATATTGCATGTATCATCATTAATTTTCATTATAAAAAGTGAATATCATAAGCACTCTCCACTCTAATTGGAATTTGGCCAAGAGCCTGACATCTTCCACTTAAGAATATTTGGTTGTGCAGTATATGTGTTAAATGATCCCCCGCAATGTATAAAGATGGGACCTCAAAGTGGGTTGGGAATATATGTAGGATATGAATCCTAATCCATCATCATATATCTTAAACCAAAAACTATTGATGTATTTACATCACATTTTTTTGATCATCACTTCAATGAAGAAGTATTCCTAGCATTAGGGGGAGAAAATAAACAAAGGGAGTAGAATTCATGAAATGTGAAAACGTGATATTTTCTTGATCCTTTCACCCAACAGTGTGAGATGGAAGTGAAAAAGATGTTACATTTTCAAGAACCATAAAATCATTTTCCTGATGTATTTACTAATTTAAATGGAGTGACTAAATCACATGTACCAGTTATAAATGCACTAGCTAGAATTGATGTCTCAAAGACACAATTACATAATGATGTTACAAAAATTTCAAAAACACACCTGAAGCATGGAAGACCAATTGAATCTAAGGATATAAATCATCAGAAAATAAAAGGAATGAGTATAATTGAAAACCCCATTATGGATTCATGTATTCCATAAGAAACGTATAATTTAAGTGTTCATAAAGAAACACATTGTGAGAATCATAAAGAGAATTCACGGGATATAGAAAACCCTAAAGGTTTTGAAAATAATGAAATATATCTTAATTATTCCACTATAGGTGATATATGGAATTGAAGTAATGTGGAAAATATTAATGAAATATTTTTATATTCTATGTCATCTGATATATAAAATGAAGATCAAGAACCAATGACTGTTATGGAATGTCAAAAATGGCCTAATTAGAATAAATGGAAAGACACAATGAAATTTGAATTAAATTCACTTAATAGGTGTAGGGTCTTTAGAAATTTCATGCTCACGCCAGAATTTATGAAGCCTATTGGATATAAATGGGGTTTTGTGCATAAACGTAATGAGAAAACAAGACTGTAAGATACAAATCTTATCTTATCACACAAGGTTTTTCTCAGAGACTTAGAATTGATTATGAGGAGACATATTATCCTATTATGGATGTTATAACTTTTTTATATCAAATTAGATTTACAGAGTTGAAAAGGATAACATGCAACTTGTGTATGTTTTTATAGCTTATTTATATGGATCACTTGATAATAGTATATATATGAGAATCCCTAAATGATTAAAAATTCCATAAGTATTGAAATCAAAACCCAAATACCTATATTCAATTAAATTTCAGAAATACTTTTATAGATTAAAGTAAGAATATGTGGTAAAATCATTTGACTGGATATTTTTTAAATAAAAGGTATGAAAATGACCCTATATACCCATGTGTTTTTCTTAATAAAACAACATCTTGGTATGAAATATTTGTTATTTATGTCGATGATTTGAATATCATCGAAACTCTAGATGATATCAATGCAGCAATGAGAAAATTAAATGATGAATTTGAAATGAAAGACCTAGGATAAACCAAGTATTGTCTTGGATTAGAAATTAAGTATATGCCAAGTGGTATATTTTTTCATCGGTAAAATTACATTGAAAAGGTACTAAAACACTTTAATATGGATAAAAAATCCATTAATTTAAGGCCCTAGAACACATTAATATGGGAGGGGTGAATTAGGGTGTTAACTTTCTCTTTCAATGAGATGAATCTTTTCCCCAAGTTGGTAGGAACTTGTTAAACCTGTATGACAGAATCATGAAATTATTAAACTACCATGTGCAGAAATAAAAATACAACATGGAATTTTTACTTGGTTCAACACTAAGGGTTATTCCAAGTAGAATACAAAGATATTGTGGCAATCATATCAGAATCAACTAAGATTCACTAAATATTGTGCATTGCAAAATATTAGACATGGTCACTCTGTACCAGGCACACTGCCTTTATAAAAATATTAGGGATATCACACTATCTCCCTTTGATCACTTCCATAAAATACCACTTTCTCACTACCTTGGGTGAAGTCTTAATCATTTTATCAACTTGAAGGTTGTATCAATTGATTGGTCACATAAGTCATTGTCCCTGATTAACATGAGACTCTACTTACACCATAGTCTTGAATTAATGCACTTGAATGCACTGTTCACTCAAATCATATGTTCAAAACCTAATATTTTCATAAGTACCTTTTATGAAAATCCCTCCTCTATAAAACATCCTTTTTGTTTCAAATATTTTTCAGCTTTCATGAAACTACATACTTTCACGAAGATCCCAGCCTTCCTTAAACTCCAAGATTTTGTGAAACTCAAAACTATTGAAAAACTCTCAGCCTTCGTGAAACTTACTTTCCTAAAATTCCTTAGCATCAATTAGTTCTTAACCATTCCTTTTTTGAATATTGTGTTCACGAAGATTTCATAATTAAAAAAATAATTATCTTCTCATAAGACCTTTGTGAAATCTGAGTGATTCACCCTTTTCCAAACTCTCTTGATGTCTCGTATGATGAGTGGCTGCCTATTTATAGAACTTTCCTCCTTCATGAAGCTTTCAATATCACCATGAAAATTTCATGAAACTCTTCATTCATGTTTTCAAAGATCCTTTTATTCATGAAAATTTAGTAAAAAATTTCCATTCAAGAAGCTTCTCATAATCACGTAACTTACCATCTTTCAATCATGCCTTAACCATTCTTTGTGAAACCTCTTTTGTGAACCTTCAAACCTTCATGAAACTAGATTCTTTTGTGGAACTCCTCATATTCATGAAAAACCAACCTTCACGAAAATCATAACTTTTCCATATTTTAATGAGCCAGTCCTAGAAATCCATCTTTAACAAAGCATGTCCCTTCCTCTATATTTTGAGAATAAAAAAATTGGAAAACACTAGGAAATGAAGAAACCTTCAAAACTGAATCCACCTACACCATAAGATCATGTTTCTTTCATACTCCTTGGTTAACCCAGTGTGGATTGAAAAAAACACAAAATACAATTTGTTTCCAACTGTGAAAACCTTGGTTCCAACAATCTCTCCATTTGGGTTTGTTGGAAATCTGTAGATAAATTCAATAAACCACAAGCCTCAAAAAAAACCAAATAGGCATAAAATAACACATCCATTACTCTAATTATACATGAGAAAATCTTATTATAGAAAATAAGAGTGGAAAAAAGATATTTTCATGCATCGAGAGACCATCAACCTATCCACCTATCCTATAAACCTATAATTCATTGAATTTCATTCTCTGCATTGGAAATAAACCTAAAGAAACTATATTGGAATCCTAGTATACAAAATGAACACCCCCTAGTTAGTATCTCTTCCATAGACCTGCATCACATCCACAAATAGATTAAAATAGTTAACAAAAATGGGGAGATAGGGGACAAACCGTAACCTCCTCATGTAATGGGAGGTGGATGAACACTGAGGTTCAACTAATGTTTCTAGAACATTAGTGATTCTAAATTCTTATTCATGATTTCATCCACTTGATAATTAGTTTGAACATTCTCCATTTTAATCATATCTTGTTCAACTTTTTATTTGATGAAGTGATATTTGATATCAATATATTTGGTTTGAGAGTGTTGAACCAGATTTTTCATAAGCTCGACTATGCTCTTGTTGTCACATTGTATCTCCATCATCTATTTCACCTCATCACTAATATTAGTAAGTTATTTCTTCATACACAATATCCAATTACATGCCTTTATCACAGATATATACTCTACTTCGGTCATACTAAGAGAAGTGCTTTATTATTTCTTACTCAACCAACCCACACATTTGTTTCTAATGAATAATGCACCCCCACTTGGGGAATTTTGATCCACCGCATCTCTATCCCAGTCAGCATTAGAAAATGTTGATAATTCATTATCTCTTCATGTTGCAAAGTATAATCCAAAGTTGAGAGTACCTTGAATATATCTCATGATTCTTTTAACTATTGAAAAATGATCTTTATTTGGAGTACTTTGTAAGTGATCTGATAAACATATTGCAAAGATGATATATGGTCATGTTATAGTGAAATATAATAAACTTCCAATGATCATACTATACAAGGAAGGATCAACAAATTTTTTATCCCCATGCTTTCCAAGTTTCTTCCCAACCACAATCAAAGTCTACATTGGTTTGGATTCATGCATGTTGAATTTATTTAAAATATATCTTGTATACTTTGACTAAGAAATTAAGGTGTATTCCTTCTTTTGAATTACCTATAGCCCCAAAAATTTCATGAGTTCTCCAACCATGGACATTTCAAATTATGATTTCATGTGATTAGAAAATTCTTCCACTGAGTCGTGATTACTTTCACCAAATATAATATCATTCACATACACAAGAATAATAAATGGATCTCCCTGTGAATTCTTCACATAGAGATTATGGTCAACACCACCTCTTTTAAATTATAGCTTCTTCAGATAAGCATCCATTTGATAATATCATGCTTATAGTGCCTTATTTAGGCCATAAAGATCCTTATTTAATATACAAACCTTTGTTTTGTCATTTCAAATCATAAATCTCACTATTTGTTCAATGTAGGCTTCTTCTTCAGGAATTCTATTTAATAATTTCATTTTGGCATCCATCAGATAAACCTTGTACCCTATTTGAATCATCATGGCTAGGAAGAGCCTAACTGACTCTTGTTGAGCTATTGGAGCAAACATTTCTTCAATATAAATGCCTTCAATATGTGAATAGCCTTTACACACTAGGCATGCCATGTTTCTGATCACATTTCCTAACTCATCAAAAAAATTGAAGATCCACTTTGATCTAATCACGTTATGATTTTTTGGTCTCTTAACAAGATCTCAAGCCCGGTTTTCTTCAATCTAGTACAGTTCTTCATTAATGACCTTAACCCATGATTCATAATTTTCTTCTTCTTAAAATAGTTTGGTTCTATAATTTATAAAAGATTATAATGTGATTCATTACTCATTATCCTTGTATATGTTGGTGCGGTCCAATCCCCAGTAATCTTGGATTGATAAAATTATACTTTTATATTTCTCATGTGAGGTTCTAGTAGAGTTTCTTCATCAATGGTTTCCTCTTATGATTTTACTTATGAATCATCACCATTTTGAGATCCCTTAATGTGGGGAAAACCTTCCACAATTTATGTATTTGAATCTATTCCTTTTTCACTTTCTTCTTCATCTTCAGTCATATCAACACATGAGATCATTGAGTTATTCATGATTTTATCCTCAATGATCTTAACATCATTTCTCTCCAAAATATTTATAAGATTATTATTGTATCATTTTTAGGTTTTACCCTTCATTGAGTATCCAAGGAACATTCTCTCATCTGCAGTATCACCATACTTTCCTTGATTTCCTTTTTTCTATGAAACATTTACTTCCAAAAACACGAAAATATTTTAGTGAGGGATTCCTTCCATTCCATATTTCATATGGTGTCATGTACTCTCCTATACATATCCTTGTTCGATTTTGAGTGTACACCATAACTTGAATAGCCTCTTTCCAATAATGATGAGAAACACAACTCTCGATTAGCATAGTTTTGGCCATATTATTCACCTGTAGATTTTTTCATTCAATGGCCACATTTTGTTGAGATGTTCTCACTAAAAAAACTCATGCTTGATCCCATGTTTTTTTAGGTAATTTTAAAATTCAATGGATGTGTATTTTATTCCATTATTAGATCATAATATCTTGATTGTGTGTCCAGTTTCATTCTCAACTCTTTAGAGATATCTCTTTATGTAGTCAATCACTTCCCATTTGCATTGCATAAACATCACACATTCCATTATACTCTAATAATCAATAAAAATAATAAAGTATCTCTCTCCATATGTTCCAACCACATTAATTGGACTACACACATCTATGTGGATGAGATCAATTAGATTTGATGCCCTTTTATTCCTCGGCTAATAAGAATTTCATACTATCTTTCCTCACATGCAAGCATCACATGTCTTTTCTCAATCGCACTTCAGATTGGTAATGTTGGAAATAGCCTTTATATTGGATAAGTTTTTCATGCTCTATTGATTAATGTGACCCAGCCTCTAGTTCCATAAGTTATTTTCCTATTTAATTGTTAATAAATAAGTATTTTATTTAATTTCAACCTGTTATAAATGATCATTTTTCTAGCATCCTTTAATGAGAGAATTACATATCTTCCCTTTGATGGTGAACCCATTTTGATTAAATGTAACTACCAGTCCTAATTCAACAAGTTGAATCATGCTTAGGAGATTGTGATGCAATCCATCCATGTATATTACTTCTGTTTCCATTAGCTAATCATAATATAATTCTGTATTTCCACTTCCTTTGATATTTAAGACACTGTTGTTGTCGAATATCACTATTCCATCAAGCCTTTTCTTTAAATTTTTTAATAAATTTTAATTTCCTATTATATGGGATGATAATATTCTTTCTATAATCTAGGTTCTACTATCTTTCTAGCCTTGAGAGTGATTTTTTCCAGGTTGGCTTTCTCAATCTTTTTCTTTTCTTTCCATGAGATACCTGATTGAGTGGATGAAAAAATATCCTCTACAATATCTTTTCAACATGAATGGTTTAATTATACTCATATTCTTCTTCCATATAATAATGCATATTTTCAAGGGTAATTATGCTTGGTTGACCAGTATCGACTTGTCTCAGAGTTTGGTATTTATTGTTCCCACCTTTCCCCTGCCTATAATGAATATCTTTATAGACAAAGTTAGAACAGTAAGAACAATATCCATATAAATTATTTCTTTTATATGATTAAGTATATTGTCTCATTATACTTTTTTAAAATCTAGGTGCTTCCCCGTCTAGATAGATCCTTGCCTCTTCATATTAAGACGTGGTCTAGCCCAAAAAGCCACAAAATTGACATTTCATAAGAGAAAATATCTTATCACTTACATTCCTCCACATTACCCTTATTTTGTATTGGTATTTGACCAGTGATCCTCTCTAGATAATTGAGGATTATTTCCAACTCTATTATTTGTTTGGTTTGAAGATATCTTTGTTGGGACATTAGGCACCTTTGTGATATGTCCAACTTTCTATTTCCCTTTACTTTGTCTCATCCCATTTCCTACCTTTTTTGTTTCTATATCACATCCAATTCCAGTTTTTTCCATAAATTTAGATATTTGATCATTCAAGGATTTCTTTACTCCTTCAGAACCATGTTTAACTCTTTCCAAAATCTCTTTATATAAAAACCTTCCAAAATATAATTTATTCTTATTTTTCCTTGATTTCGATTCATTTTCTAGTTTACTCATTAAAGAAATGAATTCTTCTTCAAGGCCCTCAATTATCTTATATTTTTTCTCAAGTCTCGATGTAATTTCATTGATAACTTTTTCCTGATCTTAAACCCTAAGTTTAAACTCCACAACCTCTTCCGAGCTTTCAAGAGTTGTCAAATGTTCTTCTATATATCATTACAGTCGATCAATCTCTGCTTCAATTTGATCCACATACTCTGATGACTCTTTCAACAAAGCTCTCATCTTTCTATTTTTCTTTCTTTGAATGTCAAACTTGTCAATAGAACCCTCAAATTACACCTTTATATCAAAAACACCATTCAATTGATTGTATTCATATTTCATAGGTTCTACATTTTCAATTGTATCCATAATGGAATTTTTAATATCAGATTTAAACATTGGTTCTACATCCTTAAAAAAGTCAGTATTATATTGTCCTCTTTGCAGATGAAACTCTTTCTCTATAATTTTTTTCCTGATTTGAAGTCTCCCTTTTGTGGGAACCTTCTCTGAGGCATATTCATGATTTATGCTTCACTTTATACATCATAGAATCTCCTTGAGCACTGAGTGGCAATGTGCCCTACTTTACCACATTGAAAACAATCCAAAGAAATCTTTCCTTAAAGTCTCCCATTTCCTATTGAATTTTTTGGAAAAAAGATAAATAAGTTTGTCATCCACATCATCTTCATCATCACTAACTTTGTAAATTTTAAGTTTTTCCACAAATTTGAATTCCATTTCCTTAATTGCTCAAATTATTGTATCTTTTGGTTTGACTCTCATTTCATAAGCCACCAAACTACTTAGAAGTTCATCAAGAGAAATATTAGACATATCTCTTTCCTTAAGGGCTGATACTTTTTGGATTGTACAGAGGTGGGATCCTTCTTAGGATTTTATTCATAGTGTCAATATCCTTAATTTCTTCCCCAATTCCTCTAATAACTCCAAAAACTTTAGTAATGTGATTAAATAAACTATCTATATTTTCATCTAGATTCATTTTTAGATCATCAAATTGATTATACAAAACATGAAGGTTGGCCTCCTTCACTTTTTTATCGCCTTTATATATATTTTCCAGTTTCACCCACATGTAATTGGTT
Source organism: Viscum album (assembly GCA_963277665.1). Lineage (NCBI taxonomy): Eukaryota > Viridiplantae > Streptophyta > Magnoliopsida > Santalales > Viscaceae > Viscum > Viscum album. The sequence goes on from OY728122.1 coordinate 1,704,363,546, forward strand.
GTAGTGAAACTCATCACCTTAAAATAGATTTGATCATATAGTGCTATAGTAAGAGTATTTTGAGGTTTGGAATATGCATCAAGCATTTTCCTATCTGTTTCATTCATAGAAAGACCTATCACATCACTGCCCTTAATCCCTTGAACTATGGAATAGATAACTTCCATCCCAAGAGATCTCAAATGAGATCTCATTATATCCTTCCAAATTTAGAATTTGCTTCCATAAAAAAGGGGAAATCCCCTGACATTCACTGAATTATCCATGAAAACAACAGCATAGGATAGATTTAACACCCATAACTTGTATTCTCTAATACCACTTATAAGACCCTAGAATACCCTGAGAGGGAAGGGGTGAATCAAGGTTTCAACTTTCTCTTTCAATGAGATGGATATTTTCCCCATGTTTGTAGGAACTTATTAAACCTATCTAATGGAATCGTGCAATTATTAAACACCCATATGCAGAAATAGAAACACAACATAGTATTTTTACTTGTTTTACTACTAAGGGATAGTCAAAGTTGTATATGCTGAAAGTTTTTCAGTCATTACTAAATCCACTAAGATTTACTAGATATTGTGGATTATAAAAGATCAGACATGGTCACTCCATGACAGACACACTTCCTTTATAATAATTTTAGCAATAGCACACTGCCTCCCTCAGATCACTTCTATCAACTCTGCCTTGCTCAACGCCTTGGGTGAAGTCTTACTCAATTTATCGACTTGAAGTTCGCATTAATAGATTGGGAACATAATTCTTTTTCCTGAATTAGCATGAGACTCTACTTGCACCATAGTCCTGAATTAATACAATTGAATGTACTATTCACTCAAATTATATGTTTAAAACCTATTGTTCGCATAAGTACCTTTTTTGAAACTCCCTCTTTCACAAAACCCCATTTTTGTTTCAAAGATCTTTCAGCTTTCATGAAACTACATACTTTTGTGAAGCTCCCATCCTTCATGAAACCGCAGGCTTTTGTGGAACTCCAAACTATCACAAAACTCCCAACCTTCTTAAAACTCCCTTTTCTGAAATTCCTTAGATTCAATTAGTTATTAACTATTATTTTTTATAAGCTTGTGTTCATGAAGAGTTCATGATTTAAAAATAATTACCTTATCATAAGACCTTCATGAAATCAAAATGATTCACCCTTTTCCAAACTCTCTTTATGTCTCATGTGATGAGTGTCTACCTATTTATAGACATCGTCTCCTTTGTGAAGCTTTCAATCTCACCACGGACTTTTCACGAACCTATTTATATATATTCACAAAACTCCTTTTCTTCATGAAACTTTAGTGAAATTTTTCCATTTGCAAAGCTTCTCATAATCACGTAACTTACCATATTTCCATTGCACCTCAACCATTCTTCGTGAAACCTATTTTGAGAACCTTCAAACCTTTGTGACACTAGATTCTTTCATGGAACTCATAATCTTCATGAAACCCCAAACTTCCTAAAATTCATTCTTTTTCCATATTTTAATGATCCATTACTAGAAATCCATTTTTCACAAATCTTGTCCCTTCCTCTATATTTTGAGCACCAAAAATTTGGAAAACATTGGAAAATGATGTTGCCTTAAAAACTATAGCCACCTACACCATAAGAAAAATTAGGTTGAAAACTCCTTGACCAACCCAATGTGGATTGACAACGAACACAAAATACAGTCCATTTCCAGCTGTGAAAAACCTTAGTTCTAACATTTAAGTACTCCAGTGGTTTTTCAGTCATTAAATATTGAGAAAGATCATTTTTGACCTTGTGAAGAAAATGAAGAGTTGGTTGGTCCAGAAGTATCATACCTTAGTATCATCGGATCACTTATATAACTTTCTAATTGTACTTGTCCTGGTATATCTTTTGATACTAATTTACTAGCGATATTTATTTCAACACCTACAAAAAGACATTGAAAAGGAATTAAAAATATTTTTCAGTATCTTTATGGAACTATTGATTTGGGTTTATTTTATTCTATCAAATTAGAAAATAATATGTTCAGTTTTTCATATGAAAGTTATTTATCATATCTTCATAATGTGTGATCAAAAACTGGTTATGTGTTCACAGTTAGAGGTACTTCTGTGTCTTAGAGATCATAAAAGTAGGCATTTGTTGCGACATCTTCAAATCATGAAGAAGTAATAGCATTACACGAATCATATCAAGAATGAGTTTGGTTGTGGTATATGACTTGACACATTCGAGCGGAAAGTGTATTGACCATGGATTGTAGTCCAACAATATTATTCAGAGATAATGCTTCATGCATCACATAATTAAATGAAGGCTTCATCAAAAATGATTTGAAAAAACACATGCCACCAAAAAAAATATCCTTCACACAAGAATTAATGAAGAATGGATATATCAACATGCAATATGGTTGATCTAGTGAAAATGTTGTTGATTTTATTTACAAAGTCACTACCAACTATTATCTTTAGAAATGTTGTACATGAAATAGGGATGTGTATATTGTAAAATTTGGAATTTCTTTATGCAATGTAACTTTCAGAGGGAGTCTATGTGGTTGTACTACTTTCCTTTTTATTATTTTTATCTAGCTAGGTTTTTTCAAAAAAAATGTTTTTAAAGAGGCAGCATCAAAACATGTATGACATTGATAGGGATGTGAATCCCAAGGGGGGTATTAAGCAGCCACTGAATGCGGCTGCGGTCTTCAATGGGGTGGGGTGCCCACCCCCACCAATCTCCCTCTCACCTACCATTTCACTACCTATAAATAGGAGTGAAACCCTCTACTTATATGATCGATTTATAAATAGATATTGAACCCATGTAAATGTTTTGATAAATTTCTATCTCTCTTCCATTTTCTTCTCTTTCTCTGATTCTGATTTTTTCTATGTTTTATTCTTCATTTTTATAATAATCTTATGTCAAAAAAATGAATATTATTGATTAAAATGTAATTAATTAGATTATTATAAATCAAATTGATGATATATAATTAAATCTAAAATATAATGGGACTTTTAAATTACTTGATTTTAATGAAAAGAAATGGAAATATTTGATAAACCGGTATTTTTTTACTATTCACTAAAAGATCAATCATTTTAGGAAAATCTCAAAATTTCACCCTAATTTGATTTTGATATGATAATTTAAAAAATGTTATAAATTTTATAAAATACAATTTCTAAAAGTGTCAGAAATTAATTATAATTTCCACGCACAAAATGTAATAAAATCATTTTTCAAGAAAAATTCATTTTTGAAGTATAAAATGAATTCACTAAAAATTGATTATTTATTTACTAATAATTAATCAATAATTTTTTATTGAGTGGGACCATTATACATATATTTCATAATATGGATACTCATATTCATACTCTTAAATTCAACGGTTATGTCACATTTAAATAATAATATTTTTATAATATATCTTGATTCGCTTAAATCTCGGTGTTTCATGTTAAGAAAACTATCAAGCTTAACTCCACGATCCATTTTTTTATTTTATTGAAAATCTACTTTGAGGGTAAGTGGGAACCTATAGAACATCCTCCATGAACAAGCCACACCCATACAAAACACACATAACAGAGTTCAAATTTCAAAAAATAAAACATAACCATTTACCACACCAAGACCGCCTATTTCAAAATTCAAAAGATACCATCATCACAGAAAATCCCGCAAATCCCATGATCCGACCAAGGAAACTATGCCACTCGAGAAACCAACCATCAAGGACCACATCACTGCCATCATTACATCACCAGAAAATCACCGTCACCGCCAACACATCATTCCACCACTGAGGTCACTCTCATCTGTTCGTAGAGATACTACAAGAAGCATACTTTCTGGAATTCTCCCTTTGTTCACTATAATATTTTTTTTAGGTGGACTTTTCTCTCACAATGTCAGTATAAGGGAGCACCATCCACCAAGATACTCCTAATGTGGTTCCTTCTTCCTTTCCCCTTCTAATTATTTTTTCATCCAGTAATATGTCCTTTTCCTTCCACATTGTATGTGTTTATGAAAGAATTATGGATCTCCTTTTGATGAATTTATTCATGCAATATCAATTCTCATACATCCATGAACTTCAAATAAACCTTTATTCTGGAATTTCTCACAACGGTATTCATTGCATCCCAAGATTCAGGGAGCGAGGAGAGAAACAACAACACCCATTTTGAATCTATGATGCTCACCATCATGGGCTCCAACTGGATTCAGATCATATTAAAGTTTTTAATATGATCAGTAGTAGACTTCCCTTATAACATATGCATATTGAATAGTCTCTTTAAAAGGAATACCTTGTTCATCATCATTGGTTTTTCATACATGTCTACAAGGGTCTTCATGAGTTCTAAATTGGTCTTCACCTCCTGGATGTTGAATGCCACATTCATGTTGAGTGACATCTGAATCAACCCCAAAGATTTCTTATCGAACCCCTCTCATTCTTCTTCTTCCATTGCTTCCAACTTAGCACCAGTAAACAAAAGATCAAGTTCCTTCTACATAAGTAAATCCCATGTCTGCATCTTCCATAACCCAAAATCCATTCTATCGAACTTCTCCAACGGGACCTTACTCTCATCAGATGTCATTCCTCCAGAAATTTTGAACTCTCGCTACTTCCAAACCACGTAAATCGGGAGGTTAAAAACTATTTACTGATATTTTCCTACAAAGAAAAGGGTGGAATATTACTACTGAACTGATCTCTGAAACACCTTCACCAAGGATTACCCGTCAGGAATACTCCAACCTTGGGATACGATAACACTTTTTGGGTCCACAACCACCATCCAATAAAACCACTGGGTGATATATCCATTGAAAATTACCTTGTCATGACCTCATCCCTCCAAAGATACCACAATGAGGGGAGAGAGATAATAACCCCCGAGTCCCACCTCTAGTAGGCCCCAAGTTGGTGACTAGCACCAAGGGTGTACAAATCTCATAAGATGGGAGGCATTACCCTTTATAAGAAAACAAGATCGAGAGATAAGATAAATTATACACAAAAACTACAAGACATATATATATATATATATATATAATTAAACCCAAAAACCATCCCTCAATGCATGTATAAATTGAACTGATACAAAAACAATAAAGTCTCCAAAGTAAATACCCAAAAGTAAAGTTAAAGCAGCGATACAGTAACTGTCCCAAGGACCGAGCTGGTAATGCCCATCACGGTCCATGTAATCCTCCTGGAAACCTAAAAATAGTTTTATATATGTAGGGTGAGTATACATGTATACTCAGTAGGAAAACCAAAGTCTCTCGTGCACATGTGAAAGAACCATATTAATGACCCTATGAGAAAACATCAGAACCAAATAGCATCTATCAACGTATACTAACCATCCCAACCCCACCAAGGCACTCTCACCAAGTAACTCAAGTCAATTAATATAATATAATGTAAAGCATATCGATGATAGGGTACTCTGCACCACTTTCACATTGATTAGCCCACTCTCATACCCCAATGGTAAACGTCATGTCACTCCCACCTCTTTCGAATGTATCACATCACATCCTTCCCGCACACACCTGAGCCTCACAAAACATCACATCACATCTCATCCTGAATATTCCTAGGAAAGAACATCACAACTCATCCCAAAGACACCCGGGACAACGTACCACAACTCATCCCGATGACACTTGGGATACCACATCACAACTCATCTGGAAGATACTTGGGATACCACAACCATCATCTAATGCACTAACAAAACTCTTTTCATCACAACATGTGCAGTACCTACCTCACCTGGAATAGGGTTAGGGAAGATCGAGTGGCCATCCATCCATCCTCCCACCGGGATTTTGGGAAAGACACCCCCCCCCCCCCCCGACGTGACTATGAGAGTGTGCGGATCATAGTTCTCAACATGGGTGGGGTGAGTATAGAAATCACAAGAATGTACACGTATATATGTATAGTATCAAGCACTCAAACCCAACATATGGGTTCTTGAACAAATAACCAACTCACAACACCATCACCTTTATTGCCACCTCTAAATTCATAACACCACACATCAAGCCAAAAACCCCACTTCACATTTCCAACCAATTTCATTTAATCACCCCATTCATTTCATTATTTAGAATCAACCAAATTTAAACACACAACCCACCATTTAATTATCCATTAAGAATTCTCATTCCATTAACCAAACAAACCCATGCCTTTTCAAACATTATTAAACAATTATTTATTCATCCCATCACTACTCAGTCATCTAGCACAAAGAAACCACATTCCACAAACACCACAATATTTTTTTCACCTCATCACCCCAAAGTTATGGCCCACAAACTATCAGCCCCACATTCCCAAACAACACATCACAACACATCGATATTATTTCACAAATTTACAAAGGGACTTTTATCACATTCCACTTTATTTTAGGGGCATTATCACACAAACCAAAATCTTGGGGAAACCATTTCATTATCCAAATATAAGTAATTAAAAAATTTTCATTTAGGTTGATATCACCACAATCGAAACCAAAGAATAAATAACAGTAGATATATCCAGCGTAAACAAATCCCCCAACAGCCACAATTTTCAAGAGGGCATTAAGCCCAAATAATCACAATATCAAAAATAATATCAATGTTGTAAAAGCATGTGAATTAAACCCCATTTCCCCTTTCAATTCAATTAAACAATTCTTTATCTTTGATTAATCTGGAAAAACCATAATCCATAGATAAAAAAAGTAAACCCCTCCCACATGATACACAAATAAAGAGAAATGAGAGAAAATCTTACCTCAAATAATCTTTCTAACTCACTGCGCACCGCATGGTGAAAAAGAACGTCCAAAAACCACAACTGCACCATGAGAATCGTAGATCAACATATACCACACCAAGGATCCATAAAAATAAAACCCAAATGCACTCCAAACCAAAGAAACACCACCTCAGTGAATCCTTGGGATAATAACAAAAGAAAACATATGAGAAAGAGAAGATAACTCACCACAGATCGACCACAAATCTCCAATGAACAACCACCAGGATCAATGGATCAAAGAGAGAGTAAAAGGTCTTAAAGGAAACCTTGGGGCACCTAGGGTTCACCTAAAACAAGAGGAAGAAGAAACCATGGCTGAATAAATGATAATTTGGCCAAAAATAATTTTTAAAACTGCACTGTATTGGGGGATTACATGATGTGTAATCCCCTTTCACATCATGTAATCCCAGGGGTTTGGTTTCCACCAAAAAATTTGTTGCCTATTCATTTTATTGTTTATTTTTAAAACCCAATAAATTAAACATCATAAAACCCTCTTTCACATCGTGTAACTTTTCACGACGTGAAATCCTCCCCTACTTATAGCTTTTAGCAACTGAACTTCTCCAGACTTCCTATGAACCTCCTCCAAACACCTCCAACAACCAAAACTGGAAAAGTAACAGATCGGGAAGGCACATATTGTTACATTAGATGCCTCTCAAGTGATTCTCTCCCTCAAGAATCCAAAACTAATCCCAGAAGAAAAAGGGGTTTGAATAACCACCCCACGAGATGCCTCTCAAGGGTCTCATCATACCTCAAATGCTACCACCATCCAAACACTCCTAAACCAAATGACCACAAACATCCCGCACAACCTAATCTCTATAAAACTAAAACTAAAAACCGCATCCTCTCACACAACCACACCATTACACAACCACTACACAAATAACAAATAGCACTATCCCAAACACATGAATCGGAGAATTCTATCTTCCATGTCAAGATATTATCTGCTCTGGGCGGCACTGACTCACCCGCGTAGGTTTAATCACATCACAGTTAATGTGTCTCGATTAGAAATCATGTTCTCCCCTTTTTATATTTCAATACTTTATCACACATCACACCACACACATCACAAACTAAGTAATACATCACATCTCACTAAATAAAAAGGTCTCAAACATCACATCACAAACAAAACAGAGCAAGTCAAAACTCAAAAACAACTTTGGGTACTGGTCACATGTTTGTGTCTATCACTCCCAAGTACTCTCCTCCTAGCCACTGTGTCTCCACAACACATAAACCAAATTAATGGTCCATCCACATAGTACCTTCTCTCGATGATCCTAGATCTCTACTATTCGCTCCACAAACATCATTTCATCCTCGATATCAACCTCTCCCCAATCAATGATATGAGAGACATCATGAAGATATCGATGAAGTTGAGATACGAGGAAGATGCCGTGGATCCTATCCAACCATGGTGGCAACACTAATTGGTACATCACCTTGCCAACACGCCCCAACGCCTCAAAGGGCCCAAAAAACCTAGGATAATTCTTACTCCCTCTGCCAAACCTCCACTGCCCACGTTGAGGGAAAACCTTCAAGAACATGTGGTCCCCATCCTCAAACTCCAAGGTCCTCCTCCTATGATTCAAACAATACTTATACTGGTCCTGTGCTACTTTTATCCTCTCACGAATGAGCTGAACTTTCTTTGTTGTTCTCTACACCACATCGGGACCAAGAATAGTTTTCTCTCTAACTTCTATCCAACACAATGAAGAACAACATGGTCTTCTACACAAAGCCTCAAACGGGGTCATGCCAATAGAGAGTGATAGCTATTATTATAAGAAAACTCTACCAAGGGACGGTGTCGTACCCAAGATCCACCAAAGTCTAAGACATACACCCGCAACATATCCTCCAATGTATGGATAGTCCGTTATGTTTTCCTATCTATCTGAGGGTGGAAAGTAGTGTTTAAGTTTAACTGAGTTCCAAGAGCATGCTGCAATCTCATCCAGACTTGTGAGGTAAAATGTGAGTCCTGATCTCAGACAATGGACCTTGGAACTCCATGAAACCTCACCAACTCATCCACATACCTCTTAGTCAAAGTATCCACTGTTCTTGACTCCTTAATCACTAAGAAGTGGGATGATTTCATCAATTGGTCCACTTTCACCCATATAGCATCACAACCTCCTTGAGTTATGGGTAACCCTATGAAGAAATACAATGGGATGTCATCTCATTTCCACTCAAGAACATCTAAGGGCTATAACAAATCACCAGGAACAGCATGCTTGGACTTTACTTGATGGAAAACTAAGCACATTTCCACAAACTCCACCACTACTCGTTTCACCCCAGGCCACCAAAACTGAGTCCTTAAGCCATGGTACATTTTGGAAACTCTTGGGTGTACCACCAAAGGTGAGTTATGAAGCTCATGAAGGACACTCTCGCACATTGCTATTGGAACAAACAGCCTTCCTCAAAACAACATCTAGTTCTAACCATCCTACGTCCATCCCTCTGGAGCATCACCATGGACAACATGATTGCACATCACCTGTGCCTTTGAGTCTCCCCATTGAAACTCCTCCACCTGCTGCATCAGAGAAGACTACACCATAATCTGAAATAAACAGCTTCTACCACCATCCACCCTTGCATTTAAGTACAAGGCTTCCAACTCCTACATTTCTCTCCAAGAATCCTCGGACTCCCGAACAACACTCTTCCACAATTTCCTGCTCAGAGCATCAGCCACAACATTCCCCTTTCATGAGGTGTAGAAGATATGAAAATCATAATCCTGAGAAACTCCATCCACCTTCGTTGCTGCAAGTTCAGATCACATTGAGAAAATATATACCTCAAGCTATTATGATCTATAAAGACCAAAAAGTGTTCCCCAATGAGGTAATTTCTCCACAACTTCAGCACAAACACAATTGCTACTAACTCCAGATCATGGGAGGTATAGTTACGCTTGTGGGGATGCACTACCTAGACCCATAAGAGATCATTTTCAATTGTTGTATTAGCATGCATCCCAGTCCCAGATGGGAATCATTACAAAACACCTCAAACAACACACCCTCCTCCAGCAGCTGAAGCATTGGAGCACTGAATAACTCCCCCTTTAGGTTAGCGAACGTTTCCTAGAAATGATCACTCAACACAAAAGCTTTGTTCTTCTTGGTCAAATCTGTCAACGAGGCTGAAACTCAAGAGAAATCAGGTAAAAACCTCTGATAATAGCCTATGAGACCAAGAATACTATGAACCTATGCCACATTCTTGGGTGTTGCCCGAGAAAAAACTGCTTCAACCTTCGACGAGTCTACTAACACACCCTACTGAGACACTACATGCCCAAAGAAATACACCTCTTGTGTCCTGAACTTATACTTGGTCAACTTTCTATAGAGTTGGTGGCATCGAAGAACATGAAAGACAGCTCAGAGATGCTCTACATGCTCCACTTATGAATTTGAGTAGATTAATATATTAATGATTAATATGATGATGAACTGATCCAGGAACTCATGGATCATGAAGTTTATAAGCCCCATGAACACGGCTGGTGTGTTAATAACACTGAATGGCATGACTACAAACTCAAAGTTCTCATACCTGCACCTGAAGGTGGTCTTTGGGATATCTCCCTCCTTTACCCTTAGCTAGTGATATACAGACTGCAGATCGATCTTAGAAAACTAACTCACCCCTCTCAACTATTAAAAAAGATCACCTATCCTTGGAAGAGGGTAACGGTTTTTTACTGCCACTAGATTCAACCTTTGTTAGTCTATAAAAAACCTCAGACTACCATCTTCCTTCTTGGTGAACAACAATGGAACACCCCACAGTGACACACTAGGATGAATAAAACCCTTATACATTAGATCATATATTTGAATCCTCAACTCCCACAACTTGGAAGGTGTCATCCAATATGGAGTCAATGAAATCAGAGAAGCATCGGGCTACAAGTATATCCCGAATGCAACATCATGTTGAGGGGGTAGCATCACAACCACCTCAAGGAAAATATCTAGGAACTCCCTAACAATCTTGGGAACCTTCGTTGTCGCATCATCAGCTGATTCCACCAACAACTCAGCTAATAGGGAAATAAGGGGCTCCACACGTCAACTGCCCACCTAATAACTCTGCTCACCAACGAAAACCACACGCTGGCCATCCACATCCAAAAACATGACTCTCCTACAAAAGTAGTTGATAATAGTACATATGGGATACAACTAGTCGATGTTGAGGATGACACCGTATGGTTTCATCTGTAGCAAGAAAAGATCCCCACATGACTGATGTGACCAATCATCAGTATACAACCCTGGTACACATCAAACAAGATGTATGGCCTCTGACTGGCGTAGTCAACACTAGGGGCATGGGAAGCCTCTATACGTCTAGTACCAAAGCATTGGCTAGAGAAGGTATAACAAAGGAGTGTGAATCTCCTGAATTAACCAAGGCACAAACAAGGGTACTAAACAAACTGATCGTACCTCTGACAATCTCTGGCCCCTCTATAAATGTTTCCCCCATGACATACAACTAACCATGCCCAACTCCTCTACCTCTCTTATGAATAACACCTCCATATCCATGCTTGGGTTGTGGTCCCTAAACATGAGGAACATCCTGAGATCGGACTCTACCTGCTCCATCTCCCCTCAGCAGAGCAAAAACCTGTTCCCCCTACTGCTGAAATGGCATCACTGAAAACTACTATTGAGGTTGACACTGAACCTATCCAACTCCACCAAACTGAGCTCAGGGAACCACTGGGCACTGGATCTGGAGATGGTTATGAACCCCACAACAAAAACACATTGGCACAAATCTCTTAGTAAAATCACGGAAACCAATGGCACGAGAAGGCCAGAAAGGAAGCTGCTGAGTTCAAATACTTGTCGGTCAAAACCTCAAGGGTCCTGGCACCTCAGAACTACCACTAACAACTCTTCCCCTCAAGTAACCATATCGTTTCCCTTACCGCGAAAAACCTCTTCATGAGTGCATCGACTCGATCACATTTACCTTCTTTTGAACCTCCAGATACGTCAGAAATGTAAAAGGAGTAATTGTATACTGGATAGAAGGACAGAGGGTCTCCTCAAGGAATCTCTCACGAGAATCCTCATCCAGAAAAAATATCTAGGGAAAAATGAAAAAGGTCATTGAACTTGATTCCTAGCTCCCGCACTGACATGCTCCCCTATTGAAGAGAAAGAAGTGTCTGCCACTTTACTGCCTTCATGGTCAACAAAAGGAACTATGCCTGGAACTCCTTCTCGAATTCAGCCCACAAAATGTTTGCCTCCTTCCGCTCTCCCAGATACGGCATCCACCACTGACGCGTATCTCCTCACATCTGACTGACTGTAAAAGGGACCCAATACTCCATCGGGGTCCGGATCAAACTGAAAGCGATCTTGAGCTCCTCCACCTATCTCTTTGTCTCCACATCTAAAACACTTCCTGCATACTTCCCCAAAGCATGTCATTGGAAAGCGTGCAATGTCCTCTTCCACTGATCATCCTCCTCAACCGGATCAACCCTACGGAAATCAACCGGATCAGCCTGTTGAACCTCAAATTCCTGAGCCACATGTGCATGATGAACATAAGCCATAGCTGAAAGGAAAACAAATATTTCCTAAGATCGGTAGTGTGGAGTCTTATTAATATTAATTTTAATTAATTTTATTTATTTCATCCATTTTAACCTTCCCAAAACAACCCAATTCAAATAGGAACACAAGTCATTATGATGCATATACCTTTCATAGGTCTCTACCCTACAAGCAGGTTCATCCCATTTGGTCATTCAATAAGCTCGGAGTTTGTGCAATGGATCATAGGGGGCCCTAAAATCCCATGTCCTAGCTGGTCTCCCTGACCTATGTCACGCACTAAGGTCAACTGGAACTGTTTCCATACCAACTCATGCAACCCTCATCGTGCCTAACTCCAAACTCCATCTTATCTCTCAACTATTACCACTCAGTCATGACCCCCTCCCTTCAAAGATACCACAATAAGGGGAGAGAGATAATGAACCCTTAGTCCCATCACCAGTAGGCCTCGGTTTGGAGACTAGCACCAAAGGTGTACAAATCTCACAAGATGGGAGGCATTACCCTTTATAAGAAAACAAGATTGGGAGATAAGATGAATCATCCACAATAACTCCAAGACATATATATATATATATATATATATATATATATATATATATATAAGGAAACCCAAAAACTATCCCACGATGCATGTATAAATAGAATCGATAGAAAAACAATAAAGTCTCCAAATTAAATACCCAAAAGAAAAGCTAAAGCAGCGAAACAACAACTGTCCCAAGGCCCAAGCTAGTAATGCCTAACACGGTCCACGTAATCCTCCTAGAAACTTGGAAACAGTTTTATATACGTAGGTTGAGCATACATGTATACTCATTAGTAAAACCAAAGTCTCTCATGCACATGTGAAAGAAGCATACTAATTCCATTGTGAGAAAGCAGCAGAACCAAACAACACCTATCAAGGAATGCTAATCATTCCAACCTCACCAAGGCACACTCACCAAGTAACGCAATTCAAGTAATATAATATAAAGTAAAGAACATCGATGATAGGGTACTCTGAACCACTTTCCCACTGATTAGTTGCTCTCACACCCCAACAGAAAACGTCATGGCACTCCCACCTCTTCTGAATATATCACATCACATCCCGCCCGCACACACCTGGGCCTCACAACGTATCCCTCCCATACACACCTAGGCCTCACAACACAGCTCATCACATAACATCTCACCCCAAATACACTTGGGAAAGCACATCATAATAGGACACCCGCATCACAACTCATCCAGAAGACACCTGGGATACCGCATCACAACTCATCCCAAAGACACTTGGGATACCGCAACCACCATCTAATTCACCAACAGCCCTCTGGTCATCACAAATTGTGCAATACCTACCTCTCCTGGAAGAGGGAGCAGGGAACAGCGGGTGGTCAGCCATCCATCCTCCCACCGGGATGTTGGGAAAGACACCCCCCCCCCATGACTATACGGGTGTTTGGCACGTAGTGCTCAATGTGGGGTGGCGTGTGTATAAAAATCACAACAATGTACAAGTATATATGGATAGTATCAAACACTCAAGCTCAACCTATGGGTTCTCGAACAAACAACCAACTCACAACATTGTCACCTTTGTTGCCACCTATAAATGCATAACACCATACATCAAGCCACAAACCCCACTTCACATTTCAAACCAATTTCATTTAATCGCCCCATTCATTTCATTATTTAGCATCAACCAAATTTAACCACACAACCCACTATTTGATTATCCATTAACCATTCTCATTCCATTAAACAAACCAACCCATGCCTTTTCAAACATTATTAAATAATTATTTATTCATCCTATCACTACTCAGCCATCTTGCACAAAGCAACCACATTCCACAAATAGCTCACACATTTTGTCACCACATCGGCCCGAAGGCACAACCCAAAAACTATCAACCCCACATGCTCAAACCGCACATCACAACACATCAAGATTATTTCACAAATTTACAAAGGGGGTTTTATCACATTCCACTTTATTTTAGGGGCATTATCACACAAACCAAAATCCTGGGGCAACCATTTCATTAGCCAAATATAAGTAATTAACCAACTTTAATTTAGGGTGATATCACAATAATCACAGCAGATATATCCAACGCAAACAAAGCCCCCAACGGTCACAATTTTCAGCAGGGCATCAAGCCCAAACAATCACAATATCACAAATAATATCAAAGCTATAAAAGCATCAAACCTCATTGCTCATTTCAATTCAATTAACCAATTATTTATCTTTAATTAAGCCGAAAAAACCATAATCCATAGATAAAAAAAGTAAACCCCTCCCGCATGATATACAAATAAAGAGAAATGAGGGAAAACCCTACCTTAAAGAAGCTCTCCAACTTGTTGCGCACTGCAGGGTGAAGAAGAACGCCCCGCAAACCACAACTGCACCACGTGTTGGATTGGTGTAGCCTGATCCGGTTGGGTCGCATGCTTGTGGCCCGTACTGCGCACCAACCCACAACTTTCATGGGTCGAACTCGTTGGGGGTTGTAGGGGGAAACGCTCCCCTGCTTCAGGTGTCTGGGGCTCGAAGGCCCCCGACCCAAATTTTGGGCCACTGTAGCAATGTTGACACTATAGTAGAGCTGACTGACCAACACCGACAGACACTGTAGCGATGCGGACTTCCAGCTGTCATTCACTGTAGCTCCTTGGACTTCCAACCGGCAGCCACTGTAGCACTTTTGACTTGGGTACCCGTCTTTCACTGTAGTGATGCAGACTTTCTGAGGATGGTGGAATAGTGTTTTGTCCTCTACATTTGCCCATTTTCGGGCTAGGGTTTCTGTGTGTGTGAGAAACTCTTGTAAATTGTGCTCCCGAATTATAGTGATTTTTTGCCTCCCAATAGACTTAAAAATTATTCCCGAACCACGTAAATACTTGCATCCTTGTTCCTTTTTTTCCCTTTTACTCTTCTGTGATTCATTCTTTGCTTCGGTGCTCCCGACATTTTTTTTTTGCAACACCATAAGAACCGGGAATCAACCTATACCGCACCAAGGATTCATCAAAACGAAACTCAAATGAACCCCATATCAAAGAAACACCACCGCAGCGGATCCTCGGGAGAAGAACGAAAGAAAACAGATGTGAACGAGAAGAGAACTCACCATGGATCGACCATGAATCGCCAACGAACAACCATCAGGATCAACGAATCAAAGAGGGGGGGAAAGGGCTTGAAGGGCACCTCGGGGAGCCTAAGGTTCACCTAAAACGGGAGGAAGAAGAAACCAAAACCGAATGAATGAGAATTCAAAAGAAAATGATTTTTAAAACTACTCTATCGGGGGATTACATGATGTGTAATCCCCTTTCACGTTGTGTAATCTCTGGGGTTCGGTTTCCACTGAAAAACACGTCACCTCTTCATTTTATTATTTATTTTTAAACCCCGATAAATTACATGTCGTGAAACCCTCTGTCACATTGTATAACTTTTCACGACGTGAAATCCTCCCCTGCTTCCAGCTTTTAGCAACCGAACTTCTCAGGACTTTCTTTGAACTTCCTCCGAACACCTCCAACAACCAAAACTAGCAAAGTAACGGACCAAGAAGGCATGGACCGTTACATAGCTCGTGGAAAAAAGTCTCAAAATGTGAACCCACACTACAGTGTCCATAACTTGGATGAAAAGCACACCCAAGCCACCACACCGTAATGCAAAACCTATGGATGATAGAACAGACAAGACTATCAAAAGTAATGATCAGGGGGAAAACTCAAAAGCACAAGAATAACAAAGATTTATGTGGTTTAGACTTGCATGTTAATCCAAAGGGGGGTGTTGTTTTACTTGCATTCAAGAGAATCGTATGATGACTGCAATTCATAATACATCCCAAATGGATGAACCATCCTACTATAAATGGTAGGATCTAGCCGGTGTGTCCAATAATCATCACCATCTGATCTTCATGGGATGGATTCCACCTGAGACTGTCTTCATAAACGAACCATCCACTTAGTCAAAGACTTCCACCGCCTCAACTGACTCTATCAATGTATTGTTCTCGTTTCTAAAGATCTCGCAAGGTGACTCTAATTCAACTTTCCTTTTTTCCTCTCCCAATTCCTTCCATCTATATTATCTGAAAACCTCAATCTATATATCTGTTGGTCATCCTAAATTTGGATGTCTGGACCTATTGTTATTATGTCTACCATCTTCATCAAGACCATCAGACATTTAGGCCAATGGAACTTCTCCTTCCGTTGGTCCTAAAGTCTTGGCTGGAAAATGGTTTCCACAAACGAAACCCAACATATCTCCATCAAATCTGTGGTTGGAAATTGAGGCTAAGAATGGTATATGAAATGGTTTGGAGTTTTGAAGTTAATAGAGATAATTTAGCATGGTTGGAATAAGTTTTTGTTGAAGGATAATAAACTGTGTTGTAATAGGGTTCAACCACGTTGGGATGATATGAACCACAATGAAGGCAAGAGGTTATGGTTATGGGGGAGGTCGTTTTCTTAGAGAAAATTCTCGAAGGTTGTGAGATGTTGGACTACATGATGGTGGAAGTCATAGTTTACGTGAAAACGAAGAAGATCTCGCGTTTTGTATGTGGAGCTTATCAAGGTTATACATTATATAGAAAACTGGGAGCTATTTTTTGCCATGTCATAGCGGTAGTCATTTCAGGTGAACAAGAGTTCTAGAGTTATTCTAGAAACATGCAACGAGGATGAAAAACAAGCATTATAGGTGTTCGTTTTATGAAAAAACGAGTAAGTAAATCATGTGGACGTGGAGCAAGTTGTTTTTTTTTTTTGAAGAACTTTTGGAGCTAAGAAAACACTAATTGTGTCATGGTTTGGAGAGCATTATGTTATGGTGCATTTAAATATGAAGATTTGAATTTGAAAACGGCATAAATTCTCGAGGATAGAAATATAGAAATATTGAAGTCGTGGTTTGTGGAAGTCAAAAGGTTTGACTGAACATAACTTCACCGTGGTGGGGCATGACCATGTTGTGGTGGATGAAGATTTGGAAATTTTAAATATTCTGATTGATATAAAAAATGGATGAATATGCCTTTTATTGTTGACTTTAATTCATTTGTAATAGTTTAAGACCCAATCAAAGGCTTGAATATGGCATTAGATGGACGAATTTGGAAGTTCACATTGAAGATATTTTAAGAGGGATAGAGTGTTTAAAGAGAGCACGAATTAGAGATTACTGGAGAGCATTACTATAGATCCAAAGTTCACATAGAAGAGTTTAATTTGATCAAGGCTGAAGTTTAATGGAGAAACACCTTTAGTGATTGATGCTTGATTATTGCGTTGATATTATTGTTAGAGCGACCTGCATATCATTTATTTTTTTTCTCCTTCTTAGAGGGTGTGGATGACAAGTGATGAACCTTGATTTGGAAATGAGCTTTACCTAAACCATGTAATCACATACAGTACGTAGTAATGACATATATTGTTGGTGTATTCTCCTTGGATTAGCCATTTATGATTAACCAAATATCCATGCATTTATTTCCAATATAATGGATGCTTTAAATGTGTGCTTCAGTTTTTTTGACAAATTAAACATCTCATCAAAACAGGTAAATAAATGGAACAAAAACATTAACAAAAGTAAAAAGATTGAAAGGGGTGCCCCTGAGTGAAGCAATCTTACAAGCTTCTCATCCAATGTATTCTACTTCCTAGAATACAACTCATCGTACAAGCTTCTTAAATTAATTCATATGAACCAAAAAAATCTCGTCATTAAGTAATTCCCAAAAAAAAAAAATTACGACCACATTAATTCTTCCTTGGTGAGCTTGCATTAACCATAGTATAGCTCAAAACCCACAAAAATACTGAATCAATAGAAAATCACTAAATATTCTCTTTATTATTTTAAGTTTTTAAAAATTATATTTTTTAATACCTTTCAAAAAAGATCAAATCAATTTACCATAATAAAATATTGTTGCGAACAAGGTTGTCAAACCAAACATTGTAAAATGATTAAAACATACTAAATGACACTAGAACCATAGTGATGATACCAAACGTTTTGATGGACCAAACTGAAGCTTAAAGGGAGGCCAATAAGTGGAGCTTACAAGCACCAAATCAATCACGTACAGAAACACCACTACAACCTCACCCAAACGTGGAAATGAGAAATGACTTGTAGATGCTCATGAACTTCGCCACAAACGCTGCACCCCAAAACAAACAACTATTTTTAGATTCTTATTTTTTCATAAATCTTAAAAAAATTATAATTTTAGAAAACTGATTTTTTCATAAAAAAACTTAGTCCTAAAAAATCTTAAACAAACGATCACTTGATCCCTTTTGAATCAAGTACTTACCTTCAAGGTGAATGATCGCTTTTTGTCCGAGCTGCATCCTGTGTTCCTGCAGTGATAATATTTATAGTTTAGGAGCTTCCAAAACAAGGTCATAATAAAAAATAATCTATCAAATAACATTTTCTGCTTTCATTTTACAAAACCAAATTATGCTAAATTTAATTTACTTCCTCTAACCAATTGAAATGAATAACAAGCAAGAATATTCATCCCATGAACAAACAATAAAGAAATATATCACGGGCTTTGTCCATGTAAATGAGCCATTAGTAATAGAGAACAGTTGAAAAGCAATTCAAAAGAAAGCATCCTGGCCTTAATTGTTGTGATCACGGGCTATTATTGGAAACACAACTTTAAAAGGATGATATGCTTACATAATATGCAGCCCAATGGCAGACCTCGTGTTTTAATTCAGCATCCAGTCTCCACAATAATTCAAAAAGCAACCTCTGAAAACAAATAATTAAAATAAAAACATCAATGTGCCAGCAATATGTATGCGGGTTAATGGAAAGTTCTTTGCCTTCAAAATCACTCCTGGTGGAAGGCAATCCGCAAGCAGATCGTACAGCTTCAGCCGAACCTGAAACAGACTAAAAATCACAAAGATGTCCTGTTAGAACATTGCAGCACGATGAAAGATCCTGCTTCACATTAAAAAATTACATCCCTAAAGTCCTAATGAGCGGTATTTATTTTATATTCACAGAGGATCCAATATTGCACCCCCTACTGAACCTTTATCAGCTCTTTCAAATTGCTAGTATAAAGGAAAGACTCAACGACAAAAGAAAACAACTAATAAAAGAATCCAAGGGAGAGGAATGTGATCATATGAAATGGAAAGTAATTGAGAGAATAATCAAGGGTGGGAACCCAAAATAATAGGATCTTGATTAATAAAGGAAACTAATAAAGAAAAAAAAATGAACCCTAACTAGTAGTTCCTGTCTTCCCGTTGGCCCACAAAAGCATCTACATCATCACCCGGCATCCCGACTACCCGCAACCGACGCGGCTCCCGGCATCCAACTACCTCCGGCCCCACCCTCCGGTTTCCCGACCTGTCCTCCCGCGGCAATCCTGGCCCGTCGTTGACGCGGCGACCCAATATAATAAAACTGGGTTTGACAAAAAGAAGTGTTTGAAATTTGTCTTATGAAATGCGACAAGGCCTTTGAAACGTTTTGACATACGCAGCACATGGGAGTCTTGGGTACCTAGGAGGGGGTATGGTATTGGGTCTTGTCCTTGTTCATCGTAGGGCATTCACTCATGGGGTGTCCCTCGGTTCTCTAGTCCCTGTTGTTCTAGAGACAAGATTCTCAAACACTGTAGGGGGTTCACTTATGGGGTGTCTATCTGTTCCCTAGGCCCTGTCATTTTAGAGACTTAGTGCGCACTAGTCCTAATTGATTACTGAAGTACAAGGGACCTAGCTAGCTCAGGACCTATGTTATCCTAAGGGTGTTCTCCATTCTGGTTTGCTATGTTTGGCTTTGCTATTGATATGGCCTTAATATTGAAAATAATGTTGCATGCTTCAATAAATGGTTGATTTGGAAATGTGCTTTGAACTGTTCTATATGGCATCCGTTTTAGAACCGTAAAAAGGGGAAATGTTTTTACCATGTTTTGATATAAATGTGAAAATTGTTTTATCATGCCATGTTTTTCATAAATCGAACATATCGGGATTGTTTGACAGACTTGTTATGGAATGTCTGGGTGGAATCCTACTGGGCTTGCTTTGCTCACACCTTGCACACTCCCTTAGGGATGTGTAGACATTATTTTTCTTGAAAGTGGATGCCCTAGACAAAACTTATATATGTACTTTGATTAACATTACATGTATATAGTTTGATATATACATGTGTTTAACCTACCAGAATAGTGTTGATACTTCTGCGTTCACTATATTTATGGTAATGTTTTTAGCTTACATGTCGTATCAAAAGGTTATAACAGTTTTCAAACAATAATAAGAACCTAGAGATACTATGACAGTAATCTTAAAATTAGGTCTTACCGTCTAAATACATCATAATGACAAGACACAGATCACATTTAACTATCAAATGTTAGGGCTCATAAGCATTGAGACTTATTCTCATGAAATTCGCACTAGGTGATCTCAAGTAGATGAGTGCATGAGGACAGACCCGCAAATAGAAACACATGTTTCAGGTGTCATTGGTAGTTCCTATCTATGAACATGTGTATTGGTCTCCTGACTTCGGATGGTTATCAATGCATACCATTTGATCCAAGGTTATTTACGACTCAAGGCGCACAACAGCGACAAGGGCCCCGGGCGCAAAAGCACACGGCGCGTGGCAATATTAACATGCGGCGCATAGAAAAGATGCATACATATATCAACAATATAAAATAATAAATTATACAACAATTACATAAATATAAAAGATTTGTGTCAATAATTCATATTTCATCCATCAAAAAACAAATGAAGTCAACAATGACACACAAAATATGAAATGCAAACAAAGATTCAAACATACAACATTTAAGGAGTGGGGGTTCTCTCATTATCCCTCTTGGAATCAGAAGGATAGACTTCATCATCACCAGATGATTCTTTCCCACCACAAGGCATCTCTTGAACATCTTCATCTTCTTCACTTGTTTCGTTCTTAATCTCTTTCTCTTGCGCCTCTTCTTCTTGTTCTTAAATAGTATCCATAGATTTCTCTGGTAAACACCTGGTGTGAGAACTCGATGCTCTAGTAGTATGGGTCAATTCTTCTGCACCGGAAGTCAAAGCAACATCACCCCAAGTCAAATCATCATCATCAAAAAGTCATGAGCCGCATCACGCTCCTCGTCCACAGCACTAAGCAACCACTCATTGCGGTCATCAATTTCCTTTAAAAAGATAGGGTCAATGGAATCTCGTTCATTGAATCTACGCATCAAGGCTCTATTATACTTGATAAAAACCAAGTCATTCAATTTTGCTTGAGCAAGCATGTTTCTCCTTTTTGTGTGAAGATTTTCAAAAACACTCCAATTTCTTTCACAACCTGAAGCACTTTTATCGCAAAATGTCTCAAGTGTGAAGCCGATGCACCATTAGTTGCTCACCAATCAGAAGGTGCCTTCAATTTCCTATTTCTTATTGCCAAGTCAATGCCAAGAGTGCCCAATGCCTCTATATTTTGTCAAGTCTTCAGCAATCTTATCAACCATCACTATACTAGGTTCCAATCTTTGAATGCATTTAATCAAACTCATATTTACCTCTTCATCAACATGAATGTTAGGATGATCATAGAAGAACTCTGGATTCAAAAAGTATCCTGCAGCATGCAAAGGCCGATGAAGTTGAACTTCCCATATTCAATCAATTATTTTGAAAATCTCTTTATATTTTTCTTCTCTATTGTTGAAGGTCTTTGCAATAGATTCTTTTACTCAATCCATGGCTTCATATATGTATCCCATCGGAGGCTTTCTTTACCCATCAACCAAACGAATCACTTCAAAAAGTAGAACACCCACTTTGAGAGAATAATTGACATTGTTCCAAAAAGAAGCACTTTGCACAATCAAAACAACATCTTTCCCTTCTCACTCCTTTGCCCAGTTACTTTGATGAATTGTCACATCAAATTCAACACACCAGCATGGTTATAAATGAAACCACTAATTGTCACCGCCTTCTTCAAAGTTTTAGCAAGCATAGAAATTTCCCCAATATCTTCTAAGATCATGTCAATGCAATTAGCGGCGCACGGGATCCAATACAAATTAGAGTAAGTCGCCTCCAATAATCTCCCTATTAAAAAATAAAACATAAAAAATACTCATATTAGTAAGTAATAAAGATCATTGAAAAAAAATAAAAGTTCAAGAAAATATCAATGTAAGTATTGAGAACAATGATATTTACCAGCAAAAACATTATTTGAAGCATTGTCAGTGACAACTTGTATCACATTGGATGGTCCAACCTTCTTGAAAAATTTATCCAACAACTCAAACATCTTTGTCCCGCTCTTTGCATAAGAAAAAGCATCAACAGATTCAATAAATAATGATCCCTTTGGGCTATTAACCAAAAAATTTATCAAGTTTCCCCCCTTCGATTTGTCCAACCATCTGCTATGAATGAGCATCCTTTTCTTGCCCACTCCCTAAATTTCTTCAACAACAAATTTGCATGTTCCAATTCCTTTTTAAGCAAAAGGAACTCTTACCTCATGGAAGCTTGGAGGTTTCATACCAAGTCTGCATTGTCCAACTGCCTCAACAAATGCCGAAAAACTATCATAATTGACAGCATTAAAAGGAATTCCAGCATCATACATCCACCCTGCAAACAATTGGCAAACATGATCTCTTTTCTCTTTCTTGTATGCATCCATGACAGTTGTTTGTCTAACATTAGACAATTTTCTTTATTGTACAACTTCTTCTGGACTTGGAGTGAAAAATGCATCTATAACTCCTTTTGCCTTGGATACATGATCATTATTGCTTCCTTTTTGAGAACCTGATCCTTGTGGCACACGACTGTTGCTTGAAATAGCTTTCCTTTTCTTTCCACCATCAAATATTGTACGTTCTAAACCTTGCAAATCTTCTTCTATAAAATCATCATCAATTGCATACATCCTCGCCACGATTATATTCCTTTTTCTCTTCAAAGACCTTCTATCTTTATCAAAAAAAATTATCTCCTCTCTCACATGTGGCGGACAATTTTGGCATGCAGTTGTGTTTCTATATCCACCGACCAAATGTTGTTTGGCTCGTGTAATACCCCTTCGTTACTTTTCCACAAAATTTGCATATTACTAAATTTTTATCTTGAGGATCTGTTAACTTGCAATATTGCCAAGCAGGGTCGTGTTGCCTTGCTATAGACATTTTGAAATAAATCACAATTCCTGAAATATTTGAAACAAACAATTAAATATCTTAAACAATATATCTCTAAAGAACAATAAAAAAACGTAGCATAAAAAAAAGTGCCCCCTCCAGACTGTGGGGCGGACACAAATAACTGGGGAAAAACAGAAAACAAAACTAAAAATGAATAAAAAAACGGTACTTGGGTTGGGTGGGGACTTGGGGTTCGCTGCGTGCGCGCGCCTACCCTGGACGAGGATGAGCCGAGGATGGAAGGGTCGTGGTCAGTCGATCTCGGTCAGGAAGCAGGTGTCGAGGGAGTTGACTCGCACGACTCAACTTGGTCCAGTAAGGACTGGGTCACGGCTGTCGCAATGAGAGGTTAGGGTTGCGCAGTAGGGGAGGTCGCACGCGAGGTACGTATGAGGTGTTTTTAATCGGGATCGAGATGAGTCCGCAAACAGGCTAAAAAATTGCAAAAAAAAACACACAGGTTGGCACAGTGGCGCGCGCCAATGTGCGCTTTTCAAGATGCACCATTAATAACTATGATTTAACCATGTACTTAGATACAAGGCAAAAACCATGACATTGAAGTTGTGACGAGGTAGATTCTGTTGGGTGCGTCTCTGGTGGTATTTCATTGGTTGAATGATCAAGATAGAATTTGTCGCTTCCAACTTGAGAAAATGATATCTCAAACCTCGTTGATCAGGATGGTAGCACCTTCATTAAATTCATGGTCATGGTAGAAAATGGTAATTCAGTCCAGTTAGATCAACAAATAATAAAACAAGAATGAACACAAGCTATGCATTCTGCTTTATGAGATATCGTGAGACAAAAAGATTATAGTACACAGCAAGTGCTTGTAGGATGATTGTAGTTGCTATGACTATTTTTTATCGCTTTAGGCGCTTTGATGGTGTAAGAACCCGGTTTTTGCTATAAGACTTTGGAATATTCTTGATGTTATTCCGGAGCAGCGCCTTGAGACGGCGTGCGATTCCGAGCCCCGGTGTGGTCGGAATTAAATTTTCAGTGCGTTCACACTGGGCACGCCAAATAAATGAGATAACTCCTAAACGGTACTTCAGATTAGAAATCTGAGTATACGGATGGGTCCGAAATGGGGTGTCTACCCTAGGAACGACATAAAACATGTCGGTGTGGGCATTTGGACCCCTCGCTTGCTATCGGAACGTTAAACGGATAAATAAAATAATTAATTTATTCGTTTAATGGTTTAACTCAAGTATCTCTTAAACGGTTGGTTAGATGGGAAAACCGAGGACATCGACGTGCCGTTTACCCTAGGAGAATAACTTTCGCGGGCGCGGGCCTTGTGAAAAATGCCGCCAGGGGCGTTTTCGTAATTTAGCGGCCTTGGTCGTTAAATTTTATAACTTTCGAACGGTGGCTCGGATTAAAATTCTGAGACCGCTGTTGTGCTCGGGAGGTGGTGTTTACCCTAGGGGAGGTTTAATCTTGATCTCGCCAAGAATTTCGGATGCAGGTCTTTTAGAGGTTTAAATTAATTAAACTTTTTAAATAAGTTTTCTTTATTTAAGCCATAACTCATCCCCTCTCCCTCATTTGCATCCCTTGGCGAAACCCCCCTCACCCTCAACCTCCTCTCCTCCTCCTCCCTCCCAATCAAGGTGGAAGCGGCAAAGGCGAGGGTGGACCAGCGGCGAAGCTTCGGGCTATGCCCAACAAGGTAGGAGATTTCGTTTTAATTTTCGAACCTCCCCTTTTGAATTTTATATGCATCAAAATGATGTCGGATTGTTGAGCAAAGGTTGTGTTTGCGAAGAGGGTGTTCTGAGCCTTCCGATACTTTTTTCGGATTGACATTCTGAGTCCCGGGGAGCCGGGACGGCCCGACGAAGTTTCCGGTGGAATTTGAGGTTTTTCCGGCGGATCTGGGCACTCCGGCAGTCTAGCGCGGCAGTCCGGCGAGCGAGCGCGGCGGCGCGGCGGAGGTCCAGGTAGAGGCGCGGTCGGCCGGGCAGTCTGCGGCGGCTCAGCAGCAGGGCGGCGCGGGCAGTCGGCGCGGGCCGGCCCAGGCTGGGCGGACCGGCCGGCCCTGGCCTGTCCAGCCTAAGGGGATTCGTCCCCTCGACTTCGGACGCCCGTAATCTTCACTACGGGTGTCTGTTTTGTGTGTCGTCTGCGACAATGCATTCCTGGCGTCAAAACGAAGCTTTTGAAATGGTTTCGGGAATTTTTAATTCCCGAGAAGAGGTGCTCGGTGGCGCGACACGTAATGGCTTAGCGCTTTTCCCGAGATTCTTGTTTTGAGCGGCGCGGACACATCCAATGTCCGTTTTGAGCGCCGTCAACGGTGTTGCGACCCTGGCATCAAGATGAAGATTTCCAGCACGGTTCCGGGCGTTGAAACCAGAGTTGAGGCGTGGGCCCCATGGGCCGTCTTTTAAGCTGCGAACAGTCAATTTGACGTGTCTTTCCAAGGAGATCGCAATGGTGCGATGCGCCCAACTGTTTTTGGGGCCGAGGCTCGGGACCACGCGAAGCCGTTCGGGCGTAAAGCAGTGTTGAACGACTTTTACGTCGGATGTCTGTTGGAGGCGAGTAAATAGTCTATCTCGCATGTTTTCCGCGAGGATTACAACGATATGATCCGTTTGGATGTGCGGAGTCTCATTCAAGATCTCATTAAATGGAGAAGCATGAAAGGGCTTTGGTGGCAGTTCTTCTTGCTGTGTTCGGAAGCAAACCCTTGGCGTGAGATCACGTTCACTCCCGTGTGAGTGAAGTTGATGTCCAAAGAGATGTGGTTGGTCGTGCTAGGGCCGTGGAGGAAGCAGGTTGGCGAAGTTATGTTTGCGCCTTTTTGCGTTGACATTGGGTGTCGTGTGCACGATAGCCCTTGGGCCGACAATGTGGTATACGCTGGGAGTATACGGGAATGCTTGGAGGTACATGTGTTAGTCTGTACCTAAGAATGTTTGTGCGCTTGGTTTGGAGACGAGTTTGGGCCACACGTCGTGTGGGCCCCATGTGTGCGTCGTGTACTTCTTTACGTACCTTTGACCTCTCGCGACGTAGAGGGTCCTTCTGTTCTCGATGGTTTGACTGACAGAGTTGTTTTGGTTCCCCTGTTCTTTCTGATGAGGGGGTTTTCAGTGTTGTGCCCCTTTTCACCGGACTGCGGCATCGTTTACGACTACGTGCGTTCATACTATGTGGGTGTTTTCCCACTTTCTGGAGTGAGTTGTCACAGTCCGCTTCGACAGTGACTCAGTGGATTGGAACATGATCGCCCTGAGAGGCCCTGGGAGATCCTCACATCCCTTTGTGTTCCCTGGTAGAGTTCTTTGGGTATAGGGGTGACCAACACATTACGCGGGCCCTGATCCTCTACCCAAGAGGTTGTTTCCAGTAGGGTAAGGATCCCCCAGTGAGCCCTGGGCGCAGACTCCCTAGCTGTGTATCGAGATCATATCTTCCTTCCGCGATCTTTCGCTACGTGTTCCGGTTACCAATGGTGTACCATCTAGCAGGGACGGCCAGTGAGGTACCATCCAGCAGGGATGGCCAATGGTGTACCATCCAGCAGGGATGGCTAGAGTGGTTCCGGGTCTCCCACCAGCGGATTACCCTTTCGCGGGGCTGGGCAGCGGGAACCCATCGACTTTGAGAAGACCTCTCGACTGTGTGACAGTGACGAGGTGTGACTTGACGCTCCCCCAGAACTCTCAAGTACGAGGTGCGCTTTCCCCACCGAGACGCGTCCATGTGACGCGACCTAAAATCGTGCGGGCGAGTTAGTGCAGCCCAAAGCGGATAGTGTCACGATGCGGTGATTTGAGCCCCTTGACTTGCACCTCGGGGCAAGCGTACGGATACTGAGCATCGATGGTGTTTATTTCTGGAACTGTTGGCTACTCACTTTCTTGGGCTGAGCTACGGGACGGAGATCCCCTTACGATCTTGTTCGGGTTTCTTGATAGAGTAAATATATATGTATACCTTGTTCCAGTGCCCACTTCTTGGGTTTTGGCTACTCCTTCCAGGAGAGGCGAATACGCGCGGGGTATGCCACGTGCTTTCCGTGTCTAGCTTCTCGTAGTTGGACGAGTCTACCCTTCTGCTAAAGGCAGTGAAGACTCGACGGGAAGTTCATCTTCTCACCGCTTCTAGCTCCTTGTGATAAGACGAGTCTTCTTCCTTTCTCTTGTTGGGTTGAGCTGATACTCTACTGTACTCTTTAATGCACTCTCGGTTGTACTCTTTTACCTTTCCCCGTTCGATCTACTGCTCACCTCTTCAATACCTCCTTTGTTGCTCCCTCGAGCCTTCGGAGCATCCTACTGAGTATTTTTATACTCACCTCTGCTTGGGCTTTGCCCGCACTTGGTGTGCTGTTGCAGACGACGGACAGGTTGCTCGTGACTTTATGGAGCTTAAGAGTTCGGGAGCTTGGACCGCGTGCGGTGGTCGCAGTCGGGTTCCAGGTGTGGGACTCTCCCAGCTGTTTTTCTTTTGTTTATCTGTTGCCAGGTTGTGGCACTTTTCTGGTTGGGCGCGTGTTTTGCCCCTTTTCTTTTCAGTTTTCCTTCAGCAGTTGCTTTGTACTATTTAGAGGTCAATGCACTTTTGTGGTTGTTTATAGTAGTTGGTACTTTTCTTTTTTACTCTGCACTTCTGCATTGAGTGGGTTGCATGTGTGTGTACAGATACTTAGGCAAAGGCCTCCCCGAGTTGTTTAGCCTTCGGCGCTTGTCGCCAGCCCCTGGCCTATGGAGGCGGGCTTGGTATAGTTGCGGCTCGAGCCAGGGTAGGGTCGAGTCGTGACAAGGTGGTATCAGAGGTGATTCGTTCCTTGGGACGTTGTTCGGACGTCCCTAAAAAGGAATTGGTTGGGATTTAGGGCAACAGTGTCAACGTGTCTCGAGAGTGGCTCTCAGACCAGGGACTCCAGTGATGGTGGGGCGGCCGACGTATCCATTCAGCAGAACCCCGATAACCCGCTTGTCGACTCGGCATGCTGAGACACTCGTTGTAGGAAAAATTTGGTTTGTGCATCACATTGGATTGAGTCTTGACTGTCCTTCTTAAGTCAGCTCCTCATTGTTGTTACTGTTATATACATATATGCTCATTTGATCGCGACACTCCTTGATAACATTCAGGATGTCTCCGCGAAGACAGCCCAGTCAGGATAGAACTTTTGGTTCATGACGACGACCTTGTGAGCTACGAGGCCTCAGTCCAGGACCCATCATGCGAGTCCCTTTCTCCGGGTGGGCCGGTAGCAGCACCCCCATCTGGTGAGCAGCATACAGCTTCAGCAGAGCAGACTGAGCTTGAGCGCGGATTGATCGCGCTCTGTGAGTTCCAGCGACAGAGACCGCTGAGGTTCAGTGGTGAGCCAGACCCTCAGGCAGCAGAGGTTTGGCTCGAGACAGAGGTTTGCCTCTTCAGTCTTGCGCAGACGCCGACAGATCTGATGGTGGCTTTGACCGCCAGCCTTTTTCACGGAACAGTTGGGCGTTGGTGGAGTCTGGTGACTCAGTTTCTTGACGAGTCGTCGGTTTCGTAAGGCGACTTTCAACTGCTGTTTCGTGAGGAGTTTTACCCCTCCTGCTTATGCTCCGTTCGGATTCAGGAGCTCCTACAGTTTCGACAGGAAGGGATGACGGTGACTGAGTATGCGACTGGTTTCGCAGACCGTGCAAGCTTTTACCCGGACTTGGTCCACGACGACAACTTCCAAGCGCGGAAGTTCGAGCAGGGTCTCCGCAGAGAGATTTGTGGTGTCATAGTACCCTTGAACATTCCCACTTATGCCGGGGTGCTAGAGCAGGCGCTGGTGACTGAGAGCTTCATGTCACGCTCTACAGTTGGTGGTGGCAGTAAGCACGATGGAGCCGAGACGTCTGCCGCAGCTAGCAGGCGTCAGCAGACAGAACCTCGACGGAGGTGGCTTTCCGATAACCGGACTCAGGGGCGTGGTCGTACACCACAGTGGCGTCGGAGGGCACCAGTGCAGCTCGGAGAGCGCCGGTGCTATGCTTGCGATGGGCGAGGTCACCGGGCACGAGACTGCCCGACCAGGCGCGCTGAGAACATCGGGCAGGCAGCAGGTGCACCACCGCGGCAGAGGCAGCGCAGTGATCAGAGTAGCGCTCAAAGAGGTGGTGCTCGCAGAGCAGCGGGAGGAGCTGGTAGTGGGGGACGGCTTTACGAGGTCTTCCCATCACCACCAAGCGGTCCACGTCAGGCTCCGGAAGCTGACAATTGGGACCACGGACAACCGTGAGCTTTAGAAGTCTACGATCCTGCAGAGCATGAGGTGATAAGAGGTACGCTCTACAGCTCTTCTACTTCTTGCAATAGAATTGTTAGACTCTGTGCATGAAATGATTTTTCTCCCTGCTCCTTGTTTGAGTTGTTACCAGGGTGGCGCGGGGCGTCGGTGTAACCCTATGTTGGTAAGGTAAAAGGCGTGGGACTTTTTTCTTTAGTCCATGGTGTCGACTCCTTCGCTTTCCAAGCGTGTGAGAGAGTCTTGGTTGCGAGACATCGACTGTGAAACCTTGCGTGATCGGATATCCTTGGGTGTTTTACCATATGGATATTCTGAAGGAGGGAATCACCGGGCTTCATCCCAGGTCCAAACGGTGATTCCAATCCCGGCGTGCGACGTAAAGGTTCGGTCGGGGAGGTAAGCTACCCCCGAGGGCCTTCAGGCCGTTTGAGACCGTGCGAAGAGATTGCGAGGTTCCCTACCGCCTTGCCCTAACCCCAAAGGCTGGTTTGGGTGCATAGCGTCTCCCACGTGACTCACCCGAGAAAAAATGTGTGTGCTCCTATGCACGTCATCGGCAAGGGCAGACCTCGCGTGATCAAATCAAATCCTTTGGTCTGTGTACGGTGACGCGGGACTGTGCAAGAGTTCTTCTGGCTACGGGAGAGGCAGGTGTGGGCTTAGTACCCTAAGTTGTTCCCTGGTTTTTCTTTTCGGAAACGAAAAGCTTGAAGAAGTGAATAATGTAAGAACCCGGTTTTTGCTATAAAAGACTTTGGAATATTCTTGATGTTATTCCGGAGCAGCGCCTTCAGACGGCGTGCGATTCCGAGCCCTGTTGTGGCCGGAATTAAGTTTTCAGTGCGTTCACACTGGGCACGCCAAATAAATGGGATAACTCCTAAACGGTACTTCAGATCAGAAATCTGAGGCTACGGATGGGTCCGAAATAAGGTGTTTACACTATGAACGACATAAAACATGTCGGCGCGGGGCGTTTGGACCTCTCGCCCTCTATCGGAACGTTAAACGGATAAATAAAATAATTAATTTATTTGTTTAATGGTTTAACTCAAGTATCTCTTAAACGGTTGCTCAGATGGAAAAACAGAGGGCATTGTTGAGTCCGGAACGTGCCGTTTGCCCTAGGAGGGGTGTAACTTTCTCAGGTGCGGGCCTTCTGTGAAAAATGCCGCCAGGGGCGTTTTCGTAATTTAGCGACCTTGGTCGTTAAATTTTATAACTTTCGAACGGAGGCTCGGATTAAAATTTTGAGACCGCCGTTGTGCTTGGGAGGTGGTGTTTACCTTAGAGGAGGTTTAATCTTGACCTCGCCAAGAGTTTCGCATGCAGGTCTTTTAGAGGTTTAAATTAATTAAACTTTTTAAATAAGTTTTCTTTATTTAAGCTGTAACTCATCCCCTCTCCCTCATTTGCATCACCTGGTGAAACCCCCCTCACCCTCAACCTCCTCTCCTCCTCCTCCCTCCCAATCAAGGTGGAAGCAGCAACGGCGAGGGTGGATCAGCGGCGAAGCTTCGAGCTACGCCCAACAAGGTAGGAGATTTCGTTTTAATTTTCGAACCTCCCCCTTTGAATTTTATATGCGTCAAAATGATGTCGAATTGTTGAGCAGAGGCTG
This sequence comes from Viscum album, assembly GCA_963277665.1. Lineage (NCBI taxonomy): Eukaryota > Viridiplantae > Streptophyta > Magnoliopsida > Santalales > Viscaceae > Viscum > Viscum album. Next base: position 1,704,395,224 of record OY728122.1, read on the forward strand.
TGTTTGCGAAGAGGGTGTTCTGAGCCTTCCGATACTTTTTTAGGATTGACATTCCAAGTCCCGGGGTGTCCGGGACGGCCCGACGAAGTCTCCGGTGGGATTTGAGGTTTTTCCGGCAGATTTGGGCACTTCGGCAATCTAGCGCTGCGGCGGTCAAGGCAGAGGCGCGGTCGGTCGGGCGGTCTGAGGCGGCTCGGCATTAGAGCAACACAGGCGGTCGGCAGCAGGGCGGCGCGGGCGGTCGGCAGCAGGGCGAGGCGGGCGGTCGGCAGCAGGGCGAGGCGCTGGGCGAGCGGGCGCCAGCTGGGGGCGGGAAGCAGGAGGACCGGCAGGTTGACGCCGGTAGACCGGGGTCCCGACGCACGACCCTGCGAGGACCAAAGACCGGCCCTCCGCCAGTCTGCGGGTGGACCGTCGGTCCACGGCCGGCCCGTGCGGCTGAGCCGCGGGCTGCGAACCGGGCTGGGCCGGTCCAACCCAAGGGGATTCGTCCACTCGACTTCAGACGCCCGTAATCTTCACTACGAGTGTTCGTTTTGTGTGTCGTCTGCGACAGTGCCTTCCTGGCGTCGAGACAAAGATTTTGAGATGGTTTCAGGAATTTTTAATTCTCAAGACGAGGGGCTCGGTGGCGCGACACGTACGTTAAGTGGCTTAGCGCTTTTCCCGAGATTCTTGTTTTGAGCTGCACGGACACATCCGATATCCATTTTGAGCGTCGTCAGCAGCATTGCAACCCTAGCATCGAGACGAAGATTTCCAGCATGGTTTCGGGCGTTGAAACCAGAGTTGAGGGGTGGGCCGTCTTTTAAGGTGCGAGCAGCGTTTAGCATCTTTTTCATCGGACGTCCATTCAGTGTGTGCGAGCAGTCGATTTTGGGTGTTTTTCCGAGGGCATTGCAATAGCGCAATCCGCCCAATTTATTTCTGCACAATGGTGCGGGCCCCACGAGGGCCGTTTTGGAGTTGGCGGTGATTTCTAACTTTATCACCGAGTGTCCGTTCCGGGCAAGTGATTAGTCAATATTGTGTACTTTTTCGAGAGGATCGCAACGGTGCAATTCGTGCGTTGTGCTTCGGAACCGAGATGCGGGTACCACGAAGCACCGCTCGTGTGCGGTACGGCGAAATGCATCTTTTTCCCTAGATATCTGTTGCACTCAAGTGAGCAGTCAATTTGACATGTCTTTCCGAGGAAATCGCAATGGTGCGGGCCACACGAGGGTCGTTTTGGGAGTTGGCGGTGATTTCTAACTTTATCACCGAGTGTCCGTTCCGGACAAGTGATTAGTCAATATTGTGTACTTTTTCGAGAGGATCGCAACGGTGCAATCCGTTCGTTGTGCTTCGGAACCGAGATGTGGGTACCACGAAGCACCGCTCGTGTGCGGTACGGCGAAATACATTTTTTCCCTAGATATCTGTTGCACTCAAGTGAGCAGTCAATTTGACATGTCTTTCCGAGGAAATCGCAATGGTGCGATGCGCCCAACTGTTTTTGGGCCCGAGGCTCGGGACCACGGGACGTCGTTCGGGTGTAAAGCAATGTTGAACGACTTTTATGTCGGATGTCTGTTGGAGGAGATTAAATAGTCTCTCTCGCATGATTTTCCGCGAGGATTACAACGGTATGATCTGTTCGGATGTGCGGAGTCTCATTCAAGATCTCATTAAATGGAAAAGCATGAAAGGTGCTCCGGTGGCAGTTCTTATTGCTGTGTTCGAAAGCGAACCCTTGACGTGAGATCGCGTTCACTCCCGTGTGAGTGAAGTTTATGTCTAAAGAGATGCGGTTGGCCGTGCTAGGGCCGTGGAGGAAGCAGGTTGGCGAAGTTATGTTTGCGCCTTTTTGCGTTGACATTGGGTGTCGTGTGCACGATAGCCCTTGGGATGGCAATGTGGTATACTTTGGGAGTATACGGGAATGCTTGGAGGTACATGTGTTAGTCTGTACATGAGAACGTTTGTGCGCTTGGTTTGGAGATGAGTTTGGGTCACACGTCGTGTGGGCCCCATGTGTGCGTCGTGTACTTCTTTACGTACCTTTGACCTCTCGCGACGTAAAGGGTCCTTCTGTTCTCAATGGTTTGACTGGCAGAGTCGTTTTGGTTCCCCTGTTCTTTCATCTGAGGGGGTTTTCAGTGTTGTGGCCCTTTTCACCGAACTACGACATCGTTTACGACTATGTGTGTTCGTACAATGTGGGTGTTTTCCCACTTTCTGGAGTGAGTTGTCCCGGTCCGCGTCGACAGTAACTCAACGAATTGGAGCATGATCGCCCTGAGAGGCCCGGGGAGATCCTCACGTCCCTTCGTGTTCCATGGTAGAGTTCTTTGGGTATAGGGGTGACCAACAAATTACGCGGGCCCCGATCCTCTACCCAAGAGGTTGTTTCCAGTAGGGTAAGGAGCCCTAGCTGTGTATCGAGATCATATCTTCCTTCCGCGATCTTTCGCTACGTGTTCTGGTTACCAGTGGTGTACCATCCAGCAGGGATGACCAGTGAGGTATCATCCAGTAGGGATAGTCAGTGGTGTACCATCCCGCAGGGATGGCCAGTGGGGTACCATCCAGCAAGGGTGGCCAGTGGGGTACCATCCAGCAGGGATGGCCAAAGTGGTTTCGGGTCTCCCTCCAGCGGATTACCCTTTCGCAGGGCTGGGCAGCAGGAACCCGTCAACTTTGAGAAGACCTCTCGACTGTGTGACAGTGATGAGGTGTGGCTTCACGCTCCCCCAGAACTCTCAAGTACGAGGGGCGCTTTCCCCACTGAGACGCATCCTTGTGACGCGACCTAAAACCGTGCGGGCGAGTCAGTGTCGTCCAAAACGGATAGTGTCGGGGTGCGGTGATTTGAGCCCCTTGACTTGCAGCTCGGGGCAAGCGTACGGATACTGGGCATCGATGGTGTTTACTTCTGGGACTGTTGGCTACTCACTTTCTTAGGCTGAGCTACGGAACGGAGATCCCCTTACGATCTTGTTCGGGTTTCTTGACAGAGCATATATATATGTATACCTTGTTCCAGTGCCCACTCCTTGGGTTTTGGCTACTCTCCTTCCAGGAGAGGCGAAGACGCACGAGGTATGCCACGTGCTTTTCGTGTTGAGCTTCTCGTGGTTGGACGAGTCTACTCTCCTGCTAAAGGTAGTGAAGACTCGACGGGAAGTTCATCTTCTCACCTCATCTAGCTCCTTGTGATAGGACGAGTCTTCTGCCTTTCTCTTGTCGGATTCCAGGTGTGGGACTCTCCCAACTGTTTTTCTTTTGTTTACCTGTTGCCAGGTTGTGGCACATTTCTGGTTGGGAGCGTGTTTTACCCCTTTTCTTTTCACTTCACCTTCAACACTTGATTTGTACTGTTTATAGGTCGATGCACTTTCGTGGTTGTTTATAGTAGTTGGTACTTTACTTTTCTTTTTACTCTGCACTTCTGCATTGAGTGGGCTGCGTGTGTGTACAGGTACTTAGGCAAAGGCCTCCCCGAGTTGTTTAGCCTTCGGCGCTTGTCGCCAGCCCCTGGCCTATGGAGGCGGGCTTGGGGTAGTTGCGGCTTGAGCCCGGGTAGGGTCGGGACGTGACAGATGGGTTGCTAGACTCCGCTCTTATTTTGTGAATGGTATTTAGTGATGTTGAGATAAAGGTTTAGAGGGCCACAAACAATAGCGAATTAAAGAGTTTGCCCTATTCTGATATTTAAGAATATAGAACATGGTGCATCTCACCACGAGGTCCGAGAGTTGTCCAGGTATTAACAATCACCAGCGAATAAATAAATTCATTATTATTCGAATATAGAATAATCGGATTGAATTTATTTATTAAAATTATTCATAAGGTATTAAGTGACTACATGGGAAAATATTATATGAACGAATATTATTTTAATATTCAATGTTCGTTTAATATTTTTGGAAATTACGAGTCAAGTTAATGACTCGATTTTATCACATAATATATTTAATATATATTACAAGTATGTGATAAAAATATAAATGACATTATGACACGGTGGGTCCGTCATAATGTGTCGTTGCTTATTTAATGGGCATTGCTTGGGGTCGAGGAACCTTTCTGGTTATTTTAGCATCCCCTATAGAAGCAGAGGACTCTGAATCCATAGATTATTCATTCCAACGGATTGAGAGCTTCTCTCTCCACCTTCCCATATTCTAGAGAGAGAGAGACACTGTCTAAGCAATCGATCCAAGAAAGTCTTCACGAATCATATGAATGGAGTCGAGTTGATCATCATGACGCTGAAGGATTTGTCGGAGCTCCGCGCTAGTACCCGAAATTCAACGATCACCATCCGCATGGATTCTTGAAGCGTGTGTGGACGATCAAAGGGGGTTAAAACACGGATCATTCGAGCGACGATCGTCGCCGACGAGTTACAGTCGAACACGCCACATATTCGAACGAGGTAACCGTTCATTTAAATTTGTGTTTATTAAATTCACACGAGATCTTCGGACCTCTACCAGGACTCAGATCGCCAGTGACGACAAAGTTGCGTCACTCTGGCGATAAAAATTTCAAATCTTTGACCCGCCGACCTCTGCTACCCGCTCCAGTACCAACCATTGGTATCAGAGCGATCAAGTAAATTTTCAGAGGCAAGAAAATTAAAATTGTCTTAAATTTAAGTAGAGGACTTTAATTCAATCTCAACGGATTCGACCGCGCTTCGATCCGATCTCAGGCGGCTAAGAGTTAATCATACAAAATTTTTTATATGGATCATAAGCGGGTTTTACGGATATTAAATTCGAAAAACATATATTTTAATACATGTGATTTTATCCCGACGCGGTGGCCGAAGGAAATTTTGGTGACCCCCTGTTTTCTGGCAAGTTTGGGCTGGATACCGTTGGCCGAAATTCATCCGGTCGGTGAGATAATCTTCCACACTTCTGTGGAATTATTTTTATAAAAAAATTTAAAATATCAACGAATCTGACCGCACTTCGATGCGATCTCAAACGGCCAAGATACGATCATACAAATTTTTTTATATGATCATAAGTGGGTTTTAGGGATATTAAATTCGAAAAACATATATTTTAATATATGTTATTTTATCCCGACGCGGTGGCCAAAGGAAATTCTGGTGACCCCCTGTTTTCCAACCAGATCGGGCCGGATTCCGTTAGCCGAAATTCATCCGGCCGATGAGATAATCTTCCACGCTTTTGTGGAATTATTTTTATAAAAAATAATTTAAAATACCTAGGGGGTGTTGGGGACTTTCGGTCAACAAAACAACAAAAGGTTTTTTGACCTAAAGGGGATGTTGGATGCCAACGAATGAAAACTTTTAAAAATGATAATAATAATAAATGGTGGGCAATGAAAATAATAAGGGGTTGGGTGTCACACATAATAACAAAAAAGGGGGAGCATAGTAATTCAGGGTTTTGGTTTCAGAAATATATATTTTTTACACTCACAACAAGTCTTCCCGTGGAAGACTTCTCCATGGTCGACCGCCTCCCTTCGATGTCGCGCCGCTCCGCCTAACCGCCATAGCCCACCTCTGTCGGGCCTCGTCACCCTGTTGTCCGCCAACCAACTAACCCAATCGTTGCCACCCTTACCGGCGCATCATCTCACAGTCGTCGCTTCGCCTGACACCCCGCACGCCAACCTCCTTTCGAGTTACCTCCGGCTTTCCAACCACCAGCGGTTGCCGCACACACCTGAGGCACATCGTCGTTGTCCCCGTCCCCAGTAGCCGACGTCGTCGCTCCGACAAAACCCCCCGGTGTCGCGCCGCTTTCGGCCAAACCCCCTACTACCACGTTCGAGCTTCCCCGATGAAACCCCGAGGCGGTCAGCTCTCCCCTGTACGGCCTCCTACGGGTCAGCCCAACTCGAAACGGGCCTAAGAGGGTTCTGCCCAGCCCGAAACCCCCTGCACGGTTTTTGCCCAACCAAAAATGGATCTTGTCGGGGTTTGGTACCCGAAAAAATTATTTAACATGATCAAAAATTAATTTTTTAACTTTTGGTTTAAAACAAATTAATTTTGATGTAAAAATTAAATCAATTGATTAATTTAATTTTGGAGGAAAAATTAAATTAATTCAGGGATCGAATGAATGAATTTTTTTGAATTTAAAATAATCCATTTAATTTATTTATTGTTCACGAACTTAAATTTATTGCATTTTAATGTTTCATCGCGCCTTTTATTTTACCCGTAGACTAGTCTCAAGCAGTGACCAACCTTGCATGTCTAGTTTTATTTTATTTTATTATTTATTACAACCACGTGCGATATTTGTAATATTTAATTAAGTTTGTCGACAGTTTGTGCATCGTCTTGTTTCGTTTTAATATATACAAGGGCATGCACAACTATTAGTTCTATTTTTGTACGTACATTTCGCTTCCCAAAACTGTTATAAGACGTGGACCACCCCAAAACGAGACGGTATCCCAGATGAAAAGTGACAACACTGGACCGGAGGGGAGCTGCGATACGAGTCAAGATTCGACTCAGGTATCAGGTCCCTAGATCAGGGTTGATCCATTGAGTTTAAATGAATCAATCAATATTAGATATACCAATTGGGTAATTTATTTCTTTCGTAGAATGGCAAATTCCCCTTACCTCAATGTGAGATGGGGACATTCTTTTATAGACGAGTAAAAAGGAATACATGGTGGAGTATTCCAATGTGGGACTCGAACATACCCAATACAATAAAACTGGGTTTAACACTCCCCCTCAAGCTGAACACGCCCAACTTGGACAAAAAGTCCCACAAAAGAAAGATGACGACAGACAATCCCACAAAAGAAAGATGACAACAAACAAGACCACACTCCCCCCCTCAAGTTGGGTTGCTGATTATGTTGATACCCAGCTTGGTACTGAGAAAGTCCAGACAAGCTCCCGAGTGGCCTTTTGCGAAGATGTCAGCAAGCTAATCCACCGTCAGAATGTGGCCAAAACTGATATGGTTCTGCTCAAAATGATGGCGAAAAAGTGGCAGTCCACCTCGATATGCTTCATCCGTTCATAGAAAACAGAATTCAATACAATCTTTGTGGCGCCTGATTGTCACACCAGATATGAGCAGATATCTTCGATGGGAAGCCAAGCTGATGGAGAAGATGACGAAGCCAGAGGATCTCAGTAGTGACTGTGATCATGGCACGATATTCAGCATCCGCACTAGATCTGTAGCACTTTTGACTTCCAGCCGGCAGCCACTATAACACTTTTGACAAAGGTGGACGTCGTTCACTGTAGCAACGCGGACTTATTTTTCAAATAGTGATCGTCTTCTCTATTTTTTATAGCCCATTTGGGGGCTAGGGTTACAACTGAAAAAACCCTCTGCAATTTGTGCTCCCGATATAGTGAAATTCTGCCTCTCCCGTGGACGTAGGGATTATTCCCGAACCACGTAAATCAATGTGTCCTTGTTGCTTTCTTTCGTTTTCTCGTTTCTGTCGTTGCATCTCCCGTCGATTCCCCAACAAGTTGATGAAGCAGTCAGTGATGATGAGCGGCCAAAGAGATGGATAAGCAGACTGAGGCTATCTTGGCAACCGGAAAGGTCTCAAAATAGTCGATGTCATAGGTTTGAGCAAAGCCTTTCACCACAAGACGGTCTTTGAGGCAATGGAGAGTGTCATCGGCATTTAGACGGACCGTATAAATACATTTGCAGCTGACCACCTGTTTAACTTCTAGAAGAGGAACCAGATCCCAAGTATGGTTGTCATCCAGAGCATGCAGTTCCTCTCGCATTGTCTGTAGCCACCCAGAGTGAGATTTGGCATCGCCAACCGCGCGGCGAATAGATATCATCTCCAGAGCTGACAAACCTCTATATGAAGATGTATAGAGGAGTATTCTGACAAGAATGAGTACCTTTCCGGAATGCAATAGGCAAATCATCTGGTGTTGGGAGGGGAGCATCAGACGAAGCGGGGGCGATGGTGTCCTCAGTGTAAACGGGGGGGGGCAGTCGATGGGCGACGGGAAGAGACCATACCAAAGCGGTGATTAGCAAGGGGAGACACCAGAGAAGGGTGAATGATGAAGAAGACAACCATCGATGGTAGTGTCTGGATAGGGAGAAGAAAGAGTGAAAGGAAATGCCAGAGGGATTTGGAAGAAAGTTTAGAAAGGTTGGGACGAGTGTCCCGAACATAACACAGACACTCAAACACACAGTGGAAGTGAGTGAAGAGAGAGAGAGAACAGAGTCTGAAAAGAAGTCTCCCACTGAAGGATAGAAGAAGGGAGTTGATTTAGGAGATAGGTAGCAGTCAGAACGGCATCGAACCAGAAAAGAAGAGGGACCTTCAGGTGGAATAGGAACGCACAAGCAGTCTCCAGAATATGGCAATGTTTCTGCTCGGCCACTCCATTTTGATGAGGTGTGTCGGGGCAGGATGTCTTATGAATGACGCCTTTATCCTTGAGAAATTGATGAAAGGAAGTTGATAAATATTCTCGTCCATTGTCGGAGCGGAGACATTTAAGGGAGGTGGAAAATTGAGTATGAATTTCATTGTAAAAGGTCTGAAAAGTAGAAAAAAATTCAGCCCGATCATGAAGAAGGGAAAGTCATGTCATGCGCGAGTAGTCATCAATAAAGAATATATAATAATTGTACCCGGACTGGCTAGAAACCCTACAAGGACCCCATACATCGGAATTAACAAGGTCGAAGGGATTCACGACACGCGGTTCCAATCGAGGAACATACGTCACCCGATGATGTTTAGCAAACTTGCAAGATTCACCTTGGAATGAAAGGTGGAGACTGAATTATGGGCAATGTTTATATAGGACGGAAGTCGGTGGATGACCAAGACGAGAATGAAGGTCAAAGGCACAGGAGCAAGAGATGGTGAGGTATCGAACATGTACACCCCATTCCGAAGATGACCTCGACCAAGTTCCCGATTCGTCGTCTGCCCCTAAAAAACAACACCAGAAGACGTAAAACCAGACAATTTAAATCTTTAGTGAGTTTGCTGATGGAGATAAGATTAAATGAACTGTAAGGAACATGAGCTACTAAAGCCAGGTGAATACACGGAGTCAACGAGCAGGTGCCAAATACCAATGGAGATTTTTGTTCCATTAGCAACAGTAGGGTCACCAGTCTGAACAATAGTGGCTGGAGAAGAGAAAGGAGGCAAGGCAACCCGATAAGATTGTATAAATGTAATCTCCTCGGCCAAGAGCGTCAGTCTGTAGCGGGTACTCGAGACAGGTGACGGAGTATGGGACAACTGCTCAGGCGATCGCACAGACAGAGGGATAAAGCGTGGGGCTGCCGTGTGGGAAGGCCGACAACTAAGGTGAGGGGGCGGCCTAGCAAGAGCACCGGGACTGGAGGTGGCGTCGGAGTCCTACGGGCTGAAGTGCCAATCATGATGGAGTTGGTGGGGGCGACGCGGGAAGTAGGCCCCGCGAAAAGGGTCGTCAGTACTGCGGGAGCCGTTACGGTGACAGTAGCCAACGTAGGAGGCGGGCCGGGAAGCACCGAGGAGGGCGGTGTGTCACGACCCGCATTCACCAAAAGGAGGGAAAGGTCAGCAGATTGTCAGGTCCTTCCTTCTTTAAATTGAAGGAGAGATATTGACCCCCAAGACCCGCCTTCAATAGGTCCCGGAGCGGCGACCAGCGCTAAGGGTATAGAATTACACACTAAATGGAAGGCATTACCCTTTTTCTTTTAATAGGATCGGGAGATAAGATGGTAAATCCCACAACACCAAACTGAAAGTAAAAGTAAAGTCAAAAACCATTCTCAATGCAGGTTACAAAAGTAAAAACCACAATGTATAAGGAGACTACAAAGCGAAAATACCAAAAGAAAGAACAACAGCAACTATGATGATCCGTCACAAGGTCCGAGCTAGTACGGTCCAACACGATCCCCGAAGTCCTCCTGGAAACCTGAAAGCAGTTTTATATACGTAGGGTGAGCATACAAGTATACTCAGTAGGGAAAACCCAAGACTCTCGTGCACAAGTGGGGAGGCATGCTAATTCCCCATGGAGAAAGAGAAAACCAAGCACCTAGCAAGGAAACTAACCACCCAAGCCTTACCAAGGCACACTCCCCAAATAACGCAAGTCAAGTAATGTATAATAATAGCACATCGATGTTTGGGTACCCCGCGCCACTTTCCCACTGGTTATTGATGACATCCTACGCATCGAATCAATCCCGCCATTTTCATCACAGTCACATTGTCATACCCCGCCAGCACACACCTGGGCCTCAACCACACATCCTGCCCGCAAACACCTGGGCCACAAACACAATCCTGCCCGCAGACACCTGGGCCACAACTGTCACACGTAACCATGCCCGCAAACACCTAGGCCAGAATAACCACTGCCACGCCCAAAGACACCTGGGCCTCATCCCGAAGATACTTGGGAAACCACCTGCCCGCACACACCTAGGCCAACCACCACACTACCCTGCCCGAAGATTCTTGGGCTATCCGGGAAATGGAGCAGAAAGGAGCTAATAACCAGCCACTAATAGAAGTGTTGGGAAAAACACACTCCCCAATGAAATGGGGGTGTTCGGTACTAAGTGCTCGACTTGGGCGGGGCGCGAATATAAAACACAAAACTACAAGTATATGTATAGGTAACAAGCACTCACCCAATCTAGGTTTTTCTTCAGCCAACCTAAAGATCATTATCCCCAAGTCACAACTCACACCAAACCAAAACTCATTTGTCTCATCCTTGTTTTCAAGTTCAGTAATAATGTTTAAGTTTATGCACCTACTTAGGCATCTAGCAAGCATAAGCACATGCCAAGGAATAGTACAGTCGAACATCAACTTAAACATTCACACCTGATCCTCTTGTAAAGTCACAACAACAAAGGGATAAGTGAGATCCCTCGAAGTACTGGAACCAAAGGAAACCCCAAGATACAGCCCCATGTCCCCAGGATCCAGGAGCCAACGGTTTCTCAACAACAGAGGATCCCACCCCAATTCGTGATATAAGCAAGGTAACCACGCAGCCTCAAACTTACAACTAGCGATACCATAACAACAGGGGATCTCATCCCCACCCACATCACCCACCAATCGGCCTGTGAATAAAAACAAACCACTGCTACCGACACAAAGCAGGTCCATGCGGGTATTTCAGATTTAAACGATTTAACACAGTCCATGATTTCAACTTCACTGTGCTTTAACCGGGGTTATCACAGAAAGGTTTGATCCTGATGCTTTCAATTTATTTAGCCGAATGTACGTAATTAACCAAATTCCTTTACACAGCAAGGGTTCACAACCACAATACAATCCATTTAAACATCACCAAAAGTAAGGGTTCGTTAGTGCACAGAGAAAGACCACCAACGGCCCTGATTTTCAGTAGGCGTAAGCCCGCACAATTCAGAAATCATTAATCATGGAAGATCATAAGACAAAGCAGCAGCATCGATCACACCCCTCCCCCTTCATTCTTTAGAATCCGTTCATTATCTTCATTAAGGTTTCGTTCATCCGATTCTACAGAATCAAAAGCATATCCACCCCACCTGATTGATCCACGATCGAAGTTTATCTTCAAGCGCCAGGAACAGACGATGTGCGATTTGCAGGGGTGGGGCCTCGGGAACTCAAGGACGAGCAGACGAATTGATGGGAGGGTCATCGAGAAAAAGAAACCAAGGAGAACCCTTTAGTTTATAAGGGTCGGGGACGGTTGAGATACAGAGATAAGGACGCGAAACCGCGTCGTGGGTTGACCACGCGGCCCCACACGTCATTAAAGGGTCCCCGCCTCTAGCGGCGGTTTAAACCAACGCACAACAGGGTACCTCACTTAAAGAAACGCCATTAACTGGCGTTAATGGGCTTTAAAACAGGCGTAAGGGGGTCAAAACAAGGATTAAAACCCAATTTGCGCCAAAAGAGGCGCTACTGGAAAACCTGTGGGGGGTTAGGCTAGGTCCACCGGTTAGCCGAGCTACCGGTAGGTCGAGCTTCCGGTAGGCCGAGCTACCGGTAGGCGGCGGCTACCGGTAGACCGAGCTACCGGTAGGCCGACCTACCGGTAGGCGGCGGCTACCGGTAGACCGAGTTACCGGTAGACTGCGGCTACCGGTAGACCGAGTTACCGGTAGGCCTGCTACCGGTAGACCGAGCTACCGGTAGGCCTACCGTGGGTCAAACTTCACCGAGAAGTTGGGATGGCCTCCAAGACCACCCGGAACATCTCAAACATCAGATTTTTACCAAGTAATGGTCCTCCAACAACCCGGACCATTACACGGTGATCGAGAGATCGTCGGGAAGCCTCATCGGAGGAGGCGCGTCGGGAAACACCGAGTGGGGATGGGCAGGGAGGCGTCGAAAGAGGCGGAGCCGAAAAATCGTCGTAGGAGGCGGAGCCTGGAGTCCGCAACAGAGGCAGGGGGCTGAGAGATGCCGCAACATAGGTGTTGGGGTCGACGGGAGGACGCTGCTTAGGCAGGATGTAGGACCGCAGAGCCGTTGGGCAAGAGTACTGCGAGAGGGAGGTGGCGAGCAACACCGGGAAGTCGCGCGGAGAGGAAGAGCCAGGAGATCGTGCAGGAAAAACGTCGCGCGCTGGAGGGTCGGGTGGTCGCGAGCCAGGAGGCTAGGAGTGGGCCGCAGGGAGGGCCACGGGCGAGAGAGGCGTCGTCGGGGAGAAATGTCGCGGGAGGAGGATCCGCGGGCGGGAGGGGCGCCATCAGGGAGAAACGTCGCGGGAGGATCCACGGGCGGGAGGAGCATCGCTAGACAAGCCGTCTTTCTTGAGAGAGAGCACATCCTCAAAAAGAATAGTGGGAGCAAGGTTGACTTTGATGAAGTTGATGCTCAAGATACACAGAAGTTGGTACAAGAACAAGTTTCACAGAACCCCGTGGAAGAAGTAGGTCCCGAAACACAAGTGTTGGACTCCTCATGTTTTAATGATCACAAATCATATTTTACACTCTTATAACTCATGTTTTTAAACTCTCACAAGATCATGTTCAAAATCTCACAAATTATATTTTAATCTTATGAACTATGTTTAATCTTGTTCTATTATGTTTTAGTATGATTATGTTTAATCTTAATCCATTCTGTGAAGATTGCTTCTTAAGACAGCTTACAGATATTTGACCAAGTTAATGAAACTGTAAGCTTGCCACCGGTTTCAGATTTTTACAAAGTCTGTGACATCGTAACCGTGCTACCGGTTTCAGATTTCGCAAAGGACCTGACACTGTTTTTGTGCTATCGTTTCCAGGACACCGTTCAGAATTTTGACAAAAGACTAGCACTATTTCCTGAGATATCGTTTCCCTGACAGCGTAACCGTACTACCAGTTCCAGAATTCGCAAAGGACCAGACACCGTAACTTTGCTACCGGTTCCAGATCTCACCGCAACTGTGGCACCATGACTGTCTCACTGTGACTGTCTCACCACAATTGTGACATCGTTCCATACTTAACCATTTTTCTGTCTTTTCTAATTAAATTTAAAAGTTGTTTCTAACAAACATATTTGAGTCATTTCATGACACTGATATAATTGATGATCTTTTGCAGTCCTGTCAACAAATAGTACGAGGTACGGGGTGTGAAGATCGTGCATCTTGTCGGCTCCAACACAAACGCCCGAAATAAAATAAAGTGTGGCACTCAAGTTGAAAAGTGAAGTAGTTGAACGCACGCAAAAAAAAAAGAACACTCATACATGCAAGAATACCCTGAAGGAAGAACTCTTAATTCGTTTTGGCTGTAAACGAAGAAGATCCGGCTGTGCACCATCTTGAAAACATCCATGCTGCAACTCAAAAAAGAACTGCACTAAAAACCAGAACACTCGACTCACGACACTCTGTTTTCAGAAGAGGACTGGACCATTGCATCAGCTACATCCAAAGAGTCGAGAGCTGCATTTCACGACACACAAAACCTTCTAAACTCTATCTCATTACATTTTGCTCTGTTGTGTATTGTTTTATTAAACTTTCGAGCAGTGTGTATCTGTATTTAAAAACACACAGTCTCCTACACTGAACTAAAGGATACAAGATATCCTCACTCAAATATCTTTTTACACCTTGTTTCACCCACATATAACTGTGAAAGAGGTCTTGTGTGACCTGGCTATTAGTTTTCCCACGTAGAACAGTGGTAGAGATCTTGTGACCTGGACAGTATTGTGTACTGGTGTTAACCCCGATCCAAGGTGTGGATCAAAGCTTTATTGTTGGACTCTTCATGTTTTAATGCTCACAAATCATGTTTGAAGATTGTTGGACTACTCGTGTTTTAATGCTCACAAATCATGTTTTACATTCTTATAACTCATGCTTTTAAACACTCACAAGATCATGTTCAAAATCTCACAAATTATATTTTAATCCTGTGAACTATGTTTAATCTTGTTCTATTATGTTTCAGTATAATTATGTTTAATCTTAATCCATTTTGTGAAGATTGCTTCTTAAGACAGCTTACAGATACTTGACTAAGTCATTGAAACCTAAGCTTGCTACCGGTTACAGATTTTCACAAAGTCTGTGACACCATAACCGTGCTACCAGTTCAAGATTTCGCAAAGGACCTGACATCGTTTCCGTGCTATCATTTTCAAGACACCGTTCAGAATTTTGACAAATGACTAAACACCGTTACTTGAGACACCATTTCCCTGACACTGTAACCGTGCTACCGGTTCCAGAATTCGCAAAGGACCAGACACCGTAACTTTGCTACCGGTTCTAGATCTCATCGCAATTGTGGCACCGTGACTGTCTCACTGTGACTGTGGCACCACAACTGTCTCACCGCAACTGTGACATTGTTCCATACTTAACCATTTTTCTATCTTTTCTAATTAAATTTAAAAATTGTTTCTAACTGTCATATTTGAGTCATTTCATGACACTGATATAATTAATGATCTTTTGCAGTCCTGTCAGCGGACAGTACGAGGTACGAGGTGCGGAGATCGTGCATCATGTCAGCTCCAACACAAGCGCTCGAAATAAAATAAAGCATGGCACTCGAGTAGAAAAGTGTAGTAGTTGAACGCACAAAAAAAAAACACCCATACATGCAAGAATACACCGAAGGAATAACTCTTGATTCCTGTCGGCACTAAACAAAGAAGAACATGTTGTGAACCATCTTTAAAAACATCCCTGCAGCAACTCAAAGAAGAAGAACCTCCCACCGCACTGAAAACCAGAACACTCGACTCACAACACTCTGTTTTCAAAAGAGGACTGGAACATTGCATATGTTGCATCCAAAGAGTCCAGAGCTGCATTTCACGACACACAGAGCCTTCTAAACTCTATCTCATTACATTTTGCTATGTTGTGTACTGTTTTATTAAACTTTCGAGCAGTGTGTGGGTCTGTATTTAAAACACACACTGTCTCCAGCACCGAACTGGAGGATACAAGATATTCCCACTCAAATATCTTTTTACACCTTGTTTCATCCACGTATAACTGTAGAAGAGATCCTGTGTGACCTGGATGTTAGTTTTCCCACGTAGAACAGTGGTAGAGGTCTTGTGACCTGGACAGTCTTGTGTCCTGTTGTTAACCCCGATCCAAGGTGTGGATCAAAGCTTTTTATATATATTACTTGGTGGCAGGTGATCATCAAGTGGAGTGGATTAGGTCTCAGCTTGAGACTGAACCACTTGTATTATCCATGTGTCTTTCAATTTAGTCTTTCTCTGTTTTAACTCATTTTAGAAAACTAAATTTTACTTTGATAGTTAGTCTTGGATAGTAGTTATAATTGTTTTACCTTATTAGAGTGGTTTCAAAAGTTGTATGAATATCTCATATTGGTATAACTGAGAATTAATCAATCTTCTGAGAAACTATTTGAACAGACAAGCTATTATAACTTTACTACCTTGGTTAACTGGCAAGTTTTATTTTTAATTAGGGAAATTTTTTAAATAAAATTTTTAACAGAAATTTTTATAGGAACTCAATTCATCTCCCTCTTGAGTATCCTACTCCGACCAACATTTGGCATCGGAGATTGTTTTCAAGTTGATGCTTTCAAAATTTTAAATCTGTTTTAAAATCTTTTTCAACTGTGATTTTAGTTGTGTTTTAAATATCTTTAAATTTTTGTTAGTTCTAAATTACTAGTTCTTTAAAAGCCTATTTCTTTATCATGGATAAGAGATTGAAAGGTGCTGCTACCAACAGACCTTCATTCTTTAATGAAACAAATTATCCACAATGGAAAATTAAAATGAAAATGCACCTAAAAAGTATGGATTTTGAGATTTGGTCTTCAATTATAGATGAATATAAGATTCATGCTACTGCTAGGAATACTTGGGATGACCCAACTAAGGTTGCTTATAACAATAATTGCAAAGCCATTAATGCCCTATATTGTTCTTTAGGAGATGAAGAGTTTAATAGAATTTCTGCATGTAAAACAGCCCATGAAATTTGGGACACTATCTGTTTCACATGAAGGAACCTCTAGTGCTAAGGAAATGAGACTTAACACATATACTATTAAATATGATAACTTTAAAATGAAGCCTAATGAGCCTATTTCTGACAGGTATCTCAGGTTTAATGAAATTGTGAATACTATGATCACACTGGAAAGGGATGTTACAGTCAAGGAGTGAATCATGAGAATACTCAGATGCTTACCAAACAGATGGAGAGGGACTTCTATATCAACAAGAGAATCCTGTGACATCAGCAAGTTGTCAGTAAAGGAGTTGATAGGGAAGCTAATGATGTATGAGGAAGAACTAAAAGTAAACAAAGAGGATGATGAATCCAAAAGCAAATCTGTTGCTTTCAAATCTACTGCCACCAAGCAGAAGGACAAAGTTCAAAAGACAGTGATTAAGAAATGGCTCAAATAGCCAGAAGGTTTAAGAAATTTTATAAAAGGAAGAAATTCTTTAGAAAGCCCAACTACAAAGGTAAATATGATCATAACAGGCCATTGGAAAAAAGATTGAAAGAAAGGTGATACTTCCAATGAAATAGTATGTTGTGAATGTAAGAGAAAGGGGCATATAAAGGCTGATTGCCCCTAGCTAAAATATAAGAAGAGATATGAGGACAAAGATAGAAAGTATAAAAAGGCAATGAAAGCAACATAGAGTGCTTCTGAGGACAGCTCAAGTGACTCAAAGTCCTCACATTATGAAAAAGCTGACAAAGCCAATATGTGTTTTATGACAAACACATCTAAGGCAACCCTTGAGTCTCTTGTACATAATTCCTATTATTCTGGAGATGAGAGTGATTCTGAAAATATGACTAATGAATAAATGTCTGAATAATGTCAAATTCTTGAAGATACATGCAATAAGTTAAAAGATAAATATAAAGCTTTAAAGAAACACCATTCTTTGACTACCACTGTTAAATCTGAACTTGCAGTAGAAAAAGAGAAAGACTCAACCGCTTAAAGAAAACAATGAACTTAAATTGTCAAATGATCAATTGAAAAGGGACTTGGAAAAATTTACCAATGACAAGAATACTCTAACACAAATGCTTGGTAAACAAGTAGCTCCTAGGTATACTATTGTAATAGGATATCAACGTGGAAAAAGAAACTTTGGTGTAAAAGTTGGAAAAACTGTTTTTGGGCCTAAAACTGATAAATATTCTGCAAGTTTCAGTACTGGGAACTGTTTTACTACTAGTTAACTTTGGTGTAAAAGCTGGAAAATTGTTTTTGTGCCTAAAACTGATAAATATTCTGCAAGTTTCAGTACGGGGAACTGTTTTACTACTAGTTTCTCAAGACCGAATAGTGCTTATTTTTCAAATGCTTTACAATTTGCTTATAGGAAACCCATTAAGCAAGTATGGGTTCCCAAAGCACTTATTACTAATGTTTCTGAACCCAAGCAAATCTGGGTATCAAAATCTTCTTTTGTTTGATCCTTATATGAGAAAGTTGTTTGAAGAGCTCATGTAGAAGTCTATGGTACTTGGACAGTGGGTGTTCAAGACACATGACAGGAGATTACTCATGCTTCCAAGAACTTGATAAAGATTGATGGTGGGAATATCACTTTTGGTGACAATGCTAAAGGAAAAATAATTGGTCTTGACCAGATTGGTAATTCTAACTCACTTTTAATTTCTAAAATACTTTTTGATGATGGATTAAAATATAATCTGCTTAGCATTTCACAATTATGTGATGATGGTTTCCATGTTAAATTTGAGAATAATGCATGCAATGTTTTTAATTCTAAGAATAAATTAGTATTTTCTGCTTTTAGAAATGAAAATGTTTATGTTGTTGATTTATATTCCTTAATCTCTCAAAATGTTTCTTGCTTGAATGATTTTCATAAAGAGTCTTGGTTTTGGCATAGGAGACTAAGACACTGCAATATACACTCCCTTAGAAAGCTTACTAGAAAAAGCTTAGTCAAGGATCTACCCAAACTTGAGTTTCCAAATGACAAAGTCTGTAATCCTTGTCAAAAAGGTAAACTGCGCAAAATCTCTTTCAAACCAAAGAAAGAAGTTTCAACTTCTCAACCTCTCGAATTGGTTCACATGGACTTGTTTGGATCTTCTAGAGTTTCAAGTCTTAATGGGAAGCACTATGTCTATGTTCTTGTAAATGACTACTCTAGATATACAGACCTTTTTCTTAACTCACAAAAGTGAAGCTTGTTCTCATTTTACCAAGTATGCTAGGACTGTAGAAAATACTAGTGGTCTTAGAATTAAATCTTTAAGAAGTGACCAAGGTCATGAGTTCGAAAACCAAGAGTTTTAATCTTTTTGCTCACAAAATGGCTATAGTCATAACTTCTCTGCCCCTAGGACACCTCAACAAAATAATGTTATAGAAAGAAGAAATAGAATCTTACAAGAAATAGCTAGAACAATGCTTAATGAATATGACCTACCTATCTACTTTTGGGCTGAGGTTGTGAATACAGCTTGTTATATTATTAATATAATCTTAATCAGACCAATTCTTAAGAAAACTCCCTATGAGTTGTGAAATAATAGAAAACTCAAAGTTAATTACTTCAAAGTTTTTGGTTGCAAAGTTTATATTCTCAATACTAAAGATAATCTTGACAAATTTGCATCCAAAAGTGATGAAGGAATTTTCCTAGGTTATTCAATCTCTAGTAAAGCCTATAGAGTCTTTGTTAACAATCGGTCTGATATTGTTGTTGGTACCAAACCTCTCATCCTTCATACTTATCAAAGGGAAAGGCATAGTATTAATGACGTGGCAAGTGAGGATGATGTGGCAAGGGAAGTTAGTTACTTCCCCTGCCAATAAGTAGGAGAGTCTTCAATTCGGGCGGGACATTCTAGAGGAAACGATGGGAGGCACACCTGCTGGAGTAGGAGATAGAACAAGCGGACCGAACTAAAAGTGGCCTTCTAGTTCAACTCATCTAAAGAGATCGCAGTCTCGACTACTTAAGATACGCTCTAAACCTTCTAGAGGACTGTAATTGTATACTGTTGTAAACACTTTATGTTCTAGAAATTGTAGAAGCTGAATTACAGTTTGATAATAAGAAGTTCAGTCTCGGTTTATTCTTTCTCCATTTTGCTACTACCATTGTTAGGCTAGGAAACCCTAACAGTCTTCAATAAGATAACCAAATGTGTGGAAAAATCTGTACATATCAAATTTGATGAAACAGATCCACATAAACCTAAGACCTCCCTAGAAAACCTTGAGAATGATATGTCAAATCTGGACATGAATGTGAAATCCTTTGACCCAGTTATCAAGCAATTTGTAAAATCTTCCAATTCTGGAAATTCTCCAGATTCGAGCCATGATGAACCCGAACCTGCTGAAGAACCTGAAGTAACTAGCCCTTCTTTTGCTAGATCTGTTAGAACCCTTAAGAACCATCCTTTAGATGCTATAGTTAGAGATTTAGATAAAGGAACACATACAAGAGCTTCTCTAAGAAATCACATTGAACATCAAGTTTTTTTGTCGCAGCTTGAACCTAAGAACATCAATGAATCAATCAATGATGAATTTTGAGTAGTGGTTATGCAAGAAGAATTAAATCAGTTTGAAAGAAATAAAGTCTGGAAACTTCTGGATAGACCAAAAGACATCTTGACCATAGGCACTAAATGGGTGTTTAGAAATAAAGTAGATGAATTTGGTACCATAGTAAGAAACAAAGCTAGATTAGTTGCACAAGGTTATAGTCAAGAAGAAGAGATTGACTATGAGAAAACTTTTGCATCGATTGCTAGACTTGAAACCATCATAATACTATTAGCTTATGCAGCACATCTTAATTTCAAACTTTATCAAATGGATGTCAATAATGCATTCCTAAATGGGTATATAGTTGAAGATGTTTTTGTTGAACAACCCCTTAGTTTTACAAATCCTCATTTTCCAAATAATGTTTTTAAATTAACAAAAGCTTTATATGGTTTAAAGCAAACTCCAAGAGCTTGGTATGGTAGACTAAGTAGTTTTCTTACTTCCAAAGGTTTTACAAAAGGTATAGCTGATCCTACTCTCTTTATGAAAAGAATTTCTAAAGAGATTTTAGTTGTTCAGATCTATGTTGATGATATTAATTTTGGATCCTCAAAAAATTCTTTATGTGTGGATTTTTCAAAGATGATGCAAAATGAATTTGAAATGAGTTCAATAGATGAACTGAAATTTTTGGATTTCAAATCTTCCAAAATAAGAAAGGTATTATTTTAAATCAAAATAAATATACTAAAGATATTCTAAAACGTTTTGGTTTAGCTAGTACTAAAAGTAGTGATACTCCAATGAGTACCACCTGTAAGTTGGATCTTGATGAGAATGGTAAATTTATTGATCAGACCACTTAAAGATGAATGATTGGAAGTTTACTCTATTTAACTGCTAGTAGGTCTGATATTATGTTTAGTGTGTGTATATGTGCTCGTTTTCAAGCAAATCCTAGAGTCACATCTTCTTGTTGTTAAAAGGATTTTCAAATACCTCAAACATACTACCAACTTAGGACTGTTTTATCCTAAAGGACAATCATTTGACTTAGTTGGCTATTCAAATGCTGATTTTGGTGGTTAAAAGTTAGATAGAAAAAACACCTCTGGAACGTCACTTTTTAGGCAAGTCACTAGTTTAATAGTGTAGTAAAAAACAAAATTATGTTGCATTATCTACTGCTGAAGCTGAATACATAGCTATTGCTGGTTGTTGTGCTCAGATTTTGTGGATGAAACACATTTTGCTAGACTATGGATATCAATTCAGGCATGTCCCTATAAATTGTGATAACACAAGTGCTATTAACATATCAAAGAATCTTGTTTCTCATTTTAGAACAAAGCATATTGATGCAAGACATCACTTTTTGAGAGATTATTATTAAAAAGATGATATTACTTTAGAATTCATTGGCACAGAACATCAGTTTGCTGACATTTTCACTAAGCCATTAAATTCTGAAAGGATGAATTACATCATACATGAATTAGGAATGATTAACCTTGAGTGAACAGTTTACTGTCTCAAGATTAATGTCTCAGGATTACAGTCTCAGTTTACTGTCTCGGGATTGTTGTCTCAGCCTACTGTCTCACAGCTTGTTGTCTTATGTCTGTTGTCTCATTCATTACGGTCGCACCACTTTGAGTCACATCGTGAATGCCTGTACAGGTCTCACTGTATTATTTAGAATTTCTTTTTAAATATTTCTTTTTGTATCGCTTGTTTTATTTCTTTTTACCGCAATTTTGTTTTTGCGGCATTTGAACTCCCTAAATGATAAATACCTATCGCTTCACTTCTCTCGAACTCACTTCTCTCGAAACTGAAACCCTCTGTCTCTCTCAAACCGCCTGCCCTCCTCGTCTTTCTTGAGCTTGCGCTGAATGCCCAAGATGAAGCATCCATCCTCATCGATTCCTAAGAAGCATAGGTCTCAAAAGAAACAGAAGAAGGCTCCTGTTGTAATGCCCGAGAAGTCGCTGAACCCGGGTCTTGAGGATCGTAAAGTCGTGCCCGAAAAAGAAATCTGTGCTATGTGGCTCTTGTCTAGGCTCTCGTTCTAAGAGTTCTGAAAGAACAGGGGTAGTTGGATTGGTTTACCAAAGAGAAGAGACTCATCTATCCAAAGCTTGTTTGATTTTTATTAGTATGTCCAGTTTACCTTCAATTCCAAGGATGATTTTGTGGTAAGGAGTTGGGTAAATGGTCAAAGATGCACTTTTTCTTCGAGGTTATGGGTTGCCTGCTTAGGTGTACCTCATGAAGGGATCTTTGAGGACTACCAGAGAGGTCATCCTCCACCTAGTGATGTGTTTAGCCTAGAAGAGGCTCTGGGAAGTTTGACTAGAAATAAGAAAAGAAGGTCTATTGCTGAGCTTGATGGTGAGTCAAGGTTGTTGTTAAAGTTCATTCAACATCTCATTTGCCTAAGAAAAGGAGATTTTGCCACTCTTAGGTATCAGGATGTATTTTTTATTCATCTTCTAAAGAATGGACACAAAATCAACTTCTGTAAGTATATTATACTTCACATGTGTGATGTGATCAAAACAACATCAAAATCCACCTCTCTTTTCTATTCAAGATTCATTTCTGCTATTCTTCTAGCCAAAGGTGTGGTTGGCCAGAATGAAGAAGTGTTTGAGGAATATGATTTATGTATCTCTAAGGTTACATGCAGGAGAATGAAAATAAGCTGGAATCCATAGAAGAGATCATGGTTGAGGATAATGATAGGTTGTATGAGGATTTTAATCCTATTGAAAATCCCTCAAAACCTAAAGATGTAACTAATCCTAGATTAGAAGCTGATGAGATTGTGGACTATTCAAATAAAGAAATAGATGATGATGTTAGTGAAGGTTTTGTGGGAGTATCTCCTGAGCTATCACTGCTCTCTAAAGGTGATGTTGATGCAAGTGGAAAGGATGAAGTTGCTGCTAAAAGAAGTATTGTTGTTGTGGAAGAGCTTACTACTGTTGTGGAACAGTCTGAAGAACATGTTGAAACTGAAGTAATCTTATCTGTTGAGGAAAGGATGAAACGGGCCTTTCAGTTGGCTAGAGATATGGGTGAGCCTGACAGAGCTGACAATATGGGAATGGGTCAAGAGATTGAGTTTAGTCCTGCGAGAGATGCACAAATTGAGGGGGAGCAGCACCCCAACTTAGAAAGTGTTCAACTTCCAAATCCTGTGAACCTAAATTATGTGGATACCTGGTATAGGTTTCATAGTTATTTTGATGTGGATGATACCCAAGAGGCCTTGGTAAAAGGGATAGATCTTTCAACTATGTTTCAGTTGAAACCAATATCTGCCAAAGAAGTATCCCCTGCTAAGGAATCTGAACCTATTTCAGCTCCTGCTTCTAAACCTACTCAAGAATCTTCTGATTTTGTAAGTCATAGTGATCTGAAAGCCTTGCAAATTGTTCAAGCTCCTGTTGCTTATCTTAGTGAGGATGATGCTGATAAGATTCCAAAGAAGGTTGTATCTCTCATTCAACCAAACTTGATTACTGTGTATGAAAAGGTGGTTGAAAACAACACCAAGATAGCCAATGAGATGCATGGGCTTGTCTCTGGACTCAATAAGCTAACAGAGGAATATAAAGGTTGTTTACAAACTGTTCTAAATGAGCTTAAGACTCTCACGTCATCTTTTTCAGCTCCTTCTACCTTTGGACAACCATCTCAGCCTATGGACAGTTACTTGATCAGATCAGTTTTCCGAAAAGAGCTTCAGTCGGTGTTGAGTGGTGTTGATAAGGAAAGTCTCTCTGTTGTCATTAAGAATAGTGACCATGTGCTTGATTTGGTGAGGATCCATTCAAAGATTGTCACTGATGCTCAAAAAGAAATCTCTAAGAAAGTGGACTACTACTTCAAGAGAATTTATTCTAAGCATGAGTTGACTAATCACTTCAAGTATCTTGTGGAGAATTTGAAGATACCTCCAGTCACTCAAGCCTTCAAGGATCAAGTGCATAAGATCAAGGAATTCACACCCACTCTGGAGAAGTTTCTGGAAAATAAGGATGACTTTGAGAAGGTCATGCAGTATGGTGGAAAGATCATCACAGACTATAAACCTCTTGAAACCTTATCTGTATGTTCAGAGTACTGCAATTGTGGCACATGCAGCTGTCCTTTAAGGCCTGGTCTACCTTCTGCTACTTATCCTTCTTCCTCTACCTCTCTTGCTCCAGTAACCACGTCTGTTGCTCGGGCTTTGAGCCAGATTAGACCTGTCATTATTGAGCATCATTTGCCTAGGTCTTCCACGAGACCTACCCTTGCACCTTCTATCATTAAAGGAGTGCCACTATCTTCCCTAGCCACTGCTTCTACCACCTCCACTTCTGCATCTCTTGCTTCTCCTTCTGATGTCTCTCACAAAGGAAAAGCCAAGTCTGATGACTCTACCGAGAAGTGAATGCTGATTTTGAAAGGGATCTGTTGTATTTTCTTTCTTGATTGTAATGGACTTTATCCTTTTATTCAATAGAATGTGGTATGCTCTTGTTTCTTCAATTGTTATTTTCTTTTAGTCTTTGTTTTCCTCTTTCTCTCCTCTCTTTTTGATAATCCCAAAAGGGGAAGAAAATATCAAAACTGGCATTTTAAGGCAAAAAATATCAAAACTGGCATTTTAAGGGGGAGACATAAGGGAAAAGAACTAGCCTTTATGCTATTTATTACATATATGCTTTAATATCATGATATGATAAGTAATCTGTTTATTTCTTTCTAAAATATTTGGCTTGTAAATGCCATGATTTGTAATCATAAAAAAGGAGGAGATTGTTGGACTCCTCGTATTTTAATGCTCACAAATCATACTTGAAGATTGTTGGACTCATGTTTTAATGCTCACAAATCATGTTTTACACTCTTAAAACTCATGTTTTTAAACTCCCACAAAATCATGTTCAAAATCTCACAAATTATATCTTAATCTTGTAAACTATGTTTAATCTTTTTTTATTATGTTTTAGTATGATTATGTTTAATCTTAATCCATTCTGTGAAGATTACTTCTTAAGACACCTTACAGATATTTGACTAAGTCTGTGAAACCATAAGCTTGCTACCGGTTCCAGATTTTCACAAAGTCTGTGACACCGTAACCGTGCTACCGGTTCCAAATTTCGCAAAGGACCTAACATTGTTTTTGTACTATCGTTTCCAAGACACCGTAACAAGGCATCGTTCAGAATTTTGACAAAGAGAGACACTATTACCGGAGACACCGTTTCTCTAACACCGTAACTGTGCTACCGGTTCCAGAATTCGCAAAGAACCAAACACCGTAACTTTTCTACTGATTCCAGATCTCACCACAACTGTGGCACCGTGACTGTGGCACCGTGACTGTGGCACCGTGACTGTCTCACCGCAATTGTGACATTGTTTCATACTTAACCATCTTTCTGTCTTTTCTAATTAAACTTAAAAGTTGTTTCTAACGGTCATATTTGAGTCATTTCATGACACTGATATAATTAATGATCTTTTGCAATCCTCTCAACAGACAGTACGAGGTACGAGGTGTAGAGATCGTGCATCTTGTCGGGTCCAACACAAGCACCCGAAATAAAATAAAGCGTGGCACTCGAGCAGAAAAGTGAAGTAGTTGAACACACGCAAAAAAAAAGAACCATACATGCAAGAATACACCGAAGGAAGAACTCTTAATTCATGTCCGCTGTAAACGAAGAACCTGTTGTGAACCAACTTTAAAAACATCCCTGCAACACCTCAAAGAAGAAGAAGAACCCAGAACACTCGACTCACGACACTGTTTTCATAAGAGTACTGAAACATTCCATCTGCTACATCCAAAGAGTCTAGAGCTGCATTTCACGACACACAAAGCCTTCTAAATTCTATCTCATTACATTTTGCTTTGTTGTGTACTGTTTTATTAAACTTTCGAGCAGATATTTAAAACACACACTGTCTCCTGCACTGAACTGGAGGATACAAGATAGCCTCACTCAAATATCTTTTTACACCTTGTTTCACCCACATATAACTGTGGAAGAGGTCATGTGTGACCTGGCTGTTAGTTATCCCGCGTAGAACAGTGGTAGAAGTCTTGTGATTATATCTGCGGACGTGTGTATTGTTCCTTAGACTTTAAGATTATTATTAATGAATATTATGACTCGCGCACTTAGATGTATTGATGAAAACTGTGACGACATATGTTCGCGACGAGGTAGGACATGTTGAGTGTGTCACGAGTAATACTGCATTAATGAATAATTCGAGAAAGGATTTGTCCCTTCTGTTCTTTAACAGAAGTTGATATCTCGGGCCTTTTGATTGAAATGATATAGCTTAAATAAATCCATAGTCATGGTATTCGATAGGCAAATTCAATTTTCGTGAAATCAAATAAAGAGAAATCGAGCACAGGGGTTGATAGCACTAGCATGCAACCCGCTTGATTAGAGATATTATGACAAAGGGATTATATTACACGATAAGCGTTCGTATGAGGTGATATGTCGTTGCGGCATAACTTCTTTCTCGCGTGTTGCTAGACGCTAACCTTGAAAAAACTCTAGAGCGACACACGCTAAGTGTATACAAGATCTCAGTTAAATAATATATATTGTTTATTATTTAACAAGTTAAATAAAGATTATTCTCGATTGTGGTTTAATAATTATTCATAAATGTCTGATCGCATTTATTCTGACGCTAGTTATTCGAGATAATATATTGTGGGCGAAATATTTAATAAATATTTATTTGATGTTTAGCAAATATAATATTTATATATTTATTGACGAATAATGCAGTGATATTTAATAAATAAATAGACATTATTCAAGGTCAAATAAATATAGTGGAGGATTGGCGGACCAAGTTCAAAGCTCCGATGAGAAATAATAATGTTGAATATTATTTTATTAAATAATATTTAATTATAATTCACAAGTTAAGCGCGTATCAAAAAATAATAATAATAAAACTATTATTATTTGACATGGGATTTCACTAGGATTAATAAAATAAATAAGGGTACTTGTGCAATTATGTTATTTTAACCCTAACGATATAAATACTCAATTATGATTATTTTCTCATAACCCTAGCCAAGAAAATTGTTGTGCACAACGAATTGAAGAAAAGCTCTGAAGCCTAGAGAGTTCATCCCTCTCCAAGAACGCTCTCAAGAACGAGAGAGATCCTCTACCGGATCAAGGAGAACGTTTCGGAAGCGATTCTCAAGGCGATCGAAGACGAACATCGCAAGCGCAAGGATCTTCCGCGCTAGCACCCAAAGACTCCTTCGACGACGTCCAGAGATTCGTGGAGCACGTGTGGATCACCGCTGGAGGAATCATACGCTTGGATTCTACAACGCAACGGCGGCGCACTGTAGATCTATGGTCGGACGCATCAACGAAGAAAGAATAACCTTGGAGGTAATTCTTATTTAATTAAATTAATTGTAAACAACTGTGTTGATCTCCTCTTTCTTGGTTCTGGGTTAATAACACTTGTTAGTTCTTTAATTTAAATCCGTTGATCACGGCGTTCATCGTCGCTTGATCTCAGATTAATCATTGATAATGGTAAAAAGCAAAGTTGAGAACCACTCCTCCCGCGCTTTCGTTGCGCCCGGAACCTATAAACACATCTCCAGCAGTTATATCAGGAGAGAACTAGACAAGAAAAGTATGAGATTTCAAGTGCGCTGTATAGATGTGGACTACCCAAAGGGAATCAAACATGACCGCATGTACTAAAGATGATCGGGTACATTAAGAGACTTGAAGCTCATGGGTTCAAACTGAACCAAAAACTAGCGACTGGTCACATTCTTGTCTCTTTACCGCAAGTTTTTCGACTTTTATTGTTAACTACAACATAAATAACATGACAAAGTCGCTCCAAGACCTTTTGGCTTTAGTTCGCCAAGCAGATAAAGATATGAAGAATAATGATTATTCAATCTTTATAGTGAACAAGAGGAGGAAAGGAAAGTCCAAGTCGGAGACACCTATGCACCGTCCTTCCAAAAGACCAAAGATACAGAGAGAGGGCAATGAGCAGGGGGTTGTCTACTTTTCATGTGGCAAGAAAGGTCACTGGAAGAAGAACCGCAAAGCTAAGAAGAATAAGCAAAGTGACGCTTCTACTTCAGGTATTTTTGTCATTGAATGCAATTTGTCTATCTACAAGTTGGGTATTGGATACAGCATGTGGCTCACAAATTTGTATTCACATACAGGAACCAAGTGGATTCCAGAAGATTACAAAGGGCAATGTGGATCTCCGAGCTCCAAATGGTGCAAGTCTAGCAGTCTTGCCAGTGAGAGATTATCATATGACTTTGCCTAGTGGTTTGGTTCTTGTATTGAACAATTGCTATTATGTTCCTTCAGTTACCAAAAACATAATCTCAGTGTCAAGTTTAGACACCATGGGATTTTATTTCAAATTTGAAAATAAATGTTCTCTTTTATAAGGATAACATATGTTATGATATGACGCATCTTAACAATAGTTTGTATATACTTGAACTTGAAAACTGATAGAGACCATGACACCTCGGTACAACCTAGGAAACACATTCCAATAATGGGGCAGAAGGATCACAGTAAGGGAACTTCAACTAGCATAGCTGGCTTGGTGGTTACAAGGTTCCCAAAGCTGACACGACTGTACGGCACCTCCTGGAAAAGGGAGAGGGGGTCCCACCGCACAGCTTGGAAAACAGTGGGTTGCGCCTAACAAATTGAGGGGAGTTTGTCATGGCCTCCCCACAGTTGTTCGGGGACCCACATGGGGGAATAAGTTAAGGGAATATGATGTAGGGCCCGAGGGGAGGGAGTGGAAAGTGGTTATAAAAGGGGAGAAAGGGGTTATGCACGGGGGTTATTCTTTTCTATTGGGATTCAGCCAGAGGGCTTGGACGAGGGTGTTGGGAGGTCTCTCGAGTGACTTCTTCCTTCTGTCGTCTTTCTTCTTCTTCTTCTTCTTCTTCTTCTTTCACCCCCTGTAATTACAGGTTTCTCACAGCCTCATTATATATATACAAAGTAGTCGGTTTAGTCGGACTGTTCCGATGCAAGGTTCTTATTAATTGGTGTCAGATAAACATCTTCCGCAGAAGGAGAGCAATGACATGGGAGATGCAACTTGACAAGGTGGACCAGCAAAATTGCAATGAGGGCCTTTGGCGCTATAGCACAAGGCGCACTGCACTACAGATGGAGACTTCATTTACGGCGCAAATATTATATATAAAAAAATAGTAATATAGAATTTACATTAAAATAAAATGACATAACATGAAGATTTAATTAAAAAAAAAGACATAAACATGCATTAAATCTGAAAATTTTAAATAAAACAAAAAGGATATAAAAAACATGGCAGCAGGTAAAAAAAAGAAAATAAAAACAATCATGGATAATAAAATGCAAAACATAGGCAGCAGCTTATCGATTCCAATACCTTGGTGTGGGGATGTTCGCAACACAGATAAAGAAAGGCATTATAATATGAAAATCCAGTTCGTAGCACCCCACCGGATGAGAGGAGAAAATTTAGTTCACAACGCCCCAGATTTCTCTACCTTCAGTTCGCAATATGCCACCAAACCAGAGATGGAGAAGATGCAAAGGAGAAGAAATGGTCTGAGTAGGAAGAAATCGGGAGTCGATCGCGCGTTCGGTCGGTAGGGTTCAAAAAACTATAAAAAGAAAAAGAAAAAATGGTGTGCGCCGCGAGCACACCATTTCATATGCGTCTCACCAAGGGCATGGCAAGGCACAGAGTACCATGGCGCGGGTATTAGAGCCATGGCGCACGTCATAGAGCCATGGCGCACTATTAATGACTATGGGTGATTTCATTATTCAGTTGTTTTATGTTGACGATATGCTCATTATTGGCAAAGATATCACCAAGATTTATAGGTTATAGTTGAAAAGGTCTTTTGAAATAAAGGACTTGTGAGAAGCTACAAAGATCCTTGACACAAAGAATACTCATGATAGGAGAAATCGCAAGATTTGGTTATCTCAAGAATGATATATTGATAAGGTTCTTGAAAATTCAGCATGAAGTCTAAACCGAGTACCTCTCCACTCGTGAGTCACTTCAAAATCATGAAAAGTCAATGCCCATCAACTGAAGAGAAGCAAAGGTGAGAAAAAAAATTTATTAGACAACAGTTGGAAGTCTCATGTATGCTATGGTGTGCACCAGACCAGATATACTCACGTTGTTAGTGTTGTGAAAAGATACTAGAAGGATAAAAAAATGAAAATATGGTTGGAGATGTAGACACAAGAAAATCAATGTCCTGATATTTGATATCATTTGCAAGGGGGTTGTCTCATGGCAATCATAGCTTCATAAATGTGTTGTCTTGTCAACTACAGAAGTAGAGTGTATCGAAGTCACAAAGGGTTATAAAGAGAGATTGTGGGTAAAGAAATTTTTACAGAAACTGAGACAGAGCCAGGAGAATTGCATTCTCTATTGTGACAATTAAAATGTTATTCATCTCAACAGGAATCTAACATTTCACTTAGGATCCAAACACATTGATGTTTGGCATCACTGGATTTGTAATATGTTAGAAAATAAATTGTTGAAAATGGGGAAAATGCACATCAATGATAATAGAGTAGATATAATGATCAAAGTTCTACCAAATGAGAAGTTGGAAAACTACAAAGATGTTGCAGGTCTAGCTTCTACCCTAAATCGGTCGTGAGGGGGGAGATTTGTAGAGAGATACTCCCAATTCGAGGAGTAATTTATGAGAGGAGTATTCTGTCGGTGACAGATTTTCTTCAAGCGGCAACTAACCCAGGCAACCATGGGTTTTTGTCGGCAACGACTGTTGAACAAGCAGTGACGACGGATGGTGTCAAGGGTCGATGAAACACCCTTAACCTCATTGTTCTTCCTTTTCTTTAAAACAGGATCAAATCCCATGAATGAAATGGTAACTCCCTCTATGTGTATCCTCCGATGACTTATCCGGAGAGGGTAATAAAGGATCTGACCCCTTCTCCTGTGGAGGTAGGCATACTATGGAACCACATAAATTTTCATGTTCCTCGTGTTTTTCATTTAATGTTCATGTGTGTGCATTCCACAACCTCAACACTACCAAAAGTGGCTAAAGGGGAAAAGATGTTTTCATAATAAAATGAAACGAATGACAAAAACCGATTAAGGGAATAAACAAAAGGGATACTAAAAAATAGGCTATTTAAGGAAATAAAAATGAACCCTGATTAATTGATGGAGTTTTTCTTCTTAAATATTGTTATTGGCAAACAAAAGCATCCACATCAACAGTATGATTATCCTATAATACTGTTGAAGTGAAAATAACTTATGATTACCAATATGGGAAAATTCAAAAGTAATAGAGGTGGGGAGAGAGCAAGTGTACAAAAGAAGCCATATTTGATTTGCACAAAAGTAAAATATTAAAAATACCAAAAATAAATAAAAGTATCAAGCATTTAAACCTTTGATTTCTGAGAGAATGCCAGCTATAGGCACCGGGGAAAGCTTCGACTTATTTCATGGAAGGGATGGACCATGTACAACACTTAAGGAGCTCATTAGTAAAACACGCACAGGAAGGGATGACTCGCGGTAAATCTGATAAGAATAAACTATGGAATATACGATCAATATAGATTCCATTTAGGACAGTTTCAAGTCCTGGTTGTCTTTTCCTTTTTGATTACTGCTGAACATGGAAGAAGACCAGAGGTTAAAGTGGTTTTCAACGGCTAGAGAGAAATAAATATGATCTTACAGCATGGGGAAAGGCTATGGAATCTGGAAACCAATAAGGAGAAAAACATGTCCCCATCGATATATATTTCATCTGAGTGGAGTTTTATGGCCTCTATTTAATCATGGATGGACAGAAAAACAATAAAAAGAACAAATATATTTTTTTCAAAAAATGATGATTTGCGAAGTATGCTGATTAGGTGATATAATGAAAGGGGATGAGTAGTTGCAAAAATAGAGCAAAGACTGAGAGTTTAAAATTAGAGGTGGGCAAAGAGGAATTAACATGACACATCAAGACTCGCGGCAGTAAATTTTCTTGACTTAGTTAAACTGATGGGAGAACAGCATGCAGAAGTAAATAGCATTTGGCAGGTCATGAGAATCATGACAGAACTAATGTCATTTTTGGCATCATAGGAATTGGTGCCACGGAAAGCAGGGGATAATAAAATCAATTTTCCATATCCATTAAAGTATGACATCTTCAATAAATGCCACAACACAAAAATGAAAGGGAGGTGTAAGGAAATCAAACCTTTTGGGGCTTTGTTCCTTCATTATGTCGGATGCAATTTCAGAAACGTATTCCTCCCAATCTACTGGGGATAGTATCTGATCATCTGTAAAAGGATACCTGCGCCAGATCGACAAGTGAATCAATAAAAGGATATATATATACAGGAGAAAGAAACTGTTGAAACACAATGCTCAACTGTTGGACACGACATGTTTCGAGTGACAATATAGCCCTCCTTATGCTTCGATTTGATTTTTCAGCAATACGAATAGCTAGCCCATGTGGGACTTGTAGGTTTTCTTTTTTCCCAATGAACTCTAATGCTTTAACAATCTGGTGTGAACAGTTACAAGTTATCTCATGAAGTGATCAGCAAAATAAAACCATTTCATAATAAAATTAAGCAAACTTAATGCCTTAGTGATCTAATTAATGGATGGTACAGACTGCAAAGGAAGAAGATTTGAGTTCGTCAGAGAAAACCTAGATGTGACCAATAAAGCCAAAGATACATAAAGCTTGAATAGATTCTGAAAAAAAATCTACACCTGGAAAATAATTGTCCTGGAATACTGCATATGTTTACAGTAATGTGCAATATTGGCACATGTTGGTCATTTTAGGAAAGTAATTTGCCATTTTTCATCATTTTAAATTAAATTCTTAATTTTTCACCCTTTACGGTAAATTAAGTTAATTCTTACTGATTTCATGAATTTCATAAAATTATGCAGTTGTAACTCAGCTTCTTGCTGTTTTCATCAAATTTCCCATGTACCTTCCATGAGCCAGGAAGCTATTTTTTATGCAAATCTGTCTCATATAACGAGGACAGCTAAACAATTAAAACAATCTACGATCAATCATAGCCAGCACACCAAAACTTTCCAACCTGATCCGCTGTCGGTGCATTTACTCTCACATTAAGACAGCGGGACCTAACTGCTTCTGTAACCTTAGAAGAGCTGTTACAGCATAGGATCAGACGACATGACGAGCTATATTTTTCCATTGTTCTTCGGAGAGAATGCTGGGCTTCTCTTGATAGTTTATCCACTGCATCTAGCACCAACACTAAAGCCATGACAAAGAAAAAATAGCATTAGAACATACAAAATAAATGCCAGCATGTCCATCAAACTACCCTAGTTATACCATTTGCATGACCAATCCAAACCTCAAAACTTGGAAGCCCACTAAAAAACTCACAATAAATTAAAACAGTGGAAAATATAAAGCACCTTTGAATCCTCTCTTTCCTTTTGTGTCAATTGGCTTATTCCTGGCCGCTTCCTTGATTACCTCTTGAACAAGGTACCTGTCTTGAAAGCCGGCGTCGCATGGTTTCATTTCCATGTGGTGGCTGCTTGAAACGGTTGAAAGCTCAATGTCAATTGATCTAAATCCAGTCTGAAAATATTATAGAAAAATATAATCCATCAGCATAAATCACGCTATTTCAAATAAAATAAACTTAGTGCAGAATCTTAGGTTTCAACAGCAACAAATGTAAACTCTGAACAGCTTTAAAAGATCTTCTAAGGCTTGGAAAAAACTGCCAGGCACAAAAAAGGCAAGCAGATGATACACCATTTAACTAAACCAGAAATTGAATTTACCTACAAGCTTTACTTAGCGGTGAGGGTCTCCCCTTGCCCACTAGCTCTCATGCCAATATACATCTTATTTTGATGCTTTTTTTAAATGTAGGCTTCACCGCTCTGGGTATTGGGCTACACTACAAAGTTTTTAGTGTGCTCCAATGCACTGAAAGTTGAATGTTTACCCTTTAAAACCCCGGTTAGAATTGAGCAGCGTCAATTAGGCAGGTTATAGGATGCAAAGGCCTGACTTTACTAAAATTGAAATAGGGAAAGTATTTACCTACCAAGACGAGGCAGAAATTTATATCATCCAAACATATAAAATAAACACGATGAAGCAGTGAATAAAAGAATATGCATAACTCACATCGATTTTCCATGTCCTGACTTCCGTTTTCACCTGCAGGGAATACCAAATGTGCTTGAGAGAAGAGTGTGAAAACGTTCCAAACATTTCCTAGCGCCATGTACATATTAGACCAAGAAAAGCAAATGAGGGATGGGTGTGTTGCCTTATCTGCGCTAGGCCCGAATATCTGTCGGATAAGGGCCGCAATTAGAGTTTTCTTGCCGGAGGAGGGTGGGCCATAGAATAGTAGATGGGGACAATCTTGCTCCGCCACCTGCGGGGAATATCGAAGAAAAAAATAGAAAAAGGAACCATAGAAATCAGTCAAGCGCGTGTACAGCAGCTACCGGGAGAGAAGGAGATGAGAGGGGCTGGAAGGATCGAACCAGTTTCTTGAGATCTTGAGCTATATCATCATGGATGATAAACTTGTCTAGGGTTTTTGGGCGATACTTATCCACCCACAACATATCGAGCTTCTCACCGCGTCTATTTTTCCGTCTCTCTGTGCGTGAGTGAGAACGAGCCAGAGGAGGGCGGGAAACCACTGAGCGGGGATTTCAGGAGCGGAGCCGTCAAATGTAACCCCGTTGATCTGTTCAATATTTATAATCCATGCCCAAAGTCAAACCCAACTTGTTCACCATAGCGATCACTTCAGTGAATCACTACACCATGGGCACTTTGGCAGGGGGATGAATACGGGTCATGGAGTTTTTTTTTTTAATATGTTCGTTGAAAAAAAAAACAGTACAAGTTAAAAATATTTTTAAAAATACACTTCAAAAACGTCATCGACGATGCCGTTTTTGCCCTAAAACAATAAAAAAAACTATTTTAATTATTATTTTTTATATATTTAAAATTTTAATGTTTTGTTATTATTTCGTTATGTTTATATATATATATATATATATATAAGCTTTCTAATTCACTTACTTAAAACTTAAAAATGTTTCAAGTACGTGACTTTGTTAGCCTATAAAATATAAATTATAAGACTGATATAAATGAAATTTTAAACATTGATTAAACATGTAACAAGTAGTCGAAAATAAAAAAAAAATTAAAAATAATGATGAAAAATAATTTATAAGCTTTCTAATTCACCTACTTGAAACTTAAAAATGTTTCAAGTATGTGACTTTGTTAGCTTATAAAATATAAACTATAAGACCGATATGAATGAAATCTTAAACATTGATTAAACATATAACAAGTAGTCGAAAATAAAAATAATTTTTTAAAAAATGCTGATGAAAAATAATTTATAAACTTTCCAATCCACCTACTTGGAACTTAAAAATGTTTCAAGTACGTGACTTTGCTAGCCTATAAAATATAAACTGTAAGACTGATATGAATGAAATTTTAAATATTGATTAAACATATAACAAGTAATTGAAAATAAAAATAATTTCTTAAAAAAATGTTGATGAAAAATAATTTTTAAGTTTTCTAATCAACCTACTTGAAACTTAAAAATGTTTCAAATACATGACTTTGCTAGCCTATAAAATATAAATTATAAGACCGATATGAATGAAATTTTAAACATTGATTAATGATATAACAAGTAGTCGAAAATAAAAAGAATTTCTTAAAAAATGTTGATTAAAAATAATTTATAAGTTTTCTAATCCACTTACTTGAAACTTAAAAATGTTTCGAGTATATGAATTTGTTAGCCTATAAAATATAAACTATAAGACCGATATGAATGAAATTTTAAACATTAATTAATGATATAACAAATAGTCGAAAATAAAAAGAATTTCTTAAAAATGTTGATTAAAAATAATTTATAAGTTTTCTAATCCACTTACTTGAAACTTAAAAATGTTTCAACTACATGACTTTGTTAGCCTATAAAATATAAACTATAAGACCGATATGAATGAAATTTTAAAAATTCATTAAACATATAACAAGTAGTCAAAAATAAAAAAAAACTTAAAAAATATTGATGAAAAATAATTTATAAGCTTTCTAATTCACCTACCTGAAACTTAAAAATGTTTCAAGTACATGACTTTGCTAGCCTATAAAATATAAACTATAAGACTGATATGAATGGAATTTTAAACCTTGATTAAATATATAACAAGTAGTCGAAAATAAAAAGAATATCTTAAAAAATGTTGATAAAAACTAATTTATGAGCTTTCTAATCCACCTACTTGAAACTTAAAAATGTTTCAAGTATATGACTTTCCTAGCCTATAAAATATAAACTATAAAACTGATATGAATGAAATTTTAAACATTATTTAAACATATAACAAGTAGTTGAAAATAAAAACAATTTCTTAAAAAATGTTGATGAAAAATAATTTATAAGCTTTCTAATCCACCTATTTGAAACTTAAAAATGTTTCAAGTACGTGACTTTGCTAGCCTATAAAATATAAACTATAAGACCGATATGAATGAAATTTTAAACATTGATTAAACATATAACAAGTAGTCAAATTTTTAATTTTTATTTATATGGGTCTTGTAGTTTATATTTTATAGGTTTTCAAAGTCAAGTATGTGACTTAGGATCCTCTTCGATATTCCTTCTTTTCGCTCTCACTTCTGAGTTACTTTTCTTACATTCCTTTCATTTTTATTTATTTATTTTATTTATGAAACTCTTTATTTTCAACAACTTTTTAGATGTTTAGGCTATCTTTTGAATTTTATTTACATTGTTTTTATACTGTATATTTTATAAGCTTTTAAAGTTACCTACTTGACATTTAATAATTATTCATATGTTTCAAGTAATCGACTTTGAAAGCTGTCAAATATAAATTGTACCTAAAATATAAATGAAAACTGAAATACTGGATAAACATATAAGGAGGTTTGATAGTAATAATAGTATTTTCATTTCAGTAGACACAAAACATATAAATGAACATGTATAATCAATGTTTATGTCTATGGCGAGGAGATTTCATCCAACATGGTGGTCTGTGAATAGGACGTCTGCATCGAGTTCGTTGCGGAGTCTGATGACCTGGAGAGGGCTGATCCTTAGGCACTAGAACGTCGACTGTTGCATCTTCTATCCGTGTATCAGTGAGAGGAGTTGTCAACTGCATCTCGTACTTCCCTCCTGATCCTTCTCCCACTAGGATGGTAGAATGACCCGCCATCACCGCAGTGGGGAACCAAGCCTGCAATAGAGCTATACCCAAAGACTGTGATGGATCTAGACCCCAATGATGCGATGAATCTAGACCCCAAGGCTGGGATGGATCTGGATCCCAAGGCTGCGATGGATTTGGACCCCAATATGGAGAGAACTACAAATATCCTATCAAGAAAGACGAATCTCATACCACCCGAGGCACATCCTGAATTGGCTGAGGCTGAACTACTAGAGGGTCGACCTCTGCCTGTGGAACAGGTGAGGCATCACATGCAACACAACGTTGTCTACGTCATCGTGGTCATGGCTCCTCAGCACCAGCAGCTGCTGCAGGATGTTCCTTTGAGATAGGAATCTCCACTCTTCGAGTTAGACGCTCGAAGATGCTCTTAGAAAGCGCACGAAAATATGCCCTCATCTCCAGTGCTTCAGCATGAACGACTGCCCGGCTAAATACCCCATCCTCCTATTCATCACTCATGCGAACAAGCTGCTCTGAGTGACTGCCCTGTAAAAATATTCAAAATGAATTAGAAAATAGTTCAATAAACGAACTAATGGAAATTTATTGACTTACTATCCTCTGCATCTCTTTGTTGTTTCGGGTAAGATACAGTATAGACTTCAGTCTATACCATGGCTCATACTCAACCTGCTCTGAAAGAAAGAATCGATTCATAGGTACACCCTGAATACGAAACTTTGTATATCTGCGCCAGCAGTCGAGAAAGCGGGCATATACTCAGCCCCAGTCCCCATCCTGCCTCCCTGTCAGATTCATCCCATGATGCCGCTCTGTTTGTCTCAGCGGCAATGGAATCAGTTGAGCACAACAAAACTGGCACATGACTCTGTCAGGATGCTATCACTCAATAATATGGAAGTGAATGAGGGGCACTACAACCATAGCATCCTCAAGACCAACAGTGCAATATGCTAACAACTGGTCCATAATACTTCAGTATGGAAGCCATGAAATTTGAAATGACATGTGACTTCGCCAAAAAAGAGTCTAACTAAAAACCAAAATTGATGTTATTATTAAATTTGTTAGTCAGTGATAGATTGTATATACATACCTAGTCAGGTAAGAGACAGCCCAACTGGAGCCGATATACACCCAAACAGTGTCTCGAAACCGCATCGAAATTGTGTCGTTGACACCACCTATAAAATACAACATTGATAGTGACAAATAATGAGAAATTAAAGTCAATAACTTCTAGTAGCATCAGAAACCAATAGAAATGAGTGATCATACCAGCGTCCATGCAGAGCGTCATGCAACACCTCCATCTCAATTGGTGGACCAACAAGCTCAGGGTGAAATGCGGGGATGCACTCTCATGCCCACATCTGAATAAGGATGGCGTATCCCCTAAGACCTGTGCGGTCCCTATGGGATAGCCTGCATAATGTTCTGTACGTGTATACCAAGAAGGCTGATCCCCAGTTATACGTTGCGGCCCGATCAAATTCCTCTAGTAGGGGTAGATACATCATGTGCACGTGCACCCCTGAGTGATCAGTACACATGGTCCCTCTAATGAGTCGTGATATATATGCATGAGCATAACACATGATAGTCTGCTCGTCAGCATCATCAGGTAAATGTGGAATCTGCACCTCCAACCAAGGCATAGATATTGATGCTCCATCTGTAGCCCTACAGTCGGACAAAATGTCAACGCCTAACAAGCGTTGAGAAAGGTCTGGCTAAGATGCACAAGTGGGTCCAATAACGGGTCTCCCCTGGATAGGAAGACTGAGAAGCACTACCACATCCTGGAGGGTGATGGTCATCCCTCCCTCAGGCAGGTGGAATGTGTGTGTCTCTGGTCTCCACCTCTCAACGAGGGTAGTAAGCAGGTAATGGTCTACAAATGTGAAATCTGATACAACAATGTCATAGAAGCCAACATGGCGTAAGTATGATCTAATGGCATGTGGAGGCTCCCTGTGATGAAAATGGTGCGCTCGACGCACCCTAATCGATCAATTTGCACCACCCTCTAGCATGACTTGGGAAATATGGGTACGATGTTGAGTGAGTGGTATAGTATCATTCATCTTCATATAAACAAATGAAATGAGTCGTGAGTGTAAAATGTAAATATAACTTTATGGCCAGCAGAATGTTATGACTTGTAGAATGCAAGACATGCCATGTTTATTCACATTGTTTTATGAAGTTATTTTTACCAAAAGAAAGGGGCATGTCTTCATGTTTTTCAAAGCATATTACTAATGTATTTTTAAGATATGCTTTTACCTAGAAAGGGGTTTTTTCTAAGATATGGTTTTATATATTTATATATATATAAACAATTTGTCTTTGTTATATAGATGTTTATTAGAGAATGGTGTGCTTTGTAATCTATTTATGATTTTCCACATAATGGTATGTTTCGTTATTATTTTGTCAGATGTAAAGGTGATTCTGTAACAATAATTTAACTTAAAGAAAGAATTTGTGAGAAATAAACCAAGATGCAGGAGGAACAATGACAATGATGACGGTGATAATGTAAACTCATTCTATCACCACCGTTGTTGTTACTATTCCTCTTGCATCGTGGTTCATTTCCAACAAATTATTTCTTGAAGTTCAATTATTGTTACAGAATCAGTTGTATTAACCTCTATTATTGGTTGTGTACTATAACAAGCTCCTTTATCAGTTTGTATAACCTCCCTGTAGTAGTACACACAGGTAAAACCTGACTCTATACGCCAAAAATGTTTTCTAATCATGATTCTAACAGTGTAACTAATATTGACAAAGATGGTTGATCATATAATCTTTATTATACTAAATTTTTTTAACATCTTCTTTTACAATAATACATGATACTATTATTTCATTATATAAAAGTTTATTAAAATATCACACATAATGTTTTCAAAAACCGAGGTAAATGGAAGATGTTTTTGGGTTTACGGTTCATCTTTTAGGTTTTAGGATTTAGATATCAGGGTTTCAGATATTGAGTTTTTGGTCTAGGTTTTTGGATTTTTTGTAAGGTTTTAGGGTTTAGGTTTTAAGTTTTAGGGTTTAGAATTTTGATATTACGATATAGGGAATATGTTTTTGGGTTTAGTGTTCTGCTTTTGGGTTTTGAGGTTTAGAAAACCGAGAAAAAAAATAACAACGTATAATTTACATTATGAGAATCTCACAATGAAGACAATACATCATTGTGGTTGAGAAAGTGAACTTGGACCAACAATGTTAGGGAATCGTTTCTAGTTACGACCTTCTTGATGACTTATGGTGCATCTCAAACTCTACCCTTATTCCTGAGGCCAGTCCATCTCATTCCACCACTATTAAAAATACCCTTTTTATCAGCACTAAAAATGACCTTTAACAGCGCTAGAAAAGCACTGTTAAAGCCGGCGAAGATAAATGGGAGGTCCCCTTTATCAGCGTTAAAAAGAATCACTGATAAAAAGGTCATTTATCAACGCTTTCTTTTTAGCGCTGATAAAAGACCCCTTTTATCAGCGCTTTTTTTTAGCACTAATAAAAATTAAAAAAAAATTATTTTTTTTTTAAAAATTAAAAAAATCCAATCAATCGAGGGGGATTTTATAGCGCTTGAGCCCCCTTTTAATAGCGCTTTCCAGCCCCTCCAGCGCCCGCACACACCCCCCTCCACCCTATATCAGCGCTACACCCACCCCCTTTATCAACACTAGCCCCCCAAATCCACCCCCATGCGCGCGCTCTTGCCTCCACTGAGATTTGATCTCGAGACCTCCCCCTTGCGCGCCTAAAGCTTTTACCACTATGCCATATTGATTTGTTCTTCAGTTAATGACATATCTATTTATTTATATATATATTTAGTTATATTTATTCATATAGTAATATATAGTTATATTAATATATATATTTATAATGATGTTAATATATATATAGTTATATTAATATATATATTTATAGTGATATTAATATATATATTTATTCATATATTAATATATATTTATATATATTTATTTATATATATTTAGTTATATTTTTTTATTTGTATATTTATTCGTATATTAATATATATTTATAAGATCAATTTTAAGTACATTTATAAAATATGTTTTTTTTGCGTGTTTAAAATACATACATACATACATACATACATACATACATACAACACACACACACACACATTATATAGGTATATAAATATTCATATATGTGTGTTTTAAATAAAATGAATATTATTTTTTCTTTAGATAAAGCTTATATATTGAGAAATATATTTTATACATAAATATGTTTAATTATTTATTTATAAAATCAAATTTTTATGTGTGAATATATAAAAAATATGTATATATTGTTATATATTTGATTATAAATAGTAGCGTATTATAAAAAAAGATAAAATTTCAAAAACATAATATCAATATGAATGTAATAACTTGGAATAAATTCAGTCTCCACCAAAAAAATCCAACAATACCCCCTTAAACGAGGCTGAAAATCCACAAAATGTTAAAAAATCGGGGTATCCCGACTAAAAACTCAGTTTTGGAGGCCTTCTGGGCCTATTTTTTCCTCGAAAAAACCTTGATCAAGGTCCCCCAAGTTATAAGGGTGTAGAGCTCATCTCAGGCTTCAGTTTGATATGTGGTAAAGCTCAAACGAACACCCGGATCAAAAGTTATGGTCGTTTGAAGTTTGAGTTGCGTTTTCAACATATTTTGGATCTTTTTTTTAATTTTTTTTAATTTTTTTATAATCCATTTTCACTAAATATATTATATATTAAGTATATTAAGTGTAAATGTATATTTATACTTATCTAAAATATATTTAAAAAATATATATTATATTTATATCAATATAACTATATTTATATATTAATATATTAATATATTATTTTTAATTAAATTCTTTTTTTAAAGTTGACCCTT
Organism: Viscum album; assembly: GCA_963277665.1. Taxonomy (NCBI): domain Eukaryota; kingdom Viridiplantae; phylum Streptophyta; class Magnoliopsida; order Santalales; family Viscaceae; genus Viscum; species Viscum album. The sequence continues at coordinate 1,704,437,585 of OY728122.1, forward strand.
TATCAGTGCTTTTAAAAAAAGCACTGATAAATGGCCCCATTTATCAGCGCTACTCAAAAAAGCATTGATAAAGGGGGTACCTTTATCAGCGCTAAAAAAAGCGCTGATAAAGGTTAGCACCGGGAAAAACTGTTTTTGTGGTAGTGCACATCCTGCTGGCTTTCGGTCTCCTACAGGAACGTAATCGATTGATGTCAAGTATCAAAATCGGCTGGCCTTCAGGCATTGGAAAATAACAAAACTCCTTAATAGGCGTCCATGGTGCAACATAACAGTTAGCAATGATGTCTATCTGGTACAATGGATCAACATATTCTTCCCATGATATGTTCACAGAGGCACATGCTACGATGACGTGTGTGCATGGAAACTGTAAGGCTTGAAAGTTTCCACATTGACATTGTCTCGTTTCCAGTAATACCACCATTTTTTCACCGATGTGATTTGTGATGGGGTCTGAACGCTTTTGAACTTCAAATCGAGAGTCTTCTCATCGAAAAAGGCAAACATGATAACTAAAAGCTTCTTTAATATTCTTTTCAATCTTTCATTGAAAGTGTCTTCCATACCTTAGTCTCTAATGTATTCTATTTGATGCTAGTTTTTGTCTATCAAGAAAGTACTTCATGAGTCAATATAATGTCTCCTGAACTAGGGTAGTTATAGGTAGCTTGCAAAGACCTTTAAAGACACCATTGATGCACTCTACAATGTTTGTGGTCATGTGTATGTGCCTCTCCCCCCCGTCATATGCCAGTGTCCATTTTTCTTTTGGAATCTGCATTATATAATCATAAACTTCTTGATTAGCCTGGTAGATTTGTTCGAAATGTTCTTCAAACTACTGTTGATCTAACTCATATTCTACACAGAATATATGATATTTCACATAATTTGATTTTATCTTTACGTTGAAATAGTAAAAAATAAAAAATACAATGTGTATCAAGCCTCGTGATTATTTTTTTCATCGGTTCGTTGTGGAATTTTTTATGCACATTGCTACCAATGTGTCTAATGCAGAACCGATGATGTGAATTTGAGTATCTCTGTGTATCAGGATCCATATTGATTTCCTCATTAATTTCCCAATGGTGATCAAATATCAAACAAACACCCCAAATGTTAGTGAAATGGTTATTGATACATGCCAAAAAACAACTCCATGATTCATAGTTTTTTTCTCTACAATAGAAAAGACAAGTGGAAGATATGAATTATTTTCATCTTGGGTTGCTGCAATAAATAATACACCCTTGTATTTTCCATATAGAAACATTCCGTCAATATGAATGAACTATTTGCTGAAACGAAATGCAGAGATACAGAGGAGGAATGCCCATAACAACCGATAAAATTGAACATGAGATGGATCAAGTTAGTTATCGTGAGACACATGTTCATTTGTATCAAGATGGAATAAACCTTGGTTATGATGCCTCAGTATGACTAGTAATTGCAACAACACCCGATATGAGTCATCCCAATCACCATAGACCTTTACAATTACCTTCTATTTCTCCATCCATGCCTTATTATAATAAATCTTATAACCAGATTTTTGTTCCATCCTCTCTCACACAAGGGCTATCAGAACATCTTGGCATGTCCTAATCATCTCAACAACAATAGATGACACAAATTCTACATCCAATGCGGTATGATATTATTTTAGGATTGGCTGAACGCAAGTATAAGCTACCTCAATCCTCGAGATTCTCCAACCTCCAAATGCAATGTCCGAAATCGCCCTCAAGTGAAATCTATACTCATCCCCATACTTCTCACACCGTATGAGATATCTAATATGGCATGATTCGTGAACTATATAGTTGCGTGACTCTCAATGTGAAATCTCTTTAGTGTGCTTTTTAATGCATCTTTATTTAGAAAATTCCTTCTAACATATAAGGTTTTGTCCAACTCACTAAACCTATCTGGTACAACTCTGGGGAACTTAGTTGCTAGTGTGAGAACTTTATTATCGAATTTAGGCACACGTGTAATTGCTTCTAACCAAGATGTAAAGAGTGGTGGATAATTTATTGTAGGTCGAGGCTACTGTACAACTAATTCATTTCTCAAAACCTCCTCCCTAACTTCCAATGGTCCCTCCTCATTAGCATTGTTGTCACCATCTGTTACATCATTACGAAACTCCTCATCAGAAGTCGGATTGATATGTATATTTGGGAGATCATCTAGGTTTTCCTCTTCTACTTCATTTGGAATATGCTAAATTTCATGGGGCAGACTATCTTCAACCACTCTTGTAAGTCTACGTCTTCGTACAACTGAACGTTATTGTTGTATAGTAGAAACGTCAACATATAACTCCATCATGGTACCATATAACCGTTGAGAAAATAAATTAATTGTTTGGACCCACTGTGAATCAGCAACCAATGGACAAGCTAGATGACACAGTGTTGCCGGGAATTGAAAATTTCTATAGCCCATAGACTTGATCTCTTGATCGGGTCCTAGATTTAAGGAACCACGAATTATCACTTGAAGGTCACTTAGGGTTACACAATCAGTTGTACTAACCACTGTTATTGGTTTTGTATTGTAATAAGCTCTTTGCTCAGTTTGAATAACCTCACCATAGCAGTACACATAGGAAAACATGACTCTCTACATCAAAAATGTTTCTTTCATTAGAATTATGATAGTGTAACAAATATTAACAATGATGGTTGACCATATAATATTTATTAGAATGTAATTTTAGGATGCCTTTTTACACCCTAAAATATGTTTCATGACCCGTCCCCCGGGGCCCATGTCGTAACTACCCCAAGCCCGTCTTCCATAGGTCAGGGGCTGGTGACTAGCACCAAAGGCGTAAATCCCCATAACTGGGAAGGCATTGCCTTTATGAAATGTAAACACACACAAAACCAAAGTACAAGCAGAAGCAAACACTAAGTAAAACAATATAACAAGTGTGCTGAAAGTACAAAGGGGCCGGAAATACAATCCCAACAGTAAAGTACAAGAAAAAGACAAAACAACAGGGAGGTGTCAAGCTACTCCTGGATCGTCCTCCTAAGTCCCTACCTGAAGTGTAGGTACAGATGGCCACCTCAGCTCTCCACGTCCGTCTGTCACCTCCGAGTACCGTCCCATCGTGAAGTCCACCTCCAGGTACCATCTCGTCCTCAAGTCCACCTCTGGGTACCGTCTCGTCATGAAGTCCACCTCCGGGTACCGTCTCGCTGTCAGGTCCACCTCCGGGAACCGTCTCGTCGTCACGTCCACCTCCGGGTACCGTCTAGCTCAATAAGTCTCAACCACGATCAGTGATGTTCGTCGTCTGCAACCAACACAACGTAGTGCGGGCGAAGCCCGTGCAGGGGTGAGTATACGATACTCAGTAGGAACCTTGAGACCCCCGAAGGTCCCCCTGAATCCACAAATTATAAACCACAAAGAAAGATACAATCACGAAGTATCATCCAACACTACTTAGGTATATTCCCATACATATACATAAGTCATAAAATCAAGTTCAGCTCCAACTCACGAGCTCTAGTACAATCCAGTCCACTCAGGAAAGTAAAACTTAATCCACACAGGAAAGTATGATCCAATCCACACAGGAAATCATAATTCAATCCACACAGGATATCAAGTCAATCACATCGAAGATAATGATTGAAAGTCAAGACTCAGGTCACACAGGTATCCATTTACGAAGAGGGGTGGAGATGATTAGATGTAGCCTCTGAATCATCTCCTCTGCCGAACCCACGTAGGATCCAAGTTTAGTAGTCCTCGCCGCCGAACCCACGGAGGATCCAAGTATAGTAGTCATCGTCGTCGAACCCACGGAGGATCCCAGCACGGTAGTCGAACCCACGGAGGATCCCAATACAATAGCCGTCCTCGTCGAACCCACGAAGGATCCCTATACGATAGTCGTCCTCATCGAACCCACAGAGGATCCCAGTACGTTAGTCGTCCTCGTCGAACCCACGGAGGATCCCAGTACCGCAGTCGTCCTCGTCGAACCCACGGAGGATCCTAGTACGGAAGTCATCTTCGTCGCAGTCGCAGCCAGCTCTAGGGTTCCCGCACACAGCACGCTCGTTCCGGGAGGGTCCGCTCCACGAGCCAAGGGGTCGATACATCAACTGTCACGTAGCCCAGATTTGATGTATTATAAAGTTCCGTCACGTCAATAGGAACTCAACGCGACAGACGGCGCGTCAATCGGACGCCCGGTCTGAGAGTTATTGGCTTTTTTGTTCTAGGGGCCCGGTTGGTTTTTAAGTCAAAACCAACTCGACCATACTCCAACTACGTCCAAACCTCGAGCTTAGTAATCCAAAAGAACTGTCTCACTAAGAGGAATCCAACAAAGTCGACGACACGTCAATCGGACGTCCGGAGCTCGAGTTATAAGCATTTCCGCTCCGAGTACCCGGTTGGTTTCATGTTCAAACCAACCCGGTCGTACCCAAAGTTCTACGAAACCTTGAGTATAATATAACGAAACGATCGTATCGATCCAAGGATCACATCACAACTGACGGTGTGTCATTCGGAGGTCCGTAGCCCAAGTTATGGGCCTTTGAATGAAGCTGTCCATTTTTAGGGGGTTTTGGGCCCGGACCGACCCGGGTCCGGGTCCGGCCCACTAGGGAGCGGCCCGGACCGGATGGCGCGGACCGGCCCAGCCAGCGCGGGGGTCCGGCCCAGCGCGGGCGCGACCCACGTGGCCAGTAGCTCGGCCATTTCGGTCGAGCGGAAAACGGGGGGCGCTGCCCCCCTTGTCTCGAAACAGCGGCCCCCCATGTGGAGGGGCCCGCCTGTCTGCCGCCGGGGGTTACGACCCTTGGCCTCCTCCGAACGGCCGGCCCATTTGACCAGCCGGTGCCGCCACCGCGGGACCCCGCGGTCCCACCCTTTCGAAGCACCGGCGGCCGGAGATTCCGGCCGCCCTCACCTGCACAACTGCGACTTAGGCCGTGACCCTTGTCCGTACGACGCAGCACGACGGCGCCGCACCCCTCCACCACGGCTCGACCTTGGCCGCGGGTTCTTCGGCTTCGGCACGGCGCGACGACGCCGCGCTTCTTCGCCGCAGCCTGCTCCGGCCGCGGTTCCCTCGTTCCCACGTGGTGCGACGATACAGCGCCGCCTCCATTCCAAATCATAGCTAAAAATTAACAACCATGGGGAGGAGGTTCGGCCGTGTTCGTGCAGTCCGACCTCCTCCTGTTATCTTGATAACATGTGGTTTAATAAACGTCAACGAAGATCATAAATTAATCTTGAATGTAAAACAAATCCCTACCTCGATAACGAGTTGACGATCGGTGAGCGTTGCGGAAAACGACGTCACGGGGTGAGGCTCCGTACATGTTGACAGAGATCGTCCGAGGTGGAGCGGCGTCTCACACCGACTGCGGAGAGGAGAAGAAAGGAACGACGATCGCTCCTTGCGGTGACGATATTCTTCGTCGAGGTCTTGACGTTCCTCACGTTCTCCAACGAAGAAGATGAAGATCCCCAAGGCTTTGTGTATTTTCTCACAATCCTTCTCACACAACAACCCCCCAAATAAAATAAGGTTAACCCTTATTTTATTAATCCCAAGCCATGAATTCAAAAATCAACTCTTAATTAAATACATTGATTAACTTAATCAAATAATTTAATGAGAGAGTTGACTTGTAATTAAGAGGGGGAGAGGATGAGTTACACATTTAGGTGTTTAATGGGGTGTTAGGAAATTTAAGGAGGTGGGGGATCGTGTGGGCCCCACCCCAACTTCCTCACAACTTCCTTTCCCTCAACTCTTAAATCACTAGTGGTGTAAATAAAATATAATTGTAAAACGACTATTTTTTTATTCTTCACATTTTTAACAACTCCTCCCGAGCAAACGCACCTCCGGAAAAGGTGTTCCTAAGCAATTACCGGCACTGTGGTTTAATCGGTGCCCTCAGATTTTGATTCCGAGCACCGGTTCAAAAGTTAGGAAAACCCGCTCGTTCTTTCACTGAACGTACCCGAGCTAAATTTCAGAAAATGATTCTGGGCACATCGGGCCTCGGAATCAGGTGCCGTCAGAAACTGCGTACTCGTAAAATCCCAAAGAAATTAAAAAAAAATTCCTTGAAATTTACGAGTCTTTACATTACTCCCACCTCAGGGCTTTATGTCCCCATAAAGATACATCACAAACTAGGGGAACGAATGAGGGTACTGAGCACGCATCTGAGCCTCCCGCTCCCAAGTGCTCTCTTGGGGTTCTCATGCTGTCGCCTGATGCACACTAGAGGAATCGACCGCCCACGTAGGACTCGCTCTTGTCGATCCTTGATCTCCACTGGGACCTCCGCAAAAGTTGCTCTGTCATCAATGTCCAGCTTCCCATGGTCGATGATATGCGTCGGGTCATGCACATATCTCCTCAGCTGAGATACATTGAAGTCGTCGTGCACCTGGTGCAACTGAGGTGGATGGGTCAAGCGGTAAACCACCTCGCCTACCCTACTGAGAACCTGGAATGGTCCTATGAAGCGTGGAGATAATTTGCTGCCCTGTCCAAATCTCGGTAATCCACGTCAAGGTGAGACCCGCAAGAAAATGTGGTCGCCATCCTCGAACTCTGGTGGTCTCCGCCTCCTGTCAGCATAAGACTTTTGTAGGCTCTGAGTTATCCTCATCCACTCCTGGATGACCTGAACCTTCTCTGTCCCTACAAGAGCTACTAAGATTTATTCTTTGCCGATAAGAGAAATCTGGTCTCATCCCCTGGATGAACCACGTTCTTTGCCTAATACAGTCAATCCCGACATGGATGATACTAATCCATACCAAGGATGACGTCGTAAGGCCTCGACGCTACTACCAAGAGATCCAATCGTTACTATCACCTCCAAGGGTTGAGTCACACTATCGACATCAGTGTGTGGTCATTGGGTCTCCTCCAGTAGGTATATCAAAAGTGAGGGTCAAGTCAATAGTTTTAAATCAGAACCTCTTAGTATCAAATACATAAAAAGGACAGGGAACAAAATGTCACAAGAACATTGTCTTTTATTACTGCATCCCAAGGTACAAAGACACAAAAAATCAACAAAGCTAGAAGCAACATGAACAAAAGTCCCCATGTATGGAGCTAGTCCCGCTCCTGTTCATCTGCTCCCAGAGCTCCATGGTCGTAAGCCTCAGCTGCCTGAAGCTAAGCTCTCCCCTGTCCACCCATTCCCTGCGGTCGGGGTGGTCTCCCTGGTGGTGGTGGTGGTGGTAGGGCCTCAAAGCGTCGCCCACCACCCGCTGCTCGGCCAACTCCTATGCCTCGTCCACCTGCTCCCTGCGGACCGCCATGGTCGAACCTCTGCCTAGGAGGTCCCTCTATCGCCTGCTGCTCATCTGCAGGACGAGTCGGGTAGTCTCGAGCCATGTGACCCTGCCCATCGCATGCATAGCACTGCCTACTCCTCGTGTGGCTGGATCTCCTTTGTGTGCCCCGTACCATCAAATCTGCATCCTCAGATTGCTCATCTGATGGTCTGGCCCGCTTGGACCTATGTGTCATCTGTCTACTGCCAGCTGCAGAAGACTCCACTACGGGTGGTGACTGCTCGGCGAGAAAACTCTCCACTAGAAGGGCTCTCTCCAACACCCCCGCTTGTGTCGGGATGTTGAGGGAGATCATCGAAGCCCTGATCTCATGCCTCAGTCCCTGCTCGAAGGTCTGGGCCCTGAAGAACGGGTCCCGTACCATATCTGTGGAGTAGCGCGAGAGTTTAGTAAACCTCACTAAGTATTGGGCCATGGTCATGCTGCCTTGCCGCAACTGTAGTAACTCCTGAATGCGCACCACATGGAGGGTGGCTGGAACGAACTCCGAGCAGAAGAGACTCTCGAAGTACGTCCAAAGTAAAGATGCGTTGTCGTGCACCTGGAGCATCAATCTCCACCATCTACCTACTGCCATGTGCAAGAGAATCGTTGCAAGGATCACCATGAGGTCAGCTGGTGTCCCTACTAACCTGAAAACTCATACAACAGCCTCCATCCAATCCTCGGTTGCTTGAGGGTCCGTCTCCCCGTGGAACCTGGGTGGTATCTGACGCTGAAACTTGTGCAGTGCACTAATGCGACGTGCACTCTCAACGGCTGGGCTGGGGGCATCGGTGGCTCGGCAGGTAGAGGTACCACCGGTGCCCCCGCTGTAATAGGGCCCTACACCGAGGCCTCATCACTCGGTGGGCTGTTGTCTCACACAAAGCTCGTAACCCTAGATGGCTGCCATCGTGGGGCCATCCTGAAAAGAGACAGGTGCTCCACGGTCAATACAGTATACCTGGTGAGCTGACACAAAGTAATCACAAAGAAAACTTTTGAAACACACATGTAATCAATGTTTTTGTGCACTGAGTCAGAAATCAGAAGTTAGGGTCCTGGTGTATGGATACGTCAGCCGCCACACCAACACTGGACTCCATGGACTGATAACCACACTCAATACCCTTAACACTATTGCTTAACCAAGAAGAATGATCAGAGTCCTGAGTTCTATGGCAGAACCGAACACCTCTGATACCAAATTGTCACGACCCGTCCCCTGAGGCCCGTGTCGTAACTACCCCAAGCCCGCCTTCCATAGGCCCGGGGCTGGCGACTAGCACCAAAGGCATAAATCCCTATAACTGGGAAGGCATTGCCTTTATGAAACGTAAACACACACACAACCAGAGTAAAAGCGGAAGCAAACACTAAGTAAAGTAATATAACAAGTGTGCTGAAAGTACAAAGGGGGTCGAAAATACAAGCCCAACAGTAAAGTACAAGAAAAAGACAAAACAACAGGGAGGTGTCAAGTTTCTCCTAGATCGTCCTCCGGAGTCCCTACCTGAAGGGTAGGTACAGATGGCCACCTCAGCTCTCCACATCCGTCTGTCACCTCCGGGTACCGTCCTGTCGTGAAGTCCACCTCCGGGTACCCTCTTGTCATCAAGTCCACCTCCGGGTACCGTCTCGTCGTGAATTACACCTCCGGGTACTGTCTCGTTGTCAGGTCCACCTCCGGGTACCGTCTCGTCGTCACGTCCACCTCTAGGTACCGTCTAGCTCTACAAGCCTCAACCACGATCAGTGATTTCCGTCGTCTGCAACCAACACAACGTAGTGCGGGTGAAGCCCGTGCAGGGGTGAGTATACGATACTCAGTAGGAACCCCGAGACCCCAGAAGGTCCCCCTGAATCCACAAAGGATAAACCTCAAAGAAAGATACAATCACGAAGTATCATTCAACACTACTTAGGTATATGCCCATACATATACCTAAGTCATCAAATCCAGTTCAGCTCCAACACACGAGCTCTAGTACAATCCAGTCCACTCAGGAAAGTAAAACTTAATCCACACAGAAAAGTACGACCCGATCCACACAGGAAAGCATAATCCAATCCACACAGGATATCAAGTCAATCACATCGAAGATAATGATTGAAAGTCAAGACTCAGCTCACAGAGGTATCCATTTACAAAGAGGGGTGGAGATGATTAGATGTAGCCTCTGAATCATCTTCTCTTCCGAACCCACGTAGGATCCAAGTTTAGTAGTCCTTGTCGTCGAACCCACGGAGGATCCCAGCACGGTAGTTGAACCCACGGAGGATCCCAGTACAATAGTCGTCCTCATCGAACCCACGAAGGATCCATGTACGGTAGTCATCCTCGTCGAACCCATGGAGGATCCCAGTACGGTAGTCGTCCTCCTCGAACCCACGGAGGATCCCAGTATGGTAATCGTCCTCGTCGAACCCACAGAGGATCCTAGTACGAAAGTCATCTTTGTCGCAGTCGCAGCCAGCTCTAGGGTTCCCGCACACAGCACGCTCGTTCTGGGAGGGTTCGCTCCATGAGCCAAGGGGTCGATACATCAACTGTCACGTAGTCCATAGTTGATGTATCTCAAAGTTCCGTCACGTCAACAGGAACTCAACGCGACAGACAACACGTTAATCGGACGCCCGGTCTGAGAGTTATTGGCTTTTTCGTTACAGGAGCCCAGTTGGTTTTTAAGTCAAAACCAACCCAACCATACTCCAACCGCGTACAAACCTCGAGCTGAGTAATCTAAAAGAACCGTCTCACTAAGATGAATCCAACAAAGTCGACGACACGTCAATCAGACGTCCGGAGCTCAAGTTATAAGCGTTTCCGCTCCGAGGGCCCGGTTGGTTTCGTGTTCGAACCAACGCGGCCGTACCCAAAGTTCTCCGAAACCTTGAGTATAATATACTGAAACGACCGTCTCGATCCAAGTATCGCATCGCAACTAACGATGCATCATTCGGAGGTCCGTAACCCAAGTTATGGGCCTTTGAACGAAGTTGTCCGTTTTTAGGGGGTTTTGGGCCCGGACCGACCCGACCCAAGACCCCCCGGGTCGACCCGACCCGGGTCCGGTTCCGGCCCACTAGGGCACGGCCCCGCCTGGCCGGTGCGGCCTGACCCATCCGGCGTGGCTCGGCCCGGCCCGCGTGGCCAGCAGCCTGGCTGTTTCGGCTGAGTGGAAAACGGGGGGCGCTACCCCCTTGTCTCGAAACAGCGGCCCCCCACGTGGAGGGGCCCGCCTGTCTGCCGCTGGGGGTTACGACCCCCGGTCTCCTCCGAACGGCCGGCCCGGTTGGCCGGCCGGTGCCGCTTCCGCAGGACCCCGCGGTCCCACCCTTCCGAAGCGCCGGTGGCCGGCGATTCCGGCCGCCCTCCCCTGCACAACCGTGTCTGCCGCGGCCGGCCGTGGGTTCTTCGGCTTTAGTGTGGCGCGACGGCGCCGCGCTTCTTCACCGCGGCCCTCTCCGGCCGCGGTTCCCTCTTTCCCGCACGGTGCGATGGCACCACGCCGCCTCTGTTCCAAATCATAGCAAAAAATTAACAACCATGGGGAGGAGGTTCGGCCGTGTTTGTGCGGTCCGACCTCCTCCCGTTATCTTGATAACAGGCGGCTTAATAAACGTCAACGAAGATCGTATATTAATCTTGAATGTAAAACAAATCCCTACCTCAATAATGAGTTGACTATCGGTGAGCATTGAGGAAAATGATGTCGCGGGTTGAGGCTCTGTACACGTTGACAAAGATCATCCGAGGTGGAGCGGCGTCTCACACCGGCTGTAGAGAGGAGAAGAAAGGCACGACGATCGCTCCTTGCGGTGATGACATTCTTCGTCGAGGTCTTGATGTTCCTCATGTTCTCCAACGAAGAATATGAAGATCCCCAAGGCTTTGTGTATTTTCCCCCAATCTTTCTCACACAACAACCCCCCAAATAAAATAAGGTTCACCCTTATTTTATTAATCCCAAGCCATGAATTCAAAAATCAACTCTTAATTAAATACATTGATTAACTTAATCAAATAATTTAATGAGAGAGTTGACTTGTAATTAAGATGGGGAGAGGATGAGTTACACATTTAGGTGTTTAATGGGGTGTTAGGAAATTTAAGGAGGTGGGGGCTCGTGTGGGCCCCACCCCAACTTCCTCACAACTTCCTTTCCCTCAACTCTTAAATCACTAGTGGTGTAAATAAAATATAATTGTAAAACAACTATATTTTTATTCTTCACATTTTTAACAACTCCTCCCGAGAAAACGTACCTCCGGAAAAGGTGTTGCTAAGAAATTACCGGCGCTGCGGTTTCATCGGCGCCCTCAGATTTTGATTCCGAGCACCGGTTCAAAAGTTAGGAAAACCTGCTCGTTCGTTCACTGAACGTACCTGAGCTAATCTTCGGAAAATGATTCCGGGCAAACCGGGCCTTGAAATCAAGTGCCGTCAGAAACTGCGTACTTGTAAAATCCTAAAGAAATTAAAAAAAATTCCTTGAAATTTACGGGTCTTTATAATATGTTAGTAATGTTTCATTATATAAAAGTTTATTAGAATATAATTCGTAGAACATTTTGGAAACTGAGGTAAAAATAAGAGGAAACATAAAATTAGTTTATTTATCACTGAGAAAATGAAAATTTTGATCATATAAAGTGAAATGAAGAAGAAAAAATTCATTAAATAACACACTAATGCTTTATAATATACAATAAATTTGTTGACATTTTTCAATAGAATGTGGTTTGGATGAGATTAATCTCACTTCAGATGAGGTAAAATCCAACTTATTTTTTATTGACTGCTTAATAACATCTTCTAAAGATATGTACTTAACTTTAGAAATTTTAAAATCTTTCGACCTTCTAATAACATATCATATATGGTATCTTATATGTCATTAAGAGGTCGAAAGATTTTCAAAATTCCAAAGTTAATTACGTATCATTCAAATATGTTATTAAGATAATAATTAAAAATAAGCTAATTTTTACCTCATGTACGAAGTGAGACTCATCTCATCCAAACCTCATTCTATTGAAAAATGTCAATGAATTTATTGTATGTCATAAAGCATTTATGTGTTATTTAATGTGTTTCTTCTTATTCATTTCACTTTATATGACCATAAGTATCATTAGCTAATCATTATATGAATCCATTTTTTAATCCTATGTTATTTATTAATTATTCTATAATTAATCATTTCTAATAATAAATATTATTTCTAAACTATATAATCTTTATGATACTAAAATTTTAAAACATTTTCTTATATCCTAAACTATGATACTAATGTTTCTTAGTACCTTTTTTACTAAGTTAATCATTATTTAATTATCGGTTCATCATTACTAAGTTAATCATTAGTTAATCATTCTCCAATCACTCTATAATAGAAAAAAAAAACAAACACATAAAATAACACATGAATGTTTTACAACATATAAGAAATACCAACATTTTTCAACAAAACATTGTTCGGATGATATGATCCTAACTTCAGAAGTGAGGTAAAACCCAACTGATTTTTATTTGATAGCTTAATAACATCTTCTAAAAGTATGTACTTAACTTATTATTAAGTACATATCTTTATATGATGTTATTAAGCTACCAAATAAAAATAAATTGGATTTTACCTCACTTCTGAAGTCACGCTCATCTCATCCAAACCATGTTTAATTGAAAAATGTCAAGGTATTTCTTGTATGTTGTAAAACATTAATGTGTAATTTAATGTGTTTGTTCTTCTCCATTTCTTTTTATATAATTATAATTGTCATTTTATCAACTGATTTTCTTAGTACAATTTTTAACTAATCAATCATTCTTTAATCACTAGTTAATCATTATTAAGTTATTCTTTAATTATTTATTCTTTAATCATTAATTATATGATATTCATTAGTTAATTATAATTAACTAATAATATGTATTCATTTTTAATCCTAATTTATCATTAATTAATCTATAATTAATCATTACTAATAATAAGTATTATTTCTAAACTATATATAACTAATTAAACTACTTAATAAATAACATCTTTAAAACCGACTACAAAGAATTCAATTACTAAAAATAACTTTTATTCTTTAATGCCTTTGTCCTTGTCCGTTTCATTCATTAACATCATAATTATCATTTTATCATTGATAAATATATTGATTTGATTTTTCTTTTTTCAGGTATTTTAGTAATTTATAAAAAAATATGAACCATTTTAATCATATCCCCCAGGAGTGTCAAACCAGGACTGCAGCAAGGCCCGTTGTCATGCACCAGTTCCCGTTCAAGTCTATCTCAAAGTGGTGTTTTCAGGTTTTACCTCTAGGTACATCTGTGCTAGACTCACATCCACTTGTTTATATCTAGACAGTGATTTGATTGCATAGATAACCACGTAATCTTTATGCTACCAAAATTTAACAATACTTAATCCTAAGTTATTCTATACTTAATCTATACTTAATATATACTTAATCTATACTAAATCATTACTAATAAAAATTATTATTCCAAACTATATATAACTAATTAAACAACCTAATAAACAAAATATTTATAACTAACTAAACTACTTAAAAATGAAATATTTAGAACTAAAAAGAATTCAATTAAATAAAAAAAACATTAAATTAAATAAAAAAATACCTCTAAATGATGCTTCACAAAAAACCGCCTTCTTTTGGACCACCGAATATACCGCATGGAAAATGATTTTTTTAGAGAGAGAAGTAGTGGATTTAGGAGAGATGAGGGAAAATGAAGTTAGGAGAATGGGGGATGCCCTTTTATAGGGAGCTAAGGAAAAGGCAACATCCCCCCGCCACCTTTGCCATGTCATTGATCTGAGCCAAAGGCGGTGTAGGGGATGGAAGGCGGCATCACCGATTCCACTTTTGAGGCATGTTTTTAAAAATATTTTAAAGCTATGATGTTTTTTTTCCAGAAAACGTATTAAAAAAATACTGGTCATCCCTTTGGGGGAGGATGGACTGGTCTGCCTATAAGAACTAGGTGTGTAAATATTCCTTACATCTCAACTGTAATATTAAATTAATCAAATAAAATATTCATATTTATGCATTAATTTCTTTCAAAATAAAATATTTTATCTAATAAAATATGCATAAAAACTTTAAATATTTAAACAATCATATTATTTATCATGTTGTTGTGTTGTGCATCCTCAGCCTTGATATGATCAATTTATTTAATCATGTATCTAATTCGTGATGTATATTTATCGTGCACGTGTCGTGTCATGCATCATCACCTCTGAGCATGTCTGCACAGGGTTAGCTTGGTCCTCATGCTCATCCTTGAAATGTATACCCGTTTTGTGGGTTAGGTCGGGTCCAACCATTGTTCAAATAAAGCCAAAACAGTGTCTTGTTTGTTTAAGGAAAACAACAAATGCTCAAGAAAAAACAAAACTTATACAAAAATATAAAAAAATAAAATGTATTATTTGAATAGTAATGTGTAATTTTATTTTTTTATAGTATTAATGGATGCGATTAAAAAAACGCAGTGTGAATCATTGTTCCCAATAGCCGTTCCCCGCAGCTGACCCATTTTGGTTGTTTCGGGTCTCATGCAGCTCTCCCACTTTCCAAAAGCATCCAAGCTCTCGATCACCTAGGATGATGATGATGTCACCTTTTATTGAATGAGTAGATGAGAGATTGATCATCCCTTAAAGGGACTTATTATTGAGGAATCTGGTGACCTATATCTAGTATACATGATTATAACGAATCGGTACGGGTCGACCTGACACGTCACTCGATCCGGCTCGCCACAAGGCCTCAAGCTCCCCCCCATCCACCCTCTGTGTACGCCAGAATCTACCAACTAACGATGATGGTCTAAAAGATACTATGGGTGTAATACCCCATGGATTTAAA
The DNA here is from genome assembly GCA_963277665.1 of Viscum album. Taxonomy (NCBI): domain Eukaryota; kingdom Viridiplantae; phylum Streptophyta; class Magnoliopsida; order Santalales; family Viscaceae; genus Viscum; species Viscum album. The sequence goes on from OY728122.1 coordinate 1,704,452,867, forward strand.
GTCATTACGTTGAGAGAGAATTTGAATTTTCAATTTTGTGTGCGGATCGTTTTGAGAACCGATGTTCGAGATGGGAATCTGAATTTTTGAGCTTCTCAAAATGATTATTTTGAACAAGGTTCGGAGCTCGGGTGGAGGTCAAGTGTTAGGGAGATAAACGAAGGAGGATGTGAGCTGGCCGGAGGGCTGTAGCAATTCTGCACCACCCACCGACTAGCTGGTGGGATGGGTGAAACTGAGGGGTTCTGCCTGGGTACACCAGCTAGTCGGTGGCCCTGGCTGGTAGAAGTTTTAATGGGGTGGTGTTGATCGGCCCACGAGATAGATCATGTGGGCTGCAAATTTTATTGAGCAGTCTGGCCCAGTATATAAAGAACATAGGCTGAAAAAAAATAAAAGTATGATCCTATCCATGCAGGACCCATAGACTAATGGGCCCACGTGCTTAAATAAAATAATATATAAAAATATTTTTTGTTTTGGCAAACCATGATAAAGTGAAGCAAAAAAATGAAAACGTTTGAAATTGAGTGAAAATATTTAGTTTTCAATTAACAATGACTCTAACAATAATAACAACCGTTTAAAACATTATATCTTTGATGATTTATGAGATTAATATCGTCTCATGTGAGTCATTTAACCTGAATGTCCAAACTAGTTTATGGACAACAATACTCACGCGCCTCTCATTAACGCTGTAACTAATATATATAATATCTATTACATATACATATAATAATATACACTATTTATTATATAAATTTATATAATACATATAATATAATTATTATTTATACATATACATATAATATATATTATTTATTATTAGTAGTTGGGGTTTGACTTAGTGGTAATCACTCTATAATTTTACATAAAAAATGGGGGTTTGAAACTCATTGGATGCAGGTACTGTAGCAGTATTGTAGCAGCACTATAGCGAGGCTGTAGCAGTGGAGATACTATAGCAACGATAGACGGTAAACACTATTGCAGGAGCTGTAGCGGCGATACTGTAGCAGAGACTGTAGCAGCCCGGGTACTGTAGTCGTACTATTCACCATTGGGCAAAAAAAAAGGGCCTTTAAGGCCATGTAATGGGCTTTCATGCCCACTGGGCGTACGGGCCATGTAATGAGTCTCCTCTACCCAGAAAAAAGAGGACCTTTGTTTAAATAAAAAACGAGGCTTCGACCCCAAAATTTTTAAATATATATATATATATATATATTATTTATTATATGTATATAGGAGAATTTCTAATTAAAATTTCTATTGGAAATTTCCTGTGCAAATTTCTATTGGAAATTTCCTGTGCAAATTTCTACTGGAAATTTCATGTGTAGATTTCAACAGAAAATTAACACTTCAAATTTTAACTTAAAATTTCAATGAAAATATATTAATACAAAAATAAAAATTTAACTTTTCACTGAAAATTTGCATTGAAAATTTTCACAGAAAAACGTTTACTGCAAACTTCCACTAAAAATTTAATTTAAATCTCCACTTAAATTTCCAATACAAAGTTCCACTTGATTTTTATCATAATTATACTAAAAAATAGATTAACAAATTCTAAAATAAATGCATGCTTAAATTTTCAGTTTAAATATATTAACTCATAAATAAATAATTTAATTTTGCACTGAAAATTCGAACTTTAAATCTTCTATGGAAATTTTCACTGCAAACTTTTGCATAAAATTTTCATTGCAAATTTTCGTTGGAAATTTACAGTTCAATTTTTCAATTAAAATCACAATGCAGATATATTAAAACATAAATAAAATTTTTAGATTTTCAACAATTAAAACTAAAATAAAAATATATTAATACATGTATAAAAAATGTAAAATTTAACTATAAATTTTCATTGAAAATTTGCATTAAAATTTTTTAGTACAAATTTCCACTAGAAAAGTTTAATTCAAATTTCAACTTAAAATTTCAGTGCAAATTTCCATTTTTTTATTATAATTATACTAAAATTTTGATTAACAAAATTTTAAAATAAATGCATGCTCAAATTTTTAGTTCAAATATATTAACACATAAATAATATAACTTTGCACTAAAAATTTGAACCGTAAATTTCCTATGAAATTTTTCAATGCAAACTGCCATTAGAAATTAACAATGCAAATTACCACCAGAAATCCGTAGTTCAATTTTTTACTTAAAACTAAAATGTGGATATATTAAAACAAAAATGAAAAATGTAAATTTTCACTAGAAAATTACATTTAAAATTTTCATTGAAAAATTTTATTGTAAACTTCCACTAGAAATGTCCACATAAAACTACAATAAAAATATATCAATACATAAATAGCAAATTTAAAATTTAATCAGAAATTTACATTGAAATTTTACACTAGAAACTCTTAGTGGAAATTTCCATTGGAGAATTGCACTTAAAATTTCAATTTAAATGTCCAATATAAATCATCAAATTATATTTTCTATGCACTTGAAATTTTAATGTTATCAGTGCAAATCTATAATCAAAATTTGCATTGAAATTTTACACTAGAAATTTTTATTGGAGACTTAATTATCAACATTTTAAAATAAATACATGTTTAGATTTTCAATACAAATATATCAATACATAATATTATTATATATTTATTATTATTGTTTATTATTTTTTTATTTATTATATTTATTAATTTTTTTAAGTTACTTTTAAAAACTCATAGTAATATATATATATATATATATATATATTGTTGAAATGAAATAATAGACGTTATATTTTTTTAATTGTATGATGTTATAAAAAATTATATAAGTAAAAAACTTATGTTAACATATATTCTATTTTAAAATAAAAATCTAGGAATTATTTTATATTTTAAAATGATATAAAAAATACATAAATATTAATATATAAAAAACTATAATAATAAAATTAAAATACATAAATCAAAATATCAGTAGAGCATTGTATTAGAAATGAAAGGGTGATCTTATACATTCATTTTCAGAATTATTACATCAATGTTTTAATACATAAATCATATTTATTAATCTTGTGTCACACTCCAAATAAACACACACATCATCTATCCCACAATCAATCTGATTGTCAGGTTCAAAACTCATCATGCGATGATATTTTCCCTCATTTATGTATGGTTGCATTAAACTTGAACTATTTTTTCCCACACTCATGTTAATTTATTGTTTTACATTATTTAATTTATTTTTCAAACGTAACTTTTTGGAATACTACTTATAATTACAGGTCAAACGGGACCCGCAGACCCCCGACGGGTTAGTCCGTGCGGGCTGCGGGTTGGATCAAATGCGGTCTGAATTTTCGCGGGCCTAAATATTCAAATCCCTAACCCACATAAATCTATGGGCTAACGGATAAACATGTGGTTATGTAAATTTTTTAACATGTATACTAGCTAGTCGGTGGATGCCTAGGTGTTTTGTTTTAAGTGGATATCATTTTGGTCATTTTCCTACCAGGGGCTTTCAGTTTTTTACGGGGAAGGGGGCTTAGGAGAGGACATTTTTGGCCGAATCTCCCTTCCTTTTCTCTCCTTTGACCCCCATTAAGGGGGGAAGGTTCCAAGAGTTTTGAGATGATTAATCAAGGTATGTTTGTCCAAGTGATTCCATTTTTATCCCCCCTTCTCCGCACTTTAATTTTTGACGGCTTGAGCTAGGTTTTGGGTGTCTATTACACTAGAGCATAGTGAAATCAACTGGGGGTGATGAGTCTTTCACTATGCTTATGAGGCATTGTTTGCACACCATTGGAAACATTTTCAGTCGAGGTATGTTGCTTGATGAATTTAATTGAATTAAATTGATGATGAAGTCACTGTCAGGTGATAGGGCTTTCACCTGATATGGTGTTGGAGAGGTCTGACAGACCTTCCATGGATGATTGGTCGTAGGTTCGACTCAATGGTGGTGCTCAGTGAGTATTTAGGCACTATGCCTATTTTGGAAGATGAATAGATAATTAATTATAAATGTTTATAATTAATTATTTGTGATGTTGGGCGTGAGATAAGTGCTTGAGAACATGGATGAGCTTGGCAAAGGCATGCACGAGCTTGGAAGGTGCTTGGACGAGGTTCAATGGAGCTCAGCGATGGGTTAACTCTAGTATTGAGTTAGGTGGCCCCTTTTATACAATTTCATATGTATGTTTATGCATAAGAGTGCATGTTTGTATATGTTGCATGGGTCCTGAAACGGGGTGTAACACCACAGAATGATAAAGGATTAAATGACTAAATGACACGACTCGTGTCAACCAGGTGCATCTTTCTTTTCAAAAGCCTACCAGATTAGAACTCCACAGTTAAGTGTGCTTGGCATGAAGTAGTGATTGAGATGGGTGAACTCCTGGGAAGCTTCATAGGGTGTGTGCGAGTGAGGACAAAACATACTAGAAAGAACATGTGTTAGCCTGCGGGGACAGTCATTAGTCAGATGACCCATTCAGGCACCTGGGTGGGCCTGAGGTAGGAGACCATGTGTCTGTGGGGCAACTGGTGGTACCTGTCAGACCAGGACCTTATGAACATGTTAAGGAGGGGTGTCTGTGCTGTCAGCGGGGCCCATTTGTTACATTAGTATCAGAGTAGGAACCCAACCTTAAGTGTGGTGGTACTACCTAGGTTGAGATGTAGGGTCCACAACGAGGGTGTTGTGCTCTAAAAGAGGGGTGAATGTAACACCCTAGAATGATAAAGAGTTAAATGACTAAATAATATGACTCATTTCAACAAGGTTCACATTTATTTTTGAGAGCCTAACATATTAGTGATCAGGATGGGTGACCTCCTAGGAATTTTCCTAGGGTGTGTGAAAGGGAGGACAAAACACATTGGAAAGAACATGTGTTGACCTGTGGGGATAATCCTTAGTTAGATGACTCATTCAAACACCCATAAAACTTCCTAGGAGGTCACCCATCCCGATCACTACTTTAGGGCAAGCATTCTTAATTATAGGGTGACCTCCTAGGAATTTTCCTAGGGTGTGTGAAAGTGAGGACAAAACACATTGGAAATAACATGTGTTGACCTGTGGGGACAATCCTTAGTTAGATGACTCGTTCAAACACCCATAAAACTTCCTAGGAGGTCACCCATCCTGATCACTACTTTAGGGCAAGCATTCTTAATTATAGAGTTCTAATCTAGTAGGATCCTGAAAAGAAATGCGAACCTTGTTAACATGAGTCGTATCATTTAGTCATTTAACACTATCATTCTAGGGTGTGTGAGAGTGAGTAAAAAACACATTGTAAATAATATGTGTTGACTTGTGGGGACAATCATTAGTTATATGACTCTTTCATACACCTAGGTGGGCCCCCAGGTAGGGGGCCATGTATCTGCGGGGCAACTGGTGGTACCTGGAGGGTCAGGACCCAACAACCATGTTAAGGCAGGGTATTTGTGCTGTTAGTGAGCCCCAGTTATTACACAGGGTATGAGGACCCATGAGTCCTCATAAGAGACACGCAGGTTGAATTGATCCCCTAGACTTGGATTCAATGCTCTTGAGCACTTGAGGTGGTTTGGGATCTCTCAGTGACTTGGTCGCCTAGGGGAGAGCACATCAGTTAAGTTAGAGAGTGACCTCGAGGAGGTTTAGGGGTGTTGAGATTTGTATGGCCTAGGTTGGGTTACCTAGATCTAGTGGGAAAACATGGGTATATTGGGGCCATATAATGATAGAAAGACCGTCATATGTCCCGCGGGTGATGGGAACTCCCTCAAGAGGTCGGAGGTGAGTCTTGTTGTGGCTTAGGAAAGTTTATGGGTAGTAGGATTGGGAGCACTAAGGGACTTCGGTGAGTTTGGTTCAAACCTTGAGGTCTCAGTTGGGGTGAGCCTCTGGACAACGATGTCACCAGAGGGTGATGAGCTTAAGGAGGTATCAATGAGTAGAGGGTGTGGCGGGTCTGGAGGGCCTAGCGGATGCCCTATCGGGTGGTTTTATATGTGTTATGACCAGGGGATGGGTCTCGAGTGACTAGCGGCTAAGGATCAGCTGGGTTGAGATGTAGGGTCCACAAAGAGGGCGTTGTGCTCAAAAAGGGGGTGAATGCAACACCCTAGAATGATAAAGAGTTGAATGACTAAATGATACGACTCATGTCAACAAGGTTCACATTTATTTTTAGGAGCCTACCAGATTATAACTCTACAATTAAGCATGTTTGGCCTGAAGTAGTGATCATGATGAGTGACCTTTTAGGAAGTTTCCTAGGGTGTGTGTGAGTGAGGAAAAAACACATTGTAAAGAACATGTGTTGGCCTGTAGGGACAATCATTAGTCAGATGACTCATTCGGACACCTGGGTGGGCCCCCAGGCAGGGGACCATGTGTCTGCAGGGCAGCTGGTGGTACCTGGCAGGTCAGGACCCAACAACCATGTTAAGCCAGGGTGTCTGTGCTGTCAGCGATCCCCAGTTATTACATGAGGTATGAGGACCCATGAGTTCCCAAAAGATACATGAGGGTTTAATTGTGCCACTAGACTTGGATTCAATTCTCTTGAGCACTTGAGGTGGTTTGGGATCACTTAGTGACTTGGTCACCTAGGGGACAGTGCATCAGTTAAGTTAGGGAGTGACCTCGAGGAGGTCTAGGGGTGTTGAGATGTGGATGGACTAGGTTTGTTTACCTAGAGCTAGTGGGAAAACATGGATGGATTGGGGCCGGATAATGATGGAAAGACTGTCATATGTCTCATGGGTGATGGGAACTCCCTTTAGAGGTCAGAGGTGAGTCTTGTTGTGGCTTGGTACAGTTCCTGGGTAGCAGGACTAGGAGCACTGAGGGACTTCAGTGAGGTTGGTTCAAACCTTGAGGTCTCAGTTGGGGTGAGCCTCCAGACAATGATGTCACCAGAGGGTGATGGGCTTGAGGCGGTATCAATGAGTAGAGGGTGTGGCGGGTTTGGAGGGCCTAGTGGATGCCCTGTTATGTGGTTTTATATGTGTTGTGACTAGGGGCTAGGTATCGAGCGACTAGCGCCCAAGGATCAGCTGGTGAGCTAAGTGACGGGATAAAACCCTGATGTATTGGCATATGGGGACAATCATTAGTCAGATGACCCGTTCAGGCATGTGGGTGGGCCCTAGGTAGGAGACCATGTGTCTGCGGGGCAACTGGTGGTACCTGGCAGACTAGGACCTGACGACCATGTTAAGGTGAGGTGTTTGTGTTGTCAGCGGGGCCTAATTGTTACATTAGTATCCGATCAGGAACTTAGCTTTAAGTGTGGTGGCACTGCCTAGTTTGAGATATAGGGTCCACAATGTGGGCATTGTGCTATAAAAGGGGGGTGAATGTAACACCCTATAATGATAACGTGTTAAATGACTAAATGATATGACTCATGTCAATAAGGTTCACATTTCTCTTTGGGATCCTACCATGTTAGAACTCTAAAATTAAGCATGGTTGCCCTGAAGTAGTGATCAGGATGGGTGAACTTCTAGGAAATTTCCTAGGGTGTGTGTGAGTGAGGAAAAAACACATTGGAAAGAACATGTGTTGACATGTAGGGACAATCATTAGTTAGATGACTCATTTAGACACCTGTGTGGGCCCCCAGGTAGGGGACCATGTGTCTGTAAGGAAACTGGGGGTACCTAGTGGGTTAGGACCCAATAACCATGTTAAGGTAGGGTGTTTATGCTGTCAGCAAGGCCTAATTGTTACACAGGGTATGAGAACCTAAGAATCCTAAGTAGAGACATGAGGGTGGCATTGATCCCCTAGACTTGGATTCAATGATCTTGAGCACTTGAGGTGGTTTGGGATCACTCAGTGACTTGGTCGCCTAGGGGAGAGTGCATCGGTTAAGTTGGAGAGTGACCTAAAGGAGGTCTAGGGGTGTTGAGATGTGGATGGCCTAGGTTGATTTACCTAGATCTATTGGGAAAACATGGGTGCCTTGGGGCTGGATAATGATAGAAAGACTATCATATATCTTGTGGGTGATGGGAACTCCCTCCAGAGGTCGAAGGTGAGTCTTTTTGTAGCTCGGGATAGTTCCTGGGTAGTAGTACTGGGAGCACTAAGGGACTTTTATGAGGTTGGTTTAAACCTTGAGGTCTCGATTGGGGTGAGCCTCCGGACAACGATGTCACCTGAGGGTGATGATATTGAGGTGGTATTGATGAGCAGAGGGTGTGGTGGGTCTGGAGGTCCTAGTTTACACCCTGTCGAGTGGTTTTATATCTGTTGTGACAAGGGGATAGGTCTCAAGCAACTAGAACCCAAGGATTAGCTGGTGATCTGAGTGATAAGATTCAACCATGATGATGTTATGGGATGGATGGACCTTTCCTTGAAGGCTTGGGTCAAGGTGACTAAGGGACCTTTCCTTGAGGAGGCTTGGGTCGGGGTGACTGAGGGACCTTGCCTTGAGGAGGCTTGGGTTGTGGTGATTTACGTGACCTCCCTTGAGTCTGTGGGGATGAGTCAGTGTGCTTGGTGACCTTTCCATACATGGATTGGGTTGGTGTGATGGCCTCCCCATAGTATGCAAGGATGGGCCAATTTGGTGTACCTTCCTAATGTTTGTGGGGATGGGTTAATGGATGATTGTGCCCTGATGCTTGGGTATTGGGTCGAGGACCTTGAGGCCTCAGTTGTGGTGAGCCTCCGGACAATAATGTCACTAGAGGGTGATGGGATTGAGGCAGTATCAGTGAGAAGAGGGTGTGGTAGGTCTGGAGGGCCTAGTGGATGCCCTATAGGGTGGTTTTATATGTGTTGTGACAATGGGATAGGTCTTAAGCAACTAGCACCCAAGGATTAGCTGGTGAGATGAGTGACATGATGCAACCCTGATGATGTTATGGGATGGATGGACCTTGCCTTGATGTCTTGGGTCGAGGTGACTGAGGGACCTTTCCTTGAGTGGGCTTGGGTCGGGGTGACCGAGGGACCTTTCCTTGAGGAGGCTTGGGTAATGGTGCTTGAGGTGACCTACCTTGAGTATGTAGGGATGGGTCAGTGTGCATGATGAATTTTCCATACGTGGCTTGGGTTGGTGTGATGGCCTCCCCATAGTCTGCGAGGATGGGCCAATGTGATGGACCTCTCTACTATATTTGGGGATGGGTTGATGGATGACTATGCCCTGATGCTTGAGTATTGGGTCGAGGACCTTAATAGACGTGGATTAGGTTGGTGGCACACATCAGACCTTACCTTAGTAGGCTTGGGTGAAGGACCACCATGGGGGTTGGGTCGTGGTATGATGGATGATTGATGGACCTCCCTAGAGTGATTAGGGATGGGTCGAGGCTCTTGTATGTATGATTGTACCCAGTGTCAGTGGGTATAGAGTTGAGGTTTTGGATGTTGCCCTACCCCAAGTCTTTGGGTACGATTCAGGCATCAATAAAATGGCACAGGGAGACAGATGAATTCCTACATGGTAATGAAGTAAGTTTGGTTAGGGTCAGGGTGGCTTGGTTAAAACCTAATGACTTGATGGGTGTGTGCATCTCTTTGGTTGTCCTGGAGGACTGGTTAACACACTATGACTCAATGAGTGTTTATTATATTTCTTCTCCCCATGCATACACATGCATATGAAAACATATATTAGGGGTGCTTGATGAGTCCCTACTAAGTTTTATGCTCACACCAACATAGGCATCTCGGTGTGTGTCCAGTCCTTATGTCTACATTTCAGGTTAGAGCACAAGATGTGTTGAGGATTAGGCTGGGGCAGCTCAACAGGTTGTGGAGACATGGTGTGTGAGGCTTAGGTATGGTAGTAGGGTCAGGTTGCGTGTGTTGTATTTTGTCTTATTTTGAATTTTGGATCGGCCCAATGGATGATCAATCAAATGTTTTGTATAAAAACATCATGTATTATTGTATATGATTGGATGGTTTATTTTTCATACTCTGATGTGGATGATATTTGGTTATTTTTCATTATTTTATTCACTCTAATTCATGGGCATAGTCTCCCCACTATATGAATTAGGCCCCCACTGCTAGTCGACAACCACTAGCATAGGAGGAGGTGCGCTTGAGGCCATATACCACTTTAGCTTAGACGAGTTCCGAGACCAGGGTGTTATAGTGATGGGGGGATATACCCTTTGGTCAGAGTTTAATAATAATGAAAATAAACCAAACACATACACATCCATCAATATCAGAGTACACATGATAAATAACCAAAGCAACAACATGCTATATTAAATGAAATGTAACATACAAACTCATGGTCATGCTATAAAACACAACAATAAATTGTCTAGTGATTTGATCACACATACAAGATAAATAAATAAAATAAGAATAAAATACATGAAGCTCTACTGCCAATTCTAAGTCATACCACATACTCGGTCTCCACTACTGTCCAACTACACCGGCTCGATATCAAGACTCCACATGAGTAGTCCTACTCGATCATGCAACACCGGGTCTTGGAACAATCCACTACATAACCTATGATCCATTTTAAATCAGATATATATATATATGTCTACACACAAACCACAATGAATATACATGGGGTGAGAAATAAATCTTAGTAGGCCACCCCCAATAACGGTTCCTATAATATGTTGTCACAACAAGCGCGTGCGCATGTGATATATCCAGTCTAGTTGGATAATGAAAACTATTATAAAAACAACCAACTATAATAAATAAAATGGGGATGGAAAAAATAAAAACATAATGTTGTTAACTAAAAGATCTAAGGCGAAACTTGAGCTAAATTTACCCCCATGTTGGCCCATGATAGAGGACTTATAACACGTGGATCACCCAACCACGCAACATTAGTCACACCCACCAGATAAAAAGGAATATTCCAAAATACTTACACAAGAATGGGAACAAATGTTGGACCCCTGGGATATCATCCTCAATGTCCAAAAACACAACACACAACTCTAACAAGCTCTAAAACTCCAATGGGATGATCTGAATCAGCAAAAAAACTCCACTCATACTAAGAGAACCTATCTAAAACATAGTAGTACCATATAACTAATCGAGATACATATAATATACAATTGGGTAAGGGATTAACCCACATCTTGGGTCTATCCAAAATGACTGGGACCACACACACTCATCCCCTAGTTAGGTAACTATTCACTGGCCCTAGGGGGATGTACTCCTTCATATCGTTCATTAGCTCCATAGAGCCATCTAACACTAGCCAACCAATAGAGGATAATACCAAATAAAACATAGGAACAATTCATGATCCAATAAAATTCTAAAGGTCTCCTATAACATCCAAATCCTAAGTAGAAACTACCTCAAACATCCCATCCAAAACCCATAAAGCAAGGGTCAATCAAATACTGAAACCCATCAACAAGAACGCAACCATGATGGGATCAAATTGTTGATCTTTAGATTCATAGGTGACACCTGAAGTCACCAAAGATACAAACAACACCGACCCTCATAAGGTAAACTAAATAATAGGGTTCCCACAATCCCCTAGACTATGTCCATCAAACCATAGGCCAAGATCGACATAAGAAACCTCATCTGACGACTTCAAAACCTAACCCATTTATGACTATCACCTCACCCACAAGGGAATACTCAAGAAAAACCATGCCACCAAAGGAATTTTCAATGGTATTTGGGACCTCCTCTAAATAGGACACCCTAAAAAGGTCTCCTTCAGCATAAGAGAAACATTAGGTAAATCCCATCACAATAAAACCTCAACCGACCTCTCTGATGCACGACCCATATTTGGGTATTATCTCTATGCCAACAAGGGAATCCTCTAGGGTCCATCATATCCATATCAATATCTACACAATGAAACCTGGTCATACCTATCATCCCACAGTGTCAACCCAGTCTTAAGGATCCAAAAGAACTAAACCTCAAGCAGAAGGCTTAAAACCTCAACTACTCTAACCTCAAGAAAATAGTCTTGATATACAGGGACCATACAAACATCTCATCCAAAATACTATATGTTTCCAAATTCTGAGAACCATCCAAAAGATCCCAAAAAAACCCCCTTATAATCCTCAAGCCAATGCAACTAAAAAACTCACGATCCTCACATAGGCCTCACATCTCACATCCCAACTTGAAAGAAGATTCTTAATCAAAATATTAATGAAATCATCCATCCAAAACTCTCCCAATCCAAAACACCTCCCAAAAAAACTCTAAATTCCAAAAGGATTCCATCGTCATGATCCATGTGAAACCCCCCCATAATGGACTATCTACAAGTCCAATTCTGACTATAGGATGAGAGAAAAGGAAAAACACATCAAAAGGGGAAGTGTACGACATGTCCCTTGAGTACACAATGTATACCCCCAAACATAAACCTAGGACATGTACCTTCAGTCAACCTAGAATGTACTCCCAAAGTAAAGGTATTCTCACCCTATTACATGACGTGTACTAGGCACGGGGTATATGGCTATGTATGTTGGGGGAGGTGAAGTCTATTTTAGTTCACCAAAATTTCATCAATCAAAATTATATTCACTGGAATTTCATATGATGGATGATGATCTGAATGTGAGGTATATACAACAGCAACATAACTTCTCTAATGAAAGTAAGTTCATCAGAAGTTTGTTTCTACCAATGGTTCTATGGTGAAATGCTAGGAGGTCCAGAGGTTTAGCAAAGATGATGGGTCACCGAGTTGGTAACTAAGAATAGATAATCAAGATTTATGATTCGAGTTTTTAGGGGAGCAATTTTAACTTGTTTGGATGGTTGTGATTAGTAAATAATTGAGTGGTACCTTCAATGAAAAGTGTGGTTTTATTGGGCATTTATCAAAGTGATGAAAATTTGGTGAATATTACTTATTTATGTAATATTTTTTATATCACCTATAATATTTTGATCATAATAAAATCAAGTAGTATTGTGTTTCCCCCATGTATGTAGGACATATCTCTAAGAACACTAAATACCTTGTGTTCTTTATTTATTTCTATATTTATGTTCCATGTTTTATCACTGAATGTATTTATGGTACTTTGTTTGTACTAAGATGAGTTTAAGGATGATTTTATGTGGTGAGTAGGGTGTTGTGACTACCTACTTTCAATACACTTAATCTTAGGGAAGAAAACATTCAAAGATCGGTTTTTTACTACACATAGTATCCTATGTATGATCTTCTAGTGGACTGATGTGCGAGAATCCAATGGTATTATCAGAATCATGAAGATTGATTTTTTGTGGGATCTTACCTAAAAAGTGGTATCAGTATGGTTCAACATTCATAGGTTTAATACAATAGTATCAATTCAGTAATTACATAAGATGAAGGTAAGATATGGATCGATAAATTTGATGGATCAGATTTTGAATTCTAGAGAATGAAGATTGAAGACCATCTGATCCAGAAGGACTTGGAAGTCCCATTGCTCGGAGTAAAGCTACTAATAATGGAGGAATATGAATGAGAGTGCTTAGATAGAAAGGTGTCGACTCTATTAATAATGTTTCTTGTAAGGAATGTTGCTTTCAATACTTGGGAGAAACTGACTACAACATATGTTATGAAGCTTTTGGAAGATATGTATGAAAAACCGATGACCTTTAACAAAGTTTTCATGTTATGAATGTTATAAAACTTATATATGTCAGAAGGAAGTCCAATGACATATCATGTTAATTACTTCAAGATGATTCATGGGAAGATCTAATCAGTAAAGGTAACTTTTTATGATGATGTATGGGAATTGATGGTCTTATCTTCACTTCTAGAGAGCTGAGATGCAATGGTTACTGTAGTTAGTAACTACAATGGAAACAAAAACTTGGTGGTTGATGATATTAGGAATACAATACTCAATGAGGAACTTTGGTGAAGGGAATTTCAAGAACCAACCAATAGTTCCATTAATACCAATGGAAGAGAACATTCACCTCAACAAAAGAAAATCTACCGAAAGAATTCATCGGTAGATAAGTCTCAAGAAATGAAATAGGAGAAGACTTGAGGTGCAACACCTTGATTTTTATATCCATTATTCATATATTATTTATTTATTAGTATTTATTTTTTTCATCAAGTCCTGAGGCCAATCCTTTTTATTTTTTCAAATTTTAAGACTTTTTGTCTCGTCGCACGGTTAACACAAAATTAGCACTAACCATACGGAGACCATGCAATAGGGGTCTATCATGTGATAAATTTGTTTCATATGATTGGTGTATGGTTTTCCAAACTATGTTATTTAACCATGTGGGTTGCTTGATGTTCCTAGTGTAGGGAACATGGTAGGGGAACGATTTAGGCAAACCGTGCAAGGTGCCCAATTTTGATTTTTTCAAAATTCCCAAAATGTCCTTAATGAAAATAAATTAAAACACTCATCTAACCCCTCTCCCATCCCCTCTAATAAAAGCACCATAACGCCCCTAGGAAGGATCCCTCACACACACCCCCTCATCCTCTCATCTCCCTTGGATCTCCTCTATTTCTTCTGATTCCATGTGTGATCCTTTTATGTAAGGATTTCTTCTCCTCCACTGCTTTCTTTTCCATCATTCTTTCCCTCTACCTTGTTGTGAATCACCCTAGGCTGAACCCTAGGTGGGGGTTTCAATTCTAACCCATTTTGGTTCTTATTTATATGTTGTTTAAAGGTTTCTTTGAGCCTTCTTCCTCCATGTTTGAGGATTTCATTGCATCTGCACATTGTTGAGGTGGGTGTTTTCATGCTTCATACTTTCCCTAATTAACTCCATACACTAGGGGTTTCTAAATTGGTTTATTTAAATTTATAAATTATAGTTGGGTTTTATTGAATTTAATTATGTATGTTGATTAATATTTTTTAAATGATTTCAATTGATTTCTAAATGGGTTTTTAGGGATTTTCCCCACTCTCTATCTTCTTTCAAGTAATAAATTATATTTTTACCTAATGTAATATTTTAGATGATTTTAAAAGTGGAATTGAGTGTTTTAAAATTTATTTGAGATTATTCCAGTGATTTTATTAAATCGTGTGAATGTTAAAGCGGTGAAGTGATTTAGGGTTCTCTCAATTAAGAATTTTACTATATTTATTTGTTTCATCACATAATTATTTATCCATGATTGATGTTGGAGATATTTTATATTATTATTAATGGTTACAGACTTATGTATAGGTATATATATGGATATGTGCACATATTAACATAATAATATGTGAATATGTGCATTTAAAGGTGTTTATATATATATATATGTGAAATTATATCTATGTTTAAGGTTTTAAAAGAGAATTTTTGAAATTTAAACTGATGTTTGAATTTGGTTTTTAAGAATTTCCACAAATATATGTTTTTAAATGATTTTTTCATTTAAAACAAGTCTATCTTACAAAATGTTTGTAAAATGGTTTTAAGAAAAATATTTTATCTTCAATTAGAATTTCAAAAGAGGTTTTGAAAGAAGGTATTCTTTCAGGTGTGTTTCAATTTTGGGCTTTTGTTGATAATTTGGGTGATTTCTATGTTACATGTTTTGTGGTTGGCATATGGGAGACCTTAGGTGGGAGGGTAAAATTATGGGTGTTTCTATAGTTTGGCATGAGGATCTACCTAGAGTCTGGTCTTGGTATTCTAAAGAGGCCTGAGTAATATTTATTGCCAGGTCACTTAGTTGGCCGATGTTCTATGAGCAAGTCAGTTACCTTTGAAACCTATAGGCCAGAGCTCATTCTATGTGTCTCGAATTATGATTTGTTTGGTGCCCACACATATTATTATAGATGATTTTGTGATGGTTGTTGGATTATCGTTTTAAATTTTATTGCTTATTATTATGTATTTAGTGTTATTTGGATTTGTTTATTTATTTTTATATTATCATTGATTGCACTATCATGGGCTGTCCTTTTGGTATCATTTTGAGGTAAAATAGAAAGTGGTATTTTAAATCATGTTTCACATGGGTTGGTTTTATTTAAAAGGTATTTCAAAGTGTGCATGTGTTTTCGATAAAATATTCTTAGGCTAATAAAATGAATTTTGAAGTGATTGTTTTTATTTAAATAAAATGAAATTGATGTTTTAGAAAATGGATGACCATGATGTTTGGTTTTTCTTAAAGTAATGAAAGTTATCCTCTAAATGTATTTCAAAATAGAATTTCTGGTTTATTTTGGAAAAACAAATTCATGGAGTCTATGGTGTTTACCTACTAGGCTTTCGAGCTCACAACCTACTTACACCACTTGGTGTTTGTAGATTGAGTGACCCTTTTTAGGCTCTATCTTGGAATTTTAGAATGAGTTCAAAGGTTTGTATGGAGAGTGAAATTGGGTCACAGGGGATCATTTGAAGAGGTATATCAATTTTTATTTTAATCTTTTAGGTAGCATCAACCAAGTATTCCTTTTACTGATTTCTACGGCTAGAGGTGTAGTGCCATTATTGTGGTCAATGATAGGCATCTGCCAGAGGTTGTTTTTGTAGGGGAGGGTTTTTGGAGTGTGAGACGATATCTTATTTTATTTTGTTATCATTATTATTTATTTGTTTTTTTATTTCTACTTATATGTTTTTAGCATGGATTCCTGACTTATGGATGAGTCATTCCAGAATTCCGATGGAATTCCATTGCTGTTTAAATATTATTTGTTTCAGAGAAATTATCCCTAATGATTTCTTGTGATGCCTATGATGCTTGTCGTCAGCCTGGGGGGATTGGGGACCGTTACAAACTGACCTTCCCTAGGTTATGAACTTGGTTAACTAACCAAATTCATGGACTCTATGGTGTTTAGATACTAGTCTATTGAGCTCATACCCTACTTACACCACTTGATGTTTGTAGACCAAGTGGACCTTCTCAGGTTCTAGCTTGGAATTTTGGAATGGGTTCTAAGGTTTTTATGGAGAGTGACCTTGGGTCATAGGGGATCATTTGAATAGATATACCGGTGTTTATTTTTAACTTTTAGCCAATATCGACCATGTATGCCTTTTACTAATTTCTATGGTCAGAGGTGTAGTAATATTATAGTGGACAATGATAGGTATATGATAGAGGTTATTTTTTAGGGGAGGGTGCTTGGAGTGTGATCCGAGAGATTATTTTATTCTGATTTCATTATGCTTTATCTGTTCATTTCATTTCTACTTATATGTTTTTTGGAATGGATGTCTGACTTATGGATGATTAATGTTGGAATTATGGTGGAATGGGTACCAAGGTTTGTATGGAGAGTGACCTTGGGTCATATGGGATCATTTGAACAGGTATGTTAGTGTTTATTTTCATCTTTTAGCTAGTATCGACCAAGTATTCATTTTATTGCTTTCTATTATTAGAGGTATAGTATTATTATGGTGGTCAATTATAGGTATCTACTAGGGGTTGTATTTGCAGGGGAGGGTGTTTGGAGTGTGATTTGAGAGCATATTTTATTCTATTTTCATTATTCTTTATTTGTTTGTTTTATTTTTGTTTATATTTTTTTGGCATAAATGCCTGACTTATGGACAATTCATGTCAAAATTCTAATGGAATTCCATTACTATTTAAATATTATTTATTTGGGAGAAATAACCCCCAACAATTTATTATAATGTCTATGATGCTTATCATTATCCTAGTCAATTAACTCCATGGGTCTCCTATAATACCTTGGTTATCATCCCAACACACCATAGACTATTACCCACTGAGGTCACTTATCAAACCAATGATTGTCCCCATAGGTCAACACATGTTCTTTATATATGAGTTTAGAGATTATTTTATTCTATTGTCATTCTACTTTATCTATTTGTTTTATTTATACTTATATGTTTTTGGATTGGATGCTTGAACAATGGATGATTCATGTTAGAATTCTAGTGAAATTCCATTACTGTTTAAATATTATTTATTTTGGAGAAATTGTCCCCAGAGATTACTTGTGATGCATATGATGCTTGTTGTCAGCTTGGTCAACTAACCCCATGGGTCTCTTGTAATACCTTGGTTGTCATCCCAACACACCATAGGCTATTACCCACTAGGGTTACTTATCAGATTAATGATTTTCCTCATAGGTCAACACATGTTCTTTTAGTGTGTTTTTTCCTCATTCATACTACTCCAAGACAAACACACTTAACTGTGGAGTTCTAACCAAGTAGACTCTTAAAAAGAAAGATGCACCTTATCGATGTGAGTAGTAACATTTAGCCTTTAAGCCTAATTTTTCTAGGGGTGTTACACTCTCTCCCTTTAAAGTAAAATTCCCTCATTTTGGGCCCCACACCACAAACCCATGTAGTACCTATGCACTTCTGGATGTGTATTGGATCTAATACCATTTGTCACGGCCCAAACTTCCTCAGGCCATGATCCTGGTCAAATAACCTTATGGGTCTATTATAATACCTTGGTTTCCATCCCAGTACACCACAGACAATTACCTTTACAGGGTCACTTATCAAACTAATGAATTCCCCCATAAGCCAACACATGTTATTTTAGTGTGTTTTGTCCTCACTCACACACACCCTGAGAAACTTCCTAGGATTTCACCCATCCTGATTACTACTTTAGGCCAAGAATTCTTAACTATGGAGTTCTAATTAGGCAATCTCCTGAAAAGAAAGTTGCACCTTGTTGACATGAGTAGTAACATTTAGCCTTTTAAGCCTTACTTTTCTAGAGGCATTAAACTTTTCATGACATACTTTGTACCACTGTGGTATTAATTTTATATTATTTTAATTAAATTTGGTCTAATTAAAATTTTCATAGGTATGGGGCTTAAGATTTTAAAAACTTTAATCATTTTGCACTGTGCACGGGTTGCACAAGGTTAGAAGTAACCATGCAGTAACTGTGCATGGGGTATGTCAATGAGATAGTACTATTTGGCATGGTTGGAACAATTTTTTTCCAACTATTCACTGCCTATGAGAAACCCTACAAGGTGCGGTTTGTCTAGGAAGTGCCTTACACACGATTGGTGCACAGTTAGGTAAGCCGTGCGACCTACTTGAGTTTTTAAAAAATTGGGATTTAATTTTTATTTTTAATTTATTTTTACTTTTTTTACTTTATATCCCCCCATTTTCTTTTCCCCTCTCCATATCTCACATCTATCCCTCCTTGCGTGTCCCCCTCTCTATGCCAACCTCCTTCCTCACGCGAGCTCCCCCTATTGGTCTCCTCTCTTGTGTGGCCTTTCTTGTTGTGAGCCCCCCTAAAACTAGCTCCAATTACGCATGACACCCTAGGTAAATCCCTTATCATCATGTGCTCCTCCCCTATTGGATTCATCCTCCTCTACAATTTCTCTTAGTTTCTTCATATTTATTAGTTGGATTCCCAAGGTAAGGATTCCTTATCCCTACACCTTCCCTTTTCTTTCATTTTTCCTTTTCCCATCATCGCGGTTGGTTTGGCCAAACCCTAGGTTTAGGGTTTAACCAAATTTTTTATAGTTTCTTTGGTGTTTAGGGTTAATATGTTCCCATTCTTTGTCTATTGGGTGTCCACCCTCTAAGGTGACACATTATTTCTCACCATGGCTTGATTCCTACTTTTTGAGGTAGGTGTTTCTTTACCATCACATTATATTTCATTTCTTTAATTTCTTGTTAGTTTGAGAATGTTTTTTATTTAAAATTATGCTTATATGTATTACCCATGAGGAAAAAATTTGTTTTAAAAGTAGTTTTGTACCTTTTCATGGAGTGGGATCCCATGCCAAGTGTTCATGAAAATGACCAATTGTTTTTTAAAGAATACTTTTGGTTTTTTTAAAGTGGTAGTGAGTGCTGAATTAATGTTTTAAAAGTGTTCATTATTTAAAGTGGATTTTAAACCAAGTGTTGGGAGTTTTGAAAGTGTTTAAAATATTTTAAATGGGATGTTTGATTTCAAAGGGATGTGATAACCTTTGTTTTGATGTGAAAACCATTTTTATAATCTTGGGTGTTTTTTATATCAAATATTTAAGGAGTTTAAAGATTTTGAGATTCCCAAAATGAGTTGGTTGATTTCAAAAGGGCATGTTTACACTTAGGGTTTTTATTTTTAAACTCATTGCGGCTTTAAATGTTTTCAAAGAAATTTTTAAAGAAGGGAAGAGTGAGTTCCCATTTGAATTTAAAAAGTGGTTTTGTGAAATGGATTGGAATTCCAAGCATGTTTTAAAGTGATGAACCATTTTTCATTTTATGGGAATGAGTTTTCATAAATGGTGTGAGACCCTCTTGATCCCCATTGTGATTCTTGTGGCCTATAGTGGCATGTGACCCTGTGTGGTGATATTTATTTTGATGCATTTTATGTGTTTCCTATGCTTGTTTATGGGGTTGATTTTAGGAGGTTAGGGGGTGTCATGACCCGCTTCTTCAAGATGAGGGAAGGGACAATAAAAGTTCCATGCCCTTCTTCCTTCAAGATGAAGGAGAGATAATGATCCCCGAGTCCCGCCTTCAGTAGGACTCAAAGTAGAGACTAGAACCAAGGGTATATAATCTCACACAAATGGAAGGTGTTTCCCTTTTTATGAAAATAAGACGGGGAGATAAGAAGGTGAAATCTCAATCAACACCAAAATAAAAGGTAAAAGTAAATCCAAAACCATTCCCATGTGCACGTTCAAACATATATGCAACAAAAGTACAACCAAAGTACTAAATAAAGTAACAAAAGAAAAGAGACTAAGCAGCAACAATAATTATCCTAATGCCCAAGCTAGTAAAGTCTACCATGGTCCTTAAAGTCCTCCTAGAAACTTTAAAAGAGTTTTATAGATGTTGGGAGAGTATATAAGTATACCCAGTAGGAAAACTAAAGTTACTCATGTATAAGTGGGGGAACATACTAATGCCCCTATGAGAGAACAATGGAACCTAAGAGAACCTACCAAGGAGTACTAACCATCCCATCCTCACCAAGGTACACTCACTAAATAACGCAAGTCAATTCAAGTAGTAGTATAAGCACATCACCATTTGGGTATCCCGCACTACGTTCCCACTGGTTAACTTCTCATTCCTAACAACTAATGTCTTGATTCTACCAATCTTCCCATACACAGTCCCAATACCACAACCTAACCGCACACTCCTGGGCCTCAACCACACCACACTTCTCACCCACAGACACATGGGCCACCACAACCACGCCTCCCGCCCGAAGACACCTGGGCCTCATCCCAAAGACACTTGGGAAAACAACCATGGCCCGCAAAAACCTAGGAATATCATACACAACAAACCTATCTAAAGGATTTGGGACTATGGTAAGCCTCGATCCATTACAGATTGTCCGGATATGCTCGAGCAGTAAGAACCCATAAGAGGGTGCAAGGAAAAAAGTTAGTAACCAACCATCTGTCCTCCCACCAGGATGTTGAGAAATACACCCTACCCCATGAAATAGAGGTGTTCAACACATGGTTCTCAACAAGGGTGGGGTGCATATAAAAATCAAAAGGAACTACAATTTATATACTTATAGGTAAGAAAACACTCAACCCAATCTACGGGTCCCCACAACAGACAACCAACTCATACATAACCACATTTGCTGCTACCCTTATATGCACAACCACACAACAACCACTACCAAAGAATAACTCAACCCATTTTCATTCAACCACTTTATATTTATTAATTAAGGGGTTCACTTTAATTTATTCTAGAACTACCAGGACATTACCAACTACAACCATATCAAAACAACAAACAAAACTAGATTTGCAGTCCCACTGCACGTCCCCGTTCAACCACTACTAACTATCATTCTTCAAGGTTATACCGAACAATCTTAATATTTTCTCGATGCAGTCCCACTATATAAAAGTACATAACCACCCACAGTCCCACTTCCCAATGCTGTTCGATGGCCACAACACAAATAAAGGCAGTTCCATTGCCTACAAGTCCATTCATTCTACAATCAACCAGTCTCTCAAACTGGGATACCAACACACCACACGTACCACCCCACACACCAAACCCACATCAACTACCATTAACCCACAACCCTGCTGCACACACATCCCACACCCTTCTCACAGAACCAACTCCTCCATCCACCCTTGTACCCATAATCATGCTCCCAACAGTAGCACCACACAACTAACATAAGGGAACAAAACAAAACCCAACAGAACACAAAAATCAACCACACCTATTAAATAGGACATATTCAGATTTTGGTAAACATTGTTATTTAATTAAATTTGATAAATAGGGGTGATCACACAAGGGTTTTCATCCTAGGGCATTCATTTCATTTAACAGAGTATACATGATTAGCTAAATTATAATTTACACCAATTGTTCATAAGGAAACAATAATAGTTATAAGGAATCCCTCATGAACAAAAAAATACCACTAATTACCATTATTTTCATAAGGATTTACAACCAAAAAATATCACAACACCAACAAGGATAACAAATAAAACAATCGATCAATTCCAAACCACTCCTAGCCTGTTATTTCATTGACTTAGTTTATCTTTTGACCATATTCCCTTCTTATTTATTTTTTGTTAATAGAAAAGTATTCACCTGTTCCTCACAAGGAATAATTAGTACACTCACCCTACATGATTCTTAATTAAAGAGAGACAGAAGAAATCCCTACCTGGATGATCAAAGGATCAAAGTTCCTCTTTGCACCAATAACATGGGATTGCACGAGCAACAAGAAACTCCAAGAAAACTGAGCAGGAGGGGCTCTAGCATAGGCGCATGACTCGTCTTGGAAGGAAGACTCTAGGTGCACCAAGATGGAATGAAAGACATACTGTGAAGAGAATATCCCAACTTTGAAGATCTAGATCCTATATTAAAGGAAGAATAGTTTCAAAAGCCATTAATCGTGGGATCATGGTCAAGGTTACATGGTTTGAATATCTCAAAGTCCCTAGAGCATTGGGATATTAAAGATGTACTTAATATCCTTCAAAATTATATTAAAAACTCCCAAACAAGGCTTTAAACCCGGTTTACATCAATTAAAACGTAAGAGGGGTGAAATTGGAAAACTGGGGAAAACTTGGAAAAT
Source organism: Viscum album (assembly GCA_963277665.1). Taxonomy (NCBI): domain Eukaryota; kingdom Viridiplantae; phylum Streptophyta; class Magnoliopsida; order Santalales; family Viscaceae; genus Viscum; species Viscum album. The sequence goes on from OY728122.1 coordinate 1,704,475,899, forward strand.
CTGTAAATGAGTCACCGATGGGTGAGTCACTGACACTGAGATACCGATAGGTGAGATATAGAAGTGACCTAATGATATTGATCCATCAACACTGATCTACTGATGCAATGACCTACCGATGCAACGACCTACTGACGCCTTGATCTACCGACACTAATGCCTCTGACTCACTGACACTGAAGCCTCTAACTCACTAACACCGACACCTCTGAATCACTAACAACGACACCTTTGACTCACTGACACTGACATCCCTGAACCACCGATGCACTAACATGATGACGTTGATGCCCTGAGTCATCGATGGAAAAAATTGAAATTTGGAAAACTCTTGAAACAAGCCCCCATTGGCCCCCATAACACCCTAAACACTCGACTTTCAAAAAGACATGAACCGGGGAATCTGGGTTATTACAGGAGGTGATGTTCGAATTGTTTTAAAATGTTTTAACCTTGAGTGAAGGAATTATTTATTATGATCACCTCCATTTTTATTGGTCATGGGAACCTAGGTAGCTAAGTGGGATTCTAGGCTTATGCTACACTAGGGAGACACACACTAATAATGACTCCTCTAGTGTGAAATAGGGATAGATGGGGTGTGCCATTCCAGTGAGGATGGGTGAAGTCTAGTCGAGTGGGTTGTTATTGGGACATAATGCATGCATACAAGTTGGTTCGTTGAACGAAGTCTAGGATGATATCATTGTAGGATCTAGGGTAACACCAATGACACTAGGATCCTTTTAGGATCATTTAGGGGATTTATCTTTGCGTATCAATTGAATCACCTGTTATTCTTTTAATATTTGGAACATATTCTCTTGTTGTTTGTTTTCACTTGTTTCTTGACTTGGAATAGTGTTTCATTCTTGATAGATTTATCCCTTCCTTGCGTGGTTTACATTTCAAATGTTTGAAAAGGGTTTGTGAAATGTTTTTAAAGAAGTAAATGGAAAGAATGGTTTTTAAGTGTTTTCAAAATATTTTTAAAAAATGAGTTTTATGGGTGTTATCTTGTGATAAAAATGGAAAATGGTTGTTTTGTAACTCCTAGTTTGTGCATGAGTTTTCAAAATGGGTTTTTAAGACACTGAGCCTGATTTTATGGAAATGATTAGTTTTCAAACTTTTTTTGGAAAATTGTGTGAAAACTTTAAACCTATTTGAGTTTTAAAATGGCTATTTCTAAAAGAGGTGTTTATGAAACTGGTTTTAAAGTGTGACTTTAAATTGGTGTTTTGGCTAAGAGGTTTAGGCTAGGAAAAAATGTTTTACAAGTGATTTTTTTTATTTAAGAAAAATCTTGGGAAATAATTTTTAGCAAACTTATGATGTATTATTGATTCTTTGTAAAACTATATATAAAATTTTTATTTTTATATTATATTTCAAATTATCATGCTTATGATGTAATATGCAAGATATTGTTTAGTTTTAAAAGGATGTGGTGGGATACTAAGTTTTTTTGTGCTCATTCCTATATTATTATCTCAGTTACATGTTATTGGTTCTTCTTAAGACTACTTGTTGAACATTGATTATTTTGGTAAGTTTTTATTTTATTGCATCTAGCTTGTGGTGCCCGTTATGTAATTTAGTAGGACCTTCATTTACTTTTATAGAATGCTTGGTGTGTGTCCCTTTACTTTATTTTCTTTGGAAAATTATGATTTTATTGCTTTCTATGGATAGAGGGCAGAAATATCTGCTAGTGGGTGAACTAAATACATTGGAGGGACATCTTTTCTATGTAGGAGAGGGAGACTGAGGTGGTGAGGGAGGTTTTTGGTTCTCACTACTATTTTGTTGCATTCCTAGTTTTGATATTAGGTCATTATTTTATTTTTTTCTCTAGCATGGATGTCTGATGTGTCGATGAGTGATTCCATATTTTTATTATATTCATGTTATCACTTTTACACTAATTATTGGGTGAAACTATTCCCAAGTGTGTTCTTGTGATGCCCATGAACTAGTTTCCAGACCGTGGGGATCGAGAACGCCCTTCGGGCTAGTGGCAGACCAGTTTGGGTGTCTGTCGAAGGGATGAACTAGATTTATTCATTAAGAATGGCATTAGATCTTTGGGCTCTTCTTTTCCATAGGATTATAAGCCTTTGGAACACCCTTTTTTATTTGGGGTGTCATGGTAAGATCAAGTTATAATTTTTTATTATAACTTGAGAGGTAGGTGTAGGGAGAGTTTAGCTATATCTTGCCCACCCCGAGCCTTGAGTTTCCATGGAAAGTGGGATTTGAATTTTAATATTCAGATTTTATTAGATTTCATTTTGATGTATATGGAAGCGGTGTTTTGATCCTCACTGGCATAATGAGTTGACTTGGGTTCGTATGTGATGTTTTGGTGTGGTGATGAAGAGGTAATTCAAAAAGTGAGGTTGGTTCGTAGTCCTGACAAACCACGTGACAATGAAACTCTTGATTTTGGGAATGTTTTAGAGACCAATGCATGATTGGCATGTGTCTATCATCCATGTGGCCAAGCCGGGAATGGTTCTTCATCCTCTTTTATTTTTTATTTAGATCACTTGACCCTTTTATTTCCTAGGTTGTGTCTAGGAAATGGGATAAGGGTCATGATTAGTCTTGTGATATGTTGGAATCTTTGGATTTAGTTTTCATTGAGGATTGTGTTGTGCCTTTGTTATACAGGTTGTTCATGTGCTGTGAAATTCATTTTTTGTGGGTGAAAAATGGATTTCACAAGAAAAAAGTTTTTAGTTTTTAAAATAAGGCCTTAGGTCTTGTTTGTAAAATTAGGCCGGTTTCATAAAATGTTTCAAAACAGTTGATTTTAATTGGAATTTGGAAAATGTTTTATGTGTGATTGATTTTTTTGATCAAAGTGCACACACTATTTTAAATATAGGTTTCCTATTTTAAGGGAAACCTGAAATTTTAAAATTGGATTGTACTCTTGGTGGGTGTGTTTGAAAAGGGTGAGTTTTGTGTAAACTATTTCAAAATGTAAAGTGTTTGATATATTTTGAAACTAGTAATGGTGTTTTGGTTATAAAACAAGTGGTGTTTGTTTTGAAATCAGTTTTTGAAACATTTTAAAATTTACCAAGTTAGGTTAGGACCTGGGATTTGAATTTTTAAAATGGTTTCCATTTATTTTTGAATGAAATAATATCCAATTTCAATGGTACCTTGGGTTTTAAAATGGGATTTTGGAAAAAAACTTGTTTGTTTTGATGAAGCTTGTGTTTTGGGATAACTTGATGTGATTTTAGGGACATGGTCACATATGGGTCTATGCCTCATGTTATTTTATATAATAAATCCCCTCCTAGAAAGGTCTATAATGGAAGTATAATGTTTATATTAGCGGTTCTTTCTCCTATTTCACACTGCTCGGGCTCTCAATGGAGCGGCATGTGTGGTTTCCTTTTTAGAGATACATGCATTGGGTTTATCTATGGTAGTTCTTTTTAGTGTCCCTTTTGAGATTATTGGGTCCATTGGTTTAGAATCATGAGTTTTGGTTTGATGGTTAGATTTGTGAGGATCATTTTTCTTTTGGAATATCTTTTATGAGCTTTATCTTAGAGATGTTTATTTATTTATAGATAAGAATTCATTGTTTGGAGTAACCTTCAAGTGTTTTATTGTGTCTTTTTTAGATGATGATCCATTTTGGGATTTATCCTCATTGTGTTTTGAGTAGTTTTCATTTTATGTGGCCTTGGATGGTGATTTCTTGGGTCTTCATTTGGTTGCTTGTTGTGGGTGATGTTCCTTTTGGGAATCATCCATACCTCATTTCTTAATGTTTGTGGATTCCCTCATGTGGTTACCTATTGCAGTCGATGTTTGTTTCCTTGTATATTGAAGGAACCTAAGGTTCTTGTATGAATACTTGGGGTGTAGATTTATTTCTAATTGGGTTATGCTTTCCATCAAAATTACCATGCAACGGTGTTCAAGGGAGTTGTATTTGAACACCCTTATATGTCGGTTATGAACCTTAGGTTAGAGACCTATAATTTCTTATTGATACATTTTTTCTATCACGATCCCCTCTTGATATGGTTTTGAACCATTTTTTGTGGATTACTCAAAATCTAGTGATTATTTCTGCAGTCCTTTGGGATGTTTGAGGTTCATGTATTCCATTGGTGGTTTTGGAACTAGTGGTTTGCATTTGGATTTTTCCCATGGAGGTTAGTGATTCCCTTAGAGATTTTGGGAATGTAGTTGTTCAGTGATGTTCTCTTGATTTTAGGAAAAGGTTGTTGAACATTACACTATTCTAGTTTAATTATAAATTGTGGGGAGAACGATGATTGGTCTCTATTTATTTAGATACTTCCTTTGATCGATTAATGATCGGTTTTTCTTGAGGATCCTGGAGAGTTGTCTTAGAATCCATTCCCTTTTTACCTCTACTTTAACCTGTGACTTTTTGGGGGTGGAAAGTGCCATAATTTGGAGTTTTTGAAACCCCCATGTCACTATGGTGTTTATTTTATATTAATTTAATTTAATTTGGGCCATTTAAAATTTTCAAAGGTCCATAACTTAAGATTTTAAATTTTTTAATCATTTTGTACAACACACAAGTTGTGCACAGTTAGGAGTAACCATTCTAAAACCATGTGTGGGGGTCTTTTAATGGGACAATATCATTTAACATGGTTTTTCCAACCATACAATGCCTAGGAGAAACTATGCAAGGCTTAGTTTGTCTAGGTAGTTCCTTACGTATGATTGGTGCACAATTAGGTAAATCGTGCGACCTAACTATGTGATTTGCCTGAGTTTTTAAAGTTTTGGGTTTTAATTTTTAATTTTAATTTCCTTTTACTTTTATTTTATTTTATATCCTCCCCTTTTCTTTTACCCTCTCCCTCTCATGTGAATCTCCTTCCTCGCACAAACCCCTCTCCCTACTGACCTCCTTTCCTATGCGAGCTCGCCCCTACCGATCTCCTCCCTCATGCGGCCTTCCTCACCACAAGATCCCCCTACCACCAGCTCCCCTCACGTGTCCCCCCTCACGTGTGACACCCTGTGTCGATACATCCTCATCACATGATTCTCCCCTCTTGGTTTCCTCCTCCTCCATGATTTCTCCTATTTTCTTTGTGTTTCTCAGTTGGATCCTCAAGGTGAGGGTTACTGCTCCCTCCTCCTTCACTTTTCTCATGTTTTTCCTTTTCTTGTTCATCATAGTTGGTTTGGCCGAACCCTAGGTTTAGGGTTTAACTTGATTTTTATGGTTTATTTGGTGTTTAGGGTTTGTGTGGGTCCATTATTCCTTGATTGAGTGTCCACCCTCTAAGGTGGTACATTTTGGCTCACTGGGGATTGATTCTAGATTTTTGAGGCAAGTGTTTCTTTTCTATCACTTTTTATTGGTTTTCTTTAATCACTTGATAGTTTTTGAATGTTTTTTATTTAAAATTATGCTTATATGTATAACCAATGAGGGGGGGATTTTTTTTAAAAGTGGTTTTGTACCTTTTCATGGAGTGGCATCCCAAGCTAAGTGTTCGTGAAACCAATTGGTTTTTAAATAATACATTTTGTTTTTTTAAAGTGGTGGTGAGCGATGACTTGACATTTTAAAAGTGTTCTTTATTTAAAGTTCTTTCAAACCAAGTTCTGGGAGTTTCGAAAGTGTTTAAAATATTTTTAATGGGATTTTTTATTTCAAAGGGATGTGATAACCTTCGTTTTGATGTGAAAACCCTTTTTATAACCTTGGGTGATTTGTATATCAAAGGATTGAGGTGTTTAAAGTTTTTGAGATTTCAAAAACGAGTTGGTTTATTTCAAAAGGGATTGTTTCCCCTTGGGGTTGTATTTTGAAACTCATTTTAGTTTTGAATGTTTTCAAAGGTTTTTTTAAATAAGGGAAGATAAAGTCCCCATTTGAATTTCAAAATTGGTTTGGTGAAGTGGATTGGAATTCCAAGCATGTTTTAAAGTGACATTCTTTTTATTTTATTTTATTGGAATGAGTTTTCATAAATGGTGTGAGGCCCTCTTGAGCCCCTTTGTGATTCTTGTATCTTGTAGAGACATGTGACCCCATGTGAGGATATTTACTTTGATAAATTGTATGCTCTTATTATGCTTGTTTATGGGGATACTTTTGGGAGGGTGGAAGGTGATTCATGCGTTGTTTTAAAATGTTTTAACCTTGAGTGAAAGAATTATCAATTGTGCTCAACTCCATTTTTATTGGTCATGGGAACCCAGATAACTAAGTAGGAGTCTAGGATTATTCTCCACTATGGTGTCACACACTACTAGTGACCCCTATAACATGAAATAGGTCTAGATGGGGTGTTCCATTCTAATGAGGCTAGGTGCAGGATAGTCAGGTGGGTTATGATTGGAATACAACATACTCTGGCAGGTTGGCCATTGAGAGATGTCCATGATAGTCTCATTATAGGACCTAGGTTAGATCCCATGAAACTATGGTCCCTTTTTTAGGATCATTTAGGTGATTTCTATTTGTGTATCGATTGCATACCCTGTTATTATTTTATTTTTGGAACATATTCTCTTGTTGTCTATTTCCCTTGTTGCTTGACTTCACACCTACTTATTTATGCATTATATTTTCCCTTGTTTATGGGAGATTGGATATTGTTTATAGGTATCCATGTTTGGTTGGACAATATCACATCTTCTTAGAAACTTTACTTTCATTATTGTTATACTTGTGATATATTCCACACTACTTATTCTTATATTACACAAACTATATATTTTATAGACACCATTGGTAGTGGCCTAATGAGTGTTATCTCACACCCTGTTTGGTTCGTTGTTGGGTACCCAAATAGACTTCATGTATATAGGTAGGGATAAGGGCAAGCGCCCACTATAATATGCTTGATTTGATCATTTCCTATGAGAAGGGGAACATAGGACTGAGCTATGCTTATGATGCTAACTTAATATAGTCCTTTTTGGTCTTTTGTACCTTTGATACATGTGTTGTATTGGATTCATATTGGTGTTTATTTCATGAATATTTGTATAGAGACATGACATGATCATCATATTGTATATGACACTAATTTTAGCTTTATTATTATTATTATAATATTCTAGATGTTATCTTCTATCATGATTCATATTCTTCTTCTATATATTTATTCACTTGTGATACCACCGTGTTAATTTTATCATGAGGGTATAGTCTCCCCACTATACCACCTTAGACCCTCACTACTAGTCAACAACATATAACGTATAGGGAGGTATGCTTGAGGACATGTGACCCATTAGCTCAGGGCACCATTTAGCGGATTCCAGGTAGGGACGTTACAAAGTGGTATGAGAGGGGTTTTTCTTCTCTTTATTTATTATTTTATGATAATATAAAAGATAAATATGAAGTTATGGAATTTCTTAATGAATTTTTACTTGAAGTAGCTAACCCACATACAAAAAAATCAAAATTTCCTAGAATGGGACACATTGTTCTATATTTTTTCCTATTACAGTTGATTTGATTCCACTGTTGGGTGACACACTTGATGTTTGATGTTCCTTATGATTATGTATTTTACCATTTCCTGATGAGATTAGGGTATTCCATTTCATGCATCATTTTAGTCACCTTACAAGATTCACATGCCATGCATATGACAAGACATCTAGGATGCATTTCTTGACTACATGAAATTTATTATGTGCGCCTTTTGTTATAGAATTATTATCAACTAATGATTCTTATAGGAAATTGAGAAAACATGATTAGTACTTAGAGAGACTGCTATAACCTAAATAGTTTTTTCTTATATAGGCTATAACAGGAACCCTAACCAATCAATTATGGCACGTTGAGTCATGAACCATTGGTTGCATGGAATGGAACGTGTTATAGTTTAGATTTAGTGGATTCCACACTTCAGTTCATGAGATGTATGGGCCCTTATGGATCATAAGTGGTGACCCATTTGGTTCAACCATTTAACGAGAATTATAAGATAAATGAATTAAAATGAAATTGAATTGGTGAAATAGAGAACTTTACTTTGACCCAACTTTATATTGGGTAGTAGGAAGTGTCTTTGGTGCTTCTTAGGATTGTTTTTTTATCCAGTACTAGCTTTATGAGCAGCCATAGGGGTGTGTCTTGTTTATAGGAAGTCTTTGACTTGTCCTATGATTTTATATCTGTGACTTGTTCATTGCTTGATTTTTTTCTAAGGTGTGTGTTTAGATTTGTAGAGACATTCCATTATTATGGCATCCAGTCATGCACCAGGAGGGTGGTGACGAACATTCTCTAGAGGTGGTGGGCCCCGAGCTACCAGTAGAACCTCCAGTGGTGCTAGTTGTAGCACTAGTTATTTTACTGGACATGGGTGTTGATTACAAATTCTAAGAGGGTTTCTTACATTTCATGAAGGATGTTCAGGGAGCACCACAACCTCCCTTAGCTATGGAAGAGATAACGTGTGTGTTCCAGTAGTAGCATCCTCCCATATTTTTGGGGGATGGCGGTCCACAAGCTGCTGAGTTATGTCTTGAGATTGTTCTATAAATTTTCAAGCATCTCAAGACACCTCCTAAGAGGAGAGTGAAGCTCATGACATGTATTCTTCAGGGAACAACTAAGAGATGGTGGGATGTTTTGAACTAGGATAATGTGATTCAAGATATGGTTTAAAGGGATTTCAATCTAGGTTTTGCAATTAATTTTTTCCTGATCCCCTGAGAGATGAAAGGGATAATGAGTTTACATGTTTGGAGTAGGAAGTGATGACCATTATAGAGTATTCAGTATGCTTCACAGAGCTTCAAAATTTTGTGCCGATTTATCTTGCTGATGAGTCATCGAGGGTGAGACGCTTTGAGGAAGGTCTCAAGCATGATGTTCAATTACATGTCAATGTGTTTCAGTTGACTACTATTACAAAGATAATGAATCAAGTGATTATTATTGAATAGAACCTAAGGGAAGATGGGGGTGCAGACTAACAAAATTTAGCTTATTGACCCTGTGGTTTAGTATATATTGGTAGGAAGCATCATTTTGAGGCTTCTCGTGAGGGGAGTACCATCCAGGATATTAGTGATGGTAGTGATTTCTTCTATCATCAATGTAAGAGATGGGGACATATGAGGGGTCATTGCAATGGAGACCTAGTCGAGTGCCGAGTATGCGGTAGGATGATCCATGTATATCAATTCTATAAGACCTTGTCTCTAATAGTCAATGGAGGGGATCAAATCCGACTCTAGGTTCAGGACTAGGATTCACAACTCCACATCAGGTTGGGAGCTGGATTAGTACTGGTTGTTCAGTCTGAGGTGGTGGTCATGACTGAGGCATCCATGCACCAGTTATACCCAAACAACAGAGTGGGACTACTCTGGGTAGTGTAGTTGTTTCACAAGGCCGCAGTTCGGGATAGATATAATCTATATAGCCTACACCTGAGGAGTATAGAAACGAGCCTTCTATAGTGATAGGTACAATCTTAGTATCCTCTACAATATTATCTTCTATTTTTGATACAGGTGCATCATATAGATTTATATTTGTACCTGTTGTAGAGAGCCTTGGGCTCAATGTTTAGTTTTCGAATGGAATTATAATTCTTGATAATCCATTGGTAATAAGATCGGAGGATGTATGGTAGTGAAGAGTGTTCTACCTTGAGATAAGAAGGTTACACTTCATATGAAATCTTTTTTTCCTTGAGATAATTGGGTTTGGAATCATACTTAGGATAAACTGGATAGTTTCTTATCATGCCTATGTCGACTGTTATCGTCGAAAGGTAACCTTCACATCACCAGAGGGTGGGGTTTTTATTTACAAGGGTGAATGGGATGTCCAGGTAGGTATAGATAAACTAGAGAATCTTGGGTTGGGCTGGATGACAACCCATATTTCTAGTTTTTATCTGTATAACCAGGAAACACATCAGGTAGACTTACCTTCAGTGTTTGATCATTTCAGGAACATTTTACTGGATGAATTTTCTAGACTACCTCCGGATAAAGAGGTAGATTTTTTCATCAAGATAGTTCCAAGATCTGCATCAATATCCATTCCTCCATATAGGATGGATACTATGGAGTTGTAGGAGCCCAATAGGTAGCTAGAGGACTTGGAATCAAATGGGGTTTATCTGATCCAGTACTTCTCCATGGGGTTCGCCAATCATTTTTGTGAAAAATGAAGATAAAACCCTTAGGCTATGTGTGGATTAAAAAAATTAAACCAGTTGATGGTTAAGAACTAGTATCCCTTACTCAAAATATATGATCTCTTTAAATAGCTCTGAGGAGATCGATTATTCTCGAAGATTTATTTGAGTCCAGGTTATCACCAAGTACGTGTTTGACCTACAAACATACCTCATACATCTTTTCATAATAGGTATGGTCTATATGAGTATCTGGTTATGCTATTTGGTCTCATTAATGTACTAAAAATTTTCATGGCACTGATGAACCAAATTTTCCATCCATATCTGGATTTGTATGTGGTGGTATTCATGGATTATATCTTGGTGTATTCTCACAATCTACATGACCATTCCAAACATCTTGAGATTTTTTTGGATACATTGAGATAGCATCAATTATATATTAATCTCACAAAGTTTCACTTTTATATGGATAAGATTCACCTCTTGGGTCATATTATCTTAGATACAAGAGTATTAGTTGATCTAGAGAAGGTAAGAGCTGTAGTTTCCTATAAGAATCCCAAAAATGTCTTTGAAATATGGATTTTATTGGGGATAACTGGATATTAAAAGTGTTTCAGAAAATAATTACCATTATTAGAAGCACCTATTATATGCTTGAATAAGAAGGGTTTGAAGTTTGTATGGTCTAATACCCGTGAGACAACCTTTCAAGAGCTAAAAGGGACACTAACTTTAGTGCTAGTACTGATTTTACTAGAACTAGGCAGGAGCTACATTGTGTATTATGATGCATCCAGTATCAATCTAGGATCATTTCTAATGTAGGGGGATAGATTCTTAGTGTGCGGGTCTCGTTAGTTGAAGCCACACAAGAGTAACTACCTGACACATGATCTCAATATAGCTGTTGTTGCACATGGCTTGCATTGTGAGGGAATTACTTACTAGGAGAATATTTTGTGGTATACACTGACCAAAAAAGCCTCAAGTATATATTTATGCAGTGTGACTTTAACCTTAGGAAACAAATATGGGTGGAACACCTACAATATTTTTTACTTTGATCTTGCCTATATGCATGGGAAGGGAAATGCAGTTTCCGGTGCATTGAGTAGGAGGACTCAAATACATGCAGTTCAGGAGGATAGTAGTGAGTGAAAGCTTATGGACTTATTCTCAGATATGAACATTGAGATGAAGGATGATCAAGTATATAATTTTCTCTCATCCATAGTAGTGACCTTCACTCTTCTAGATAGAGTGAGGATAAGGCAATTATATGATGATGAGGTCCTAGTACTATGAGAGAGTGTGGTAGGTGAGGACCCGCCTCCTGGTTGGACCATGGGTGAGGATGAAATTATACATATTCATGATCTCATTCGGGTTCCAGTACACATACTCAAGGAACTTATGTGAGAGTTTCATTCCTCAACTTGGCCAGTGCATCCTGACATTATTAAGATGAATCAGGATTTATGTTGCCAATATTGGTGGTCAGGTATAAAATGAGAGGTATCTAGTTTTTTCACAAGGTGTTCCACTTATCAGCAGGTGAAAGAAGAACATGAGTGGCCATTTTGGATTTTATAGCAGTTACCTATTCTTGAGTGGAAATGGGATGACGTTATGATGGATTTCATGGCCAAGTTTCTAAGGTCATCTCAAGGTAGTGATGTTGTATGGGTTGTTATGGAAAGACTCACTAAAGTTTCCCATTTCCTACCAATCAGGGATAAATTCTCAGTAGATGATCTTGGGAGACTTTATATCTGTGAGATTATTCACCTTCATGGGGTTCCTTGTACCATTGTATCAAATAGGGATGCCCAATTTACATCTCAATTATGGAAATGATTACAAAGGATGTTGGGTACATAGGTGATTTTGAACATGTCATACCACCCTCTTGATTTTAGGGGATCTTAGGAGAGGCATATACCCCCAGTTGAGTTCAACTACAATAATAGCTATCATGCAACTATATAGATGACACCTTATGAGGCTTTTTATGGTAGGCCATGCTAATCACCTCTGTATTGGTTAAAGGTAGGGGAGGTAGTTTTACTCAGACCTTGTCTCATTTATGAGACTTCAGATCAAGTCTAGTTGATCATAAAGTAGATTGCTACTACAGAGTCTATACAAAAATCCTACGGTGATCACCATCAAAATCCTCTGGAGTTCGAGGTCGGAGGTCATGTCTTTTTACATATCTCACTGAGGATGGGACATAAAAAGATTATGAGACATGATAATCTTTCACTGTTATATGTTGGGATGTTTGAGATTATATAGAGAATCGGTCCAATAGCTTATTGGTTGTAGTTACCTTAGAGGTACCGAGCCATGCACAATGTCTTCCATGTATCTCGGATATGTTGTTATCATTCAGACCCATATAATACTATTCAGTGGGATGAGGTTGAGATAAATTTAGATGAATCCTTTGAGAATCATCCTATTTTATCATTGATAGGATCACTAAGGCTCTACGAGTCTAGTCACATCCTCTAGTACAAGTGATATGACAACACGACTGTTTATAAGACAAGACATGGGAGCAGGAGGCTGACATACACGATCAGTGGATGGATTTATTCTCAGAAAATTATTGAACACCCTTAGAATATAAATTTAGGGATGAATTTATTTAATGGGTAATATTGTAAGATATCAGGTTTTTCGATGAGGTATATATCATTTTATTTCCAGTCAAACTCTTGTTTAAGTTTTATTTTTGTACCAGAACCTTAAGTTGGGCCCATGGGCTTGTTGGGATTTTTTAGAACGAAGAAAGTAGGGGGTTGTAGGTAGGCTATAGGCTAAGTACATAATGTGTAATTATAATACATAGTGTGTATTGATTACCCGACATGTATTTTACTAGGCATGAAAATTCACGATATGTAATAAGATTTCCCTGGAAGGGAAATCCTGATCTTTACATGATGCGTAATTCATTTACACGAGGTGTAAATTCATAGGGCCAGTTTTTAAAATAAGAGGTGGGGGATCTTATTTTCAACAGAGGATCATCCCTCCCTTCTCTCATGCATAGTAGTCCCCCTTAAATCCTAAACCTAGGTTTTGGTGTCATTTCATGGCCCTAACTCCATTTCTTCCACCATTGGTCTCATTGTATCCACACTAGTAAGATCTATATTCCTCTTTCACCTTTATCCATTTCTATTCTCCTTGATAGAGTTATTTTAGTGTAGGCTATTATGCCCTATTTTTAGGGTGTTCATCTATTTCTCCATTTTCTTACGATCCAAGTTGAGTTAGGAGATTATACTGGATGAGTGTTCTACCACATATATATGATAGGTGGTTTATAGCTTTCCCTCAAGGTTTGGTGTTTTACATTACTTGGTTTCATTGTTCCACACACCAGGATTTCTGGAGTTTCCCTTAAAATTAATTGAATGTTTGGAATAAATTGTTGGAACCTGATTAGGTTTCCCACTTAGTGCCATTTATGGTTGGAGGTTGTTATCCCCAAACTAGGCCACCCATAGGGCATGTCTTTATATCTTACCTATGTTATAACACCCCACTCAGTGTGTGTGAGCTTGATAATTATAGTGGGAGTTGTAATGAATTCAAGAGTGTTTTAGGGAGAAGAATTGTGCCTCCTTTTCATGTGATTATATGAATGGTAAATGTTGAATGAATTGGTTAAATAGGTTTAAATGTAAAATGAGGAATGAGTTGGATAAACTCATGAATTGTTTATAATTATTAAATGAGGTGTAAATTGATGAATGAATTGATTATGGTAGTGGATTCCATAGAAATTTCTACTCCTCAGATCCTGATTCCATAGGATTCCATGGACATTACTACTCCATGGATCTGGATTATGGTAGTGGATTTTGAGGACATTTCGAATCCTTGAATCCTGATTCCATAGGATTCCATGATCATTTCTACTCAATGGATCTGTATTGATTATGGTAGTGGATGCCTCAGATATTTCTACTCCTTGGATCCTAATTCCATGGGATACCAAGGAAATATCTACTCCTTGGATTTGGTTTTCTTGGACTCACATTGGACATGCTTAGTGGACATGATCTTTGGACTCCACCCAAGTTTTTACCGAGTTTTCATCTAGATACTTTATGGACTTGATGAGGATGACTTGTTCTTTTATACCTTGGATCTGACCCTTTCATAACTAACACTTGATTACTCAACATAGTACATAGTGGATTTTATCATGATTTATAGATAGCCTTGTAATAGGTATTTGATTAAATTTGTTAGACTGGAGTGTATCACACCTACTTATTTATGCATTACATTTTCCCTTGTTTATGGGAGCTTAATTATTGTTCATAGGGAGACATGTATGACTGGAAATTATTACATTTTCTTAGACACTTTACTTTCATTATTATTATACTTGTGATATATTTCACACTACTTCTTCTTATATTAAACAGAATGGATATGTTATAAACACTGTTGGTGGTAGCCTACTGAGTGTTATCTCACACTCCGTTCATGCCACCATTGGGTACCTTGACAAACTTCATAGATATAGGTAGGGACCAAGGAAAGAACCCATTATATGATTCTTGATTTGATTGTTGCCTAGGAGAAGGGGAGCACAAGACCAATCTATGACCATGATGCTAGATGCAGATAGTTCTTTTCTAGTCTTTTTTGTACTTTTGATACATGTATTGTATTGGATTCCTATTTATATGTATTTCCTGCCTTTTTGTATAGATACATGACATAATCATCATATTGTATATGAAACTGATTTTTGATTTATTATTATTACAGTCTCCTGGATTTTATATTCTATCTTGATTCATATTATGCTTATGATTATTTATTCACTTATGATACCAATGTGTTACTCTGATCATGAGGGTATAGTCTCCCTACTTTACCACCTTAGACCATCACTGCTAGTAAGTAGCCTCTAGTGTACAGGGAAACACACTTGTGGACATGTGACCCACTGAATTGGTGCATCATTTAGTGGCTTATAGGTTGAGATGTTACATCTATGAAACTAGTATTAAAGTGTAACTTTAAAGTGGTGTTTTGATCAAGTGGTTTAGACTGAGAAAAAAGATATTTTCCAAGTGATTGTTTTCATTTAAGAATAATATTGGAAAATAATTTTTAGCACACTTATAATGTATTATTTCTTCTTTGTAAAATTTATAGAAAATTCTTATTTTTATGTTGTATTTAAAACTAGAATTCTTAGGATGTAATATGAATGTGACTGCTTAGTTTCGTAGGGTTGTGGTGGCCTATTAAGTGATTTTATGATTAAACCTATATTATTATCTCAATTTTAGGTTCATAGTTCTTCTTCAAACTACTCATTGAGTGTTTATTATTGAGGCCAGTTTTTATTTTATTACATTCAGTTGGTGGTGCCCATTTTGTGATTTAGCAGGACATGCATTTAATTTTATAAAATGCCCAACATGTGGAAATTTACTTGATTTGGTTTGTCCAATTAGGATTTTATTTCTTTTGATAAATGGAGGGTAGAAATATCTACTGGTGGGTGAAGAAAAGCCAATGTAGGGGCATATTTACCTTGCAGTAGAGGGAGAATGGGATGGTGAGGGAGGTTTTTGGTGCTTGATACTATTTCACTGCTTTCCTAGTTTTGATATTAGGTTGTTGTTGTTTTTTTCCTGGCATGGATATCCAATGTACGAATATGTCATGCCAAAATTTTATTATATTCATGCTATCAATTTTACTCTTATTATTGGATAAAACCATTCCCAAGTGTGTTCTTGTGATGCCCAGGCACTAGTTGTCAGCCTCTAGGGATCAGGAACACCCTTCGATCTAATGGCAGATTGGTTCAGGCATCCATCAGAGGATGGACAAGATTGGTTCATTACAAAATGGTATCAGAGTTTTGGGTTCTTATTTTCCATATGATCCTAAGCCTTTGGAACAACCTTTATTATTTTTGGTGTCATGGTAATATCAAGTTATAATTTTTCATTGTAACTCGAGAGGTAAGTTCAAGGAGAGTCTAGCTATATCTTTCCTGTCTTGAGTCTCAAGTTTCTATGGGAAGTGGGATTTGAATTTTGAGCTTGAGGTTTTATTGGATTTTAGTTTGATGACTATGGAAGTGTTTTTTATCCTCACCGACATGATGAGTTGCCTTGGGGATCATATGTGATTTTTTTGGGATGGTGTCAAAGAGGGAATTTAAGATGCGAGGTTCATTTGTAGGTATTGAAAAACCATGAAATAACCAAATTCTTGATTCTAAGCATGATTTAGGTACCAATTCATGATTGGAATGTGGCTATCAACCATGTGGCCAAGTCAGTCATGGGTTTTCATCCTCAATGTTTTTTTTTATTTAGATTTCTTGACCCTTGTATTTCCTAGGGTGTGTCTAGGTAATGAGATAAGGTTTAAAGCTGATCTTGTGATATGTTGGCATCTTTGGATTTAGTTTTTATTGAGGCTTGTGTTGTGAATTTGTTATGTAGGTTGTGCATGCATTTTGATTTTTTTGTGTGGGTGAAACATGGATTTCACAAGAAAAACTTTTCAAATAAGGCCATAGGGATAGTTTGTAAAATGAATTTGGTTTTATAAAATGTTTCAAAACAGTTGATTTTATTAGGAATTTGGAAAATGTTTTTTGTGTGATTGATTTTTCTAATAAAAGTTCACATAATGTTTTAAATACAAGTTTCATATTTTAAGGGAAACCTAAAATTTCCAAAATATTATTTTACCCTTGGTGGGTGTGTTTTAAAAGGGTGAGTGATTTTAAAATTGTCTCAAAATAGGAAGTGTTTGATTTATTTTGAAACCTGGAGCTGTGTTTTGATTATAAAACAAGTGGTGTTTGTTTTTAAATCAATTTTGGAAACATTTTAAAATTTAATAAGTTGGGTTAGGACTTGGGGTTTGGATTTTTAAAATGTGTTCTATTTGATTTTGGATGAAAGACGACCCAATTTCAATGGTTCATTAGTTTTCAAAATGGAATTTTGGAAAAATTATCGATTTTTTTAATAAATATTGTGTTTTTTCCATTGTGTGCTTTGGGACAACTTGATTTAATTTTAGGGACATAACCATGTAAGGGTCTATACCATGTGTAGTTTGATGTGAGACCCCCTCCTAGAAAGGTATAGATTGGAAGTATACTGTTCATCTTATGGGTTCTTCCTCCTATTCCACATTTCCCAAGCTCTTAATGGAGAGACATATGTGGTTTCCTTTTTGGAGAGATGTGATTTTGAGTTTATCTGAGGTAGTTACTTTTAGTGACACTTTGGAGATTTTTGGGTCCAGTGGTTTAGACCCGTGAGTTCTTGTTTGATGGTTAGATCAGTGAAGATCCATTTTCTTATGGAATATCTTGTATGAGCTCTAGCTTAGTGGTGTTTGTTCATTTGATGGATGAGTGGTCATCATTTGGAGTAACCTTTGGGTGTTTAGTTTCATCTATTTTGGATGATGAGATATTTTTGGATTTATGCTTATTTAGTTTTGAGTAGTTTTCAATTAAGGATCCCTTGGCCGGTGTTTTATTGGGTCTTCCATTGGTTTCCTGTTGTGGATAGTGTTACTTTTAGGAATCTTTTGTGCCTCATTGCTTGATGTTTGTGGATTTGCTCATGTGGTTTCCCATTGCGGTTGATGCTTGTTTCCTTATATAAGGAGATAACCTATGGTACATGTACATATACTTCAGGTGTATCGTTATTTTTGGTTGAGATGTGGATGCCACTGGGTTGTTTTTTCCATCGGAATTACTATGGGATGGTGTTACGGGGAGTTGGATTTAAACACCCTTGTATATCAATTATGACCCTTAGGTTAGAGAATTTTCATTTATTATAAAGTCATGTTTTCTATCATGATCCCCTCATTTGAATACCTTGTTTTTTGTGATCTAAATTTGGTTATAATTTGGGATGTTTCTAGGAGTTGTACTCTCATTATGGTTTTGAACCATTTGTTTATGGATGCCCCATAATCTAGTGATTTTTTATGTGTTACTTTGAGATGTTTGAGGTTCATGCCTTCCTTTGGTGGTTTTAGAACTTGTGGTTTATGGTTGTCTATGGCCCATGGAGTTTAGTGATTCCCTTAGAGATTTTTGGAATGTGTTTTTTTGGTGATGTTATCTTGTTTTAAGTAAAATTTTGTTGAACATTCCACCATTCTAGATTAATTCTAAATGGTTGGGAGGCTGATGCTAAGTATCTATTTCCATAGATCCTTCCTTTGATTGATTGATGATTAGTTTTTCTTGATGATCCCTAAGAGTTATCTTAGAATCCATTCCATCTTTTACCTCTACTTTAACTTGAGACTTTCTAGGGATAGAAAGTTCCATGGTGGGGAGTTTTTTGACACCCCCATGTCACTGTGGTGTTCATTTTATATTAATTTAATTTGATTTGGGATAGTTAAAATTTTTAGAGGTCTTAGACTTAATATTTTAAAAATTCTAAGAATTTTTTACTACACACAGCTTGCATGTGGTTATGAGTAACTATATGGAATCCGTACGTGGGGGGTCTGTCAATGAGATAATTTCATTTGGCACAGTTGGAGCACGATTTGTCCAACCGTGTGAAAACTAGGAGAAATCGTGCAAGGTGTAATTTGGCTAGGTAGTGCCTTGCGCATAATTGGTGCATAGTTAGGTAAACTATGTGGCCTAATTGTGTGGTTTACCCGAGTTTTTAAAATTTAGGGTTTTAATTTTAATTTTAATTTTCCCCCTTTTTCCCTTTTCTTTCCTCCCTTTTTATTTTCCCTTCTCTCTCTCTCATGACTCTCTCTCCTCACACATCCCCCTCTACCTACCAACCTCCTTCCTCACATGATCTCCCCCTTTTGGTCTCTTCCCTCACATGACCTTCCTCTCCATGAACTCCCCTTGCTACCAACTCCCCTTGCACGACCTCCCTCACACACGACACCCCGATTCAAGCCCTCATCATCACACACTTCACCCTCATTGGATGCCTCCTTATCTAATATTTCTCCTGGTTTCTTCATGTTTCTTGTTTGGATCCTCAATGTAAAGTTTCCTCCCCCTCCTCCCCTTTTCTTGTATTTTTTCATTTCCTCGTCATCATAGTTGGTTTATTTGAACCCTAGGTTTAAGGGTTAACCTGATTTTTATGGTTTTTTTGGTGTTTAGGGTTTATGTGGGTCCATTATTACCTGATTGGGTGTTTACCCTCTAAGGTGGCACATTCTGGATCACCTCAACTTAATTCCAACTTTTTGAGGTAGGTTTTTCATTTTCGTTGCTTTATATTTCATTCCATTAATTACATAATATTTTGATAATGTTTTTATTTAAAATTATGATTATATGTATAACCCATGAGGATCCATTTTTTTTTAAAAAAAGTGGTTTTGTACCTTGGCATGGAGTGGGATCCCATGACATGTGTTTGTTAAATTCCCAACTAAATTTTTAATGAATACTTTTTGTTTTTTAAAGAATTGGGGAGCACCAACTTGAGATTTTAAAAGTCTTCTTGATTTAAAATGGATTTCAAACCAAGTGTTCATAGTTTTAGAAGTTTTCAAAATATTTTAAATGGATTTTTTGATTTCAAATGTGTGTGATGACCTTATTTTTAATGTGGAAAAACTTTTTATAACCTTGGGTAATTTTTATATCAAATATAAGATTTTGAGATTTACAAAATTATTTGGTTTATTTCAAAAGGGTGTGCTTCCTCTTGGGGGATGTATTTTGAAACTCTTTTTGGTTTTGAATGTTTACAAAGGTGTTTTTAAAGATGGTAAGAGTGAGTTCCTATTTTAATTTAAAAATTGGTTTGGTGAAATGACTTGGCATTCCAATAATGTTTTAAAGTGATGGACCTTTTAATATTTTATGGTAATGAGTTTTCATAAATGGTGTGAGACCCTCTTGAGCCCCTTTTTGATTCTTGTGGCCCATAGTGGCATGTGAACTGATGTGGGGATATTTACTTTGATTAATTATATGTGCTTATTGTGCTTGTTTATGGGGATGCTTTTGGGAGGGTAGGAGGTTACGAATGCATTGTTTTAAAATGTTTTAACCTTGAGTAAAGAAATGCTTTATTGTGATCACCTCCATTTTAATTGGTCATGGGAACCCAGGTATCTAAGTTTGAGTCTAGGATTATGCTATAATAGGGATCCACACACTACTAGTGACCCCTATAGCATGAAATAATTCTATATGGGGTGTTCCGTTCCAATGAGACTCGGTGTAAGCTAGTCAGGTGGGTTGTGATTGGGACATAGAATACGCTGACAGGTTGGTCGGTTGAGTGAAGTCTAGGATGGTCTCACTGTAGGACCTAGGGTATATCCCATGACACTATGATCATTTTTAGGATTGTTTAGGGAATTTATCTTTGTGTATATATCACATCCCCTATTATTATTTTATTCCTTGTAACATATTATCTTGTCATTTATTTTCTCTTACTGCTTGACTTGACATAGTGGTACCTACTTAAGTGATTTCTCCCTTCATTGTGTGGTTTACTTTTCAAATGTTTAAAATGGATTGGTGAAATGTTTTTAAAGAAGGAAATGGAAATAATTTATTTTTAAGTGTTTTAAAACTATTTTTAGAAATGAGTTTGTAGGGAATTTTCTTATGAGAAAAATGGAAAAGGTTTTTTTAGAACTCTTAGTGTCTGTGAGTTTTCAAAATGGGTTTTTAGGATGTTGAGATTGGTTTTATAGAAATGGTTTGTTTTAAAACTTGTTTTGGAAAACTATATGAAAAAATTAAACCTATTTGAGTTTTAAAATGTGTATTTCTAAAATAGGTGTTTATGAAACTATTTTTAAAGTGTGACTTTAAAGTGGTGTTTTGTCTAAGTGGTTTATTCTAGGAAAAATATGTTTTCTGAGTGATTATTTTTATTTAATAAAAGTATTGGAAAAGAATTTTTAGCACACTTATGTTGTATTTTTTCTTATTTTTAAAACTGTATATATTTTTTTTTATTTTTTTATTTTATTTCAAACTAGCATGCTTAGGATGTAATATGAAATTGACTGCTTAGTTTCAGCAGATTACGGTGGCCTACTAAGTGATTTTTTGCTCACAATTATATTTTTATATCATTTTCAAGTTCCTAGTTCTTATTCAGACCACTCATTGAGTGTGTATTATTGAGGTCAAATATTATTTTATCACATTCAACCCATAGTTACCATTCTGTGATTTAGTAAGGCCTATATTTACTTCTATAGAATGGGTGAAGTGTCTCCCTTTACTTGATTTTCTTTGTCTAATTAGGATTTTATTTCTTTATATAGACAAAGGGTATAAATATCTACTATTGGGAAAATAAAATCCATTGGAGGGGCATATTTTCCCTATAGTAGAGGGAGATTGGTTTGGCTAGGGAGTTTTTTGCTACTTGCTGCTATTTCGCTACTTTCATAGTTTTGATATTAGATTTCTGCTTTGTTTTTTCTCTATAATGGATGTACGATGTATGGATGAGTCATGCTTATTATATTTTTGTTGGCTCTTTTACTCTGATTATTTGTAGAAATTATTCCCAAGTGTGTTATTGTGATGCCTAAGCACTAGTTTCCAAGCCTTGTGGATTGAGAAATCCCTTCGGGCTAGTGGAAGACCAGTTCAGGAATCCATCAGAGGGATGACCCATACTAGTTATTTATAGGGACTCCCCTTAGGTCAGTGGAAGCATGGATCGAGCACTATTATAGATGACAGTTTGGGTCGGATCATTACAAATTATATCAGAGGATAGGATCCTAAGAGGTCCTAGGTTCTTGTGTTGCCCTTTGCTATTTGGGATGTCTAATAGATGAAGATAGGACTGTCGGAGCTCGAGAAGGAGGTATGTGAAGAGTCTGGACAACTCTTTCTCATGTTAAAACTTGAGTTACCATGTTATGTCAAGATTAATTTCTTGGTTTATGTTTTTTTTCATCCACTGTTTTATGTTTATGGATTTTTTATGTTTTGGGATGAAATGAGAGTTGAGATGGTGGTATACAGTGAGCTCACATGGATTGGTAACCCATGTAAATCCCATACACATGGTTATTTATTACTCTTAGAGAAATTTGTGATATTGGTACATGGTCCGCCAATCCATTCGACTAATTCATACATGATCACCATTTCCATTTATCTTATCCTTATGTTGTGTGTTGTTGATTTGTTGTATTTTTATTGGTTGATATTTGATAAAGATCCTTTTTTGAAGTTTAAAATTGTTTTCAAGTAAAGTTTAAAGATTCCAAAAAAGGAATGTGAGTTTAAAATGGTTTTCAATGGAATATTAAAAGTTTTAAAATGGAAAGGTTCCTTTTGAAATTATTTTGGAAAGGGGTTTTGAAAAGAATGTTTGCTTTAAAATGGTGAAAGATGGTTTTAAATTTAATAAAGTTGTGAGTTGATCTTAAACTTTTCAAATGTGATTTTGTATTTTAAAGAGGTTTTATGGAAGGGAATGTGTTAAAATTTTGTATTTGAGGATTTGGGTATTAAATAAAGAATTTGGTTTTGAATAAGGAAAGTGGTTTTGAAACTATTAAATAATTTTTCTAAATAAATTAACAAATGAAATCATTGTTTGGGAAATTCAAAAACGTTTTTATGAGGAGGTATGGAGTTTAAAATTTATTTTTTAAATTAGGATTTAATATTCCAAAATTTTAATTTGTGGTTTCAATAAGGGTTGAAAAAGGGACTTTGATTTGTTAATGCGTGCCTCTTTTTGTAGTGTTTTTGGTTGAAATTCTTGAAATGTTTATTTTGAGTTGGAAAATGTTTTTTAGATGGGGTGGATGGTTCTATGGATATGATTGAATTAGGTCATGCGGTCCTCCATGTTATTGAAATCATTATCTCTAGAAAGGTCATGAGTGTTCTCAGGTTTGGGTGATTATCTCTTTTAGGGGTATGGACAATCGATTCTATGAGGTAATTCCTTTTTGGGTGCGACTCCTTGGGTTCATTCTTGATGTCTTCTTATGGTACTTTGGGGATTTCCTATGTCTCATTGGACCGAGATAGTTCTTTTTAGTTTGAGTGTTCCTTTGGGTGGCGAGGTTTGGTTTCAGTCCCTTGATTATGGGAGAAGACCATGGGTGTTCTCTGGGTACCTAGGGTGGATGCTAAACCCGTTGAGGTTATGTACTGACAAGTTTTGGTTTGACTTGGTAGTATAATTGTGAACAGTGTTCCAAGTATGATATCTTAGGTTACCACTTCTTTATTTCTCGACCCGAGGTCCAAACCTCTATTGTTTGAAGAGGCATGTTCATGGGTTGTTCCTTCCTTTATTATTGGTTAGAGGATAATATTGGGTGGATTGATTTTCTTCATCTTGGATTTTTTAATGCTTCTTAGGGGATATGATTTCATTGGGGAATGGTTTAGTAGGGATTTTGAGGCATCTCTTCCTCCTTTCCTTGCCTATTGATTATTAGTTATTGGAATTTGGGTGGATTCCTTTAGGATGTTTGTATTTGGGTTGTTCTATATGGTTCTAGTTTAGAGAGTTGGATGTCTTGGGGGATCATGGATTGTGTTTTTATTGTGTGATTTTTTGGGTTATCTTCATTGGAAATGCTCATAGTATTTGGTAAAGATATTTCTAAGTACCTTGTTTTGTTGAACCACCATCCCATGGATGTTTTTAAATGGCGGGGAGACTCATTATGGGTATCCATTTATTGATTTCTCTATTAGCAATCAAATGTGAATTTTTCCTTGAGGACTTAGATAATTATTGGGTATTTTAGATAAAATTCTAGTGTATTGGGTTAAGTTTTATTCTCAATACCTTAGAGATCATGTCGCAGCTTCCTCTCTTTCCTATTTGAGGTTCTTATTTGAGTCTCCTTGTGTTAAATGAATTTCTGGGAGCAGAAAGAGTTATGATGGAGAGGATGGTAACACCCTTATTTTTATTTTCATTATTTATTTATTTATTGGTATTTATTTTCATCAATGAGTTTCGGGGCTGATACTTTTTAATTTATGGAATTTCAATACTTTTTGGCCTACCACATGAATAGTGCTAATCATGTGGAGACCATGTGATAGTGGTATGTCATGTGATAGATCCATTTCAAATAGTTGGAACATGATTTTACAAACCTTGTGAGCCAACAGTGTGAGTTCCTTGATGTTCCCAATGAAGGGCGCATGATAGGTGCACAGTTTGGGAAAACTGTGAATAGACTATGAAAGGTGCCCAATTTTGAATTTTTCAAAATTCAAAAAATACCATTAATGAAAATAAATTAAAACACTCATATCACCCCTCTACCCTCCCTTCTCATATTAGAATCATGATTCCACTGGGGAGGAGCCCTCGTGTGCGCCCCTCCTCCTCTCCTCTCCCTCAGATCTCCTCTATTTCTTCCAATTATGGATGTGATCCTCATAGGAAAGGGGCTTTTCTCCCACATTTCTTTCTTTTCCCTTTTTATTTCCCCATACCTTATTATGATTCACCCTAGTCTGAACCCAAGGTGGGGGTTTCAAATCTAACCCATTTTGGTTCTTTTTGGTAGGGTTATTTAGGTCTTCTTCCACCGTGTTTAAGGATTTCATCGCATCTACATGCTGTTGAGGTAGGTGTTTCCATGTTTGTACTTTTCCCTAATTTAATATATATTATTAGGGTTTCTATATTGATTCATTAAAATTTATAAACACTAGTTGGGTTTAATTTAATTTAATTATTTATGTTGCTCAAGGTTTTTTTAAATGGTTTTAATTGATCTCTAAATGGATTTTTAGGGATTTTTCCCTATTCTCTATATTCTTTAAAGTAAGAAATTATATTTTTACCTGATGAAATATTTTTGATGATTTAAAAAGAGGAATTGAGTGTTTTAAAAAAATTGAGGTTATTTTAGAGATTTTATTAAATATTGTTTGTGTTAAATTGGTAAATTTCTTTGGGTTTCTCTGCATTAAATTTTTTACTATGCTCATTTGTTTCATAATTTAGTGATTTATATATGATTTACATTATATATATATCTACTATTATACTAAATTTGAGTTTTCCTTTATACATGTGGCACTTACTTCATCCATATTTTCCCTTCCAAAATTACCACACATTCTTTTCCCCCTATCATGATCTGAACCATTAGGGCTGGCCTAATTGGATTTAAGTCGAGTGTGACACCCCAATCCCACCTCTAATAGAACATGATCTAGTTACAATTGTTGAGTAGGAATATCACACACATGGGAGGCCTTAGCCTAAGGTACCTATAAGCACAAACACATATCCAAATACCCATGCAATCCTGAAAGGAAAATCATGACTAATACCAAATGAATGCATAAATCTATACCATAATCATAGTATGAAAAAGTAATGGAAAGTATAAAGGTCCAAATACAATCCCAAAAAAAAATGTAAAGGAATTAAAACCTGTTAGAAGTAGGGGGTTTTCGTCAAATGTAACACTTGGTACAAAGCATGGTCTGCCTAGATCCACTAAGATTCATTTTCTCTTGGTCCACCAAGGCCCCCATCAAATAACCAGTTGTTTTCATAAGACACAACATGTGTGGGTAGAGCCCATGTAGGGGTGAGTATAACAATACCCAATAGGACACCCCTAAATCATCAAATATAAAGTCTCAAGATAGTAGTCATCTCATCACAAGGGCATGTTAATAAAAAGATAAGGCATACAATAATAACACCAAGATATACTCATAATAGATACTAAGTCTCAAGGTAAGGTCACAACCACAAAGACTTCATAGTATTACTACTTTAAGTTTCAAGGCAATGCTTGTTCGGTAGAACTCACCCCATGAGCCTAATATCGTTGAGGGAGGTCATCTGAGAGGTCGTGATCACTAGTCCCACCAGGAATTAATACATGTTGGAACTCAGAATATATCAATACACATATAGGGAATCTCACCTAGGGCTCATGGGGGACACTAATAACCCTAATGGAATAACCCACTAAGTATGGGATAAATGACCATGTATGTTGGTCATGCTGATTCCTAGAACCCATCTTAGGGAAGAAGATACAATAGAGGATCCCTTTCCAAGCCTCACAGAGGGATTCCTGAAAATTTATCTGAGACTAATTTATTACAGGGGATCAAAATCCTATGCTCAGGATGTAATGACACATTGTACCCTCATGGGGATAGACCAAGAGAACACACCCTAATTAAACTAGTCTACAATGAAGGGAAAAAAGACATAAAACCACCCTAGAGAAAGTACACAATGTGTATTGGGAGTACACTTCATGAATTTCCTACCATGGGCCTTCCCGTGTGATTTAGTCCCTGCCCATGTAATTCAAACCATGCCCATGTACTTTGGTCATTCCCATGTACCTGGTCATGTCTGAGTACCTGTCTATGCCCATATACTCTAGTCATGCCTGTGTACTTGGTCATTTCTGTGCCTATGTACCCTTAGGGTGCATGCTGATCCACCAACTATGGGTTACATGGTGCGTGGCATGTGTCACATGGTGTGCAATATTTTATTTAATGTATAAACCCTACCACTGTAGGAGGGGACCACACGACATGTGTTCTTCGTACTACACGTCCTATAGTCGAGAATTTTCCATAACCCATAGGTTCTTTATGAATATGATTTCACAGCTTCCACCTTGTATTTTTCCCACAAATCTCACCCATGATTTGTGTATTTGGGTTGACCAAGCCTCGCTATCGCCAGTGGTCGGATTCCGGCCTCCCAATCCGCTCAAGAATCGATCTCGTAGTACCACACCACCAGATCAATGCCCAAGAATGCTCAAAGAATGCTAATCCAATCCCAATCCATCATTACTAACATTTCACCTTGATTACATCATTGATCTTGAACCCAAACTCTTAGTTCGATCCATTGAGCTAAATAACGGTTACATAATGATTGATTACCAGGTATTTGTTGAACCATTGTCCAAATGGAATGACAGTGATGAATTCATGAAAAACGGGGGAATAAATGTACAAAATAGAAGCATGGGGAATAAAACTCAACCATTGTTTAGATTTGACTCAATCCATTTCTCTTATAATGATGAACAAATAAAAATTTATCAAACAATATCAAATTTCTATTCCTAGGAAAATAAAACATCAACTGCAAATCATTTGTCCACATGAAAATAAAAACGTTAGAAGAATTGATTTTTGTTCAATATAGGATAGTAAAAAACAAGATAAAATCCACACAAAAAACATCGTACCTTGAATTTGGATTGATCATTGATGAAGAACAGTTTTGGTCCATTGTCGTTGATGAGATCCATGAGCTCCGTTGGTGCACCGATTTCCAAAGCATGATCTGTTGTAGATTTTACATGAGTCGTCCTCCAAAGACCCTCTCTTAATCCCTAGGGTTATGACGATGACCCTAGGGATTTTCCATAACAAGTATTTTATAGAGTTATGATTATTTCAAGAATTTAAAATGATAAATAAATAGATATATATATTGTATTATTTTCACTCATGACTACACTTTTCCAAAACACCCGACGCCGAAAAATATTATGTCATACCTAGGGTAAAACCCACATTCTGGATTTAATGGATGTCTTAGATTTCTGATCTGAGACTGTATTTAGGAGTTATTACATTATTTCATAAAAATCACATGCATTTGATATAATATATTTAATATTTTTATTATATCAACACTGAGACTCACCGGGCCTTGGAATCTCATGCCGTCTCAACACCTGGCTTCAAAAATATTCCTTAATATATTGAAAAGTCTTACAAGGAAAAAAACTAGGACTTTAAATTCTCCCCACCTTAGGGATTTTCATCTTGAAAATAAAAAATCCTACTAAAAGAGATGAGGGTATTGGGCTCACGTATGGTTCTATCACTCCTAGGTTCTCTTATGAAGTTTCCCATGCTACCTCTAAACACACACCAAGGGAATCACTCACCCATGAAGGATATTATCCTACCAATCCTTGATATCTACTAAGTACTCTGTAATGTTATCTACATCCTCTATGTATATCTCACCCTAGTCGATAACATGCGATGGGTCATGCACATACATCCCTAGCTACGACACATGGAAGACACAATGCACCTAGTATAATGACGGTGGTAGGGCTAAGCGGTATGACACCTCACCAACCATACATAGTATCTAGAAAGGTCTAATTAATCTCATAGATAACTTGAAATCCTATCCAAATATCCATAACCCTCACTGAGGTGAGACATTCAGGAATATATGATCTCCCTCATCGAGCTCTAAAGGCCTCCCTCATTGGTCCTCATAAGACTTATGATGGATCTGAGCATTCTTCATCTTCTCCTAGACGATCTTTACATTTTTTGTTGTTTATCATACTAACTATGGGCCCATGAGTGCTGAATCCCATGGACCAGTCCAACATAGCGATGACCTACAGGGTCTCCCATACAAGGCCTATAATGGTGTCATACTGATAGTGGAGTGGTAACTGTTGTTATACAAAAACTCCACCAAGGGTGGGTGATCCTACCAACTATGGTCGATGTCCAAAATAAAATCCTGAAGCATGTTCTCCTAAACCTGAATGGTCCACTCTTTTTGGATATCTTTGTAGGGTTGAAACTCCATGCTAAAATGCAACTGAGTCCCAAAGGCCTCCTGTAATCCTCTCCATAATTGTGATGTGAATTAAGTGTCATGGTCTGAAATGGTCATCTAGGGAACTTCATGAATATGAAATATCTCTTGTATGTAAAGGAATACCAAGATATCCACTAAACTCTACTATTAGATAGCTAGGAAGTGGGTTGACTTAGTGAGTTAGTCTACGATCACCCATAGAGTATCATGCTCTATAGATGGTCATGGGAACACCATCATGAAGTCTGGAGAGATACTACCCCACTTCTATTCCAGCACCTCAAGGTGTTGAGCTAAACCCACTGGAACCTGGTGCTCAAACATAACCAACTAACAAGTGAAGAATCTAGAGACAAACTCAGACACACACTTCTTCATTATTGGACACCAAAATTGATGTTGAAGTTCATGGTATATCTTTTCCATAACTTGATGTACTGACAAGGAGGATATATGAAAATACCTCTAATATCCTCTCACAATGTCACTGGTACCATCATCTTCCCTATGAAAAAGATAGCATGCTCCCCATCTTTAGAAAATACATCTTAAGAAAATTCAGTGGATATCTGAATACACAAGGTCTTATAGTCGATATCTCTCAATTAAGCCTACCTAACACAATGTAAAAGCAAAGGGTTAACAACCATTAAAAGGAGTTAAGTCACATCATCCATATACATTATGGATAACTGTAACAAGGGTAACTGCTCCGACACCTTGCTCAAAAACAGAGAACAATATCTCTTACTAAGAGAATCTTCCACCACGCCCCCTTTCCAAGAATATAGACTATCTCAAAGTCATAATACTGGAAGAACTCTAACCATAATTTATATCTCATGTTTATATCTGTCTATGAGAAGATATATCTGATACTGTTGTGGCCATAATAGATGATAGATCACACACCCATAAGATAGTGTTTCCACATATTTAGAGAAAAGACTACCACTACCAACTCTAAATCATGGGCCATGTAGTTCTACTCATGAGGTTTTAGCTATCAGGATCCACAAGCTATCACTATCAACCTATGAATTATGACACATCCAAGACTGGTATCTGAGGTATCCTAGAGCATTGCATACTCAACACCCTCCTTTGGAAATCTCAAGATGGGGGTCTTTGTCAACCTCTACTGTAACTCCTAAAAATCCTATTGGCACCTCTTCGTCCATATGAAAGGCATCCCCTTTTGGGTCAAAGTAGTAAAGGGTGCAGATATCCTAGAGAAATCGGGCACAAATTACTTGTAGTAATTTTCCAACCTAAGTAAGCTTCATACCTCCGTCACGCTCTTGGGTGGATCCTTGGATAGCACCGCCTCTACCTTCACTGGGTCTGCTAATACTCCCTCTTATGAGATGACATGTCCCATGAAGTGGAATTCTCAAATCTATAACTAATACTTTAAGAGATTCCCATAAAGATGGTAATATTAGAGTATGTTCAGGACAATCCTCAAGTGTCTCTCATGCTCCTCCTCTAAAATTGAGTACACTAGGATGTCATCGATGAAGGCCACCAAAAACTGATCTAAAAAGTCCTGGAAGATTTGGTTCATGAGTCCCATGAACACAGTTGAGGATTTTTCATTCTGAAAGGAATCAACAAGTACTCATAGTGACCGTAGAGACATCGAAATGTCATGTTCAGTATTTCCTTATCTCGAAATCAGAGCTAGTGATAGCCTGATATGAGTTAATTCTTCGAGAACCATCTCACCCCTTAAGCTGGACAAAGAGGTCTTTGGTCCTTGGTAGTGGATACTTATTCTTCATGTTCACCTAATTTAGGATACTATAATCCACACACAATATCAAGCTCCCATCTTCCTTCTTGGTGAACAAAACTGGGGATACCCAGGGTGACACACTAGGTCTAACAAATCCCTTCATCTACAACTCCTCCAACTACACATTTAGCTCATGATGATCTATGGGAGCTATCTGATATGCTATTATAGATATCGAGGTTATCCCTAGGTTAAAGTATATGTATAATTTTATCTCCCAGTGAGGAGGTAATCTTGACATGTCCTCAAGAAATACATCCTCGTACTCTGCCACCACTACAAGAAGCTGAAATATCAAAACATCTATCAATATATGGGTAATACTAGCCAATCAATGAGCAATAAGTTGTATCCTTCTGTGTGTTATCCTATCCTATTATTGTGTTTCATTCTCACCAAAAAATTAAAACCTTACCCCATTTTGGCGGACATACCACACCCTCCACCTAAAATAATAAATCTTTTCATGAATGGTGTATAGTCAGTACAATCCTAGTATGATGTCATAAGGCCTCATCACTGCTACAAAGAGATATCAAAGGAATCTCTCTCCTCCAAGAGTCAAGTCAAACTATCTCTAAAAGTGTGTGATCATTGAATCCCCTCCAGTAGGAGTCTCTAAATGCAAGGGTTGATCCAAAGGCTCAACTGGAATCTATAGGTCACAAACTAGAGATGTAGTAAGGAAAGAGTGGCTCATGCCTATGTCTATCAGTACTACATATAAGGAAGAAAATACATAGATCCTACCTCTAATCATCCATAGAGCCTGAAGGTCATGGTACTCCACTACCTACAACTTTACTCACCCCTGAACACAAGCTCCCTAATCATAGTAGGGACCACCTGGGGGTGGTGGTGAAAACAGGTCAAACTGTCTGGCACCTCTAGAAACTCTCTCTATTCCTATACCACATATTCCACCCTATATAAATCCTTACTATATCCATTGTATCTACCTGGTTAGTCCATCCACAATCTCTTTTTTCTATTGTACGGTGGGTTTGAAAATCCCACATGAGATATCCCCAACCATAACAAGAGTAGCACAACCACTCCCTAGGTTGACTAGAACAATACTGAGAGACCTAAACCACAAACCCTATATCCTAATATCACCTCCTAAAACATCACACACATATAGATCCCTACTTTTGTCATTGACTACCCATTTTCAAATTCTCAACTCCTGTGTCTCCACTGCTGACACTAAATATAGGCATCAACTTGGCCAGAAATCCCTATACTACTAAATTACACTCCAACACCCCAATATAGGAAAGAATGAAAAGTGGTTTCACACTATACCAGATATATATGCATAGGACCTACTTGAAGGTCTGTTCCTGGAAGAAAAGATTGTGAACCATATACATAGAGTATCATGAGAGGTTATTAAACCTCAGTGAATACTCATCCACAATCGTGATACCCTACCGAAGTTATAGAAGCTCTTAGATGCGCACTACCCAAAATGTAACTAGAGATAATTCCTCTCTAAAATGATGCTCAAACTTTTTCCATGAATGTGTGCCTCATCATACAACAGAGTCACAAGATCCCACTTTCACCTTATAGATCCATGAAGAAGGATCATCGCCAAGATCTCCATTTGGTTTGTAGGTGTCCTAATAAGGATAAAAAACTACGTAACTGTCACAAGATAGTCCTCAGCTTTCTGGGGGTCTGGTTTGACCTAAAACCTAAGGGGTCACTATCTCTAAAACTCATTAAGCGTGATCAGCCTATATGCCTAATTTTCTAGTACTACCAGTATAATCTACTTCTCGATGAGTGGAGGTGTGGATAGAAAACCACTTGGAGGTACCACCTTCTAAAAAAGTATCTATATTGATTCCTTGTTTCTAGGTGGATCATCTTCACGATATTGTTTCATACTAGCTATAAATCTTCATGGAGGCATCCTAAAATTGACAAGATATACCACACTCAAGAGTATATCTTGGGATATAACTCAATAAGGACATGGAAACCACAATACATTCCTATATGATGCATGTACCAATGTTTTCCTTACAACTGATTCCTACACGTTCCGAGTCAAAAAGTAGGTTATCAGAAACATGGAGAATGGATACATCAACCATTGAACCAACACTAGATTCCCTAGGTGGATATCTAAACTCAAAACACTTTAACACTATTTTACTAGTTCCCAAACTAACCTCACAACTTGATAATCTATAAAATATGTTCCTAGGATAAAAGCCACTTCGATACCACCTTTTCACGACCTAACTCACTGAGGCCCTCCTAAATAGTGGTAAAATGAGCGTGACACCCCAAACCCACCTTTAATAATGTAGAGGCCGACGAAAAGCACCAAGTAATCATATCACACACATAAGAGTCCTTATCCTAAGGTACTTGTATGTGTGTACACATCTCCAAATACTTGTAAAATTCTGAAAGGTAAAGAACAACTGATACCAAATGAATACATACATATATATCCCATAATTAGAGTATGAAAAAAGTACCAAAAATCATAAAGGTCCAAATACATTCCCACCAAAATTGTAAAGGAATTCCAACCTACTATAAGGAGGTTAATATTAGTAAAAACCATGGTTTTTCTAACTCCACTAAGCTCAATATTCTCCTGGTCCACTAAGGGCCCCATCAAACATCCTATCATCTCTATAAGACATGATATGTGTGGGAAGATCCCATATAGGGGTGATTATAACAATACCTAGTAAGACACCCTGAAATCATCAAACATAAATCATCAAGAGAGTTTTCATCTCATCACAAGGTAATTCCAATCAGAATATGATACATATAATTATAACATGCAGATATACTCATGATATACACTATATATTAGGGTAAGTCCACAACCGTAAAGCCAACCTAAGATTCGTATTCAGGGTTTCAAGGTATTGCTCATCTGGAAGAAATCACTCCATGATCCTGATAACGCTGATGAAGCTCATTTGAGAGGTCATGATCATCAATATCTCTATGAATAAGTATGCACTGAAACTCAAAAGAGATCAATAAATAGATAGGGGATAAAAACAAAAGATCATGGGGGCACATTGATAACCATATTGTAATAACCCACTAAGTAGGGGATCAATGCACATGTATGTTGGTCACAAAGATTCCTAGAACCCCACCTAGGGAAGAATATATGATAGAGTATCCCATGTCGAGTCACAAAAAGGGATTCCAAAAACTCTATCTGAGACTAATTACTTATAGGGGGTTACAATTCTATGCTCAGGATGTAATGCCACACTGTACCCTCATGGGTATGGAGTGAGGGAACGTACCATAAGGAAATTAGTCCACACTAAAGAGAAAAAGGGCCTCAAACCACCTTGGAGAAAGTACACAATGTGAAATAGGAGTATACAACATTTCTTTCCTACCTCATGTCTTCTCATGTGCTCTGAACCATGATCTTGTACTTCAGACTATGCCCATATACTTTGGTCATGCCCGTGTACCCATCTGTGTCCGTGTACCAAGTCATGCTTGTGTACTCTGGAAGTTACTATGTACCTAGCCATGTTTGTTCCCATGTACCCTTAGGGTACATGTTGATCTACCAACCATGGGTTACATGGTGTGTGACACATGTCACACAATATGTAATATTTTATTTCACATGTAAACCTTAGATTTTCAAGAGGGGACCGCACAATGCGTGTTTTCAAACTACACATCATGTTGTCAGGAATTTTCCACAACTTGTAGGCTCTTCATACGTATGATCATGCCACTATTGACTTGAATTTCATTGTAAATCTCACCCATGATTTGAAGATATGGGTTGACTGATCCTCAATGTGGCTGGTGGATGGATTTTGTCCATCCAATCCTTTTAGTAATCGATCCTATAAAACCACACTATCACCGCAACACCAAAATGGACATTAAGATTTCCAATTTGATCTTGATCCATCATCATTTCCATCATACATCGATTGCGTCATTTGTCTCAAACCTAAACCTACAGTATCAATTTATTACGCCAAAGAACGGTTGTGAAATGATTGATTATAGGGAATTTTTCGAACCACCAACCAAATGAAATATTGACAATGAGCGCATAAAGAATGGGGGATGAAATGAACAAAACAAAATCACGAGGAAAGAACCTCATCCATTGTTAAAATTTTACTCAATCCACAACTTGCATCCATGTCACAGGTAGGTCAGATTGGATTCTTCATGGTTTAATATTTTTCCATAGTTTTAAATTTTCTATATTATTACGTGATCTATAGTTTTTCAATTATTACATACCTCATGGTAAATTATTTTCACATTATAGTCATGTTATCATATTAGATTTATTTGATAAATAAGGTTTTTCCAATATCATTTTTATTGCTACTATTTACATAGCTTTTTTTCATTTAAATGTTAGGAGGATAGTTTATTTTAACATTTTTATTTTGATATTACCATTTTATATTTCTCATTATATGATTTTCATATTGTTTCATTAGAGTTTTGAACACTATTTCCCCATAAATGCGGTTTTAGATGTGTATTTTGACTGATTTCTCACTATTGTTGTGATTTTAGGGGCATCGAGTCTTGTTGTCATTGAAACAACTTATGTTCTTACACTTTGTGGTGTCCATGTTGTGATGGAAATTAAATAGTTGGTTATTATAATTGAGGTCATAAGAAAAATTCTTAGTACATGATTTTTATATTAATTTTCATAGTCAATCAAATACCATTTATTTTAACCACTTTAGTAATTTTTATTTTACTGAAAAAATGATATCAAATAATTATACTAATTAACATGATTATCAATATTTTTGAAATTCCATTTAATTTATCTCATTCATTATGTTTTAATTTTTTATATCATGGTTATACAAATACTTTTATTTATAAATCCTTTAACATTAACATTATTATGTTTTATGAATATATTTTTAATATTATTAAAATAAAAACATAAAAATTCAAAATTTGATTTACTATTTATATATTGGTAATTTATTACCTGATTATTTCTGATGACTCCATCCAACTAAATTCTTTTCCATCTTCTAAGTTTTTTAGTTATTTAAATCTATATATTTTTTAATGTTTCTTTGAACCATGTACTTTAATGTTTTTATATATTTAATTTAATTCCAGAATGATGAAATTTCAATTTGTATACATATACAATGCACTTTTAGTTTAATTCAATTTTATTTAACCTAATATTCAATATCTTTTTATTTTTTTATTTGTATGTTGAATGTAACATCCTGACCTGAG
This sequence comes from Viscum album, assembly GCA_963277665.1. Taxonomy (NCBI): domain Eukaryota; kingdom Viridiplantae; phylum Streptophyta; class Magnoliopsida; order Santalales; family Viscaceae; genus Viscum; species Viscum album. Next base: position 1,704,511,781 of record OY728122.1, read on the forward strand.
TACCACATAATGGTGCCTTGAGCTGGTTTGACACATGGCCTCAGGCATGCCTCCTCATATGTCAGAGGTTTCCGACTAGAAGTGAGGGTCTAATATATCACACATGGAGACTATACCCTCTTTATCAGAATAATACAACAACATAAATATATAACAATATTCAAAATAATAATCAACAATAACCATTAAAGACCAAACATCGCATGAATAATCCCAAAATAGGGAAAATGACCATAAACCAAAGTAGTAGATATATCATGCCATATAAGTGTCAAGTGTTAAATGAAAACCCAAAATAAAGACACACTAACACCTCCCAAGCAGGTCTAGATATCATGTATGGTCCCCTCATCCATGATATATCTTGAATCCCAACTCATCCATATAACATAGGGATCTTGTCCTTATTCTATCCTGTAAACATGAAGTTTATTTGGGTACCAAACAGTGGCCTGATTAGGGTGTGAGTGCAACTCAATAGGCCACCACCAATGATATATAAAGTAATATACAGTCTATAAAGGTGTATACAGTTGTATAAATAATATTAGACCAACGATATAAGTAAAAAAGTTTCACATTTATTATTCTTTAATTAACCACATTGTCTCTTAGGTTCACGAAGAAAACCAATCCAATCATACCAGCTTCGTCCTATGCCGGATTCTGAACCATATATCATAGTGATTTTACAATTTACTCTTTCATGGGCTTTCATTATTCAATTTAATTCCATTTTTATTTTGGTACCTTGGAGTGTTAATATAGGAACTATTAACACGGATACCTGGAGAATTAGTCCGACGTCGTTATCTTGAGTACTTGGAGTGTTAGTCCAAAACCAATATCATGGGTACTTAGAGCATCATTCTAGCATTGAAATCTTAGGTACTTAGAGCATCAGTCCAATACCAATATACATGCATGCATCAGGGGCCTAGAGAAGTAGTTTGGAACCCTATTGGCACTTAGATCATTATTCCAAAACCCTCTCCACATTTTTCACATTTACATATATATACATATCATGGTTCCATATTAATAACCCATTTTTCAATCATTCTCAACATAGTGTACTATTTCATTTATCAATCATAACCATAGTTCTTCAATTTTAACATAAGAAACAACATGAACAATTATCCATTAATCCATTTATCAAAAATTTCCACACAACTCATTAACCCTTCATGTTAAGACAAACTACCCTTTAAATCCCGTTATCAATCCATACATCAAGGATTTAGTTCAATTTCATAAACACGCTATTTCCCTTCTTACAATTTATAATTTATTATTTCAAGGGAATTGGTACACTCCATGGGTTTCCATCAATCCTGGTCTCATAATATCTAATGGATCCATTGGGATCCATGAAGGGTCATAATAAATCAATTGAATTCAATTCACTTTTCCAATTTAAATCAATTTTACAGCATGGAAATGAAATGATACAAATAAAAACACAAGATCATATTCAAGATTATTGGAATAATCATATAGAACACTTTCATTAAGATTATTGATGAACACTTTCCAAACCTTAGCCCTTAATTCAAGGTAGAACAGTCAGATTCACAACATCAAGGAAGATCTAAGATAAAAACTGGAATCGAGGTCGATTCCTTCCACTGAATTTTCAATTTGAAAAGTAAGGGGTTTTAGTATCCTAATAATCATATTGGGAGCCTCCAATAGTAATAAAACCCATATTAGGAAGATTGGGGTGATTAGGGATATAAACTGGGGGGTTCAAGAATTTTTAATCTAATTTTCATAGCTTTTAATAACCATGCACATAGTTTCCTGGATGGCCTGCACAGTTAGAAAAACGGTTCACCCTTACTATCTCAGGGTGCATGGTTTGCACTGGGGGGAATACAGTTTGAAAAACCATGTTCCAACTATGAAAACCCCTTTTTACAAAGGGTGCATGGTTTGGGGGGCTGGCTTCATGGTTTGGACAAACTGTGCGCCTCCTCCCAATGGTTCAAAATGCCCCCATAGTTTTTCTTAACTGTGCGCCAACCGTGTATAGACCCATGAACTTCCAAAATTATCCAATTTCACACAAAATGAACCTAAAGAAAGAACCAACCAAGGTATAAAAAAGGATAAAATAATACCTGAAAACGAGCATGATACATCTCAAGAAAGGTAGGGATATTACAATATCCTCACCTTATAACAACTCATCCTTGAGATGCACTCCCAAGAATCACTAAGCTTTTGAGGTGAAAAGGTCGGGACACTAATCCCATGTATCTACTTCTATATCCCATATTTCCCCATGAACATGACCATGCGACCACAAAACTCAGACCAATGAAACATTCTTTCCCCACAAAACTGTCCCACTATGATCTATAGCATGAATTGAATGCTCCTCAAAGGACGCATTAACCTCAAGATCGATATCATTAACATCGATCACATGAGAAGGTTCTAGGTGATACTAATGAAGTTGAAACACATGAAAAACATCATGCATAGAACTATACCTCTATAGAAGATCCAAATGATATTCCACTGGTCTAATCCTCTCCACAATCTCAAACAATCCAATAAACCCGAGTTCCAACTTTCCCTGCTTCTAAATCTTATAGTGACCTAATCTTGGGGACACCTGAGGAAAACATGATCACCCACTATAAAATCAATAGGTTGAATATGTCGATCAATATAATAATTCTACCTACTTTGAGTATATACATACATTTCCAAATCAACTAAACCTATTATAATGTCTCCTTCACAAGACTTGATCCAAAAAATGACTCACCCGCCTCCATCCAACATAGTGGTGATCTACATGGAATACCATAAAGTGACTCATTTGGTTCCATCTAAATAGTCTCATAGTAAATGTTATTATAGGAAATATTAACCAAAACTAAGTTATTCTCCTAAGATCCATCAAAATCTAGGACACATTCCCATATCATGTCCTCCAACACCTAAATAGTATGTTTTGATTTCCCATATGTCTATGGATGAAAATTTGTTCTCAGTAAAACCTGATTACCCAACACCTTATGAAATCCCTGAAAAAAATGCAGTAAAACGTAGATCATGATATGAAACTATACTCCATGTAACCCCATAAAAATTTACTATCTCTCAAACATACATCTCACCCAATTGATTAACCTTTAAAGTCTCCCTAATAGGAAAGAAATGGGCTATGCTCATCAACTGGTCCAAAATCACCCATTTCAATTCATTCTTATGAGGGGTCCTAAGAAGAACTATTAAAAATTCCATGGTGACATTATCCCACTTCCATTATGTAATGTGAAACAAATGTAATTAACCACCAGGATGTTGATTCCCAGCCTTCACCTGCTGATAGGTATATCATTGTGTCACAAAACCAGTGATCTATTTATTCATTTTGGGCCACCAATATCACCTACAAAGGTCACAATAAATTTTTGTCAATCTAGGATGTAATTCACACATTGAGGTATGAAAATCACACATCGATTCCTCTCACATACATGTAGGCACAAAAACAAATCCACAAATATAGATGATCTCATACTCATCTATAATCCAATCAGAAGACGACTCCCCACCTTCAAGACTCTCCCTCAAGGTCAAACATTTTGTATCCTTATACTACCTCTCCTTGATTCAGATCAAAAGTGTGGATTACACCGATAAGGACATGAGTGTCATCTACTCCTAGCCCTCTTGAACCTATATATGCATCTCATCCATTAAATCTATCATCTTCCACTCTAAACTAGACTCCTGAGCTGGTCAAGTGTGTGTATTTCAACTCAAATATATAGCAACACTGTTTCCATTCCTTGGAATATAGGCTAGATCAAAATTAAATGACTTCATATACTCAACCCATCTCCACTATCGAAGATTAAATTTTTTTTATGAAAAGATGTACTTTAAGATTTTGTGGTCGGTATTCATAATAAACCCTTTTCCCAACAAGTAATTCCACCAACACTTTAGGTCATAAACCACCATGGCCAACTAGAGATCATTTGTAGGGTAATTACATTCACGTGAACCCAATTTTCATGAACTATACTCCATGAACTGATCTATATGCATCAACACTGCTCTAAGTCCAATTCCAAATTCACCACAAAACAAAGTATACTCCCCATCTGGATCAGGTAGGATCAAAATCAGTATAGTGGTAAAATGTTTCTTTAACTCCTATAAGAAATTATCACATTCTCTATACCATTAAAATTTGATAACATTCTTGGTCAGTCCCTAAAGTGGCACTGCCAAGTGGGAGAAGTCATGGATGAATATCTAATAATAGCCTACTAAACCCAAAAATCTTTGGATATCAAAAATATTCTTAGGATGCTCCCAAGAAAAAAGTTCCTAAAATTTCTCTGGGTTCATTGAGATGCCTTTCTTAGAGATTACGTGACCCAAGAAATGTATATTTTCAATCCAAAATTGAACTTAGATATCTTATAATATAGATTATTCTCTCTCAGTGTACTTAGGATGATGTCAATATGTTTGAGATGATCATCATGAGTCTGGGAGTACACTAATATTTCATCAATGAAAACAACTAAAAATATATACAAGTATGGGTGGGAGATTCTGTTCATTAAGTCCATAATCATAGTAGGCATGTTTTTCAATCCAAATGGAATTACAAATAACTCATACAGGAAATACCTTCTCCTGAAAGAAATATATGGTATATCAAAAGGTCTCACTCTCAACTGATGATATCCTAACCTCAAATCGATCTTGGAGAACACACAATCTCCCATCAACTGGTAAAAAAGATCACTAATACATGGAATAGGATATCAGTTCTTGATTTTTATCATATTTAACTTCCTGTAATTGATGCACAAACATAATCTTCTATCTCCCCTCTTGGTAAAAAATACTGTAAAACCCCAAGGTGATGTACTCAGATGGATAAATAACTTATCCATCAATTCTTATAGCTAATTATTAAGATCTTTAAGCTCTATTGGTTCCATTATATAAGGTGGAATGGAATCTGGTTTAACTCTAGACATTAGCTCAATCGTAAACTCAATATCTATCTTAGGTGGAATCCATGATAATTCATCAGGAAATACATCTTGAAATGGATCCACTATGGGTGGAAAGACACTATGCTCCACACTCCCATCATCCAGTAAAAGACTTGAAACTTGGGCAGTGAGCTCCCCTACTCGCTGATGAACTAGACCCACATGGCCTGCTCAGATATCTCATTCTCCACAATGAACTTATCAATCACCCTCAGGAGTTGTAAAAGTTACTCTCCTATGGTAACAATTGATGTGGGATCGGTATGATACCAACTAATCCATACCCAAAATCAAGTCAAAACCTAAAATATCAAGTACATGTATATTCCAAGGGAAATGATACTCACCAACCTCAAGGAAACACTCCTTGCATAGATATATTTCCTTCGACTGTACACCCAGTGGTGTGTCGATCTTCATAACCCCACACATGAACTCCACATTCAGACTCAAACCATTCACAAGTTGAGACAAGATAAAAGAATGCATGTATAATATATCAAATAAATCACTAGTAAGTATAAAAGATACAATAATTGTGTCTTTAACTATCTATGGACCAGCTTAGATATCCACAAGTGTAGGATGAACTACATGAAACTAACCTATCCCTCTTTCCTATGATCTGGTCGGTGTCCCCTGTGCTGCACTACTCTGCTGATATAGGCACTCTTACCCAAAGTACCACATCCTCCTCTCCGATTGACACAAATAGTAGAACTCCAACTGCCTGACTGGTATGGTATAGAAGACCCCCTTCCAATACTCTTATTTGACCTAGATCCTCCATCACTACCCATCAGTTGAGGGTTCCTGCAGTATCTTTGTAAGTGTCCCATCCTTCCACAAGCTCAAAACTCCACCAGTGGTTAGGGACAGTGATTAAAAATGTGACCTGGCCTATCGTACTAATGGAAGAACACTCGATTACTACTTTGAGTAATTGATCCTTCCCCCCAGCTACTCTGTTTTTCACATATCTGGTTAATGTTCTCGTAATGGCACTTCCTACCATCAGAAGATGTACCTACTGATTGTCCATTAGAAACCACTTGTACTCCAATGAAATCCTCCTTTAGGTTCCCCTTAGGAATGGGAGCCCAATTATCTACCTCTAAAAACTTCTTTAATCAAAATATATTAACCTGATAATTAATCTCACATTTAAGTCCATCCTGAAAAAATCTCACTATAGATGTCTCATCTCCTACCAGCACCGAAATAAAGCGTTGCAAGTCCATTAAGTGGATAGTATATTCCATCACTAAAATTCTCCCATAAGTCAATCGCATGAAATCTTTCACCCTATCCCATCTCAGTGTTTACAGATAAAAAAGTGTTCCAAGAACTTCTCCTATAAGTCCTTCCATACCATGCCCTCCAACTACTCATCATGAGCTTGAATATCTCACCAACACTTCACTGTTCCTTGTAACATATAAGTATCCAACTTGAATCTTTTCATCAAAGAAGTATCTAAATTGCCAAGAATTATCTAGATGAACTCAATCCAAAATTCAATTTCCTCAGGTACACCCTCTCTAATGAACGTTAGAGAGTGCTGAAATTGGAACTCTCGAGTGAGATCAGACACACTTTGCAAAACCTATTCTGGGTCTCTTTCCATGAACTATATAAAGTGATCAAATTTTTCATGAAATTTATCTTCTTACCCTTCACTCATAACTATAAAGGCCTTTTTTCCCACTATTGGAGGCACATTTACAGTAATTCCCTCATGTTTTCCAACTAATAAACGTCATCGTAGAGGCATGTATCTACAATACTAATCACACATATTAGGACACATAACACATCATTAACACATTTAAACAATATATATTCATATAAGGCTACAAAAAATTATCCCACATACACTACCCCATAGTCAAAACTGAGACACCATCATTACCCATCCATCCCTAACCTAGGACATGGCTAACCCTGGGTAAACAATTTTTCATAATTATAGATTTTCTATTAAACATCGCTTTTAACCATTTTAAATTACCACATTTAACATCTTTTAACCATTATAATTTCATTATTAGGCACCATTTACTTTCAAATTACTCAAATAAGGAAAAAAATCATTTCCTATAACCCATTCATAACTTGATTTTTCATTCATGCTTAATATGACGCTTGTCACATAAATTTCCTGAGTACCTAGAATGATGAATACATACTCAACTTTCATGACATACTAGGAAACTAGTGAAACCTTATAAAATAATAACATCACACAACAAGTGTATCACCCAAGGTGAAATAACATTCAATTATAACATAAAACATCAAGAACATTAATCCCACCATGGGAACTTGGGTTTTCCCTCGTATATGGGTTAACTACTCCCATGCATGAGCTCATTACCAAGGACTGACTCATCCTTGTCTCCTTTATACCTTTCCCAAATAATAAGATAATTGAAAAGAAAATAAAACACCTCTAATACCACTTTTTAACGTACTTTCGTGGGTTCCACATACTGGTGCCCTGAGCCAGTTCACCACATGACCTCATACGCACTTACAAGTAAATAAAGGCTTTCAATTAGAAGTGAGGGTCTAATATGTCACATTGGGATACTATAAAATATTTATCAGAATAAAAATATATATATATATAATAATATTGAAAATAATAATCAACAATAACCATTAAGGACCAAGCATTGCATGAATAATCCAAAAACAGGTAAAATGACCATAAACCAAAGTAGTAGATTTTTCATGCCATATAAGTGTCAAGTGTAAAATGAAAACCCAAAATAAAGACACATTGAAACCTCCCAAGTGGGTATCGACATCATGTCTAGTTACCTATTACATGATCCATCCTGAATCCCAACTCATCCATATAACATTGGGACCTCACCCTTATCCTATCTTGCAAACATGAAGTCTATTCGGGTACCAAACAATGACATGATTAGTGTGTGAGTAAAACTTAGTAGGCCGCCACCAATGATGTCTAAATCAATATCTAGTCTATAACAGTGTATTCAATTTTATAAATAATATTAGAAAAAAGATAAAAGTAAACAAGTTTCACATTTATTATTCTTTAATTAACCACATTGGATCTCGGGTTCATGATGATGCCCAAGCCAATCATACCAGCTTCGGCCCATGTTGAAGTCTGAACCATACACCATATGGATTTTACAATTTACTCTTTCATGGGATTTAATTATTCAATTTAATTACATTTTTACTTTTATACCATGGAGCATCAGTCTAGGTACCATTAATACAAATACATGGAGTGTCATTCCAACATCATTATCTTGGGTACTTAGAGTGTTAGTCCAACACCAATATCATGGGTACTTAGAGAATCAATCTAGAACCAAAATATCAGGTACTTGGGGCATTAGTCCATCACCAATTCACATGAATTCATCAGGGCCCAGATCAATAGCCTATCACCTCATGGCCAGTTAGATAATTAGTCTAGCACTCTCTACACATTGTTCACATTTACACATATATACATATCATGGTTCCACATAAATAACCCATTTTCAACCATTATTAACATAGTGTACCATTTAATTTATCAATAATAACCATGGTTCTTCACTTTTAACATAATCAACATCATGAACAATTCCCCATTAATCCATTTATCAACAATTACCACGCAACTCATTAACCCTTCTTGTAAAGACAAATAACCCTTTAAATTTCATTATCAAACCATGAAATAAGTATTTAGTTCAATTTTATAAACCAATTATTTTCCTTTTTACAATTAAAAATTTATAATTTCAATGGAATTGGAACACCCCATGGGTTTCCATCATCCTGTTCTCATAACCCCCAATGGATCCAGTGGGATCTGTGAAGGGTCACAATAAGTCAAGGGAATTCAATTTACTTTTCTAATTTAAAGAAATTGTGCAACATAGAAATGAAATGATATAACTAAAAACACAAAATCATATTCAAGACTATGATAATTATCATATAGACCACCTACCTTAGTATCATTGATGAAATCTCACCCAACCTTACCCATTAATTCAAGGTAAAATGACAAAATTCACAACAGTAAGGAAGATATAGGATCAAAACTAGAGATAGGTTGATTCCTTCCACCAGATATTGAATTCACAAATAAAGGGGTTCAAGGATCCAAGGAATCCTCTCAGGATCCTCTAAGAGTAAGGAAAACCGTATTAGGCCGAGTGAGGTTATTAGGGATATAAATCAGGTGTTCAGAAATTTTAATCTAATTTTTATAGCTTTTAATAACCATGTGAGTGATTTCATAGATAGGTTACTTGGTTAGACAAACCGTGCACCCTAACCATGCGCCCCTGCTGTCCTGGGGTGCATGGTTTTCACTGGGGGCACATATTTTGAAAAACCATGCACCAACCGTGTAAACCCATCTGTCTAAAGGGTTCACAGTTTGGGGGGATGGCCACACGATTTGGAAAAACTGTGCACCCCCTTCTAATGGCTCAAAATGGGGTGCATGGTTTTTTGGGGAAAGCCACATGATTTTCCATAACCGTGCACCAACCATGAATAGCCCCAAGAGTTTCCAAAATTATCCAAATTCACCCAAAACAACCCTGAATAAAGACGCAACCAAGGTATGAACAAAAAAATGTAAAAGAATACTCGAAAATGAGCACGAGACATCTCAATAAAGTTTAGTATCTTATATTGAAATTGGTTTTGTTACACCACTGGTCTTTTATAATAATAATAAAAAACATGATATGAAATCAACAACAATTGAAATATCATTATAATAACCATTTTATTTCACAATTTACATACACCATAATATAATGTACTATTTATATATTAATTTACAATGAATGATATAATATTTTTATACTTATTTAAAATGTAGGTCATATATATTGATTTTTCCATCCAACAAGGATTTCAACTATAACAAAAATTCAGAAAATCCAAAGAGACTATAATTGGTTTTATGAATCAAGTATAAATTGTATGAAGAATATACAACATCGGGATGGAAATATTTACTATAAAAATTGCAATTTGGTTCCATAATGCACAATTGTAAGGTTATTCTCCACTGTTTTGAATTATTTGAAGTGATTCAAGTGCATCACATTAACTAGAATTGTTTTCCTCAAATTTTTATGATTTATTACTATTTTTTGTCTCTATAGATTTCAAGTGAAATTAATGGTGATAGATTATAGTGTAAGAATATTTATTATTTTCTTGACATGCAAGTAATGAAATTTATATAAAAAATGGCATTTGAACCAAGAGAAATTTTGCCTCAGGTAACTACTTATTTCAAGTTTCTTTATTAGACAGACTTACATACAGCTCATTCTTAAATTTCAGTTCTATATCATGAAATACTTATGAGTTAAGATTACCTCATAAACTGTATATTTTGAAGACAAAAACAATTATACCATCAATTTAAATTTCATATTATAATATATTAGACCGCCGCCAAGCCATTGATAAGAAGTCATATGGAGTTTTGTTCTCCCTTAGACTTTTGGAAATATTTTTACTATATCTAGGTAGTATTATTATTTATAATGATATTTTATTATATATTTATTTCCATTATACTTTCACAAGAATTGAAACTACTTCTATTTGGTTTTTAGTATGAAAAATGATATTCCATTAATAATTTCATTTATAATTGTCATTATTCTTATCCTTTCTCTTGTTATCTTCATTTTTAAACTTATGTAATTATTATTTTATAATTTCATGTATGAAAAATGACCATTCCTATGTAAGATTATTCTACAATACAATTAGATTGTGAAGTTGGGTTGTATAGAATCATAATGAGAGGTTTATCATTGATGGATATTGAAGTGATTCCTCTCAAGAATTAACAATCAACCACTTTGAGTCAACCAATCATATTATATTGTGAGTCTCTTAAATAAAAGAATTGGTTTGTTTGTACATCTCAAGAGATATGAGCTACACTATACCAGTCCTAGCTTCACCAACACTGAGAAAACAATTTTTCATCAACCAAGGTACCTCCAATTAATTTGACGAAATTCATGTTAAAATATCCACATATAATTTTAATCTAATTACAATTTCCAATATATTTGATGATTAAAGCATACCTATTTTACTTTTGTGTGTCGGATGGTGTTTGATTCTAGAACTGTAACACATAGTATATTATGGAAGATCAAAATGCTATAATTTCCTTTTATGAGGTTTGTTTTGTTGCTCCTTCATATGTATATAAAATATACATAACATATACATAACATATATATGATCTGTATATGAATGGAACATATATATATACACAAAACATATATATGTTATATATATATATATATTCATAACATATATATGTTCTATATATATATATATGTTCTCTCTCTCTATATATATTCTGTGTATATACATGTTCTGAATTACAAAACATATATATGCTCAATTTACATATCAAGCATATAATTTTCCTTTTTCCTATTTCCTTAGTTACCTTCAAACACATTATCTTGTAATTTATTTCATATAACTTTTCATTTCAATTCACAATAATCATTGTGTTCTCTAAATTTCTTACCTTTTAATTTCTTATTTTTATTGCACACAAAGGTGAATCGGTCCATGCATTCGCATAAGCAAAGTACTAGTTTTATATTATTCTTAGTGGTTACACACTTATGTATAGGTATATATATATGGATATGTGAAAATATTCACATAATAACATATGAATATGTGCATTGAAAGGTGTTTATATATATATATATATTAAATTACATACATTATTAAAATTTTAAAAGAGAAGTTTTTAAATTTAAATTGATTATTGGATTTTGTTTTTAAGAATTTACTCAAAGAGGTGTTTTAAATGATTTTGTTTCCATTTAAAAATAAGTTGATCTTGCCAAATGCTTGAAAAATTGTTTCAAGAAAAATGTTTGATTTGTAATTGGGCTTTCAAAATAGGTTTTAAAAGAAGGTATGGTTTCAAGTATATTTTTATTGTGAAATATTGTTAATGATTGGGTTTATTTCTATGCTGCATGTTTTGTGGTTGTCACATGGGAGACCTTAAGTGGGTGGGTAGCAGGATGGGTGCTTCTCTAGTTAGGTATGAGGTGCTAAATAGAGTCTAACTCCAACATCCTTGATAGGCCCAAGTTATATTGATTTTCAGGTCACTTAGTTGGCTAGTGTTCCATGAGCGATCTAGTTACCTATGGAACCTATAGGTTATAGATCATCCTATGTTTCTTAGATTACACTGTGATCGGTGCCCACAATTATTATTATAGATGATATTGTGATGGTTATTGGATTATTGTGTTCACTTTTATTGCTTATTATTCTATAATTAGTTTTATTTGGATTTGTTTATTTATTGTTCTATTATTGTTAATTCCATTATCCTGGGTTGTCCTTTTGGTATCATTTTGAGGTAAAATATAAAGGGTGAATTTCCAAGAATGCTTCACATGAGTTAGTTTTATTTATAAGGAATTTTTAAGCATGTGTGTTTTTAATAAAAGATTCTTAGATCGAGAAAATGAATTTTCAAGTGACTATTTTCATTTAAATAAAATAAAATGGAATTTTTATAAAATGTTTGAACATGATGTTTAGTTTTTATTAAAGGAATGAAATCTATTTTCTAAATTTATTTCAAACTAGTATTTTTGGTTTATTTTGGAAAATAAAATGCATGGGATTCATGGTGCTTTCCTACTAGGCTGTTGAGCTCACAACCTACTTACAAAACTCATTGTTTGTATATTGAGTGTCCTTTTTCAGGTTCTAGCTTAAACTTTTGGAATGGGTTATGAGGTTTGGACTAAGAGTGACCTTAGGTCACTAGGAATCATTTAACTAGATATGTCAGTGTTTATTTTCATCTTTTAGATATCATTTCCAAGCATGAATTTTTCCAATTTATATGGTTGAAGGTGTATTACATTTATGTTGGTCAAAGATAGGAATCTACTAGAGGTCGTTTCTATAGGGAAGGGTATTTTAAGTGTGAATTAAGATATTATTTTTATTCTTCTTGTGTTCTACTTCATATTTTATTTGTTTTATTTCTACTTAAATGTTTTTAGCATGAATTAATGACTTAAGAATGAGTCATTCTGAAATTCTAATGGAATTGAATTGCTCTTTAAATAATTTTCATTTGAGAGAAATCATTCAAAATGATTTCTTATGATTCCTATGATTCTTATCATTAGCCTAAGGATATTGGGAAAACCCCTTGGATCAGTGGAGGTATGGCATAGGTGTCAATTCAGATGGTGGACCTGGCTGAGTCATTACATGAAGCAAGTCTGTCGGTCCCAATCCAAACTACTGGAAGTTTGGGATTAAAGGAAATATTGAGAAATATTGAAAAATTCATAATGAGAACACTATAAAAATGTTATTGATCGGTAGTTTAGCCAAGTGGAGTAGAAAATTCAAATCAAATATATACCTATAAACTGTTCTCTTAGTTCTAGTTGATCTTCTTAACTAAATTGGCTGAACAAAATTGCTTGACTATGCTCTTTCTGTTAGTACCTAAACTTTTGGTACTTGTACTTCTGGGGAACATGATTCAAATATGGCATTATATGATTAGAAAAATTTATATCCACTTGGCTAAAAATATGGCATTATATGCTTAGAAAATGCATATCAACCTGAAGTATCATCTCATCATAAATTTGTTGGAGGAAAAGGAGATAGAGCTAAGGAAGATATCATGAAGCCAAAATCTGATAGATATATTCATTGATGTGATATTTTAGGAAATATGAGGTTATATTGCGCCTTAGTGGGACTTGGATGAATTAAGGAAGGAAATGAGTGGGGAATGTTACTAAATTATAAGTGTTGTTCCTTAAAACAAACTTCAATTGGTGGATTATTAGAAGGTGAATTCTATTTTAGTTCACTATAATTTCACCCATTATAACTTCATTCGCCATAATTTCATGTGATAGATGATGGGATGAACATGTGGTGTATGTGGCATCAAAAAAAATTCTCTAATAGTAGTAGGTTCATCAGAAGTTAGTTTCTACCGATGGTTATATGGTGAAGCATTGGGAGGTTCATAAGTTCAAAAAAACCGATGGGTCCTCAGGTTGGTAACCAAGATCAATAAATCATTCCTTATGATCTAGGTTTTTAGGGGAGCACATTTAATTTTTTTGAATTATTGTTCTTATTATAAGAGTGTGGGGGCCTTCAGTGAAAGGTGTGGTTTGACTAAGAATTTATTAAAGAGATGATATGTTCATGAGGATTAATTTTTTTTGTAATTTTTTTTGTATCACATGTAATATTTTGGTCATAATAAAAGCAAGAAGCAATGTGTTTCCCCCATTCACATATGACATAGTGTGAAGCATGTTAAATGCTTTATGTTCTTTCTTACTTTATATATTTTCATTGCATGTTTTATCATTGAATGTATTTACGATACTTTGTTTTTTTGTACTGAGGTGTGTGTGAAGATGATTTTGTATGGTGGGTAAGGTGTACTAACTACCAAATTTAGGTACACTCGGTCATGGGGAAGTAAACATATAGAGATTAGTTTTATACTATGTAAAGTCTCCTGTGTATGATCTTCTAGTGGAATGATGTGACAAAATCTCATAGTCTTATCAGAATCATGGATATCAGTTTTTTACGTGATATTCTCCAATAGTTTACCCTACACAGGACCTGGTCAAGTACCCTATATAGCCTCTGGTCATTCGCTACACATGAAAACTACCTGTGTGCCTCACATGACCATGTGCCTCCATATGGGGTGTCTAGTCTTGCCCTCGGTCACACCTTGAGTCACACAACATGACATGTCCCAAACACACATGTTTTGTAACTGTCTTCTTCCACCCTTCTCCCAAAAGTAAGAACACACAATGTGTGACTTAAGTACAAATGTTATTTGATTGGGTTTTCTTGAACAAAAAATCCCTACAGTCAGCTGAAAACCTCGATTCTCCCCAAAAATACCACAAATAGACCCTATAAGGGTCCCCAACAACACATATAGGGATTTATAAATTAAAAATTCATAATATATGGGGATATTGATGAAAAAAGCCTACCTCAAGGCATAAAATGTGACATCTAGAGACCCGCACTTCCAGATCCGGTGCTAAAAAATGCAGTATATTTTTTTATAAAAAAAGTAACTAAAAATATACTGTCCTTTACATACCTGAGGATCTTTCTTATTCTAGGTTTTAGAGGATTGGGAAAATTCCTTACAATAGATCAGAGTTTTACACAATTCAAAAATAAAGCAACTATTTGGCTTCACTCACACTAGTTCCTTAAATGAAACCAAAAACCTTGGAAATTCTCATGATCTTGTGAAAATAATTTTAAAACATAAGGTGAGTGTAAAATTTTCTAGTAATGAGTTTTAAAACTTGGGGTAAAATCTTTTTATAAATAATATTTAAAATTCTTTAAAAATAATTTTATTTTATATCAAATATAAATAATTTGATAAAATAAGTATTTTTCCCTAAATAATAATTTAAGGTTTTCATGAAAAATCCATTGGAAAATAATTTTAAAAAATATTTAAAAGATATAACATTTTTAAGACCCATTTAATTTCAAAATAAGAAACCTCTGAAATAAACTTGGATTTCTCCTTTAAAATCTTTTTAAAATAATAAATTTTTATAGATTAAAATAATACTTGGGAAAAATTAAGAAATCCATGAGGCCACTTATAGTATCACCTTTAGGAAAACATCCCCTTGAGGCCATGGGTTAAATCCTCATTCCTCATCATCTCATTTGATACCCAAGTGCCAAGTTTTATTTTAAGAAAACATTTTTGTTAGTCCTACCTTTCTCATTTTATAATCCATTAATTTTTTTAAAAAAATTCACTTATATGTATTTATTTTCAAGATAGAAAATAAATAAGCTTTATCATAATTTTATTTAAGGTAAAATACTGTTAAATAAATTCATAAATTTAAAGGAAACATTTTTAAACTCTTCTTAACAATTTTAACTTAAATAAATTCTTCAATAATCATGCATAGAATGTTAATGAAAACTATAGTAAATGAACATTACTATAATTATGAATAACATTCATATATTTTAAATAAAATTTTATGCATAAAATGATAGCTTAAAAACCTATTTGAAACTTGTAAATAAAATTATTCAAATTTATTCTTCTTAGAAAAAGGATTTGAATATTAAATAAAACATCTTCCCAAAATTAGGGTTTTTTAGAACTTGAAGGATGAGTTTTCATAAATGAAATGGGAATTTTAAAATATTT
This sequence comes from Viscum album, assembly GCA_963277665.1. Taxonomy (NCBI): domain Eukaryota; kingdom Viridiplantae; phylum Streptophyta; class Magnoliopsida; order Santalales; family Viscaceae; genus Viscum; species Viscum album. Next base: position 1,704,528,125 of record OY728122.1, read on the forward strand.
AGCTTTTACAAAAGGATTTTCTCAAAATAAAAACAGAATTTAAAATGGAATTTCCCTTTACAAAAGTGATTTTAACATAATTAAATACTTATAAAATGAGATTAATCTCCTTACATGAAATAGTAATTTTAAAATAGAATTCCCTTACATAGAATAAGAGTTTTATAAAACATAAAATCATAAAGTATTTTGTGACAAAATAATCCCTTATACAGAATAAGGGTTTTTATTATAAAACATAAAATCATAGCATGCCTTGAAAATAATCCCCTTATTATAATAAAATTTTGAAAATAAATACATAGAAGTTTGAAAATAAAATACCCCCTTACATGAAATACTAATTTTAAAAATACAACTACCCTACTATAATATAATTTTGAAAATAAATACATAGAAGTTTAAATTTTTTACCTTACCTTAATTAAGAATATATTCTTCTTTAAAGGCAAAAAAAATATCAGAATCTCTCTATATATCTCTTCCTAACTTTTTTCCATCACTTACCAAACTGGGTTTACAAATGGTTTTCATATATTTTTTAGCTTCTAAAGGTAAGCTTATATATCCACCTTTCTATTTTTAAAATGAAATTAAAATAATAGTTCATTTGTTTTATATCGACGTTCATGTGTGTATATATATGTATATATATATCTTCTTATTTATAGCTAGCCATATACAACCACTAAAGAAGATATTTTAGATTGAGAGTGATCTTAAAAATCCATACTTGAAGGTTCAAGAGGGTCGAACTTGGCTAGCTTTCCAAGAAATATGAGATCATTTTTTTAATAATGATAGATAATATATATATATATATATATATAATTATGTCGATGAAACTAACACATCTAGATGAACTAAAAAATCTAGTATAACTGTGGAGAATCCTTAGTATTAAATATGATTGTTATATGTGTTTATATTTATCTCCATAACTTGTTTTAATCGGTTCCAATTGCAAGAGCATGCCATCCTGGTTTAAAAAATATTAATACAGTAATGTGTGTGTGTATGTATATAGTTATTTCAAAATGGTCCACTGATATTATTCAAGAAGCTTCATGTAACAAGATAACACTACCAATTTTATTGGGATTGAAACAAAATTTTCATGCCATGATAACGATAGGAAGGATTCACTACTGTAGGCTAAGAAAAATGGTGAAATAACCATCTATGGATAGAGAAAACTTAGCGGTTTTCATACATAAGGTTTCATGGTTTGAATAATATGAGTTTTTCATCAAAGGAAGACAATAATGGGGGCAACGAGTTGGAACTCTTACTAAATGTGCAGGCCAAAAAGAGGGTGTTTCCACACGTTGGAGGAAGAAAATGATGTTGGGGCTGCCAAACATTGTGTGAGGTTGAAGACGAAGTGATTGGATGGATGTAATTGATTTGATCTAATGGTGGTGATATAAACAAATGTTTTGAAATGCGTGAATAGTACCCATGTTCCCAAACCCACATCAAACTTTCGGCTATTTGAGCACTTGAATATATTATAAACGCTATTTTTAAACACCCAAACTAGTAACCAGGGTCAGCACCCAGATACACCATACACACACATCCTCCACACCGCCGTGTCAACCCACACTATGGCACCAGGCACCCAACACGTGCTATGGGCACTCTGTGCGTGCGCAATGCAGGGCCACCATCACCTTCCATATTGCAGGCTTTCCAAGATAACTCCCATGCATGGACATGTTTTTCTCCCACAAGTGCATTGTTGAGTTAGCTAGGTTGGCTTGTAAAGGTTGGCCAATTTTTTTATACTAAGTTAATTTAATATTATTTTCCTTCTAAAATATATCGTATTTAACTTTTAGTATATGTTTATACTTTAGTATTAATATTTTTATTCTCATGAAATTTAGTTAAATATATATTGTTTATTAACAATTTAACATAAAGTATTAATACTAATTATTATTATTAAATATTATCACTAGAGTAACAAAATTACAATTAACCAAAGCTTATAAATATTTTAAATTTAGAATAATATTTTGAAAACTATGAATTTCTATAATAAAATAAATTTTATTTTAAATAATTAATAAACAGGTGTATTTTTTTTTATAAAAATTCAGTTTTAAAAAGAATATTTAATACATTTGAACACAAATGTACAAATTTAACATTTTTATTTCAAAATCATATTTAGTACATTTACTTATACTACTACAAGATTTCTTATCAATATAAACTTATTACACAAATAATATTAAATACTTATTTATAAAAAATAATTATTAATAATAATGTAAATTTAGCATAAAGAATTATATCTTATTAAATGAAAATGATTGTTTAAATCATAAATTTTATTTAAAGAATATAGATATATAGTAAATAATATATTTTCATTAAAATATAATTTATATTTTTCAATAAAAAATAACATTTCTTGAAAAATAAAACAAAAGTAACATTTTTAATAATTTGAATATTTTAACTTAATTTATAATAAAAACTTATTTAAATTAAAGAAAATCATTTCATAAAATTTACTTTTTATTAAAACACTTTTAGTTGGTTTTAATTATAAAAAAAGTCATTTAAAAAACATTTATTAAAAATTAAAATTGTGTTTATAATTCCTAGGATGTTACATTCCCCCGCCCCTTTATAGAATTGCACCCTCACAATTCTTTTTTACATGACTTATTAATTCACTAAGTCTTACATATCCTGACATTTGGAATTTCAAATCCCTATGTTTTAAATAAAACTGTACCAAGAAAAAAATAAAATTAGGACATAACTTGATCATGGTATCCACCTAATTTCATTATCATTTTGTTCATGTAGATATAAGGTCCACACATCGCAAAAATTATTTATAGCTTATTCAAAGCCCCTTAATTCCTTTTTCTAAAAGAACCTCATGCAATTTGGGTCGTATTGATGTTGGTAGAGAAATTGTTTTGAAAAATCTTTTTTTATGACATATAATTTCAAAACATCTGATAAAACATGATTTTTATAAAACACTTAGACTGAGTTTGTTTTGAAACTTTCAATCAGGGGTCCTTTTAAAATACCAAAAATATGACCCGAAAGATTATAAGTTAAAACCAACTATAAATAGGATTCATAAGGTTATCCTTCATTTGCAGCTATACTAAAATCATATTATACTTCAAAGTACAATGATAGGGTAAAATATTTGAAAATTGCTTAATGTTATTTCCCTTGTTGGGAAATATGAGAAAGTTGGGTATAAGATACCCTCTTTTTCTAGGCACGTTCCTCTTGAGTTTTGGTAGGACCTCATTAGTTTGGTTTTATTTTCTTCATTAAACCATGGTGGTCAATACTTTTCTTTGTGGGTAGAGAGATTTTTCTAGGGAAAATGACCTAAATTTTTGGGATGTATGTTTTTTTGAATTAATGGATTCCAGGTATAAATGTGTTAAGGGTTTATGAGGGGTTTACATGGTTTGGAAATATTCAGAGGTGGTTTGGGTTATTTCTACAGAATCTCATCTAAATTTTTCTATATAACACTTTCACATCATGGATGGTTTACACATCATGAACATGTTGCCAGGAAGATGTAATAAAATGATTTAGATTGTGAAAAAGTTAGATGCCCTGAAATTGGTTTATGTCATGAAATAGTCGATCTAGGTTATTTTAACATGAGGGGACACATTTTTTGGCACATATTATAAATCGATAAATTCATGTTGTGAAAGGGGTTCACATCGTGAATATCTATGAACCAACGATTTTATACCATGTTGTGCGTATGATTTTATTTCATCCATCATACGACCTCTTCTCTGGGACCCTAGGGTGACTCCAGCTGATTTTAGAGCAATTACTACCCTTCTGAATGTCTCGGTCTAGAATTTAATCTCTAGTGAATTCCTTCAATTTGGTTTTCCCATTTTATTCTTCTATTCACCATTATGGTGGTAAGATCTCTTGACTGCTGTTGAATTGAGTTTTTATCTTGATGTTTGTGTGATCTAGGTTTTCCATTTAATCACTATCACTTTTGTTCTTTGGTGGCATTTCCATTTGAAATCATTTCTTTAATCACTAGATAAAGGTAGTTGGTATAGAACAAATCCCTATGGTCTATTTCTATTTGCTTAAGTGTGTGAAATATTATGCAATTTCACTAACTCAACGTGCACATTAACTAACAGAATAATGGTTGATTATAATCATGTTTTTGTAATACTCTTTGGATCCCTTTGGATCCAATGGTGTTGATACTCATATTTTAGCTACCCATATGGTGTGCCTACCCTTGAACAATAATGATAATGGATTAAAAATATGTTTAAATATGACATGAGACCTTAGGTGATTGCTTGTGATAAGATCACTTTGTAAAATGGAATACTTGTTTATTTGAAATGATTGGTGATACTTTGATATTATATGGTTGTGTACACTAGAATATTAATAAGTTAAGATATAACTTGATGAATGACAGGGAATTAAAAAGAATAAAAGAAATTGGTTGAATTGACCTTTGTGGATTATGATTCATGTTGTGTTATTCTTGACATTAGGACTTGTGTTCTAATTCATGTTGGAATGCTTATATAAAGGGCATAACCCAGTTATGCTGAAATGATTATATAAAGGGATTGGTCTAGTTATGATTTAATTCTTATAGGTCTTGTCCCAATTATGCTAAAATTATTATATAGATGGCTTGGTTTGGTTATGCTAAAATGATTATATAGAGGGCTTGGCTCAGTTATACTGAAATTCTTATATAGAGGGATTCTGACTAGTTATGTGATTATTCCATGGACTTGTAATTACATTTGGAATGGTTATTCTACATATTCATAGATATTCTGATAGGGTGCTAAAGCAGGTTGATTATTATATTGTATTAATTGATTAATAAATACACATATTTATCACTTTATTGCATGCACATATTATTAGAGTGGTTTTGTTTAGAAATAATGGTGTTGACCTACTGAGTTTTACTCACACCCTATCCAGTCTATCATTTGGTACTTGAGTATATTCAATGAATACAAGTTTGTATAGGGTAAAATGACTTTGTTGTTGATTGTTTCTTTCTGGATGGGTAAGATCTTGGAGACAGGACTAACCAGGGATTCAGAACCAGGGTATTTTGAGTTTATTTATGTCATCTTGTTCTTTTATCTATATAAATTTCATCATGTATTTTATTCACATTCCATTCCAACATTATATGGTTATTTTTTATTTTGTTTACTTGGTTAATCCTTTATCTTCTAGTTGTATGATGTATTATTTCTTCTATTTTTATTACTCTGATATTTTTTTATTTCCACTATATTGAAACTCTATACTAGTGGGTATAGTCTCCCCACTATTTTCTCTACACCCTCAATACTAGTTGGAAGCCTATGTCATATGGGGAGGTGTGTGTGAGGACCAGTAACCCACCTAATTTGACCATGTGAGAGAGTGCTGGATTGGGGGATGTTACAAAGTGGTATTAAAGAAGATCAAGTTTTCTTTTCCATTGCTTTATTATTTGGGGAATGTAGAAAATAGAATAGGATGTGTCAGGACTTGGTAATGAGAATGTACATGGGATTATCTAACCCATGTATGAGGGAAAACCCAAGTTTTTAGGTGTGATACTGTTGTTCATGATGTTCTCTTGTTACAGTTGATATTATTTCACCTTTTATGATTCACATGTTGTGTTATGTTAGTGTTTCTTGATATTTATAATTGTGGATTGGTATGGTGTGGTATGAGTATGCACACATCATGATAGGAACATAGGGATATATATTGACATGTGTTATTCATAATAGGGACATATTTATTACATGTGATATATTTTCCTGTATGGAATGTGAAATGAGATTCCTTTTATATCTGATAAATGAAATGAATGAACTATTATGTCATGAAAATTCACTTGTTAATCCATGTTTAGAGAGACCATGAGCTAGTGGTTCTCTATTGTTGTCACTTGTTGAGGTTAACATTGTTGTTATCTGGTGTTCTAAGGAGTACATTTGTCTTGTAGAGAAAATGTATCCTTATCATCTTTGAATTGAGTGTTAGGAGAAAGGTAATCAACACCCACCTAACACATGGATGTTTAGTTTCATGACAACTTCTTGAGGGTCATGCGATCCATGGAAAGGGAGACTATTTGCATCGTACCTTTGATGTCTGATATGACAAGAGAGTTCTAGCTATAGCACTCGCCTATGTTCACTGGGGAGGGAGGCCCCCAGGAAGCTGAGTTTTGGATCGAGTCAGTCTAGATAATATTCAAGTATCTCACGATACCTACATATAGGAGGGTGAGTCATTCTACATACATGCTTCGTGGACCAACCAAGCATTGGTGGGACACTCCATAGCAACATGGGAAGAAAGAGGAGTTATCCTGGAAGGACTTTGAGGAATTTCTTGATCCACTTCTATCTAGATACATTGAGGGATGAAATAGATCACAATTTCATGCACCTGATGTATGAGGGAATGTTAGTGATAGACTATAATGGAAATTTCACTGACTTTTATCACTTTGCGCCATATTTAGAAGCTGGTGAGTTTGACAGGGTGAGGCATTTCTAGGATGGGATTCTCTATGATATCAGGCCATAGGTGAATGTTTTTTTGCATGAATATCATTTAAGATGTGATGAATCAGGCTCTCATCGCAAAAGGGAATATGAGAGAGGTCCTGACCAGTGGACAGATTGTTTTAGCAGGGATAATTGGGAGATCTTTTTGTGTAAATAAGAACCACTATGATAGTTATCACCAAGTAAATGGAAGAAAGATAAGTCTAGTAAGTGGAAGGTCATCTTAGAACTATATTCCATTGCATTTCTATCAATGTGGAAAGTTTGGAAACAATCAACCTGAGTGTCCATACCCTACTGTGGAGTGTTGTTCTTGCGGTAGGTTGGGCCACCTATAGAGATTTTGTAGGGGCATGTGGAAGTAGAGCAGTGATTGAGGATCAAGACAAGTACCAAAGTGTGGGAAGGACTTAACTACCCCTCAACAGACTGGTAGATAGAGTTCCACTAGAAATTTAGGTTGAGGTAGGGGATGTGGTACCCTAATGTAGGAACTGCAGTACCGGGCAGGGGTAATAGTGCATGGGAGTCAGACTAGAGCCCAGTGAATAGGGGAAAGTCAGTTTCACTCTATACAATCTACTTAGTCTAGTTTCGATGCAAGAACTTCTACCATCATAGGTATGATTCTTACATCATCTACTTTATCTTGCATTTTTTTGATATAGAAGCATCACATTCTTTTATATCTGCTATTTTTTCAAATTGTTTGGTCTTGGTAGTGTAAATCTTGGATGGTGTCTTGACCATAGGTACACTGTTGGGAGTGTGATTAAAGAGTATAAAATGTTTCAAGGCATGTTTTCTAAAAATTGGTGGTTACCATTTATTTTGGGAATCCTTTGTGTCAGAAATGATAGGTTTCAATTTTATTCAAGGTATGGATTGGTTAGTTCTATACCATGATCATATCATTTATTACTAGAGGAGATATACATTTCTATCTCTAGAAGGAGGTCGCTATTTTCACTAAGGTGAGTGGAATCTTCAGGATGGTCATGTAGGACCAATTTAGCTCATATTGGATTGTCTCATGGCTCAGACGGTGGGTCTTTCTATAGATGAAGGTGGAATGTAATAGAATACTTTTCCTCCAGTGGTAGACCATTTTCAGGATGTCTTTCCTAAGGAGTTCTATGAATTACCACACACGCGGGAGATCTAGTTCATGATCGAGTTGGTTTCAAGAGAAAATCCAATTTCTTTTCCATCTTATTGGCTGGCACCATTAGAGATCCATGAGTTGAAAGTTTAGTTGGAAGATCTAGAAGCTAAAGGTTTCATATGACCTAGTACATTACCATGGGGTTCTCTAGTTCTTTTTTCCAAGAAGGATGATGGGACCTTGCAATTGTGTGTGGACTATCAAAGATTAAACTAGATGAAGATCAAGAACTAGTATCCCCTTATGTGTATCAATGATCTCATCGATCATATGAGAGACACCTAAATTTTCTCTAAGATTGACTTGAGATCAGAGTATCATCATTTGAGAGTGATACCATCAGACATACCTCATAATGAATTTAGGAGAAGGTATGACTTGTACAAGTTTATAGTGATACTGTTTGGTCTAAAAAATGCACCAGTGGTATCCATGGACTTAATGAATCAGATCTTTCATCCTTTACTAGATTAATTTGTGGTGGTTCTCATCAATTACATCTTAGTGTACTCCCAATCAGTATACAATCATTCCTAACATCTTGACATCATCTTGATTACATTGATAGAGCATTGACTTTATACCAAGCTATCCAAATGTATTTTCTAGGTTGATAAAGTGAACTTCTTGGGCCATGCCATCTCAATGGATGGAGTGTCGATGGAACTAGAGAAAGTTGCAGTTGTGGTATCTTGGGAGAGACCCAAGAATGTATTCAAAATTATGATATTTCTGGGTTTAGCAGGTTATTATTGGTGTTTTTTCTATGACTTCTTCTATTTGGTAGCATTGATGTTCAGGATGACCAAGAAAGGGGTGAAGCTTGTTTGGTCAGATGCTTTTAAGAGAGATTTTCAAGAGCTGAAGGACCAGATAACCTCTACACTGATCCTCACCTTACCTGTGCTAGGTAAGGAATATACCATGTACTATGACACATCTGAAGTTGGAATTGGAGCAGTTATGATGTAGGAGGACCAAGCACTACCACAAAATTGGGTTTCCGCAGCACCACCCTTTATCAGTGCTTTTTTAGTAGCACTGATAAAGGGGGGGCTTTATCATCACTTTTTCCTAGCGCTGATAAATTTCAAAAAACAAATCATGAAAAATAATATATTATTATATAACTATATTTATATTTATATAAATATAATATTTATTTTTTAAATATGTTTTAGATAAGTATAAATAGACTATTACATTTAATATATAAGAAATTTAGTGAAAATGGATTTAAAATATTTTAAAAAATATTATTAATTAATAATTTGCTAATTATCATCGATTAATAATCATTTAATAATAATTTAAAGACACAAAAAATCAAAAAAATAATAATAAAAGATCTAAAATAAGTTGAAAATGTAACTCAAACTCCAAACGACCATAACTTTTGATTCGGGTGTCCGTTTGAGCTCTAAAACATATAAAATAGAATCTTGCGACGAGCTCTATGTACTAGTGACCAAGGGAACCTTCTGTCACATTTTTCTAGGCCCAAAAAGGCCTAGAAAGCCTCCAAAACTAAGTTTTTAGTCTAGATACCCTGATTTTTTAACATTCAAATAGGTATAACTTCTGATCCGAATTTCTTCTAGGCCTGTAACACATATAATATCGAATATTGTTTCATTTTCTTCGATTTGACTAGTTGTGGAGTTGAAACGGACTTTTGGATTAAAAGTTATGGTCATTTTAACATTCTATGGCTTTTCAGATACACACACACACATATATATGTATTCATAAATATGTGTGTGTGTGTGTGTGTGTGTGTGTTGTATATATGTATGTATGTATTTATTTATTTATTTATAAGCACACATAAAAAAATATATTCTATAAATGTATTTAAAACTAATCTTATAAATATATATTAATATACAAATAAATATATGGATAAAAAATTATAACTAAAAATATATATATAAATAGATATAAATATATATTAATATAAGAATATATATATATATATATATATTAATATATGAATAAATATATATGTATTAATATAACTAAATATATTTATATTAATATGAATCTATATTAATATATGAATAAATATAACTATATATATATATAGATATATCATTAAATAGAGAAAAAAACTAAATGGATTAGTGGTAAAGGTGCAAGTGCGCAAGGGGGGGGGTCTTGGGTTCGAGTTTTGGTGAAAGAAAAGGGAGCGCGGGTGCAAGTGGGAGGGGGTAGTGTAGGAAAAGGAGGGAGGGGGCTCCACCTAACGCTGATAGGGGGGGTCAAGCACTATTAAAATCTCCCTTCCCCCACATTATATATTATTTTTAATTTTTTTAATTTTTTTTTGACTTTTATCAGCGCTTAAAAAAAGCATTGATAAAAGGGGTCCTTTATCGGTGCTAAAAAAATCACTAATAAAGGACCTTTTTATTATTTATTTTTTTAAAAGATGATAAAAGGGACCCCCCCTTTATATTCACCTCAATTAACAGTGCTTTTCTAGCATTGTTAATGCCCTTTTCTAGCACTGATAAAGGCCATATTTGTAGTAGTGAAGTGGTTTATTAAGACTCTAGAAAACTGAGACCTCATGAAAGGAATTATCATACTCATGATATGGAGTTATCTATGGTGGTACATGCCCTGAGATGTTGGAGAAATTATCTTATAAGAAAGAGGTATGTGGTGTACACAGAACACAAGAGCCTTAGGTACATATTTTCTCAGTGAGACCTGAACCTTCAATAGAAGAGGTGGGTTGAGTATCTACAGTCCTTCAACTTCAAGATAACTTACACACTGAGAAAGGTAAATGTTCTTACCAGCATATTGAGATGGAATATTAAGATTGAGTCAGTGCAAGAGTCTTACACGAGTGGTAGATTTTGACACTCTTTGCATATATACATCTAGATGTTCATGATTCATAGGGATGAGTGGCTCTAAATTTGAAATCTATTATAACCAAGATAGAGTGGATATCAGATTAATAGGTCTTAACTCTGAGGGAAAACATATATGGGGGGGGGAGCCATCACCAGGATGGTCTCTTTATAGAGATGATTATATTATTTTCTGTGACTGAGTATGGGTTCCTACAGGCTTATGCGAGGAGTTGATGAGAAATTTTCATTCTTCTAGATGGTTGGTACATCCGGGTTTGACAAATATGCATCATTATATTCATAGATATTACTGGTGTACAAGAATGAATAAGGAGCTAGAGGTCTTTATAGTTAGATACTTCACCTATCATTGGGTGAAATTCGAGCATCAGAGGCCAGCTAGGTTGTTATAGCCTCTACCCATTCCAGAATGGAAATGGGATGATTTCACTATTGATTAAGTAAAAGGATTACCCAGGACACCTCATAAGAATGATTCAGTATGGGTGATTGTAGATCGCCTGATAAAGGTATCCCACTTCTTCCCTATTAGGAATACCTTCACTATTAATTATCTGGGAAGTCTTTATGTGTAGGAGATAGTACGGTTGCATGGTTTTCTAAGTAGAATCATTTCTGATAGAGATCCTCATTTTACATCTCAGTTTTGGTAGGGTCATTATAAGGCTATAGTATCATAGGTTCATTTGATCATAACCTATCATCCACAAACTAATGAACAATCTAAATAGACTATTCAAATTCTAGAGTATATGTTATGAGCCTATGTTTTGGATTTTGGTAGTTAATGGGAGTAGTATATATCACCGATGAATTTCACTTATAATAACAACTTCTAGGTATCAATCCAAATGAAACCTTTTGAGGCTTAGTATGGTAGGTTGTTTCATTCGCCTCTTTGTTGGTTAGAGGTAGGTGAGTCATTGCTCATTAGACCTAGTCTCATTTAGGAGATGTTTTATTGGGTTTAGTTGATCAAGAGGTGGTTGGTGATCGCACAGAGTAGGAAAAAATATGATGCTGGCCAACAGAGATGACCTATAGAGTTTGAGGTGGGTCATTATTTTTTCATTTGGGTGTCACCTAGGTTGAGGAAATGTCATGTCAGGAAATAGGGGAAGATAACGCTTAGGTTTTTTAGGCTGTTTGTGATAGTGGAAAGGGTAGGTCTAGTAGTTGCATACCGATTGGCACTTCCATAGCATTTCATTTCCATGCACAACATGTTTCATGTATCATAGTTTCAAAGATATCATCCAGACCCTTCTCATGTGGTAGATCTTGATGACTTCGAACTTAGTGTAGATGCGTCCTTTGAGGATAATTCGATAAGGATTGTGGACCATAGTGATAAGTATCTTCGGGGAAATAATATACCTATAGTTCCAATGTAGTAGTGGCATGAGCATGCCCAAGAGGATATCTAGGTGAGGGAATCTAATATATGAGCACAATGGTCATACTTGTTTGCTGAGACCCCACAATGATGCTTGGAGAAGCTTAGGAATGAGCCATTTTATGGTGGGGAGGTTATAAGATACCTTCTTTTTCTAGGTACATACCTCTTAAGTTTTGGTTGGACCTATTTAGTTTGGTTTTCTTTTCTTATTTAAACCTTGATGGTTGAGAATTTTCTTTGGTGTGGAGAGATTTTGCTAGGGAAATGGCCTAAATTTCATGGATGTATGTTTATTTGAATTAATGGAGTCTGGGTATAAATGTGTCAAGGGATTATGAGGGTTTTCTATGGTTTGTAAAGCTTCAGAGGTGGTTTGGGTTATTTCTATAGAAGTTGGGATAAAAGTTGTATGCTTGACCCTTTCACATCATGAATGGTTTACACAAAGTGAATGTGTTTCCAGGAAGATGTTGTGAACTAATTCAGATCATGAAACAGTTACACACCGTTAAACTAGTTCACATCTAGAAACCATTGATCGAGGTTATTTTAACCCAAGGCAACACATTTTTTGTCATATATTATAAATCGATAAATTCACATCATGAAAGGGGTTTAAATCATTAATATATTTGGAAAACCATTTTTAAACCATGTTGTGCATATGATTTTATTTCATCCATCATGCAACCTCCTCTCTAGGACCATAGGGAAACTCCATGTGATTTTGGAGCGATTCTTACCCTTCTGAACATCTTGATCTAGCATTTATTCTCCATTAAGTTACTTTTATTTATTTTTCCCCTTTTATTCCACTATTCACCATTATGGTAGTGATATATCTTAACCACTATTGAATCGGGTTTTGATCTTGATGTTTGTGTGATCTAGGTTTTCCTTATTATCACCATCGCCTTCATTCTTTATTAGTGTTATCGGTTAAAATCATTTCTTTGATCACTAGATAAAGGTGGATGGCGTACAACAAATCCCTACGGTCTAATTTTATTTTATTAAGTGTGTGTGATATTATGAAATTATGCCGAATCAATGTGCACATTAACTAATGGAATAATGGGTGATAATAATCATGTGTTTTGACCACTCCTTATATCCCTTTGGATTTGATGGTGTTGAGACCTAGATTGATGCTAACCGTAGGGTGATACTACCATTGAATAATAAAGAAATGTCCAATGTATTAAAAATATGTTTTATCATGACATAAGACCTTAGGTGATTGCTTGTGATAGGATCACTTTGGAAAATGGATTACTTTTTTACTTGAAATGACTGGTGATACTTTGATATGATATGGTTGTATACACTAGCATGTTAATGGGTCAATACATAACTTGATGAATGAAAGGGAATTGAAAAAGAATAAATGCAATTGGTTTAATTGACCTTTCTAGATTATGATGTATGTTGTGTTATTCTTTCCATTATGACATGTGTTCTGATTCATAAAGAAATTTATATATAAAGGGAATGGCTTGGTTATGCTGAAATGCTTATATAATGGGCATGGTCTAGTTATGCTAAAATTCTTATATAAAGGGTGTGGCCTGGTTATGTTGTAATGCTTATAGGTCTTGGCCTGGTTATACTAAAATGATTATATAGAGGACTTGGTTTGGTTATGTTGTATTTCTTATATAGAAGGATTATCCTGGTTATGCTGAAATAGTTATACATAGGGATTTTGCCTGGTTATGTGATTATGCCATGGACTTGTGGTTATGGTTGACATGGTTATGCTACATACTTAGAGATATCCTGGCATGGTGCCGAAGCAAGTTGATTGTTATATTGTATTAATTGATTAATTAATACACCTATTTATCACTTTATTGCATGCACTTATTATCCTGTGAAAATCATTTTAAAACATAGGGTGAGCATAAAATTTCCCATTAAGGGGTTTTAGAACTTGGGGTAAATTATTTTTATAAATACTATTTAAAATTATTTAAAAATAATTTTATTTTATATTTAATATAAATAATTTTATATAATAAATATTTTACCCCAAATAATAATTTAGTGTTTTCTTAAAAAACCATAGGAAAATACTTTTAAAAAATATTTAAAAGATATAACATTTTTAAGACAGATTTAATTTAAAAATAAGTAACCTTTAAAATAAACTTGGATTTATCCTTTAAAATATTTTTAAAATAATAACCTTTTATCAATTAAAATGATAATTTGAAACCATTAATAAATCCATGATTCCACTAGTAGTATCATCTTTAGGAAAATGTCCCCTTGAGGCCATGCATTCACTCCTTATTCCTCATCATCTCATTTGATACCCAAGTACCAAGTTTTATTTTAAGAATTTTTTTATTAGGTCTACCTTTCACATTTATAATCCCTTAAAAAACCTTTCAAAAAATTTACTTATATGAATTTATTTTCATGATAGAAAATAAATAAGCTTTATCATAAGTTTCTTTAAGGAAAAATACCTTTAAATAAATCCATTCATTCATAGGTATAATTTATAAACTCTTCTTGAAAAATTAACTTAAATAAATCATCAATAATCATTCTTGGAATATTAATGAAAACCATAGTAAATGGACATTACTATAATTATGAATAAAGTACATATATTTTAAAGAACATTTCTAAATAAAATGATATCTTAAAAACCTATTTGAAACTTGTAAATAAAATTATTCAAATACATTCTTCTTAGAAAAAGGATTTGTCAATTAAATAAAACATCTTTCCATAATCAGGGATTTGAAAAACTTGAAGGAGGGGTTTTCATAAATGAAATGTGAATTTTAAAATATTTCCCTTTTATAGAAGGGTTTTCTCAAAATAAACATGGTATTTGAAAAAAGAGTCTCCCTTTACAAAAGTGATTTTAACATAATGAAAGATTTATATAAAAAGATTAATTCCCTTACATAAAATAATAATTTTAAAATAGAATTCCCTTACATAGAATAAGAGTTTTATAAAATATAAAATCATAAATTATTTTGCTACAAAATAATCCCTTACATAGAATAAGGGTTTTTATTATAAAATATAAATTTATAGTATGCTTTGAAAATAATCCCCTTACTATAACAGAATTTTGAAAATAAATACATACACGTTTGAAAATAAATTATTTTCTTATTTGAAGGCAGATAAAAATATCACTCTCTCTCTCTCTCTCTATATATATATATATATATATATATATATATATATATATATATATATATATATCTTCCTCACTTTCTCCACCACTTCCCAAATTGGGTTTCCAAATGGTTTTCATATATTGTGTAGCTTATGAAGGGAAGGTTATATATCCACCTTTCTACTATTCAAAATTAAAATTAAAATAATAGTTTATTTGTTTTATAATAATTTTTATTTATATATATATCTTCTTATTTATATTCTGGATATATACATCCATTAAAGCAGATAATTCGGATTGAGAGAGATCTTAAAAATCTAGACTTGAAGGTTTCAGAGGGCCGAACTAGGCTAGCTTGTCGAGCAAGATGATATCATTTTTTAATAATGATAGAGAATATATATATATATATATATATATATACTTACATCGATGAAACCGGAACATCTAGAAAAACTTATAAATTTAGTCCAACTTTGGAGAATCCTTAGTATTAAATATGATCATTACATGTGTTTGTATCTATCTGTATAACTTGTTTCAATTGGTTATGCTTGCAAACACATTCTATCCCAATTTAAAAACTACTAATATTGTAGCATATATATATATATATATATATATATATATAGCTATTTCAAAATGGTCCATCGATATTCTTCAAGAATATTTGTGGAATAAGACAACACTACTAATTTTATTGGCATTATAACCAATTTTTCATGCCATGATAAGAATGGGAAGGATTCACTACTGTAGGCCGATAAAAATGGTGAAAAAACTGCCGATGGTTAGAGAAAACTAAGAGTTTTTCATTCATAGGGTTTCATAGTTTAAAGAATACGGGTTTGTCATCAAATGAGGATGATAATGGGGGCATCGAGCTGGACCTCTTACCAGACATGTAGGCCAGGAAGAGGGTGTTTCCACATGTTGGAGGAAGAATAGGGAGTTGGGGTTTCCAGACATTGCACGAGGTTGAAGATGAAGTGATTGAATGACTATCATCGATTTGATTGAACATTAGTGATATAAACAGATGTTTTTAAAATGCATGAACATTACCTGCATTCCCATACCCATGTTGAACTTTTGAATATTTGAGAGTTTGAACATATTACAAATGTTGTTGCTAACCACTCGAGCCAGTAACTAGGGTCGACACCCAAACACACCATACACACATGCTCTCCATGCCACTGTGTCGACCCGCACAATGGCACTGGGCACCTAGCATGTGCTATGCATGCTCCATGCCTGTGTTATGTAAGACCATTATCACCTTCCACCTTGCAGGCTTGCGAGGTCGACTCCCATGCATGGCCGAGCTTATCTCCCACAAGTGCATGGTTGAGTTGGCTAGTTTGGCTTGTAAAGGTTAGCCATTTTTTATACTAAGTTAATTTAAAATTATTTGTCTTCTAAAATATATTGTATTTTACTTTTAGTATATGTTTATACTTTAGTCTTAATATTTTCATTCTCATGAAATTAAGTAACTTATATATTGTTTATTAACATTTCAACATAAAGTATTAATAATTATTATTATTATTAAATATTACCACTAGAGTAAAAAAATTACACTTATCCAAATCTTATAAATATTTTAAATTGAAAATAATATTTTGAAAACTATGAATTTCCATATTAAAATAAATTTTCTTTTAAAAAATTAATAAATGCTTGTATTTTGTTATACAAAGTAAGTTTTAAAAATAATATTAAATATATCTAACAAAAAATGTGCACATTTAACATTTTTATTTCAAAGTCATATTTAGTACATTTACTTATAATACAACTGGATTACTTATCAATATAATTTTTTTTACACAAATAATATTAAATAATTATTTGTGAAAAACCATTATTAATAATAATGTAAATTTATTATAAATAATTATATATTATTGAATGAAAATGATTATTTAAATCATAAATTTTATTTAAAGAATATAAATATATAGGAAATTGTATATTTTTATTAAAATAGAATTTATATTTTTCAATAAAAACAAAATTTATTAAAAAATAAAACAAAAGTAACATTTTTTATAATTTTAATATTTTAACTTAATTTATAATCAAAACTAATTTAGATTAAAGAAAATCATTTCATAAAAGGTTATTTGTATTAAAACACTTTTTAGTTAGTTTTAATTATAAAAAAAATCATTTAATAAACATTTATTAAAAATGAAAACTATGATTAGAATTCTTGGGATGTAACATAAAATGTTGGAGCTTCGTTCCTAAATTCGCGCTTTGTGACCACCACACTCTAATCCAGGCTCGGACGAGCTCTCTAATGATGATTTACTCTCCCTCTACCTCTCATCTCTCTCAACTATGCGACACCCAAGAGAGAGAAGGCCACGTATGCGAGAATCCAAAGGGGAGGAGGAAATGAAAAGAAGAAAAAGAAAATGAAAGAAAGAGAAGAATAAGGGAAAAAGGCTTGGACCCGGCCCTGATACCCATGCTAGGTTTATACCTTGCATAGGCAAAACCCCATGTTCTGTACTCTATCGTGGAGTCGAAATTTTAATCCAAGACCCTGTTCATAAGATATCACCGAACACACATGCATAATTAATAAATATTCAATTAATTAAATACTAAATATTCCATTAAACTACAAACAACTCAGAATTTCTACCAAACTCATATCTTAGGGTAAACATCCTATTACGAGGCCAATGAAATAGTCAAAAAAATTATTCGAGATCATATGGTAGAAAAAAATACCATTTTCCCCTAAAAACCATCTGAGAACATAAATTTATATTTATATTGATTTTTCTCAATACGCGATGATGAGGGTCATCACAACCTCCCCATCATAACGCTTCTTGCCCCCTAAGAATCCTTAGTGGTCAATATGTTGGAACCATGGTCTTCTATGCATGATTTGGAGTGTGGTTTGTGTTTGTTGTCCATCATCAATGGAAGTTCGGATCGTGTACCAGCAAAGAGATCATACCGTTCAAGCAGACAACAGTTTTGAAGGTCGCGCCATTTCCCAGTGTTTGCCAAATTTTGGGGGTCCAAAATCTGGATGTTGTTGAGCATCGCGAAAAGTGGATTTCCAGGAAGATCTTCATCTAATATGGCAATGACATGAGTTTCGCGAAGATGGGATGCATGGACTGGATTTCGCGAAGACCAGAAGAATGGAGGCGGTGAGGCTTCGCGATTACGTCAAGCTTCACGAACGGCAGAGGCTGGCGAGCTTCGCGGCGATGAAGGGCTTCGCGAGGGAGCTTCACGGCGAAGGCGCGGAGGTATGTTGACGGTGATTCTTCGCGACTACGTCAAGCTTCGCGAACGACAAAATGCCGTGGTGCTTCGCGATTTGGACAGAATTCCGGCGGAACTTCGGAGCTTCGCGATAGGTGCTGACGTGGCGTTGACTTCGCGCGAAAAGTTCGAGGGTTGGTGGAATCGCCTATAAATTGAGGCCGACCCCCTCAAGCGAAACAGAGAGAATTTCAGAGAAAGTCCTTTGCTCTCGGTTCGCAAAGGTCTCTCGCGAAGGCAGCGTGCTTCGCGAAAGAGGAGCTTCGCGGCGGCTATTCTAGCTCCGCGAAAGACGTGCGCCCCGCGTTGGCTCAGTGATCATCGCGAAGAGGCAGGAGCTTCGCGATAGCCAAACATTGCGAAGGCTGGAGCATTGCAAGAGTGCTTCGCGATTGAGCTTCGCGATTGAGCTTCGCGATTGAGCTTCGCGAAATGGCAGGGGCTCTGCGAAGTCTTGTTTGAGCTTTGCAAAATTGGGAGCCTCGCGAAGTAGGGTACTTTGCGAAGGTCTTTTCCAAAGGTCGTTTGCCCTGTGGACAAGGGAAAAGGGGTTTTTCCTCAGTGGTTGGAATTTGGATCTTAACAGAGCATTAAACTCAGGACTCTGATGCAAGCAAAGTCTCATGCTGAACAGGAGACAATGAACTTCATGACTTTCAATTGAAGAGACCTTCACGTCTATAAACTGAGTGGGACTTCACCAACGGCAGTGAGCCAGAGGGAGTCAACGGGAGTGACCCGAGGGGAGCAGTTGGCTATCCCTGAACCATTGTAAAGGCAGTGAGCCTGGGACAGAGTGACTGTACCCGAACTTGTGTAATCTACAGCTAGTGAAGAATAATGGTTTTTGGTACGACCGATAACCTGTCAGCGTATGCTCCTTGGATGTAGCCCTTAGTGGTGAACCAAGTAAAAAGGGCTGTGTCTTCTCTGTGCATGTGAATGTTTGCTTTCTAATCATAATCTTCATACAGGTTCAACAAGTTCCTACCAACGTGGGAACAAGATCCATCACTTTAAAAAGAAAAAGTGGTCACCCTGATTCACCCCTCCCCTCTCAGGGTGTCCCGGGGTCCTTCACAATAAACAACCATGCTATCGCCATAAGCACCGATGGAATTTTCATCAGTCTTACTCTCAGATAACATCTTCTTCATATTGAGTCCACCGCCAAAACCCAAACTCCACCACAGCTTTGAATCCAAGACCCAAATTTGGTACTTTACAAAGAAACAGATACCTATGCATTCTACCTCCACACCACAAATTGATGCCACCTCATATCTCCAATGAACTCTCTCACTGCACCCAAGACTCTTCCAACACGAGTGTCATTCATCTATGACTGATTAGACACTCCCCACCACAAGAATATCCTTATTATCTCCCCAAAACCAAAACACTAAACTCCATGACTCACACTCTGTCAATCACTGAACATAATGACTGAGCGTGACCAACTCACTCACACCAAAGCACCCACACAAAAACAACAACCACAACCCACTCCCAGCTCACCAAGAATGACGTTCATCATGATCAACAACCCATTTAAATTTAGGGACATGTCCTCTAATGGCCTACGGTGTGATCCCCACTATAAGGCCTCTCATACACCACTCCTTGAGTGCCAACCTCAATAGGTCCACCACAGCTACGCCACATGAGTTCTCCCAAGACCCGAACAAACTCAATAGACCTTCACACATCCCACTCCACTGATCCAGGAACCAAACCATCATTTCACACACTAACCATGCACATTCCCTCTCCACCTCAAGGCAGAGTGATTCTCCAAGAACCCCTTGTAGGCACTCACACGCTAGCCTACTCGGGCTCACCTAAGCACAACTGTCGTACGCTCCCTGATGTGAGCCAAAATTTTCACAAATTTCAATGATAATTAACCCCTAATTTAATTAAAATACCAAGTAATCATTCACTTTTTTGATTATTGAGAATATAGGATTTATTGGAAATTGTCTTTAATACTACTTTTTAATGATTTATTAATTTATTAATTCAATGGTGAATCCAAATTTTGATTTTGATTTTGAAATTTAATTGTTTGGTTGAGTCTAGAATTAAATATTTAATGGGTTTATTTAAGAGTTTTAATTGTTTTATTCATTTTATTGAATTAAATGAAATCCATAAAATGATTTGAAGAGTTAAATTTGAATTAAAATGTGATTTTTTTTGAATTGTAAATTGTCACTCTGGATTTTTAAATACATTTTAAAAATAATACACTAAAAATCGATTATGTTTTTCAAAATATGATAAAATTGGCTAAAGATCTTTGATGATTTGGATTTAATTGTGGTTGAAGGAAATATGATTTATTAATTGAAGAAAAAAAGCGATTTTGAAGATCTTGGAATTTAAATGAAGGCATTTGATTTGATTTTCATTTGTTTTTTTTTCAATTGGAATTAATTCGGACAAGCCTACCCTAAAGTGCCATCCTGCTACCATGAAGAAAAAATCTGCTACCGATTTATCTGCTAGCATCCCCTTGATGCCGTGTGTCTTCCACCCTCACAGATTCATCCTCTCCAAGCTGATCGACTGTCGAAGCCAAAGATAACTGAATCTCAAAGCCAAAGGAGAAGAGATGAACTGAGTTGTTTAAAGAAGAATCCACACTTCCCCATTTAATCCAAACTAAACTCTTCAGAAAATGATGAGATCGAACTAGCGTAAATCCATGGGAGGCTGGCCGAAGCTTGCGGAAGATGACTCCTAGCTTAATCAAATAACAAACCGGACTTGTTTTGGAAGATTTCTATGGAGTAGAGTGAGGAAGATGAACCGAGTGGTGACACGATCATAAAAAAAAATTTGGGTACAACCGCGAAAGCGGCACACGACACAAAGAAGAAAATTATAGTAAATCGCAAGCCCGGGGACTTGAGAGTTCCCTTTTCAATGACTTAAACAAGACAAACCGACCGAACATGGGAATACAACTGTAGATTAATCATGCACTCGATTTCTAGTAACTGGTTCATTCAATGTGCTAGTCCTAAATCAGAGGAGGCTAAGGTTCATTCCTGAGGCATTAGTCACAGCTTTGAAGAATAACACACACATTCTATTTGAAGAAATTCCCATGCGAAGTACCTACTTTGTGATAAAGATAAATTGAGTTTCTAACCACGAATTCATGCCAAAGCCCAGTCACTTGAAGTTTCAATCATGCACCTTATGCAAGCCAACACCAAATGAGCTCAGCTCCACTCCATCCACAAGACGGAATTAAAGATTTCTGTACACGCTGAACCTATCAATTATGCTTGAAGTCTAACCAAAGATCTATGAACCATGGTTGTGCACCATGAAGCTGCATGCAATATACCAGATCGCCACCACCTCATTTTGAAGCAATGAAACATCAACAGAACACTAAAATTATCTATGTATTAAACTGATTGTAATTCTCATTTCTGTTTGCAGGACCAATTTTGAAGCCCAACATTACAGGTCCAGGCCTGATCCTGTGAATCCTAGTGTGGCCTTTTAGAATCAACATGCCAAGTTTCCAAGTTCCATACCCAATCCACTTGGACCTAGTTCATAATTATTGAGGGTCCAGTTCCACCTAACCCAAGAACAAGCAGGTCCACTAGAAAGTATTGTAGAAACATGCTAGGGCAACTCTTAAAGTATAACACTCTAAGGACCAATTCAAATCCAAGCAGTAACACGTGCAATAAAAATCTTTCTCACGTGAGCATACTAAAATATAGCATGTTTCCACTACACCTAAAAAGTAGCGTACAAGCGTGATTGTGGGATAATCTCCATGCTTGGAAGATGCTTCTAAATGAATCCATTACAACCCTCAATCGTGACATGTGGAGACAATCCAATGAAGGAGAAGATCGCTAAGGAAAAACCATGAATTCAAGAAGTAGGAAGACGTTCACAACTTATTATAAATATTTTCCACTCTCCTCACTATAAAGAATCTATACCTTGGCCTTCGGCATGGTTTCTATTAGATTCAGATTTATTTTTTTCATTTTTAATACAACTCTATTATCTATTCATCATGTTGTTTCATTATATTCTCCCTCAATTTCTCCATGTTTATGACCCCTGTGATATCCCAGTGATTACAAATTCCATGGTCATGGAGATCTAACCCCTAGTTGGCAGTCCGGGGGGAACCCTAGTGGTGTGCTTAAATTTTTTGTGCTTTAATTTCTCACTTTATTTTTCTTTGATTCTGGTGATATAGTGAAGATGGTGTGTAGAGGGGGCGATCATCACTTTACAATCCATTAACACTACTATGTTCCTCCATTTGTTTCACTTAAATGTCTCCCTCCATCTAGATCACACTTCATACCAGTGGAGTCGTGCGATTTGAATTGAAGAACGATATGCAATTGCTATTAGGTGAGTAAGTCCATTCACTTGATCAAGGAGTGTACTTACCCATTCACTGAGGAGAATATATAATATTTATAGTCTGTTTAGGGGATCCCTTGATTAGATTAGTGGTTTCATACTAAAGGAAACAGTGAAGGGTGAATTGATAAATGATACCAAGTTTATTCATTGAATTAGAAGAACTAGAAAAAATGTAAATAATGATGGTACTCACTGGAATTCACCCTTGAACCTCCTTCATTTCTTCTTGACCCCATTATCATGGTTTCTGCCTTTATTTTATTCCCAATGCATTTTATCAGAAAAAAACTAACATCACATCTTCCGATTTCTTGATTTCAAAATATTGAAAACATAAAAAAAACATAAGTGATTGCGATAGTGAAGAACTGACCCACATATGCATCTTGAGAAACAATCTTTGTCAACCCTATGTTATATTCGAAGTTGTCAATAAAATAAAAAATTTGTTTGACCACAGCTTGCGATAACCATACGATCAACTTGACACCGTTTTCAGGGAGTAAGGTCAAAAATTCACCTTTCTTTTTCACTTTATAAATAATTTTATGATTTTGAAATTTTAAACAAAAAAACAACAACAATGGATCATCATTAACTATCACAGAGGATGTAAGGTCTTATTGATATGCTCAAACGAACAAATAGTAATGTTTCAGGTGAACATATTTAAAATGAATTCACCTTTGATGAAGTGATGAACCCGTATGAGAAAATCTTACTCGATTATCATAGATTAAACACCCAAGGGGGAGAATTAGTGTACCATGAACCAAATCCCAAACCTCCAACATATGTATAAGACATCCTAGAGGTGGAATTACTGAAATATCTTTCTCTGCTGCACAATTTTGAGACAATGCCTGAGATACTCCAGGTGCAGCATGAGCTTTCAGCTGAAAAAATCACTGGGAATGAAAACACTCTTGACTCTATTATATTTAATTATTCTCAAATTCATCTAGAATGTTACCCCTTGTTTTAATGATATGGATTTAGCTCTGTTGGAGTACGATTTGGAGGGAGATAAATCTGATTTTGACTCTTTTTATCTTAATCTCATGTAAGCCGAACTCTCTTATGAACTGACATGTCTTAATCTTGCAGATTTAGCTGTATTACTGGAGGCCTTGGTTGTATAAGATGAAATGCCACGAGGGATGTGGAATACATTGAAGATGAAATAGAGGAGAGGGAAGATAACATATTGTTGCCCACATTTACAGTAGAGGTGGCTGCCAGATTTGAGGCAAAACAAATATTAGAAATTGAAGAGGAAGAGCCGCCTCGGAAATACCAAGAAGATCATACAGAGGGTAGCAGAAAAGGACAACAGGAGGCCTCATTCATTGTCCTTCTAGCTCCAAATTTCAAGCTGTTTTACACTATGAAGGGGCTGGACACACACTATGCTATCAAAGGGGACCTCCAAAGAAAGAAATAAGTTGAGAAGAGCTGTGGGAAAAGAAGGATGTGTTAGTTCTTACCACACAAGCTCCATCCTCCAACAAATTGGGGATAACACAAAAGTTATCCGACCACATACAGTATAAACAGTAGCACCTCTTGGGGGGTTTTATTCAAGGATTCCCTCCCTTTTTCACTACTATTCCTTTGTTTTTAGTGTTGTATTTTAATTCTGAATAAATTTTTAATTACTGCTTTTTTAGGAAACAAGTGACAATTGATCCTAGACCCTATTGAAGAATAGTACAAGCCAATAAAAAAGAGGATTCACACCTTCCCAAGGCTGTCCGTGGAAGGAATTACTGTATCCAGGTGAACTCCTTCTAACATACTCATTTTTCATGTTGTCCTATTTAAAATCTGCTTGAAAACTACACGATTTCTATTGAAATTCATTGGGGATATAACTAAAATGAAGCGTGGGGGAGGGGGGAATCCCCTGGTTGTTTAGTTTTCTCTCCTTTCTTCTATTTTACTTTGTGTGTTTTAGTGAGTCTGTTTTGAAAAAAAATGTGTAAAAAAAATGAAAAAACGTGGATGAGTTTATAATATTCATTATCCTTATTTGAGTGATTCATGACCCTAATCAAGAGAAGGGAGCGATCATCATTCATTTGAAAATTCATTCTCCTTGAAAAAATGTACATAAAAAAACAGGGGGGGGGGTATTAAGGATGATACATTTATCAATTTCATTTTCATGACCTATGTCTCGATGAAAAGAAAGGAAACCAAGGGGTGTGCAAGTGCCACATCTTATAGGGGGATTGAGTGGGGGATTCTGTAGGTTCCGAGCGCAGCGGAAGCGCGTTGGTGAGTGTACCCAACTTTAATTTTAGCGTTAACAACGATCAATCCGAGATCCGTCACGATAATAAAATGACGGATCTTCGAAATAGAACGAAGAACAAAAAAGAAAGAGGGGAGTCCCAGAATCATAGATAGGATTATCATATGTTGGTTATAATTAATTTTATTAATTGACAAGAATTACCTTGATGAAATTCTTTTTTCGTTGATGTTTCCGGTCACGATCCGATGTGATCCGTCGTTGCGTCATAGAATCCAAGTGTAGGATTCCTCTAACGGTCATCCACACGCGCTCCACGTATCTCTGGACGTCGCCGAAGGAATCTCCGGGTGCTAGCGCAGAAGAACCTTCGCTTGCGATGTCCGCCTTCGATCGCTTTGATCCTGTGGAGGATGATCTATCTCTCGTACCTTGAGAGCGTTCTTGGAAGAAAAGAATTCTCTCTTGGCTTGAGAGTTTTCTCTAGATCTGTTGTGCACAACCACAAAAAAATGGCTAGGATAATGAGATTTATATAATTGAGATTTTAATTACACAAAATAATAAAATGAATTAACTACCCGAAAACATTTATTCATTTTATACAATTCTTAGTAATACCCCATTTCTAATAATAACAGTTGACTATTATTATTACTTGACATGCTCCCAATGAATTACACATAATATTATTTAATTAAATAAATAATATTATCTTTCATAAATTCCCAGAAAAAAATACACGGCGTGTACTTTTGTTTTCCCATTTTTGTAAGATCCTGGTTTTTGGAAAGGTATGTTTTGTTGTGTTTTGGGTTGAACCCTTTGCTTTTGGGGCTTTAAAAGGTTTCTTGGAAGTGTGAGAGGCCTTGGGGGTGTTCCGGGGGCTCGGGGCACGGAAGAAGGGAAGTCTGGGCAAAGCAGACCAAGGCGCACGGCCTGCGCACGGTCAACCAAACCGTGCGGCCTGCCCAGACTAAGTCGTGCGACCCTCCCTCCTCTGGACAGAAGCGAGCGCACGGTTTGCGCATGATTTGCCAAACCGTGCGGCTAAATCGTGTGACTCCCCCTCTTCCGGGCAGTGGCGTGCGCACGATTTGCGCACGGTTTGCCAAACCGTGCGGCTAAACCGTGCGGCCACTTAAAGTTGGAAAATTTACAAAATTTCCACTCCGGGCTTTATAACCTCAACTCGGGATTTTCCTCTCATTCCTCCTCCTTCTCCCTTGGAACGAACCAAAACACCTAAGGGCTCCAAGAGATCAATCTCCTTCGAATCTTGGCCGTTTAGAGTGCCGTTGGTTGCGGATTGAAGCTCCGGGTAAGACCAATCTCCTCCTTGGTTCTTTTCTTGGTTTAGGGTTTGTATCTTCTCTCTCCCTTGTTCTGAAACCCTAAACCATATCTTTTGGATGAGTTCTAGGTTGAAGCTCCAAGGGTTGGTCGAATCGAGGTCTAAGGGCTCGATTGAGGGTGCGTTCAATCGCGAATTCGAGGTAGGTGGTCTACAAGTTATATCCCATGGTTATTTAGGTTTTTGTGCATGTTTAGTTGTGTTCTTGTTTTCCTTTGGTTATGTTTTGGATAACCTTGGTATGTTTGGTAATAATGGTGTTTAAAATGGAAAATGGGAACCTTCACGATCCCCGTGGGATGTGTTGGGATAGACTTGACCAAATTGGGGCCATCCATGGGATGTGCCGACATTTCCCGGATTTAGGGATTGATATTAAACAAGTGACCTTGTTGTAATGAATTGTAGAGCCCTTGATGAATATGTTGGCATGTTTGGTTGAGTGTGAAATAGAAGTTAGGTGATGCACCTAGACTTGGTAATAATCAAAGGGTTATTTGAAAGGGAATGAATGGTTGATTCATGGAAATGATGAACATGTTAAATGGGTTAATGTGTAAATTGATTAAAGACCATAATGTGATAGATTATGGGTCTAGTGTTGAATGCTTAGTGAGATAGGAATAACACATGGGAATTGGGTGAATGGTTAAATGATGTGAAATGGTAATGTGTTAATGGGTTAAGGCATGATGTGGTTTCCCATGTGGGTTGTTGTGAATGATGGTTGCCGATGGGAAATGGTTGGAAGGATGATGGTTACTTATATATAAGCATGTGCACATGGCTTGGTAGAGTGGAGTATGACTGAGGCTCTACGCCCACGGGTCGAGTGAAGACTGATGCTCTGAACTCCACCCTAAATGCACGGGGTAGGGATAGGACTGATGCTCTGTTTCCCTATCGGTTACATCCACCCAAACTGAGGCTTCGAGGTGAGGATATGGTTGATATGAGGGGGTTGGGCCTAGTGAGATAGGACAACGATGTGTTTACCCTCTTGCATGTGATTGTTGGCCTTAGACCCATGTAACATGACGAATGTGATTAACCCATGGAAATGTGATGAAATGGTAAGTGATGGTAATTGTTGGGAAATGAATGGTAATGAATGTGGTAATGGCTGGGCTTTGAACTTGTTAATGGCACCTTAATTAATTACTAGGCAATTATCATTCATATTCCTTTTGCATGCACGACCTGTTTATACTGGATATTTTGTAGACACTGTTGGTGGTGGCCTACTGAGTTGTACTCACACCCTGCTCGGGCCGCCGTTGGGTACCTGAGTAGACTTCATGTTTTCAGGTCAGGAGAAGGGCAAGGGTCCTTGCTAGATAGTGAGTGGCATGGGTAGCACTTGGTGGAGGATCCAGACTTGGAGTCGGGACCATTTTGGGGATTTTGGTTGTTGTCTTTATTTGGGGCTTTTGTTCACTTTTGCACTTGTAGTATGACATGGCATGTTTATTGTTGGAAATGGTTGTCGTACTTGCTTCTCATTTATTGATTATGGTTTCCGCTATTGGTTGTTTCTGTTGTGGCTTACTCTAATAAGAAGGGGGTATAGTCTCCCCACTTGACTCTACAAACCCCCGCTGCTAGTCGGCAGCCTTTGGCGTATGGGGAGGCGCGCTTAAGGTCATGTAACCACCCGACTCGGAGCACCGGTTTAGTGGCTTCCGGGTCGGGGATGTTACAAAGTGGTATCAGAGGAGGTCTTTCTTCTCCTTCTCCGAGGTCTTGTTATTTGGGATTGGTAGCCAAGGGTTAAGATGTGTAGGGACTTGGTAATGAGCTCGTGCTTGGGAGTAGCTAACCCAGGTACGGGGGAAAACCCAAGTCAACCTGGGTGGGAAATGTTGTTCTTGGTTGTGTGTTGTTACAGTTGATGATATTTCACCGCTGGGTGATGCACATGTGGTTTGATGTGATTGTTTTACGATATTTGGCTCGTGGCCTTAATGGCACGATGATTTGTACTCATGCATCATTGTAGGCACCTAGGGAGATATGTGACATGCATTGTATTAGGCACACGCACGGGAGGGGTGTGTGAGGTAGGAAAGTAGGGTGCATTATGCATTTCATGAAACTAAGAAATAATGAGAAGAATGAAATGAAACAAGTGGGTAAATGATGTTTAATGAAACCTAAGGGTTTGAAATGAAGTGGAAAATGTCTTGAAAAATGTTGCATGAGTTGGTGGTAGTGCATGATTGTTTACCCCATGTGGACCATGGCCCGCAGTAGGGATGGCCGGGGTAGTGAATTTGAGGTGTTAACGTTGTTAAAAATGGGTTGTTGTAGCTAGTGAATAGTTTTGATGGAGTCATGAAAGTTTATGGTATGCGTTTTAAATCTCATGCTTGGCATTGTAGAGAGATGCCACCACGACATCGGTTGCCAGTTGGTCAACGAAAGGATGTTGCTGAGAACACTCCTCTGGTAGAAGAGCAAGAAAATGCGGTGATCAATGAAGGTAGAGAAGACCAGTTCTGAGAGAACTTGGCTCGCCTTATGCAGATGATGGATCGGGACCCAGGGCGGGTTGCACTGAGTATGTTTGAGCTGACCAGGGAATTCCAGCTGCAACACCCTCCGACTTTCACCGGAGAGGGTGGGACATAGGCAGCGAAGTTCTGGTTAGAGTCTGTCCAGACGATATTGGATCATCTGGAGACCCCTATCGAAAAGCGAGTAAAGCTGGCCATTTATATGTTGCGGGGCCAGGCTAGGCGTTGGTGGGACATTCAGGCTCAAACCGAGCAGGCTGCGGGGATTTCATGGAAGGTTTTTCAGGAGAAATTTCTGGAGCATTTTTACCCAGAGACTTTAAGGCAGGAGCGGGCTGCAGAGTTTATGAGCTTGACTCAGGGATCGCTGTTGGTGATGGACTATGCTAGTCACTTCACTAATCTACGACGCTTCATCCCAGTGTTAGCTGGGGATGAGGCAGTGGTAGCAAGGCGTTTCCAGGATGGGCTGAGACATGAAATCAGGTCTCAAGTAAATATCTTTCGCTTGAAGAGATTTACAGAGGTGATGGATCAAGCACTCATCTCTGAAGGGAACCTGAAGGGAGCTTCAGGTGGTGGGCTTGTCGTGCCAGCTGGGCGGACAAGTGGTGCATCTTCTGAAGGTCGGAAGCGTCGTTTGGAAAGTTTCCAGCAAGGTGATCAGAAGAGAGGTTCAGCCTCTCAGAGTGGGAATCTGGTGTTCTGCTATCAGTGCGGTAGGCCGGGGCATATGCGTGGTCAGTGTCCTCGACCTCCAGTTGAGTGTCGTTCGTGTGGCAGGATGGGACACGTGCAGAGGTTCTACAGGAATCCTCGGCAGGCAAGGGAGCATGATGGTGGAAAGAAGATACCGGATACGGGAAGAAGATCAGTTGCCCCGTATCAGGCAGGCAGTTGGAGCTACACGGGCCGTACTGGCAGGGGCGGTGGACGTGGAACTCCAGGGCAAGATCGCTCACGCCAGCAGGGCAGCGCAACACAGGGCGTTCAGGCTGGAGCCCAGGGTAGAGGGGCAAGTCATCTTCAGGCAGTTCAGTTTGCGCCTGGTGATGGCGAGGCTGGACCGTCTACTGTTCGAGGTACAATCCTTGTAGCTTCTACTTTTGCAAGTGCATTTTTTGACACAGGTGCCACACACTCTTTTATCTCTTCCCAACTTGTGGTAGCACTAGGTTTATCTGTGGAGGGGGTGTGTGGGGTGATGTCAATTGACACTCCGTTGGGGGTGCGGGTTGAGGATATCAAGCAGTGCAAGGGATGCGCCTTAGAAGTTGGTGGGTATCGTTTTCTGTGGGAGTTGTTCATTATCGAGATGTCAGGGTTTGACCTAATCCTGGGAATGGATTGGTTGGTGTTGTATCAGGCACACATAGACTGTTATCGTCACGTAGTATCGTTCAGGTCACTTGAGGGTGACGCTTATGTCCACCGTGGCGAATGAGATGTTCGAGCAGGGCGTGAGGGGCCGTTTTGTCAACAGATGAGTGGACTCGTGACTCAAGTGGCATGTCTCATGCTTGATGATGATGAAAGAGGGGAACAACATGTTTTTCCTCCTATGGTGGAATGGTTTCAGGACGTGTTTCCGGAGGATTTCTCGGGGTTTCCACCCGAGGTAGATGTTGAGTTCATGATCGAGTTGCTGCCGGGAGCGGATCCGGTTTCTATTCCGCCATACCAAATGGCACCAGCAGAACTCCAGTAACTAAAGTTTCAACTTGAGGAGTTGGAGCATAAGGGGTTTATCCGCCCTAGTACGTCTCCTTGGGGATCTCCTGTGCTTTTTGCAAAGAAGGCCGATGGGTCGTTGAGGCTGTGTGTTGATTATCGGAAGTTGAATCAGATGACAGTGAAAAACCAGTACCCTCTTCCTAGAATAGATGACCTATTTGACCAGTTGAGGGGTTCATCAGTGTTTTCCAAGATCGAACTGAGGTCGGGTTATCACTAGTTGCGGGTGAGGCCTTCTGACATACCGCAGACAGCTTTCCGAAGTTGGTACGGGTTTTTTGAGTTTGTGGTAATGCCTTTCGGCTTGACCAATGCGCCGACAGTGTTTATGGATTCGATGAACCGGATCTTTCATCCCTATCTATATCGGTTTGTGGTTGTCTTTGTTGACGACATCTTAGTGTACTCGAAAACTCACGACGATCATGCCCAACATCTTGACATCTTCTTGGGTATGCTAAGAGAGCGTCAGCTATACGCCGAGCTATCAAAGTGTCAATTCTGGATAGGTGAGGTACATTTTATGGGTCACATCATCTTGGAGGCAGGTGTGTCAGTGGATCCAGAGAAAGTGCAGGCAATGGTATCTTGGGAGCATCCCAAGAGTGTTTCTGATATTCGGAGTTTTCTGGGCTTGGCCGAGTATTACTGAAGGTTCATTCCGAATTTCTCTCACTTGGAAGCACCACTCTCGGGCTTGACTAAGAAGGGAATCAGGTTCGAGTGGTCGGGGGCTTGTAAGGATGCCTTCCAAGAGTTAAGAAGCGGTTGACGACCGCACCTATCCTGATCTTACCTGAACCGGGTAAGAAATACATCGTGTTTTGTGATGCGTCCGGAATTGGACTTGGGGCTGTGTTGATGCAGGATGAGCGGGTTGTGGCTTATGGGTCAAGGCAGTTGAGACCCCATGAGAGGAACTATCCCACTCATGATCTTGAGTTGGCTGCAGTGGTGTACGCCTTGAAGTGTTGGAGGCGCTATCTATTGGGGGAACAATTTACCGTGTTTAAGGACCATAAGAGCTTAAAGTACATCTTCTCACAGCGGGATCTGAATCTTTGGTAGTGAAGATGAGTTGAATATCTCCAGTATTTTGACTTTGAGTTGGTGTACACGCCGGGCAAGGGGAACAGTGTTGCTGATGCTCTGAGCAAGAAGATTCAGAATCAAGTAGTTCAGGAGTCCAACACCGAGTGGAAGGTGATGGATTTGTTTGCAGAGATGCACCTAGAGGTGCAGGAGGAGAATGGTCAGGTCACTCTTGCTTCCTTGACGATGGAGTCGACGCTCTTGATTTGAGTTAAGGAAGGTCATCTTGATGATCCTGAGTGTTTGGCCATGAAGAAAAATCTTAAAGGTGGGGAGCTACCTTCTGGTTGGGCTGTCGACACGGAAGGTGTTGTTCGCGTTCGTGATCGTGTGGTTGTGCCAATGTGTGTGCGAGAAGAGTTGATGCATGAGTTCCATGCGTCAAAGTGGGCGTGCATCCTAGTTTGACCAAGATGTACCGTGATCTCCAAAGGTAGTTTTGGTGGCCTGGAATGAAGAAGGAAGTTGCGGGCTTTGTGACACGATGCCTTACCTGTCAGCATGTGAAGGCCGAGCATCAACGCCCAGGTGGTTTGTTGCATCCATTGCCCATTCCAGAGTGGAAGTGGGATGATGTAACAATGGATTTTGTTGTGGGTCTTCCAAGGATGCCGTGGAAAAATAATGCAATCTGGGTAGTTGTGGATCGGTTAACAAATGCGGCTCATTTCTTACCGATTTCGGAGACCTATACAGTCGACCAGTTGGGTGAGCTGTATGTTTGGGAGATCGTTCGGTTACATGGGGTGCTATGGACCATAGTTTTGGACCGAGATCTGCGTTTCACATCGCGATTCCGGAAAGGGTTGCAGAAGGCGCTTGGTACACAGGTGTTTTTGAGTACGGCTTTCCACCTGCAGACGGACGGGCAGTCAGAACGTACGATCCAAGTGTTGGAAGACATGTTAAGAGCTTGTGTCTTGGACTTTGGTGGTTTTTGGTAGAGACACCTATCGTTGGTTGAGTTTGCCTACAAAAACAGTTTTCAGGCTACAATTCAGATGGCATCGTTTGAGGCACTTTATGGGAGACCATGTAGATCTCCATTGTGTTAGCTAGAGGCCGGTGAATCTGAGTTGTTGGGGCCGAGTCTCATGCAGGAGACTTCAGAGAGAGTTCAGTTGATCAGGAAGCGAATGGATATGGCTCAGAGTGGGAAGAAGTCGTATGCAGATCGGAGGCATAGACCTCTCGAGTTTGGGGTGGGTGATAAAGTATTCCTTTGGGTGTCACCAAGGTTGGGTCACCGATGGATTCAGAAGTAGGGCAAGTTGACGCCCAGGTATGTGGGACCTTTTGAGATTGTGGAGAGGATCGGACCAGTGGCTTACCGATTGGCTCTTCCACAACGGTATAGTGGGATGCATGATGTGTTTCATGTGTCGCAGCTTCGACGGTATCACCCTGACCCATCTCATGTGGTTGATGTTGAGGACGTGGAGCTTGAGGCAGATGCATCCTTTGAGGAGCATCCGATTCATGTGGTGGATCGTAGTGAAAAGGTCTTGCAAGGCAAGGTTGTGCCATTAGTGAGAGTACTATGGCAGCATGGGAAGGTTCAGGAAGAAACTTGGGAGCGGGAATCGGATGTGCGGGCTCAGTGGCCCGAACTCTTCTCTTCGGTGGGGCAATGAGACTTGGGAACTCGGCTCGGGGACAAGCCGTTATAAGGTGGGGAGGTTGTAAGATCCCGATTTTTGGAAAGGTATGTTTTGTTGTGTTTTGGGTTGAACCCTTTGATTTTGGGGCTTTAAAAGGTTTCTTGGAAGTGTGAGAGGCCTTGGGGGTGTTTCGGGGGCTCAGGGCATGGAAGAAGGGAAGTCTGGGCAAAGCAGACCAAGGCGTACGACCTGCGCACTGTCAGCCAAACCATGCGGCCTGCCTAGACTAAGCCGTGCGACCCTCCCTCCTCTAGACAGAAGTGAGTGCACGGTTTGCGCATGGTTTTCCAAACTGTGCGGCTAAATCGTGTGACTCCCCCTCCTCTGGGCAGTGACAT
The DNA here is from genome assembly GCA_963277665.1 of Viscum album. Taxonomy (NCBI): domain Eukaryota; kingdom Viridiplantae; phylum Streptophyta; class Magnoliopsida; order Santalales; family Viscaceae; genus Viscum; species Viscum album. The sequence goes on from OY728122.1 coordinate 1,704,562,007, forward strand.
GCACACGGTTGGCGCACGGTTTGCCAAACTGTGTGGCTAAACCGTGCAACCACTTAAAGTTGGAAAATTTACAAAATTGCCACTCTGGGATTTATAACCCCAACTCGGGATTTTCCTCCCATTCCTCCTCCTTCTCCCTTGGAACTAACCAAAACACCTAAGGGCTCCAAGAGATCAATCTCCTTTGAATCTTGGCCGTTTAGAGCGTCGTTGGTTGCGGATTGAAGCTCCGGGTAAGGCTAATCTCATCCTTGGTTCTTTTCTTGGTTTAGGGTTTTTATCTTCTCTCTCCCTTGTTCCAAAACCCTAAAACCATATCTTTTGGGTGAGTTCTAGGTTGAAGCTCCAAGGGTTGGTCGAATCTAGGTCTAAGGGCTCGATTGAGGGTGCGTTCAACCGCGGATTCGAGGTAGGTGGTCTACAAGTTATATCCCATGGTTATTTAGGGTTTTGTGCATGTTTAGTTGTGTTCTTGCTTTCCTTTGGTTATGTTTTGGATAACCTTAGTATGTTTGGTAATAATGGTGTTTAAAATGGAAAATGGGAACCCTCACGATCTCCCTGGGATGTGTTGGGATAAACTTGACCTAATTGGGGCCATCCATGGGATGTGCCGACATTTCCCGGATTTAGGGATTGATATTAAACAAGTGACCTTGTTGTAATGAATTGTAGAGCCCTTGATGAATATGTTGGCATGTTTAGTTGAGCTTGGAATAGAAGTTAGGTGATGCCCCTAGACTTGGTAATAATCAAAGGGTTATTTGAAAAGAAATGAATGGTTGATTCATGGAAATGATGAATGTGTTAAATGGGTTAATGTGTAAATTGATTAAAGACCATAATGTGATAGATTATGGGTCTAGTGTTGAATGCTTAGTGAGATAGACATAACACATGGGAATTGGTTGAATGGTTAAATGATGTGAAATGGTAATGTGTTAATGGGTTAAGGCATGATGTGGTTTCCCATGTGGGTTGTTGTGAATGATGGTTACCGATGGGAAATGGTTGGAAGGTTGATGGTTACTTATATATAAGCATGTGCACATAGCTTGGTAGAGTGGGGTATGACTGAGGCTCTATGCCCACGGGTCGAGTGAAGACTGATGCTCTGAACTCCACCCTAAATGCACGGGGTGGGGATAGGACTGATGCTCTGTTTCCCTATCGGTTGCATCCACTCGGACTGAGGCTTCAAGGTGAGGATATGGTTGATATGAGGGGGTTGGGCCTAGTGAGATAGGACAACGATGTGTTTACCCTCTTGCATGTGATTGTTAGCCTTAGACCCATGTAACATGATGAATGTGACTAACCCATGGAAATGTGATGAAATGGTAAGTGATGGTAATTGTTGGGAAATGAATGGTAATGAATGTGGTAATGGATGGGCTTTGAACTTGTTAATGGAACCTTAATTAATTACTAGGCAATTATCATTCATATTCCTTTTGCATGCACGACCTGTTTATACTGGATATTTTGTAGACACCGTTGGTGGTGGCCTACTGAGTTGTACTCACACCCTGCTCGGGCCGTTGTTGGGTACCCAAGAAGACTTCATGTTTGCAGGTCAGGAGAAGGGAAAGGGTCCTTGCTAGATAGTGAGTGGAATGGGTATCACTTGGTGGAGGATCCAGACTTGGAGTCGGGACCATTTTGGGGATTTTGGTTGTTGTCTTTATTTGGGGCTTTTGTTCACTTTTTCACTTGTAGTATGACATGGCATGTTTATTGTTGGAAATGGTTGTTGTACTTGCTTCCCATTTATTGATTATGGTTTCCGCTATTGGTTGTTTTTTTTGTGGCTTACTTTGATAAAAAGGGGGTATAGTCTCCCCACTTGACTCTATAGACCCCCGCTGCTAGTCGGCAACCTTTGGCGTACGGGGAGGCGCGCTTAAGATCATGTAACCACCCGACTCGGAGCACCAGTTTAGTGGCTTCCGGGTCAGGGACGTTACAATTTTTCTTTATTTCCTCCACCACATTTATTATACCTTGAATAATGGTTATTTATTTCTCAAATATATATCACTGCATTACTCACTAATAAATATATTATTTCGTCCACAATATATTCTCTCAAATAACTGGTGTCGAAATAAATGCGATCAGACATCCTTTAATAATTATTAAACCACAATTGAGAATAATCTTTATTCAACTTGTTAAATTAATATTTAACTGAGATACTTGGACACACTTAGTGTGTGACCCTCTAGGCCTCTTTCTCAGTGGCATCAGGCGGAACCTACCTAAAGTTCAAGGTTAGCATCTAACAACACGGCAAACCATCCATAGAGAAAGAAGTTAACGCCGCAATGACGTGTCGCCTCCTACGAACGTTTACTGTGTAATGTAATCCCTTTGTCTCGATATCTCAAATCAAGTGGGTTGCATGCTAGTGTCATCAACCCATGTGCTCGATTATTCTTTCTTTGACTTTCCGGAATTGAACTTGCTCATTTCTCACCATGACCATAGATTTATTTAGGCTATATCAATTTCATCAAAGAGCCTAAGATATCTACTTCCGTTATGGAACAGAAGGGACAAATCCTTTCTCGCATTATCTATTAATGCACTATCACTCGTGACACACCCAACGTATCCTACCTCGCTGCGAACAGTGTGTCGTCACAGTTTTCGTCAATACATCTAAGTGCGTGAGTTGCAATACCCCTTAATAATAATCTTAAAGTCTAAAGACCAATACACACGTCCGCAAATAGGAACATCCAATGACACTATGAAATGTAGATTTCCTACAGGTGGGTCTCGTTCTCATAAAATACTCCTGGATATTACCAAGAGCGCACACCATGAGAAGGTGCCTCAAAGTTTTATGAGTCATCACCCCTAATGGCCTGTATTATTTGTGTTCCTCGAATAACATCATCCGGCCATAGAACATATATTCAAGAACAATGTTATGACACTTCTAGGTTCTCATCATAGCAGAGATCCGCTATGACCCTATAATTCAACAACTATCATTAGAACATTATCACATGCATTGTCACACAGAAGAAAAATCAAGATGTGATAAGGTATTTATTAATGAATAAAGTACAAAGTAGTTGGTTCTAGGCCACCAACTCCAACAGATTTTTCCATGCTTTACTTGTGTAATCATGCACTATATTTAAAGAGTAAAACCTTCCTCTCTCCGATGATGCATTTTTAAACACTTTCCCACAAACCTCAAAGACAATTAAAAACCTTTTAAAGCCCTCGTGATTGATTGTATTTTTCATGATTCATAGTGCGAAGACATGAGAATTTTCCCAAGACTGGTAAATAATCACTTCCCAAGTATGAGCATAAATCCACATAAATATATTCTCTTGAGTGAAGAGTGGCATTGTGCTGCATGTGATGTAGGTCACAAAATAGTTTCTAGATATAAATTGAAGGTTGAATTTTATGATAATCGAAAGATTTCATGCCTTTGAAATTTAAATACATTTAGGAAGCATGATGATTTTTGTGTGGAAAGAACCGAAAAATTATTTATCACACTTCACTTCGGTGTTTGAAATTGAATCGAGTCTATTTTTTCATTTAATTGATTGATTTTTCTAAAGTGAGATTTCATTGCAAAATTTGTTTTGAATTGTGAAAATTTGTAAATACTTGAATAAAGCTCACATTTTTCTTGGAATTCGATGATAAAATTTCCCTCAAGTGCAATAGTTCAAGTGTGGGGGAGTGACGCGAGCCTAAATTTTCCAAAATTTTAATTGATTTTCAATGATAATTGACCTCTTAATTTAATTTAAATCCCAGGTAATCATTCACTTTTTTGGTTTTTGAGAATCTGGGCTTTATTGGAAATTGGATTTAATACTGGTTTTTAATGATTTATTTAATTTTTGAAATCAATCGTGAAGCCAAATTTTAGTTTTGATTTTGAAATTTAATTATTTGATTCAATCTAGAATTAAATGTTTAATGGATTTATTTATGAGTTTTAATTATTATTTTTTTTATTTTTTTAATTAAATTAAATCCATAAAATGATTTGAAGAATTGAATTTGAATTAAAATGTGACTTTTTTTAAATTATGAAATGTCACTTAGGATTTTTAAATATATTTTTAAAATAATATACTGAAAATTGTTGTTTTTAAAAATATGATAAAATTTGTTAATGATCTTTGATAATTTAAAGTTAATTGTGGTTGAAGGAAATATGATTTGTTAATTGAAGAAAAAAAGTGATTTGAATTTTTTTTAAATTTAATTGAGGGAATTTTATTTGATTTTCATTTGTTTTTATTCAGTTGGAATTAATTCGGATAAGCCAGCTCTAAAAAATGATTATATGTTTTGTATAAGGAAGGAAAATTTGGTGGTGTCAGCTATAGTCCTTCTACCGCTAACCTGCTACCTTCCCCTATTTTACTACTGTGCACTCACCTCTTCTGCTACCGTTAAGTGTCATCCAAGTATCGCATGAGTCCAAGCTTAAAGAATACCCGAGCCGTTGAGGGTTTGAATACTGATTTCAGAAGATGAAGCTTGCTGAATCTCGAAGCTTAAGAAGAAGATATGAACTGAGTTATTCGAAGAAAAAGCCGCACTGCCCCCATTTAATCCAAACCGAGCATGTCGAGAATGAAGAAATTTATCCTTCCCGGAGCCATGGGAGGTTGAACGAAGATTTTAGAAGACAACTCCTAGCTTAATTCGACAACAAACCAGGCTTGTTTTGGAAGATTTCAAAGGAGCAGATTGAGGAAGATGAACCGAGTGGCAACGTGATCATAAGAAGATGGGGAATTTAGACCATGGGATTTTTTTTTAATTTAAGGGTCAGTTTGTTTTTTATTTTGAAAAATGGGTGTGTCTAGCGCCAATTCATAATAAATATAATTGTAAATATAATAATTATATAATTATAATAAATATACAATTATAATTACAATAATTATATAATTATAAATATAATAAATATACACTTATAATTATTATATAATTATAATAAATATATAATTATAAATATAATTGTTATAATTATTAAAAATTATATAATTGTTATAATTATAATAAATATATAATTAGTGTAATTACATAATTATAATAAATATTATAATATATAATTATAATAAATGTATATTTATATTAATATTTATAATAAATATTATAATACTTATTATAATAAATATACATTTATTTATTATAATAAATCTACATTTATTTTATACATTTATTATAATAAATATGTACAATAAATATTATAATACATTTATTTTTTAATTATAATATTGTAAATGTAATATGTAATTATTTATCTTGATTATATAATTATCATATCTATATTTATTATATTTATAATTATATAATTATATTATAAATAATTGTAATATGTAATATAATATAATAAATGTAATATGATACATTTATTTTTTAATTATATTAAATATATATTTATAATTATATAAATGTATAATAAATATAATAAATATAAATGTATAATTACATATTACATTTATTATAATAAATAAATGTATATATAATTACATTTATAAATGTATATTTATTATAATAAATAAATGTATATTACATTTATAAATAATTACATATTTATTATAATAAATAAATGTATATTTATATAAATAAATGTATATTAATAAATATTATTAATGAAAATTAATAAATGAATATTTATTAATAAATATTATAATAAATAAATGTATATTTATAATTACATTTGTAAATGTATATTTATAATAAATGTATATTTATAAATAAATATTATTAATGAATATTAATAAATGTATATTTATTAATGAATATTATAATAAATAAATGTATATTTATAATTACATTTATAAATGTATATTTATTATAATAAATAAATGTACATTACATTTATAAATAATTACATATTTATTATAATAAATAAATGTATATTACATTTATAATAAATGTATATTTATATAAATAAATGTATATTACATTTATAATAAATGTATATTTATATATATAAATGTATATTATATTTATAAGTAATTAAATATTTATTATAATTAATGTATATTATATTTATAAATAAATAATTATTTATTCAGCTAATAAATTTATATTACATTTATTATAATAAATGTATATTACATATTTATTATAATAAATGTATATTACATATTTATTATAATAAATGTATATTACATTTATATAAATGTATATTTATTACATATTTATTATAATAAATAATTACATTTATAAATGTATATTACATTTATAATAAATATCTAATAAATGTATATTTATTATAATAAATAAATGTATATTACATTTATAAATAATTACATATTTATTATAATAAATAAATGTATATTTATAATTATATAATTATAGTTTATAATTATTCATAGATATGATAATTATACAATAAAGATAAATAATTACATATTACATTTATTATATTATAATTAAAAAATAAATGTATTATAATATTTATTATACATTTATTATAAATATTTATTATAATAAATGTATAAAATAAATGTAGATTTATTATAATAAATAAATGTAGATTTATTATAATAAATAAATGTATATTTATTATAAATATTAATATAAATGTATATTTATTATAATTAAATATTATAATATTTATTATAATAGATATTATAAATGTATATTTATTATAATAATATTCATTATACATTTATTAGATATTTATTATTATAAATATTATAATATTTAATTATAACAAGTATTTATTATAAATATAAATGTATTACAAATATTTATTATACATTTATTATACATTTATTGTGTATTTATTATAATAGTATTTATTAATATTTATTAGATATTTATTATAAATAAATTATTTTATTTTATTTTTTGTATTTATTATAAAAAATATATAATTATGCATTTATTGTATTTTTTTATATTTATTATAATAAATAAAATTATATATATACGGGATTTGAGGGTGGTGTGGGGTCAAAGCGCCACTTCAAGTGGCGCTTTGCCAACTTTTTGTTCAGCGCCACTTGAAGTGGCGCTGAACAAACCCATTTCCCTAATTAAAAAAAACCCTACCCCATTAAACTAAAAAAAAACCCAACGATCCAACTGACTGAACACGAGAATCCAATTGAAGATTATGTATGCATTTGATTTCTAGTTGTTGGTTCGCTCCTTGTGGAGGTCCTAAATCATAGGAGGCTGAGGTTCATTCCCAAGGCACCGACCTTAGCTTTGAAGAAGAATGCACACATTCTATTTAAAGGAATGCACATGTAAATCCCCTACTCTGTGATAAAGCTGAATTGAGGGACAAAGCTCAACGACATTCCCAAGCCTACCCACTTGAATCCACACTACCACACCCTATACAAGCCAACACCACCTAAGTTTGGCTCCACTCCTCGCACAAGCACAAATCAAAGATTACTACACCAGCTGAACCCATCAACGATTCTTCAAGTCCAACCAAAGCTCTATGAACTATGGTTGTCCACCTCGAAGTCGCGTGAAACATATTGGATCACCACCACATCAATTCTAAGTAGTGAAACATCTATGGAACACTAAAATTATTTATGTCTTGAATTGATTGTAATTATTGTTTTTGTTTACACGCTCAATTTTGAAACCCAACATTATAGATCCAGGTGTGCCCTGCAAATCCCAATGCATCCCTTTGGAATCAACATGCAAAGTTTCCATGTTCCAGACCCAATCCAATTGGACCTGGTTCAAAATTATTGAGGTCAAGTTCCACTTGACCTAAGCATAATCAAGCCCACTAGGAAGTGTTCTAGAGACACACTAGGACATCTCTTGAAGTATAACACTCCATGGACCAACTCAAATCCAAGCCCCAACACGTCCACTAAAGCTCATTATCATGTGAGCACACTAAAGAAACACATGGCTTCCACTGCACCTACAGAGTAACGTATCACATTTACTAGGAAAAATTATAGGAGTACAAACACGATTGTGGGAGAATTTCCATGCTCAAAAGATGCTTCTAACCAAATCCATCGTGGCCCTCGACCATGACATGTGGAGACAAACCAAGGAAGGAGAACCTCACTAAGGCTTGACCCTAAATTCAAGGAGGATTACATTCACCACTTCTTATAAATATCCCCCTTGTAAGAACCCGAGTTTTTAAAACGGGTCAAAATCCCGACCCTGTTTGAATTTTTGACTCGTTTTTGAGAAAACTGGAGAAATTGGACAGTTCTAAGAGAAGCTTTTAAAGTTGTGGAGGTCGTAAAGGGGCGCACAGTTGGCACACGGTCTGAACAAACCGTACGGCCAGCCCAGGAAACCATGCACCCTTGACAGCGGGCTCCGCACGGGCGACGCACAGTTTGACAAACCATGCGGGAAATCCATGCGAAGTCCTTGGGTTAGATAGTAGCAACCGTACAATTGGCGCACGGTTTTCCAAACCGTGTGGGGTAACCTTGCAACCACTTAAAGTAAGGGTTTTAAGTCCCGGGCCACTTGGGATTTCCCATTCCTCCCTCATTATTCCTCCCACTCAAAGATCTCTCGGGATTTTTGGTTCTCAAGGGTTGGAGGGACTTTCCCACACATTTTGGAAGCAAATCGAAGGGGTTTCTTATTGGATTGAGGCTGATTCTTCTCGGGTAAGTCTCTCCTCTTGGTTTCTTTGTGTTCTCCTCTAGGTATTCTATTCCCCCTCTTTTGGTTTTCTAGATCTACATCCGTTGCATGTGGATCTAGTGTTGGGTTTGCCTTGGGTGTTAATTTTAAGGTTTGTGGATGATAGGGAGGGAGATATAGAGCAGTTTTCCTAAATCTTTTTCCGGTTTGGGATGCAGTTGTTGTGGGTCGTTTCCGCCGGAACCCTAAAGGTAGGTGGTGCATACCTTCTTTTGTGTTTTTGTGGTCATTTGGGGGGCGCAGCCTTAAGCACATTTTCAGGTATTTTGAGCGGGACCCATTTTATCTTCTATTACATATTGAATTGATTGTTTGACCTATGGGATACCTTTGGGTATGCCCTGTTACCAGTTTTTCTTGAGCAGGGCCGGGCGAGGGGTCGTTGCTCATCGGGGCATTTTGGCTGGGGAAAGCCAAAATGGTTATATTTGAATTGTTTTGTTATAAACTGTTGAGTTTAGTTTATTAAGCATGATATGACTTGTTAGAGGCTTTCAAGACCTCAGTGCTGGTATGAGACAACACCTTGCATAGTGCAATTCAACTGTTTAGATTGTTTTGCCTGTTTATGTGTTCTATTTAAATATGTTATATATGTAATTGCTGAATTGCATATGTTGGAACCTTTGTGTTGTGTTGGGCATGACCCGGATATTCTTGAGTGATGCTGATCACAGGTTCGGCTTGGCCCGGGTTACGTTGGATGGTTCTGACCACGGGATTGGGCGTCATGAACGTCGGTTTGAGGCAGGATGACTGTCAGGTTGGGCATGACCCGAGTTACTGGGATGATGATGCCATCAGACTTGAGCGACATGGTCGCAGGGACACGAGGTGTCAGAGGTGTTGTGGCTTGGGTACTATTTTGGTGATTACCGCTCACCTGAACTTTGAGTAGTGTGCACACAGAGAGATTCTGTGATGAGGTGGTTTTGACCACTTGTGTGGGTAGAGCCCCTGTTAGTTGCGGTTTAGGTACTATTGGATGGGGGTGCTTTCCGTAGGAAGCCACGTGAGAGGTGAGGAGCCTTCAGGGGATAGCTTTGAGGCTATCGGGTTGGGGGCCGAGGCTCGCCGTTATTTGAGGGAAGACATCACTGTCCCACCAGATACGTTATTTGAGGGCAGACATCGCTATCCCTCCAGATATTTTATTTGAGGGCAGACATCGCTGTCCCTCCGGTTATGATATTTGAGGGTAGACATCGTTGTCCCTCCGGTTACTTATTGAGGACAAGCATCACTATTCCTATGGGTTACTGTTTCTTGGGCGTGCCTTCAGGATGTCGGTACTTGAGACACACAGTGTCAGGGGGCACATGGTGCCGGGTTACATGATAGAGATTCTGGCGTTGGCCGAAGCAGGTGACACTCCATGGTGGCTGATGAGCACCAGTGGAGTTAGTGTTTATTTGTGCATTGTACTATTTACTACTTTCCATATAAATGTATGTCTGCTTAAACACTTATATTAGGTATACACCGTTGGGTGGTATCCTACTAAGATTTGTATTACACCTTGCACGGGCCCTTCGGGACGCATGCATACTTTATGAACTTACATGCAGGAAAGAGGCCATATTCAAGAGTTGGGATGCATTATCTATTGCATGAAGATGCTATGGACCTTGAGGTCTTACTTAGCTGGAGTTTACTTTGTTCGATTTTCCTTCCTATATCAGCATGCTTGTTTTGTAGCTATAGTTGGTTATCCATTGACGCCCCTTACATATGGATATGTATGACCTTATTTGGATGCATGTTTTGTTATTGTTAGTAGTTACAAGTGGTGTTCAGCAAGATGTCGTGTTTATATTCCACTGATGTTGTTTATGTTTATCGCTTCCACTATTTATTGATATTGAATGTGCTTCCGCTCTACGGGTCTGGTTCGAGTCTGCTGAGTCGTTTATTCCGCTACATATTTAATGTTATACTTGTACCGATACCATTATTATTATCCTCCTGAGGGTATAGCCTTCCCTCTATACTTATAAGATCCTCGCTGCTAGTCGGAAACCTTTGGCGTTCGGGGAGGTGCGCCTAAGGTAGTAACACCCGACCCGTTTAGCACTGTTTGGATGGCTGCTCGGGTCCGGGTCGTTACAAAGTGGTATCAGAGGAGTTCTTGACAGGGATTTAGTAGAAGCATTTTACTGGATACTAATGAGATTGAGACTTCTTTTTTATTTTTTCTGGTTTTACTATTTGGGATATGGTAGATTGGAGATAAGTTGTTACTGGAACTAAGTTTCTAGATTGTGCTTGGGTGCCTGCAGCCCCAAGTACGAGGGATTGACCAAGTTACCTCGAGTGGGAATTACTATTTGATTTTTGCTCAGATTACAGTTTATATGATTTCCACCTCGGTGAATCACTTGGCGTGTGATGTTATTGATTGTGATATGTGACCCTTGACCCGGTGCGGTAAGGGAGAATTGAACCTTGGCCCAGTATGGAAAGGCTTGGTTGGTTGGCTTTTGATAGGCACATTTTTAGGGTATTTCAATTTCATAACTGCACGTATGCTTTGTGAAGTGATAATGCCATGTGAATAATATCAATTTACATGCTTTGTATTCTTTGAAATGTGAATAGGTGAAATTCCTGATAGAATTTATTGTTGTTACAATATTTATTCCATGCTTTATATATTGTAGGATTTCATGTGACATGGTATTTGGGTCTGGCTCTTGTACGAGCAGGCAGATACTTTCGGTTGAGGTGATTTTGATCACCAGGATTGGGCGACTCGGTCGTCGGTTTGAGGCAACGTTGGTTGTCGGGACGGGCATGGCCCGAGGTATTTTTGATACTTGGCTCTGTTAAGGGAGGGTAAGGAGGCCATGAGGCCGGGATGCCGTGGGCATGGGTTGTGATAGGGGAGAGTAAGGGTAGTAGTTATGTGCTACCTTGTACTACTTTCCTTATCTGCGTTGAATATATATTGTTATATATATATATATGAGCTGTCTGACCATTTATGGTATTCAGGGGGTTCTTTTTTGGGCGACTCAGATGGAGCGTCAGGAAAGTGAGGATACAGTGCTGTAGGTGTAGGATCAGGTTCAGGATTTGGTACAGGTAGAGCACGAGCCGCAGGTACAGGCACAGGGACAGGATCAGGTTCAAGATCCAGTGTAGGCAGGATAACAGCCGAGTTTGGCAGCGTTCGTACCATGGCTCGATGAGCAGCTCCAAGATAGCATGGTACGCGTCTTGTAGAGGATCGACAGAGGTGGGCAGGGTACAAAGCCATCTATGGCATATCTGACACAAGATTTCCAGTCGCAGCACCCACCGCTTTTTCAAGGTGAGGGTGGTCCGCAGGTGGCTGAGAACTGGATAGAGATCATGCAGATGATCTTCGAGAAACTCGAGACCCCTCCAGGGCGAAGGGTCAAGCTGGTGACATACATGCTGAGAGGACCGACAAAGTGCTGGTGGGATGTACAGGTTCAGGATCGCAAGCACGAGGGACTGGCATGGAAGGACTTTAAGGACAGGTTCTTTCAGAACTTTTACTTAGAGATACTGAGAGCAGAGAGAGCTTGGGAGTTCTTGAGTCTTCAGCATAGAGACATGTCCGTCATGGACTATGAAACTACTTTCACTGAGTTGTCTCACTTTGCACTTGGTATGGTAAGCGATGACGTGACAAGGGTGAGGCGCTTCGAGGATGGTTTATGACACGTCATTTGGGTCCAAGTGAATATTTTCAGGCTGGGTTATTTTTTAGAGGCGGTGAATCAGGCGCTCGTAGCGGAGGGCAACCAGAGGTATAGGCCCTAGGTTGGTCGGACGATGGCTTTAGGTGAGGGTTAAAATAGTAGGAAGCGAGGACAAGATGAGTTCCAGCAGGGAAGTCAGGGCAAGGACTCAGCTAGACCACCTCATAGCAGTTCTTCAGTGGTTTTATTTTAGTGTGGACAACGAGGGCATGTTCGGACTCAGTGCGATAAGCCTCCAAAGGAGTGTCGGGCATGTGGACAGGTCATGCACCTTGAGAGGTTTTGCAGGCAGCCGTCTTAGATAGCTGACATGCAGGGAATAGGACAGACGGTGACATCTGGAGTTGGTTCAGGTTTAGTACCAGGAGAGGGTAGCCGAGGTTCAGCTGCACGTAGAGGACGTGACAGAGACAATGGGGTCTAGCTGAGGGGTTAGTGGCCGGTGGCTGGAGTAGCACCGCAGGGAGGTCAGGCATCAGGCAGTCATGCTTCAGGATAGGTGCATGCCGTGGAGCTGCCAGAGGCTGATCAGGCTGGTGAGCCGATGACGGTTAGAGGTACACCATGGGTGTGGCCGTGATTTACTTGTTCTCTTTTGGCATGACCTGTAGAGGCATGTTCGTTTTGAGTGCACATGATGTACAAGATCTATGTAGACTGACTAGATGCTAGCCAGTGGGATTGACGCCATATCAGGTGCGTGATATATTTATATATATATGTATGAGATGTGTAGCATCAGGGGCATCGAGGATGTGGGTTACTTGAGGTGACTTGGGCATTGGGGCATCGAGGATGCGGGTTACTTGAGGTGCCATGGGCATCGGGGCATCGAGGATATGGGTTACTTGAGGTGCCATGGGCATCGGGGCATCGAGGATGCAAGTTACTTGAGGTGTTAGGCACCAGGTTCGTTTTGAGAATCCATGGGATGTAGGACCTCATGGAGGCGGACACCGATGCGGTGCGAGATACGTTGGATGTTAGAAGCAGCACGGGGGTGCCAATGAGGCACAGGGGTGATGATGCATCATGAGAGGACATTGAGTCTGGAAACAGGTTAGTAAACCTTTGCTTGTTCTGAGTTTTGTCAGGTTGAGACCGAGTTAGGCGATTCCTAAGGTGGGGAGCCCTGATGTTATTAATATTTTCATTACTTATTATATTCCCCCTTTACTTATTTTATATGAAATGTGCATAATTTGTGTGAAATATTAATGTTTTAATATTAAGTATAATATTTGAGCATTTTTACAAGTAGTCAAATTGAGTCAGTTTAATGTTTTAATTATAAATATCACTATACTGATCCAAATTGTGTGGTTCTTGTTTTGTAGGATTCCCCATTCAATATACAACATTTCATTAGAAGGAACCATGAGCCAATTCTGCCATTTTAAGGGTCATATGGTCCTCACAAACAAGACCAAAGAATCTGTGAACAAACTGGACCATCCATGAAGATTGATTTACTGGGTTCAATCGAGAGGTCCAAAGACCTTCAATCTCCACCATAATTCGGGGGACACTACATTGCATCTTGGATAAAAATTTCATGGCCCAAATCCAAGTACAAGGGGCCCAAATAAACCTTTGAAGTCCAGCCCACCATTCTGGCCGAGAATTAAAATCAGTATAGTATGCATGACATATCTCATGATGTAAGCATCCAATCGAGCTGAGATTTTGCAGTGTGAAAGAGGAGATATAGGCGGCCGACTTTGTTGAAGAAGTCATTCGAATTTGAAGGCATCTTCCTGTTCAAAAATCCATTCAAATTTTGGCCATCGAAAAAGAATGGATAGAAATGGACAGTTTACCTTTGTTTAATCAACCGGCCATAACTTTGGCTCCAATTGTCCAAATGCCTCCAAATTTTTAGAGTAGTCGGCCAACATTATTTTCTACAACTTTGAAGAAGGATGTATTTGAAGATTCGGCTGTCTGTATAGCTCAATTGGCGAAGCAAGTGGAGGGACAGATTGAGAATGCAAACAGTCCACTCCTTGGGCTATAAATACTCTCCCCTTCTCTCCTTGAGAGGGGTTGGCATTTCAGAAGAGAGGAGATCACATTGGCACGACCAAAGCTTTGCCAAAGGCTTGGGAGGACCTGCCATACTCAAGTTTTCACTTGAGAGACATTTCCTCCTCTCTTTCTTTTCACTTACTTTTGAGTTCTTCATTTTTGTAATCTTGTAATTCTCTTTCTTTGTAATTCTGTTTTAATGCAAGTTACTTCTTCAATATCTCTTATTCTCTTCCACCTTCTGTATTTTAATATTAATGTTCTTAAAATAGTTTAAATTCAGTTCAATCCCCTTCCCTTCTTAAGCTTCCTCATTCAATCGAAATTCCATTTTTGATTCTTAAATTATTTCGTGTGTGTGTTCGGCACACTACTCTTATCTTGTCCCTTTCTTTTTCTTCTCTTTATAATTCATCACCATAAACATATATTACCAGATTATTAATCACCCAAATGGCTGAGTAAATCTCTCATTGGGGTGAGTTATAATTTAGGTATGTTAAGTGATTGAGAGCTTCTGCTCGATGAATATTCTTTGAATTAACATTGTGTATGTTGGACTTAACATGTCATGGATTAATGACTTGTTTTGTTTAACATGTGGTTTCCATGGATTATTGGAACCATAAATACACAACCATAAATAAGATCTGATTGAGATTATAACCTTAAGTTAAGTTAAGTCTTGGTTTAAAGCCTTAACACTTAAGAATTCTAATCAACATCATCTTGTGACATGGGTGTTAATTTAAATGCAATATAAAGCAAAGCTCGAGGATATCACAAGCTTAACTAACCTAATGATGAACTCACCCCAATCTTTATCAATTTGGTAAATCAAACATCATCCATAAATCATTTCAATTAAGCTCTGCAAACAAACCCCCCTAATCAAAATACAATCAACTAAAAACAAACGACTACTACAAAGTATCATCACCGAGGATTCGACCCGAGTGCTGCTATACACATTAGCAGAGCACCGGAACCTTGAACGGTCGATAGGCGACAATCGGCCACACTTTCAAATGGCGCCGTTGCCGGGGATGGTGCTTTAAGTAGTCATTAGTTTCTGGTTATTGTAAAAAAAAAACCCAAAAAATACAAAAGTTTAAAAAAATTGAAAAAAAACACAAAGAAAAACCCGTCTTCCTCTTTCTTCCAAAATCTCTCTGAATGCCCCGTAGCCTTCCAAACAATCCCTCAGATTTGTTTGACCCTGAAATTGATAGAACTCTTCGTCGAATTAGGAGGACCATTAGGGATAACCAAATCACCCAAGAACCAATCATTGCCCTACCAATTGAATTAGATATGGCCAATCCTAGGGAACAAACATTAAAAGAACTCGCTGCCCCTGATATGAATTACCAACCTCTTGGTATTCAATATCCAAACATTGAAGCTGACTTCGAACTCAAATCGGGTTTGATTCATCTTCTCCCTCATTTTCACGGGCTAGCCGGTGAGGATCCACATCTTCACCTTAAAGAGTTCCAAGTAGTATGCTCTACCATGAAGCCTCAAGGGGTTTCTGAAGAACAAATCAAGCTTAGAGCTTTCCCCTTTTCCCTAGCGGATTCTGCCAAGTCTTGGCTCTACTACCTCCCACCTGGTTCCATAAACTCATGGGTTGACATGAAGAGACTTTTCCTTGAGAAGTTCTTTCCCGCTTCCCGAACAGCTTCTATCCGAAAGGAAATAAGCGGCATCCGTCAATTCCCTAATGAATCACTCCATGAGTATTGGGAGAGGTTCAAAAAGCTTGTGGCAACTTGTCCACACCATCAAATCCCTGACCAACTCCTGATCCAATACTTCTATGAGGGGTTATTGGCTATGGAGAGAACTCTCATTGATGCCGCAAGTGGCGGTGCTCTTGTTGACAAAACTCCTGCAGCTGCAAGAGATCTCATAAGTAACATGGCTGCAAACACGCAGCAATTCCATACTCGAGCACATGCTCAAGTGAAACAAGCCCAAGAGAATCAATCCATAGAGCCCAACAAGATGACTGAGTGGATGAGTGAACTTACTGGTCTTGTGCGTCAACTAGCGGTGGCTACCAAAGCCCCAACCTCATCTTCTCCACAGTCACTATTCCCTGGACCTATCAAGAATTGTGGAATCTGCAACTCTCCATCTCATCCGACTGACACATGTCCACAACTTCAAGATGATCCATCTGATTCATCTAGTCCAATGGAGCTCAATGCGGCATATGCTCAGCGAAACTTCAACCCTCAACAATCAGGTCAGTTTGTTAGAAACTTCAACCAACCCCACTCTGAGCCCTTCTCTTCTACCTTTAACCCACCTCTGAGGTATGGTAATCCCATTTCTCATCCTCCTCAATTCCCTCCTCAAAACCCAAACCAATTCCAATATGGTCAAGGTGTTGGTAACTTCCAACAACCTTACCCTTTTGTCCCTCAACCCCAAAGGAACAATCCTCATCCTGGATTCCACTATCCTAACGAGCCTTCCCAATTCCCCACCCAATACAATCGCTTTCCCAAGAACCAAAATCAAGGCCAACCCAATTTGGGACAAGCCTCTTCTTCTAAACAACCATGGGAAAGTGCTGTAGAGGATCTTGCTTCCTTCACCCGTTCTAGCCTCAAGAACATTGAAACCCAAATAGGTCAACTTGCATCCCACCTTAGCCAGCAACAACCATCCAATTCATCCCAACTCCCAGCTCAACCATTACCCAACCCTAAGGGTAATGTAAGTGCAATTGCACTTAGATCGGGAAAGCAAATTGCTATGCCCCATGCTGATTCCTCTACCTCCCCTTTCAATGTTGATCTAGAAAATGAAAAGAACAAAAAGCTGGAAAAGGAACTTGAATCCACTCCTTCACCTCCTTCCATTCCTCTAAGGAACCCAATTCCTTTTCCTCAAGCCATCTCCAAGCCTAAGAAGTCCTTTGAACCTGATCCTGAAATGCTTGACATGTTTAGACGTGTTGAAGTGAACATCCCCCTCTTAGATGCCATCAAACAAATCCCTAAGTATGCCAAGTTTCTTAAGGAATTGTGCACCCATAAGAGGGAACTTAGGACCTTTGAAAATGTTTCCACCCAGCAGTCTATTCCCATAAAGTGCAAAGATCCAGGGACCTTCACGGTTCCATGTCAAATAGGGAGTTACAACTTTGATGATGCACTCATAGACCTTGGAGCCTCAATAAATGTCATGCCCAAATCCATTTTCTCCAACCTTGGTCTAGGTCCCTTGCACCCAACGGGTATTGTCATTCAATTAGCCAATCGAAGCACTGCCAGTCCTGAGGGGATAATTGAGGATGTTCTTGTTCGGGTCAATGATCTTATCTTCCCAGCTGATTTCTATGTCCTTGACATGGAAGGTGAGACGACCTCTTCTCGATCTCCCCTAATTCTAGGAAGACCATTCCTCATGACTGCGAGAACCAAGATTGATGTCCACTCAGGCATCTTATCCATGGAATTCGGTGACCAACTGGTCAAGTTCAACATTTTCCAAGCCATGCGATATCCATCTGAGGATCACTCTGCATTCTCAATCCATGCTTTTGAGGACACTTCTAAGATTCAATCGAACCCCAATCCACCATGTTCTTCATGTTCTAATGATAAAGGATCTTGTGAAATCTGCACCATGATTAACAAAGTCATAAATGGTGAAGTTGATGTGGACCTCTCATTCATAGACTCCATCAATCTAGAGGAACTTGAAAACTCTCTTGAATCCCACATCAACTCTGATCTCTACTGCTCCACCTTGGACAGTGTTGAGGAAAATGATCCAAACCCATCTGGAATCCCTTCTCCTACTCCTAACTTGTCTAGCTCTCCAATAAAGGCTGAAACTGATCTAAAACCACTTCCTTCACACCTCAAGTATGCATTCCTTTTCCATGATCCCTCCTACCCTGTCATTATCTCTGCTTCACTTTCTGAAACTGAGGAGTCCCAACTTGTTCAAGTGTTAGAGGAAAACAAAAATGCCTTAGGTTGGACCCTAGAGGATATTCCAGGAATCAACCCTGCCCTTTGCATGCATCACATCCATCTAGAGGAATCATCCAAACCAATTAGGCAACCTCAAAGAAGACTCAATCCACTCATACTTGAGGTAGTTAGGGAAGAGATTACCAAGCTTCTTCAAGCTGGTATTATCTACCCAATTTCTGATAGTGAATGGGTTAGTCCAATTAAAGTCGTTCCTAAGAAGGGCGGGATAACAGTTGTCACAAATGAACATGGAGAAGTGGTCACAACTCGAGTGAAAAACAAATGGCGTGTGTGCATCGATTATCGCAAACTGAATGCTGAAACACGAAAAGATCACTACCCACTTCCTTTCCTTGACCAAATGCTTGAGAGATTGGCCGGAAAGTCCCACTATTGCTTTCTTGATGGTTACACCGGCTACTTCCAAATTCCAATCGCACCTCAAGACCAAGAAAAGACCACATTCACTTGCCCCTTTGGAACCTATGCCTATAGGCGAATGCCTTTTGGCCTTTGTAATGCTCCTGCAACATTCCAGCGGTGTATGATGAGTATCTTTTCTGAATTCATTGAGAATTGCATGGAGGTCTTCATGGATGACTTTACCATTTATGGCGATTCATTTGAATCTTGCTTAAATTCACCCTCTTTGGTCCTTCAAAAGTGTGTCAAGTGCAACCTTGTGCTGAATTTTGAAAAATGTCACTTCATGGTTTCAAATGGGATTGTTCTAGGGCACATAATTTCTCAAGAGGGTATCCAAGTTGATCCAGCCAAAATTGAGGTGATCCAATCACTTCCTGAACCCAAATCAGTTCGAGACATTCGGTCCTTCCTTGGTCATGCCGGTTTCTATCGGCGATTCATTCAGAACTTCAGCAAGATTTCCATCCCACTCACTCGTTTACTTCGAAATGATGTCACATTCAATTTTGATGAGGCTTGCAAGAGAGCCTTCATTGAACTCAAATCTGCTCTCACATCTGCTCCAATAATCCAACCCCCGGATTGGTCCTTACCATTTGAATTGATGTGTGATGCTTCTGATAGGGCCATTGGGGCTGTTCTTGGTCAAAGAAGAGAAAACATTCCTCATGTCATCTTTTATGCCTCAAAAACATTGGATGAAACTCAATCACACTACACTGTGACTGAAAAAGAACTTTTAGCTGTGGTTTTTGCCTTGGATAAATTCCGGCCCTATCTCTTAGGTGCCAAAATCATCATCTTCACGGACCACTCAGCATTAAAGTTCTTACTTAAGAAAAGTGATTCCAAACCAAGGCTAATAAGATGGATTTTAATGCTCCAAGAGTTTGACCTTGTGATAAAAGATAAACCTGGAAAAGAAAACCCTGTGGCTGACCACCTGAGTAGAATTTCTAATTCTTCTCATTCTGAAATAATTGATCCTGAATTTCCAACTGAACACCTCTCATCTCTCACTCCAAAGTTACCATGGTATGCCCCAATTGTCAATTACTTGGTTTCTGGTGTTTTCCCTGAATATTTTTCAAAAGAACAAAAAGAAAAGATGAAAAGTGATTCAAAGCATTATTTTTGGGAAGATAATAAACTTTGGAAAACTGGGGCTGACATGGTAATTAGGAGATGTGTTGATGAAACTGAACAATCCTCCATCTTGGAATTCTGCCACTCAATGCCTGGAGGGGGCCACTTTGGACCACAAAGGACTTCTCGAAAGGTCCTAGATTCTGGATTCTTTTGGCCTTCACTCTTCAAGGACTCACATGAGTTCTGTCAATCATGTCCCACTTGCCAAAAGTTTGGCACAATTTCCAAAAGAAACGAAATGCCTCAAAAGCCATTAATCTTCTGTGAGCTTTTCGATGTTTGGGGCATCGATTTCATGGGACCATTTCCCCCTTCCAATGGATTCTCATACATTCTTCTTGCGGTCGATTATGTTTCTAGGTGGGTCGAGGCCAAACCCACTAGGAAAGATGATGCTCAAACTGTGAGTGAGTTCCTCAAAACCCATATCTTCCTTCGATTCGGAACACCACGTGCTTTGATAAGTGACTTAGGAACTCATTTCTGTAATAGAACCATAGAGTCACTTTTGAAAAAGAATGGGGTTGTACATAAAACATCCACTGCATATCACCCTCAAACAAATGGAATGGCTGAACTTTCTAATAGAGAAGTGAAAAGAGTGCTTGAAAGAATTGTTAAGCCCACAAGAAAAGACTGGCCCGATAGACTTGGTGAAGCACTTTGGGCCTATCGAACAGCCTATAAGACACCCATTGGGATGTATCCATTTAGGCTAGTCTTTGGTAAAGCCTGTCATTTACCAGTTGAAATCCAACATAAGTCATTTTGGGCTGTCAAAACATGTAATTTTGATTGTGAAAAATCTGGTGAAGAAAGATTGCTGCAGTTGACTGAATTGGAGGAGCTTCGACTCGATTCATCTGAGAACTCCATTCTCTACAAAGAAAAGGCAAAGTCACTCCATGACAAGCACATTCTTCGAAAGGTATTTCATGAAGGTGAAAAGGTAATGCTCTTCAATTCTCGATTTCGACTTCACCCAGGTAAGCTCAATTCTCGTTGGGATGGACCTTTTATTATTACTAATGTTTACCCATTTGGTGCAGTGCAAGTCGAAGACCCTTCTTCAAAAAGAACATTCACGGTAAATGGACATCGGTTAAAGCATCACCATGAGAGGCCATTCACTTCAGGTTCCACATCGACTTCCATTGACCCACCACTAGATGGAAATGGCGACCCACCAAATCCAAACCAGGGGGCACCTCTTTCCCTTTAACTCTCTCTCTATCTCTTCCTCTCTCTACCTCTTTCTTCTTCTTCCTCTCTCTTTCGTTTTGTTACCACTTTATTCATCAAACCCTTTCTTTTTATCTTTCTTGTGTGGGTGTGTATTTAAAAAAAACCTTAAAAACTAAAAAAAACAAAAAACACAATTACTTAAAAAAAATTACAAAAAAAGAGTCATGCTTACTCACCATCTAGTTTTGAAATTTTGTCCAACCATTTTGGGGAGTCAAAAGGCTTGTTTTCAACTCAAATATATTGAATTTTTATCTCAAACTTGGGTAAACAATTTTGTGTCAATAACAAACATTTTGAATGAACAATTTTTGGTGGAAAATGATTCTCCCCTACCGTGAGGAATAACATTAGCCTTCATGCCAAGGTCATCTATGGCCATCTTTTTCATTGTGTGTCTTCACCACTGATTGTGAGTCTTGAGTTTGTGGACCTTCGAGCTGAATTTCCATCTTTTGTGTGCATTAATATGATAGAGGCATTTTCTAAGCCACATGAGAATCAGAATAGCCAAATAGCCTCCCGTTACCCTTACATTGATCCTACTTTTGAAAGCCCCTTTGAGCCTATGAAAACCTTTCTTTTGATAGCCACATTACAAGCCTAATACCTTGTCCCACCCAACATCTTCATGGATTTTCATTGTACAATTTATTGAAATTTAAGTGTGGGGGGAATGGACTTCATTTTTGGGCGTACTTTCATTGATTTCCAATGTGTCATCATATGCTTGAGGGCAAGCATCCATTCAAGTGTGGGGGAGATGTTGTAATTCTGTGAGCTTTGGGGTGTATATGTGTAATTGTCATTTGTACAAAAGTCATTGAAAAGTGTTCAAAAAAAAATGAAAAAAATTTATATTAAAAAAAATGAAAAAAAAGGAATGGGTTGTGTCTTGGGTGGGTCAAAAATCATTCATCCTCAACCTTTGATCGTGTTATAACTACTAAAATTAGTTCCATGAGAAGATCAAACATGGGTTGGGAGATGACTGTGAGACTTGTTTCAAGCACAACTTTCGAAAAAAAAAGCAAAAAAAAAAAAAGAAAAAAAAAAGAAAAAAAAAGAACACTTGAATCATCTTGTATTGTGTCATTATTGGAAGTCTTCCATGTTGTACATATTCCATCATCTCACCCTATTCCATTTTCTATCTCCATCACTTTTCATTCATCACACATTCATGCCCTTGTAAATATGTGTTTCTATTTCCTTTCAAATCAAATTTCAAAAAAATGTGCATTGATTTTTCCATGTTGGTGTTTTTATCCCATCTTTTCCTTTGGACATTATATACCTACCATCCCATAGCCACTAAAAAAACCCTTAAAAGACCTCTTGATTCTTGTACACATTAGATTTGGGAATGGAAGCTGAGAGCTCTTACAAACTCTTGATTTTCACTTTTTGTTGGTGAATGAGTGAACCTCCTAAAATACATTTTTATCATCTTGAGAGGAGTAAGTTTTGAGTGCCTACATTTTCCAATTCAAACCTTGAACATGAAAAAATGAATTGTTTATGATGCATTATTGTGAACCAAATTTGTGATGGAATTCATTATGGATGAGTAAAATAGTCTAAACCTCCCCTGATTGGAGAAAACAAAATTTTAATATTTGTTGGTGAGTGAAAATGATTTTGTCATGTTTTTATATTTGTTGCCAATGAGGACACGCGCAAATATAAGTGTGGGGGAGTTGATGTTATTAATATTTTCATTACTTATTATATTCCCCCTTTACTTATTTTATATGAAATGTGCATAATTTGTGTGAAATATTAATGTTTTAATATTAAGTATAATATTTGAGCATTTTTACAAGTAGTCAAATTGAGTCAGTTTAATGTTTTAATTATAAATATCACTATACTGATCCAAATTGTGTGGTTCTTGTTTTGTAGGATTCCCCATTCAATATAAAACATTTCATTAGAAGGAACCATGAGCCAATTCTGCCATTTGAAGGGTCATATGGTCCTCACAAACAAGACCAAAGAATCTGTGAACAAACTGGACCATCCATGAAGATTGATTTACTGGGTTCAATCGAGAGGTCCAAAGACCTTCAATCTCCACCATAATTCGGGGGACACTACATTTCATCTTGGATAAAAATTTCATGGCCCAAATCCAAGTACAAGGGGCCCAAATAAACCTTTGAAGTCCAGCCCACCATTCTGGCCGAGAATTAAAATCAGTATAGTATGCATGACATATCTCCTGATGTAAGCATCCAATCGAGCTGAGATTTTGCAGTGTGAAAGAGGAGATATAGGCGGCCGACTTTGTTGAAGAAGTCATTCGAATTTGAAGGCATCTTCCTGTTCAAAAATCCATTCACATTTTGGCCATCGAAAAAGAATGGATAGAAATGGACAGTTTACCTTTGTTTAATCAACCGGCCATAACTTTGGCTCCAATTGTCCAAATGCCTCCAAATTTTTAGAGTAGTCGGCCAACATTATTTTCTACAACTTTGAAGAAGGATGTATTTGAAGATTCGGCTGTCTGTATAGCTCAATTGGCGAAGCAAGTGGAGGGACAGATTGGGAATGCAAACAGTCCACTCCTTGGGCTATAAATACTCTCCCCTTCTCTCCTTGAGAGGGGTTGGCATTTCAGAAGAGAGGAGATCACATTGGCACGACCAAAGCTTTGCCAAAGGCTTGGGAGGACCTGCCATACTCAAGTTTTCACTTGAGAGACATTTCCTCCTCTCTTTCTTTTCACTTACTTTTGAGTTCTTCATTTTTGTAATCTTGTAATTCTCTTTCTTTGTAATTCTGTTTTAATGCAAGTTACTTCTTCAATATCTCTTATTCTCTTCCACCTTCTGTATTTTAATATTAATGTTCTTAAAATAGTTTAAATTCAGTTCAATCCCCTTCCCTTCTTAAGCTTCCTCATTCAATCGAAATTCCATTTTTGATTCTTAAATTATTTCGTGTGTGTGTTCGGCACACTACTCTTATCTTGTCCCTTTCTTTTTCTTCTCTTTATAATTCATCACCATAAACATATATTACCAGATTATTAATCACCCAAATGGCTGAGTAAATCTCTCATTGGGGTGAGTTATAATTTAGGTATGTTAAGTGATTGAGAGCTTCTGCTCGATGAATATTCTTTGAATTAACATTGTGTATGTTGGACTTAACATGTCATGGATTAATGACTTGTTTTGTTTAACATGTGGTTTCCATGGATTATTGGAACCATAAATACACAACCATAAATAAGATCTGATTGAGATTATAACCTTAAGTTAAGTTAAGTCTTGGTTTAAAGCCTTAACACTTAAGAATTCTAATCAACATCATCTTGTGACATGGGTGTTAATTTAAATGCAATATAAAGCAAAGCTCGAGGATATCACAAGCTTAACTAACCTAATGATGAACTCACCCCAATCTTTATCAATTTGGTAAATCAAACATCATCCATAAATCATTTCAATTAAGCTCTGCAAACAAACCCCCCTAATCAAAATACAATCAACTAAAAACAAACGACTACTACAAAGTATCATCACCGAGGATTCGACCCGAGTGCTGCTATACACATTAGCAGAGCACCGGAACCTTGAACGGTCGATAGGCGACAATCGGCCGCACTTTCAAGCCCCTTGAGGAATTTATCCAGAACCTTGTGATCGGGGAAGTCCAAGTTGCTTTGATTGGGGTGGTATGGTCGGTGCCATCTCTGAGTTTCATTTGATAGCTCGGGGATGAGCTATGTTAAGGTGGGGAGATTGTAAGAACCTGGGTTTTTAAAACGGGTCAAAATCCTGACCCTATTTGAATTTTTGACTCGTTTCTGAGAAAACTGGAGAAATTGGACAGTTCTGGGAAAAACTTTTAAAGATGTGGAGGTCGTGCAGGGGTGCAAGGTTGGTGCACGGTCTGAAAAAACCATGCGTTCAGCCCAGGAAACCATGCACCCTTGACAGTGGCCTCTGCACGGGCGGCACACGGTTTGAAAAACCGTGTGGGAAAGCCGTGCGAAGTCCCTAGGTGAGACAGTAGAAACTGCATGGTTGGCGCATGGTTTTCCAAACCGTGTGGGGTAACTGTGCAGCCACTTACAGTTAGGGTTTTTAAGTCCCAGACCACTCAGTATTTCCCATTCCTCCCTCATTCTTCCTCCCACTCAAAGATCTATTGGGATTTTTGGTTCTCAAGGGTTGGAGGGACTCTCCCACACATTTTGGAAGCAAATTGAAGGGGTTTCTTGTTGGATTGAAGCCGGTTCTTCTTGGGTAAGTCTCTCCTCTTGGTTTCTTTGTGTTTTCTTCTAGGTCTTCTTTTCCCTCTCTTTTGGTTTTCTAGATCTACATCCGTTGCATGTGGATCTAGTGTTGGGGTTGCCTTGGGTGCTAATTTTAAGGTTTGTGGATGATAGGGAAGGAGATATAGAGAGATTTTCCTAAAGCGTTTTCCGGTTTGGGGTGCGATTGTTGTGGGTCGTTTCCCCTGGAACCCTAAAGGTAGGTAGTGCATACTTTCTTTTGTGTTTTCATGGTCATTTGGGTGGCGCTGCCTTAGGTGCATTTTCAGGTATTTTGAACGGGACCCGTTTTATCTGCTATTACATATTGAATCAATTTTTTGACCTATGGGATGCCTTTGGGTATTCCCTGTTACCAGTTTCGCTTGAGCGGGGCCGGGTGAGGGGTCGTTGCTCATCGGGGCATTTTGGCCGGGGAAAGCCAAAATGGATATATTTGAATTGTTTTGTTATAAACTATTGAGTTTAGTTTATTAATCCCGATATGACATGTTAGAGGCTTTCAAGACCTCAGTGCTGGTATGAGACAACACCTTTCATAGTGCAATTCAACTATTTAGATTGTTTTGCCTGTTTATGTGTTCTGTTTAAATATGTTATATATGTAATTTCTGAATTGCATATGTTGGAACCTTTGGCTTGTGTTGGGCATGACCTAGATATTCTTGAGTGATGCTGATCATAGGTTGGGCTTAGCCTGGGTTACGTTGGGTGGTTCTGACCACGAGATTGGGCGTCATGGATGTCGGCTTGAGGTAGGATGACTTTCAGGTTGGGCATGGACCGAGTTACTGGGATGGAGATTCCATCAGACTTGAGAGACATGGTCATAAGGACACGAGGTGTCAGAGGTGTTGTGGCTTGGGTACTATTTTGGTGATTACCGCTCACCCAAACTTTGAGTAGTGTGCACACAGAGAGACTCCATGATGAGGTGGTTTTGACCACTCGTGTGGGTAGAGGCCCCCATTAGTTGTGGTTTAGGTACTATTGGTTGGGGGTGCTTTCCGTAGGAAGCCACATGGGAGGTGAGGAGCCTTTGGCAGATAGCATTGAGGCTATCGGGTTGGGGGTTGAGACTTGCTGTTATTTGAGGGCAGACATCATTGTCCCTCCGGATACGTTATTTGAGGGCATACATCATTGTCCCTCCAGATACTTTATTTGAGGTAAGACATCATTGTCCCTCCGGTTATGTTGTTTGAGGGCATACATCGTTGTTCCTCCGGTTACTTATTGAGGACAGACATTGCTGTTCCTCTGGGTTACTGTTTCTTAGGCATGCCTTCGGGACGTCGGTACTTGAGACACACAATGTCACGGGGCACATGGTGCCGGGTTACATGACAGAGATTCCAGCATTGGCTAAAGCAGGTGACACTCCATGGTGGCTGCTGAGCACCAGTGGAGTTAGTGTTTATTTGTGCATTGTACTGTTTACTGATTTCCTTATAAATGCATGCATGCTTAAACACTTATATTAGGTATGCACCGTTGGGTGGTATCCTACTGAGATTTGTCTCAAACTCTGCATGGGCCCTTTGGGATGAATGCAGAATTTATGGACTTACGTGCAGGAAAGAGGCCAACTTCAGGAGCTGGGCTGCATTAACTATTTCATAGAGATGCTATGGACCTTGAGGTCTTTATTAGATGGAGTTTACTTTGTTCGGTTTTCCTTCCTATATCATCATGCTTGTTTTGTAGCTATAGTTGGTTAGCCATTGGCGCCCCTTACATATAGATATGTATGACCTACTTTGGATGCATGTTTTGTTATTGTTAGTAGTTACAATTGGTGTTCAGCATCCTATAATGTTTATATTCCGTTGCTGTTGTTTATGTTTATTACTTCCGCTGTTTATTGACATTGAATGTGCTTCTGCTCTGCGGGTCTGGTTCGAGTTTTTTGAGTCATTTATTCCACTACATCTTTATTTTTATACTTGGAACAGTACCATTATTATTATCCTACCAAGGGTCTAGCCTCCCCACTATACCTATAACACCCTCGCTGCTATTCGGAAGCCTTTGGCATTTGGGGAGGTGCGCCTAAGGTAGTAACACCCGACCCATTTAACACTGTTCGGGTGGCTGCTCGGGTCCGGGTCATTATACCCCTCATTGTAAAGAATCTAGAACTTGGCCTTTTTTCCTAGTTTCAATTAGATTAGTATTTCTTTTCTATATTTTTATGAAATTCTATTCTATGTTCATCATTTTATGTCATTATATTCTCCATCAATTTCTCTATGTTTCTCACCCCTATGACGTTCCAATGATACCAAAATCCATGATCATGGAGAGTTAACCCCTAATGGGTGGTCTAAGGGGAACCACACTTCTGCACTTTAATTTTTGGTGCTTCAATTTCTCACTCTATTTTTCTCTGATTTTAGTGCGACAATGTAGATGGTTTGTAGAGGTGGTGATCATAACCTTACATTCCATTAACACTGCCACACTCCTCTACATGTTTCACTTCAATGCATTCCTCCATTTGGGTCAAACTTCATACCAATGGAATCATGTAATTTTAATAGAAGAATGATATGTGATTGATTCCTAGTGAGTGGATAAGTCCATTCACTCGATTGAGGCGTGCACTTACCCATTCACTAAGGAAAATATATGATATTTCTGGTCTGTTTAGGGGATCCCTTGAGTATATTAGTGATTTCATACTAAATGAAATAGTGGAGGGTGAATAAATAAATGATATTGAGTCTATTAATTGAATTAGAAGGCTGAAAAAAATGTAAAAATGATGGTACTCATTGAAATTCATCCTAGGACCTATTGGATTTGTTCCTAACCCCATTGTCATGTTTCATGCTTTTATTTTATTTCTAATTCATTTCATCAGAAAAAAAAACATTACGTCTTCTGATTTATTTCTTTCACAATATTGAAAAAAATACATGAGTGATTAAGATAGTGAAGAATCGACCCACATACGCTCCTTGGGAAACGATCTTTTTTAGCCCTATGTTTCATTACAAAATTTCAATAAAATAAAAAATATGTTTGACTACAGCTTGTGACAACTGCATAATCACTCTTGCACAATCCAAATGTACAAAAGGACTCATGATCACATGAGACACACCTTAATGAACCCAGTATAACATTCCTAAAACTACCAACCATTCTCCTTGCATAGTTTAGTTCCAACAAATCAGAGCACCCTCAGTGATCCTCTTCAAAATCGAGGAATCTCTCACATGACAAGATCAACCACACGACCACTTGCTACCCATACATATATCTAAAACTATGAGCACCTAGCCATTCTTTGATCACACCACCTAAAGTGAATAATGGGCCAGACATCCAAATAAACATTCCCTCTCAAGACAAACTTTAAACAAAGAGCAATCCCAATGCTCCACTTTTCATGCCCAAGGCATCTACATGCCTAACCGCAAAGATACATTTTCACTCAAAAACCCTTTAGTGATAAAAACCCCAATGGGACCCCCCAAAAGGAAGACCATCCTTGCCCACCCAATCCCCCAACATATAACAATAACTTAGGCCCCCACCGTAAGACCTAGTGGACAACACATGGTACGAACTACCCTCAATTCCCCTATAGGGGTTTAAAATACCTTCCCCACAGATTGAACCTATAAATTTAGGGAAACAAAAAATTTAGGGTCACTCAATCCTGATCAAAAACACCTATCAGGAATCCTTTCCCTCATCGAGCCACTCCCAGGGCATCGAACACCCGCAATGACCCACTAGGGTCTCCACGCATCCCTCAATGAAGGGATTGTATTTCTATCACCAGGGAACTTCTCATCATCGGATCCAAATGGCCTGTCATCAGAGGTAAAACAATAAATGCGATTTAGTTGAGTAGAATTCCACCAATGAGCTATATGGAACCACACCATATAGGTCATTGTGGACACTTTAAATAATTGAACCTCTATATTTAGTGAAATCATACACAAACAGACATATGTCATGTGAATCCTACATCCCTGGTATAATACATGAACAATGGACTCTTACCGCTATGGGAAAATATCTAAAAACCAATAAATCATAAAACCAAAAACCCAAGTGCATCACACTATGTGATATCATACAACCATAAAAACAGAAACCAAGAACAACAATCCCATGCCCTGGAAACTTGGACTTCCTATCAGAAAAGGTGTTCACAACACACCAATCCTATATACATTACAAATTTTGACACATTACTAGACCACCTATCTACCATGACCCAATTAGGAAGATAATAGAAAAGGAATTCTATGATACCATTTTGTAAAAAACCAACCTGGGTCAACTTGACACGTCACCCAATCTAACTTTCCAGAAGGCCTCAAGCGTGCATCCCCATACAGCAAAGGCTATCGACTGGTAGAGAGGGACTAAAATATACATTGGGGAGACTATACCATATAGTAAAAGTGTAATAAAAGTGTAAATAAACCAAACACATACACATCCATCAACATTAGAGAACACATGATAAATAACTGAATAAAAAACAGGTTCTATCAAATGGAATACAACATAAAAACTCACAATCATGTTATAACATATAACAACCGAATTCCCATCGGGCCGATCACATATACAAGATAAATGAATAAAACAAAAATACAATACACAAGGATGTACTGCCAACTCCAAGTCATACCAAATACTTAGTCTTTATAAATTTTGAGCTACACCAGCCTGATCCTAAGACTCCACATGAGTAGTCTCGCTCGATCATGCAACACCAAGCCTCGACTCGATCCACCGTGAAACCTGTACTCCATCAAAAAGTAGATATGAGGATCTACATTCAAATAAAAGTTCATGTATAGGGGGTGAGAAATAAATCTCAGTAGGTTAACCCCAATGGTGGTGCTATAATCTTGTGTCATAACAAGTGCGTGCGCACGTGATATGCCTAACCTAGTCAAAGACAACTATCATAAAAACAACAAACTATAATAAATAAAAGGGTCCAGAACAAAATAAAAACATAAATCATCCAACCAAGGGATCTAAGGTGATGCCTGAGGTAAATCTAGCCTCACACTGGCTCATGCTAGAGGACTTAACCACATGGATCACCCAAACACATGACGTTAGGCTCATCCACTAGATAAAATGGAAGCTTACAGAAGACTTATATAAGAACAATAATGAATTTCAAAACCTAGGATCTCATCATTAGCATCCAAAACCACACCACACAACTTTGCTGGTCACTAGGAATCTAATACCACAATCTAAACTGGAGACATAAACTCTACCCATACTGAGATAAACTATCCAAAGCATGATATGCCTATAGAAACAACTAGGATTTACAAAATATACAACTAGGGAAGGGATCAACCCACAACCTAGGCCCATAAAAAACATCTAGGATCATAAAAACCTATCCCCTATTTAGGAAACTATTCACTATCCTATGGGGGATGCACTCCTCTAGATTTTCCATCAGCTACCTAGACCCATATAACACTATCAAACCAACAATGGAGAGAACCAAATCAAACTCAGGGCCAATGCCTAATCTAGTAACATTCCAAAGGTATCCTATAACATCTAGATCCTAAGAAAAAACAACCTAAAACATACTATCCAAAGGCTATAAATAATGTTCCAATAAAATTTCAAAACTCATCAACAAGAACACATCCACAATGGTCTCAAGTCGCTGGTATTTGGGTTTATAGGCGAAACCAAAAGTTTCCAATGCTATAACTAGTATCAAGACTCATAGTTTCAACCAATAACTAGGGTAAAAATAGTCTCTTGGACCACATCCATCAAAATACAATACAAGTCCAACATAAGAAACCTCATCTGGTGTCTCTGATAGCTAACCCATCCATGAATATCACCTCACCCATAAGGGAAAACTCAAGAAGAACCACACCAGCAAGGGAGTTCTAAATAGTCCTCATGACCTCCTAAGTAAAAGGGAACCATACAAGGGGCTCCTTCAGCACAAAAAAAACCTTGGGTAAATCCCATCTCAAGAAAACCTCAGTCGACCTCTCTATCACACAACTTGTCTCCAGGTATCATCTCCATGTCTGCAAGGGAATCCTCTAGAATCCCTCAGAACCATCTCAATATCCACACAATGACACCTGGCCATACCAACTATACTACAATGTCAACCCAACCAGAAGTCTCCAACCAAACTAAAAATCAAGCTAGAGGTTTTAAACCTCAACCGCCCTAACCCCATGCAATTGATCTCGATATTTAGGGACCATCCAAATATCTTATCCAAGATACTACTCAATCCTTCATTCTATGAACATTCCAAAAGATCCCAAATAAAACCCCTTAGTATCATCAAGCCAAGGTGACTAACAAGCTCAAAAACCTCACCCAAGCCTCACATCTCACATCCCAACCTGTATGAAGATTCTTAATCAAAACCTCAAGAAAATACTCCCATCAAAACTCACCGAATCCAAAACACCTCCCAAATGGATTCTAAATTCCATAAGGATTAAAATGTCATGATCCATGCATAAAAACATCCAAAATGGATTATCTATAAGTCCCATTCTTAATTTTGGGAGAGATAACAAGAAAAACACCTCAAAAGGGGAAGTACATAGTGTGTTCCTTGAGTACACGACATGTACCCCCAAACATCAACCCAGGTCATATACCTCCAACCAACCTAGTGTGCACTCTCAAAGTACATGACATGACATACTATTACATGATGTGTACTAGGAATGATGTACTTGGTTGTGTACACACACAAGAGTTGAACAAGTACCCAACATGACCTCTATACATGCACCACACATAAGAATTGGTTATGTTCCTCAAACGATTATGTGCCCCCACATGAGTTGTTTGGTCATGCCTCCAAACACACCCTACACAACATCCCATGTAAATAAAGAATATGATATTTTCATATTTATTAATATTTGTGAATTAAATATTAATTTTACTTTAAAGGGGATGTTATGTTCAATGGAATACTCGATACTCAACAATGAGTTTCTTTGAAATCTTACATTGCACACAATGTTGAGTTATACTGAAAAATAATATAATAATATTATTATTTTAAATGGTAGTTAACGCATAGTCGTTGTATTGGTGAGAATGAACAAAACTAACTAAAATATGATTATACATGTTTGTTAAATGATTTTACATTTATCCAATAAAAGTTAGAAGCATAAAATGTGAATGAATCCAATTTTAATCATAAACACACTATTATTATTTAAAAGGTCTATTTAGCGCCTTTTGATGGAGAACCCTTTTTAAATCTAGTTTTTGTCACTTTTATATGATCTATTTGAAAAAAAATAATATTCTTCTTTAGAATTGGTACATAAAAATTTACTTTGGATTTTTTTTTGGTATTTTTCTGATAATGATTTATTTTTTAATGAATAGTGAAAAATACTGCATTTTAATTCAAAACTGCATTTTAATATAATTTATTTATATAGTTAGATTATTATTTTAATTGGTTTTAAAGTGTAATTGGATTATATTTTTACAATTTAATACAATTTTGGTCATTTTAAGTAATTTTAGTTTGAAATTGGACATAAAAAATTGTCAATCTTTTGATAGTTATTATTTCTTAAAAACACGCTTTTTTGTTTTGACAATGGGAATTAATTTTAAATTTATTTCTTCCACTTCTGTATTTTGAATTTGAAAAAATGGATTCTATATTTGGAATCAGGAGGTCCAAATTGTGTAAATAGTTAACTTTTATTTTTAGACATTATGAATATTTACTTCAGTAAATATTTTATTTACCATGGTTAAAAGGTAAATATGGTAAATAAGGGTAAACAAATAATATTATAATAATATTAAATTACCCTAACATGTGTCCTAATCCTATTGGTTGATACATTTCCGACCATGAGCATCCTTGGGTCGATTTTGCGACCCCATGGAGTCACTTGGGAGTGATAATGACACTTTATATTAATTAATTTAAAATAAAGACAAAAGTAAGATAAACATATATATTTTAGTAAACAATTTTTTATATGGGGTTATATAATTTATATATTCAACTATAAATAATCATTTAAATGATAAAAATATTTCCTACATCATGGTATTTTATTTATATTTTTTAGTCATTAAATAAACAAATTTAATTATGACACAATGGTGATGCAGTAATTGTTTCATTAATAAAGGAATCAAATAAATGATATTATAAATATTAAAATAAATTTATTTTGAAACTTTTTATGAAATCCACGAATTTTAGGGATAATAATTAATTGTTTTCTTTTAATTAATGAAGTTTTTTCTAAATAATAAAGTTTTTATATATTTTTTAAAGTCTTGATATGAATAGTTTATAAATTGACATAAATGAGTTTTTAAAAACAATTAATATTTTATTAAATGATAAAATAGTCCTAAAAATCTAATATTATGAAAAATGACATATATAATATTAAAAATGTCATTAATGATCCATTTTGGGTCACTTGGCATTTTATAGTAAATATATTAACCATATAATATGAATATATAAGAGGACATGGTAAAGGTTAAATAAGTTAACAAAGGGTTAAATAAAAACTATAAGGATTAAAAAAATTTAAAAAACCTATAAAATTCTTATTGGATGATTCTATTTAGACTTATATGCACCTTATCTTCGAATTAAATAAGTTTTGGACCTTTTAAAAATGAAAATAATTTTATAATAAAATAATACTTTCAAACTTTTCTAAAGATCCCCCACCCTCTTATAAAAGCAAACCACTTATAACCCATTACACACACCTCTCAATCCCCTTGGATCATACAAACTCTACCCCAAGAAGCTCCCAACATCCCTCTATTCCTCCTAGAAGCCTTACCTTAGGCAGAAGGAACTTCAAGAAAGTATTTTGGTTCAAACCAAAGAGAGTTACCCAATTTAAAGGTAACGTCTTCCCTCAAGTTCTCTTCTTTTATTTTACTTATTTACTCCCTATGCTCTTATTCTTATTATTTTACATAAAAACACCAATATCCTAAATATAATATGTTGTTTTTATGAGAATTATTCAAACTACACTTACACACACCTCCGTCTAATGGATTTAGAACATACTATTTCTGTGGACGACGAACTACTGCCTCACGAAACAATGATTGTTCAATTATCTCGTACCGCCTCTTATGGTAGCCATCATGATAAAACTATATTTATATGTTATATATATTATATTTATATTATTTATATGATTATTTATTTTTCATTTATAGAATACCTTTATGGTTTCCATAATAGGTAAATGCAATAATTTCATTTGAGGAAATGCGGACTACCGCCCCCTCAAAGTGATATGACTCGTTCATGCCATATGTGGGATGTATAAATGATGGAGTTAATGAAATTATATATTATATTATACTGTAATTATAACATACCCATGTATCATTATGTTTTCATTCCATTAAATATGAAATAGAAATGAAAGTAGTGTTCATGCGTTCATACGGCTTACCGTCTCCATGAACGGTGCATTTCATTTCTTATCTCCAAATGTTATGTACTATTATAAATAAATATATATACTATATATATATGATATATATGATATCTAAATCATTAATATCATTCTGTATATAATGTACTTCTGACCACATAGACAACTTTTAATTATAAGAAGTTCATTTTTGAATCAAGTACCAAATATCGAAAAAACGACCGTTATTAACTTAAATGATTTTATAATGTTTATAATGTGGTAATAAGTGATATAAAAGGAATAATAAACTTGAAAAAGGATATTAAGAAAGTAGAAATTAAATTTAGTTTATTATTTAGGAGATTAAAGAACGAATGAGTCAATTTGTACATGAGGTAAGAGACTTCATCTCAATCTCTTTTCATTGAGGGATATTTTGTTTTATACAGGACATTATTTTATACGGTGTATAAACACCTTTGAATTTTTATTTCATTTAAAGGGAATATTTTTCTATGAATCATTTTACTAAATGAAAAAAAGGAATATTTCTTTTTAACGTAAGCGGTGACAACGACCTTTCCGCCATCGTAAGTATTATTTGATCTTTGGCTTCCTTAACAAACCGTAATGTTTTTAAAAGGAAAATAAATACCATATACTATTTTATGTATTTTGGTATTGAAAATGGATTTTTATGTCAATATATTTAAATGATATATTGTGATTGAAATGTGGAAATTTTATCTTTCCTTTATATTTGTTTTATGTGATATGAATATGTTATGGTTCTTGGGCATTGTTTATGCATACGGGTGGTTCCGTGATAAAACTAGGGCATGTGAGCTCGAGATAACTCTCCAATGTTTTGGGTAACGTGATAGAGGTAAACGTTAATGTTTCTCCTAAGAGATTTAGGGAATATATTGTGATGGGTATTCCAAACATAACTCCCTATGTAGCTGTGAAAGCTACAACGTAAGTATGTTATGGATTCCACAAGTTACATTTATGATTTATGATTTCTATGTGTTATTAATAAATATTATGATTTCATGAGGTATGTTAAAGAGATTATGCTTGGTATGTATTGATGGACTAATTTTTTCTTTATTTATTTTATAATCCTTGCTGAGCATTTTATGCTCATCCCAAGTTTTTTTGAAATGTTTTTCATAGGACTTAAAGATGAATAGGGTCAAGGATGGGAACAAGGAAAAGTCATACTGTCTAACATGGAACTAGACATGACTCTTTTTTTTTCAAGGGTTTTTATTTTATGAAAAAATAGACACTATGTATAAGTGTCTACATGTAATATTCAAGTTGTTATGTATATGTTATGACTTAATTCTCTAAAGTTTTAAACCTAAAAAGATCATCAATGTGAATTATAAACTTAATTCAAGATTATGTAATGTTTAAGGATGGGTCCTTATAGTTGGTATCAAAGTTTGATTTAGAAACTTTAGGAGTTAGGATATTGTTAAATTAATATCCATAAATTAATTTATGTTAATATTGAAAGGATATAGCATTTACAGATTACCATGTTTCTTCGCCTAAGATATTTCTGTGTTCATAATGGTTTTCCATAGAGGAAACATGGAAGCTATGATGGGACGACATCAAGAGGAAGAAAACCTTCCAAATCAACAACCTAAGATGGTCAGAATCCGAACTGAATAATTTGTTTCAGTGATGGAACAGTTGACTCAGGATATAAATGGTGGTGGTATTCATGCATGAGATCAGTCAGATCAGCCATAGAGGAACATGTCAGTAGTGGAGCATTTCCTGAGGCAACATCCCCCATCATTCAGAAGATCATCTGACCCTGTGCTAGCTGAAGGGTGGATTAAAGCACTGGAGAAGATTTTTGATGTCATGGGGTGTTCAGAACATCAAAAGGATAGTCTTTCTGTTTACCATTTTGAAGGTGAAGCTGATCAGTGGTGGTCAGTGGTGAAAAATATCAGGGATAATAATGAGATTGATGCTCTTTATTGGGATGAATTCAAAGGTATGTTTCTTGAGAAATATTTTCCTAAGGTGGTTCATCTTAGGATAGAAAAAAATCCTATAATTGTGGCATGAGGATGACTCAGTGGATGCTTATGAAGCAAAATTCACTCGACTGACAAGGTATGCTCCAAATGTCATATGAGATCTTGATAGTAAAATCAATCATTTTTACTTAGGATTAAATCTAAAGTATCGAAGGTCTTTAACTTCTCGTGAGTTCAAAAGTTATGAAAAACTTGTTCGGTGTGAGGAGAAGGTGGAAATGGAGTTTTCTGATGATTTCTTTGACAAACAATGGAATAAGAGGTCAAGGTGGAAGACGAAAGGTAAGAACTCTTCAAAAAAGTTTGATGGTAAGAAACTTAAGCTTACAGTTTGTGAAAATTGTGGTAAAAAGCACACTGGGGAATGTATTTTGAATTCTGGTAAGTGATACTGATGTGGTAAAATGGGGCATAAGGCTCGTAATTACACTAAAAAGGATCAGGGTAATGGTAAGACAAAATCGGATTTATAGTCAGTAAAATGTTTTAAGTGCAATGAAATGGGTCATCATACAAATGAGTGTCCAACGAAGAACTCAACTGAAGTAAAGTCATTAGAATACAAGCAGAAAGGGGTGGTGAAATCCTTTTCAACTACTTCAGCAGATTTTGGGTCATCGAATGAAGTAGTATTAGAAATTGAAAAGAAGATTGGTGAGTGATCCAATTTTGGCACTGTATTATAGAGATGGTAAATTTATTATCTACAGTGATGATTCATTGAAAGGACTTGGTTATGTACTAATGAAGAATGATCATGTAATTGCTTATGATTCACGTCGGTTGAAACCTCATGAGTTAAATTACCCTACACATGATTTGGAATTAGCTGTTGTTTTTTTGCTTTAAAAATTTAGAGTCATCATCTGTATGGAGTAAAATATGAAATATATACTAAAAAAAAGTTTTAATTGTATATTTACTTAGAAATAATTGAACATGAGACATAGGAGATGACTGAAATTAATCAAGGATTATGATTGCACTATTCATTACCATCTAGGAAAGGAAAATAAAGTGACTGATGCATTGATTCTAAAGAGTAATGCAACATTAACTATGTTACGTTTGAAACAAGATCCTTTGATTAAAGATTTGATGAAATTTGGCATAGAAGTTATTGGTGCAGGAAATTACTCTATTTTGTTTTAGGTGTCAGCGAAATCATCTCTATCTCATAGAATTAAGCAAGCATATAAGGAAGACAATGAGTTGCAAAAAAAGGTAGAGTTGGTTCAGAAGGGTAAGTTTCCTGATTTTAACATTGATAATGATTTTATTTTGAAATTTGGGAAGAGATTACGTGTGCCATGTGATTCACAATTGAAGAATGAGTTGTTATGTGAAGCTCATAGTTCTCCATTTTTAGTTCATCCTGGAAGTACTAAGATGTACATATATCTTCAGGAGTATTACTAGTGGGATGGAATGAAAAGAGATATTGTTGACTTTACAGTGAAGTGTTCGACTTGTTAATAGGTTAAAGCAGAGTGACAGTTACCAAAAGGGATGCTTCATCCTTTAATGGTGCCAGAGTGGAAATGGGAAAATGTGTCCATAGATTTCATCATGGGATTACGAAATACTTCTCGAGGTAATAATACAATCT
Organism: Viscum album; assembly: GCA_963277665.1. NCBI lineage: Eukaryota > Viridiplantae > Streptophyta > Magnoliopsida > Santalales > Viscaceae > Viscum > Viscum album. The sequence goes on from OY728122.1 coordinate 1,704,600,681, forward strand.
GGGTTATTGTTGATCTATTGACTAAATCTGCTCATTTATTTCATATTCGAGATACTTTGTCTCTAGATCAACTTTCTAAGTTGTATGTTAAAGAGATAGTCAGGTTTCATGGAGTTCCCCCCTCCATTGTATTTGATCATGATCCCAGGTTTACTTCTAACTTTTGGAAAGGCCTTCAGAAGTCATTGGGTACTAAATTAAATTTTATTACAACTTTTCATCCTCAATCAGATGGGAAATCAGAATGAAAAATTCAAACATTGGAGGATATGCTATGTTCTTGCTCAATGGATTACCAAGAAAGTTGGGACTAATATATTTCTTTGGTTGAATTTTCTTATAATAATTGTTTTCATTCTAGTATACAGATGACACCATTTGAGGAATTATATGGAAAGCGGTGTCAAACTCTATCTTTTTGGGATGAAGTGAGTGAAATGAAACTGATGGGACCAAAATTTATAGAATAGATGGTAGAAAAAGTTCAATTGATTCAAAAGCACATGAGAATAGCTCAGAGCAGGTAGAAAAGTTATGCAAATAACCGAAGGAAGGATCTTTCTTTTGAGGTAGATGATCATGTCTTTCTCAAAGTTTCTCTATGGAAAAGTGTGATGTGTTTTGGTAAGAAGGGAAAGTTGAGTCTGAGACTCATTGGACACTACGAAATCCTGGATAAAGTTGGACCAGTTGCTTACAGAGTAGATTTACCTCCAAGTTTATCTCAGGTACACAATGTTTATCATGTTTCAATATTGAGAAAGTATATGTCAGATCCATCTCATGTTTTGAGTACAGAGGTAGTTCAGTTGGAAGATAATCTTTCTTATGAGGAACAACTAGTCCAGATTTTTTATCAAAGAGAGAAAGTGTTGAGGAATAAGGAAATTAATCAGGTAAAGGTTTTGTGAAAAAACCATATGGTTGAAGAGGAAATGTGGTAATCTGAAAATGCTATGAGGGATAAATACCCCCATTTATTTGATAAGTGAATAAAATTGCAAGGATGCAATTTCCAAAAGGGGGGAAGGATGTAACATCCCAGGTAAATAAAGAATATGACATTTTCACATTTATTAATATTTTTGAATTAAATATTAATTTTAATTTAAAGGGGATTTTATGTTCGATGGCATACTCGATACACAACAATGAGTTTCTTTGAAATCTTACATTGCACACAACGTTGAGTTATACCGAAAAATAATATAATAATATTATTATTTTAAATGGTAATTAACGCATAGCCATTGTATTGGTGGGAATGAATAGAAATAACTAAAATATGATTATACATGTTTTTTAAATGTTTTTATATTTATCTAATAAAATTTAGAGGCTTAAAATGTGAATGAATCCAATTTTAAGCATAAACACTCTAATATTCTTTAAAAGGTCGATTTACTACTTTTTGATGGAGAACCCTTTTTAAATCTAGTTTTTGTCACTTTTTTATGTTATATTTTAAAAAATAATATTCTTCTTTATAATAGGGACATAAAAATTTACTTTTGATGAAATTTTGGTATTTTTATGATAATGATTCATTTTTAATGAATAGTGAAAAATACTGCATTTTAATTCAAAACTGCCTTATAATATAATTTATTTATATAGTTATATTATTATTTTAATTAGTTTTAAAGTGTAATTGGATTATATTTTTACCATTTAATCCAATTTTGGTCATTGGAAGTAATTTCACTTTGAAATTATACATAAAAAAGTGTCAATCTTTTGATAGTTATTATTTCTTAAAAACACGCTTTTTGTTTTGACAAAGAGAATTAATTTTAAATTAATTTATTCCACTTCTATATTTTGAATTTGGAAAAATGTATTCCATATTTTGAATCAGGAGGTCCAAATTGTTTAAATAGGTAGCTTTTATTTTTAGACATTATGAATATTTACTTCAGTAAATATTTTATTTACCATGATTAAAGGGTAAATCTGGTAAATAAGAGTAAACAAATAATATTATAATAATATTAAATTACACTAACATGTGTACTAATCCTATTCGATGATACATGTCTGACTATGGGCATCCTTGGGTCGATTTTGGGACCCCATGGAGCCACTTGGGAGTGATAATGACACTTTATATTATTTAATTTAAAGTAAAGACAAAAGTAAGATAAACATATATCTTTTAGTAAAACAATTTTTATATGGGGTTATATAAGTGATATATTAGAATATAAATATTAGTTTGAAATTTAAAAATATTTCCTACATCATGGTATTTTATTTATAATTTTTAGGCATTAAATAAACAAATTTAATTATGAAACAATGGTGATGCAGTAATTGCTACATTAATAAAGGATTCAAATAAATGATATTATAAATATTAAAATAAATTTATTTTGAAACTTTTTATGACATCAAATAATTTTAGGAATAATAATTACTTGTTATATTTGAATTAATAAAGGTTGTTTAAAATAATAAAGTTGTTATAGATTTTTTAAAAGTCTTGATATGAATAGTTTATAAATTGACATAAATGAGTTTTTTTAAAAAATTAATATTTTATTAAATGATAAAATAGTCCTAAAAATCTAATATTCGTCCAAATTACATATATAATATTAAAAATTTCATTAGTGATCCATTTTGGGTCTCTTTTCATTTTATAGTAAATATATTAACCGTATAGTATGAATATATAAGAGGACATGGTAAAGGTTAAATAAGTTAACAAAGGGTCAAATAAAAAATAGATAAGGATTAAAAAAATATCCAAAACCTATCCAATTATTATTTAATGATTTTATTTCATCTTATATACACCTTATATTCTAATTAAATAATTTTTGGACCTTTTGAAACTGAAAACAATTTTATAATAAAATAATAATTTCAAACTTTCCTAAAGAGCCCCCCACCCTCTTATAAAAGCACACCACCTCTAACTATAAGGCCCCAACCTTAAACCTTACTTAATCTTGAGTTATTACAAGATTACACATTGAGGATCTTTTCAGGTTTAGAGTTTTAGAGAATTAGATCATGAAACTTGCATTACATTCCACATTTAAACGAAGTGGTTACATAAAAGACAGTATTCATTCTTCCCATCAATGGAAACATATTGAAAATAAAACATGGATTCTTTCTTGACACATCCTTGACACTATCATCACATCTTGTACCTTTCCCTTGACCTGTGAAAAACATTTCAAAAACTTGGGATGAGCATAAAAAGCTCAGTAAGGGTTATAAAAATATGGAAAGGAAACATGAGTTCATATATACATAAGAATGAAATCATACTTTACCCATAAAACATAGGCACTTTAACATACCTCATCAAACCATGAATAAATCATAGAAATCATAAGACATAAAGGTAACTTGAGACATTCATAACATTCTTACGTAGGGAGTAACCCTCTTGGTTACGTTTGGAATACCCATCACAGTATATTCCCTAAATCTCTTCGGAGAAACCTTAACGTTTCACTCCTTCGCGTTACCCAATGCATTGGAGAGCTATATCGGGCTCACCCGCCCTTAGTTTATCACAGAACCACCCGTCTTCATAACAATGCCCAAAAACCATAACATAATCTTATCACATAAAACATGCATAAAGGAAACATAACATTTCCACCTTTCAATAACAAGATATCAATACAACACATTGATACAAAAACATTATGAAAACCATTTTCAATACCAAAATAAAAGAAAAGTAAAACATGGTATTTATTTTTCTTTTTAAAAAGAAGGTATGGCTTGTAGAAGAAGCTGAAACTCAAATAATGGTCACGGAGGCAGAGAAGTCGTTGTCGCCGCATACGTACGACAAAAACATTCCCTTTTGTCGTTTAGTAAAATGCTTCGTATAAAAAAAAGATTCCTTTTTGGATAAATGTAAAAGTCAAAGGGGTTTATACACCGTATAAAAGAAGGTTGTGTATAAAACAAAATATGCCTCAATGAATGGAGATTGAGACGAAGTCCCTTACAAAGACGGTATCCTTGGATTAAGGATAAATCAGTTACATAACTATGTGTGAAAAACAAATACACGAAATATAAGTGGGTATTAAGTGTAAAACAAATCAGAGGACATTCACACATAATCATAGAACGACATATTCAAGGTGTACAAGTTTATCCCAAAGAATCGAAATTGGGTTAAGAAGTTCCCTTGCAATAATTAGACAGCCTAACGGCGTCACTTCAAAATTCAGAAAAAGATTTGATGAGAGATAAAAAGTGTATCTCATCACTTGGACATAAAATTTACATCAATAAGGATATATAAGAACATATCCCAAAATAATATTATGTGAATTAAAAGACATAACAAAATAATTCTTTTAAAAAGAGGAGGGTGAAAGGTTCCCTTACCGACATGGGTATCTTTCGAAACATACGCCCCGTGAAAGAAGGACAATACAACATTGATCTAAATACTCATAAATGAAAGAATATTACACAATGAGTAAAATAATGGTCAGTACATACACCACTCAAAGGAAATTGTGGCAAATGTATCATAAATCTCACAGGAATAAAAGTGAGATGAAAAATCTCTTACGAAAACTCGGCAGCCTAACGACACCACTTAAAAAAATACAAAAATGGATTGATGAGATCAAATAGGGTATCTCATCACATTACAATAAAATGTACAGAAAGAGTAATATAAAATAACATCCCCCATCATAACAAAGATGAGCTTAAAAGAAGTTACATAAAGGAGAGTACTTAAATAGAAAGAGTGAGGTTAGATCTCTTACGAAAATTCGGCAGCCTAAAGGCGCCACTCAAAACTTCCAAAATGGATTGATGAGAGAGAATAGGGTCTCTAATCATATTAACATAAAAATTAAAGTAATAGTAATATAAAATAACATCCCAATAATAAGAAATATTATCTTTAAAAGGAATGACATAAAAGAGTGTACTTAAAAAGAAAGAGGGGAGTAGGATCCCTTACCTCAAGTCCAACTTGTCTTGTTAGTTTCTTTATATTCCTGAATAATAAACTTTGGTAAATTCATAATTGCTTAAGTACCTCATTTAGAGATTATTATTCAGTTAATATCACATATTATAATGTTATAATAATTGTTTAATAATGTTAGTTCATATCAGACGTTTTTGCCGATGTTTGGTACATGAGTCAAAAATGAACTTGTTTGAAAAAAGATTGCCCATGTAGTTATAAGTAAAAAATTTCTAGAATAGTATTAATGATTAAAATATCATATATATCCTGTAAATATTCATTTCATACTATTCCATATCATTTGGAGATAAAAAACGAAAAGCACCGTTCATGGAGACGGTAGGCCGTACGTACGCATGAACGCTACTTTCATTTTTTGTCATATTAATGGAATTAAAAAAATGAGAGAGATATATATATGTTATAATTACAGAATGATATCCATAATTTTTATGTAATATATTACATATATATCCATTATATATATATACTTATAATATTACATAACATTTTGATATAAGAAATGAAATGTACCATTCATGGAGACGGTAAGCCGTACGTACGCATGAACGCTACTTCCATTTCTATTTCATATTTAATGGAATTAAAACATAATTATACTTAATATTATTTTAATTACAGTATGGTATCATATATAATATCATTAAATATATCCTTTATACGTACAACATATGGTATTAACGAATCAAATCACTTTGAGGGGGCGGTAGTCCACACTTCCTTAAATGAAGATATCGCGTTTACCCATAATGGAAACCATAAAGGTATGCCCAAAATGAAAAATACAGAAGCTTAAGGAAAAAATAAAAATATTATATATCATATATAAATATAGTTTCATATTAATGGCCACCTTTGAAGGTGTTAGAAGAATGTTGAACAATCATCGTTTCGGGAGGCAAGAATTCGCCATCCACAGAAACAATATGTTCTTTAACCATTAGATGTAGGTGTGTGAAAGTGTAGCTCGAATCCTTCTTATAACAACATACTAGTATATTGATGATACTGTAGTTGTTACAAAAGAAACTAATAAAAAGAGTTTAGGGGGTTGGAGAAGCAAAATAAAACAAAAGGACTCAAGTGAAGACATTACCTTAAAATCGGGTAACTCCCTTTGGTTTGAGCTCAAAGGCTTCCTTGGGAAGACTTATGCCCAAAGTGAGGCTTCAAGGAGTAAGATAGGGAAGTGAAGAGACAAAATGGGCAGAGGTTGTCCGAGCCAAAGGCTTTGGGAGTGTGGGTAAGGAGGTAGAGGTGGGGGCCTTTTATAAGAGGAGAGGAGGGGCACTCTTGGAAGGTAAAGAAAAGTCACTTTATTTTAAAATGGTATTCGGATTTAAGAGGTCCCACATTAATGTGGTTCGAGTATAAGGTGATAAGGGTTCGAAATACACTCCTCCAATAGGTTTTTGACATGTGTAGGTCTTAGATATTACATTATCTTTCCATTTTATTTAAATCGTTAAATAATGAGGTCATCGCTGCATCATCATGATGTCATAAATAATTTAATTTATTTAATGTCTAAAAATTATAAAAAAATAATATAATGTAGTAAATCATTTTAGATTTCCCATGAATATTTATAGTCAAAAATCTGATTTGTATAACCCCATGTAAAAAATGTTTTAGTAAAGAATTTCATGTTTGTCTCATTTTTACTTTAACTTTAAATAAAAAGATATTAATGTCATTTTCCAACCAAAGTGGCTTCATGGGGTCCCCAAGTTGACCCATGGGTTGTCTTGGTCGGCCATGACACATCCAATTAGGTTAGGACATGTTTCAAGTTCATTTCATATTATTAAAACTTTATTTTTACCTTAAACTACACTAATTACCTCTAATCGCGATTAAAAACTTAATAAGTTACTATTCACCAAAAAATTATTTTTATCCCATTGAACCAAATTTTACTTATTAATGACAACCATTTATGTCGGATTTTTGAAATTCAAAACACAAAGATTTCAAAATTTCATTTAAACGGAAAAATCAGTTTTTATAAGTACCACTTAGTGGTTTCACTATTCATCAAAAATTGACGTTTTTCAGAAAAATCCCAAAAATTCACCCTAAGCTATATTTGATATTCCAAATTCAAAAATGAAGTCTATTTTACAAAATTAAAAACATATAAGTCACATTAATTAATTTAATAATTAATTCCCGCTGTCAGAGCAAATAGCGTGTTTTTATGAAACAATAAGTATCAAAAGATTGACACTAGTTTAAGTCTGTTTTCAAAGTGAAATTAATTCCAACGACCACTATTGGATTTAATGGTAAAAATATATTCTAATTTAACTTTAAACCCAATTCAAAATATAATCTAATCATATAAATAAATTAGATTAAAAAGAGGTTTTGAATTAAAATACAACATTTTACACTATTCATTAAAAAATGAACTTTATCAGAAAGATACAAAAAATTTACACAAAGTAAATTTTGATGTCCCAATTCTTAAGAAGAGTTTTATTTGGTCCAAAAGGATATATAAGAGTGAACAGAACTATATTTAATGATAGTTCTCCATCAAAAGGCGATAAGTGAACCTTTAGTGAAAACTAGGTCATATATGCCTAAATTTGAATTATTTCCGTATTTTATGCCTTTATCTTTTATTGGATAAATGTAAAAACATTTAAAAACATATATAATCATATTTTAGTTATTTCTATCCATTCCCACCAATACAACGGCTACATGTTAACTACCATTTAAAATAATATTATTTTATTATTAGAGTGCAACGTAAGATTCACAAGAAACTCATTGTTGCGTGTTGGGTACGCCATCGAGCATTGCGTCCCCTTTAAAGTCATATTAATATTTTATTCACAAATATGAAAATGTCATATTCTTTATTTATCTGGGGTGTTAAATCCTTCCCCCCTTTTAGGAATTACGTCCTCGCAATTTTTAAAATTGAGCTTGGAAACATCCTTGAAAGTCCCACATCGGAACAAGAGTCGGTAAAACAATCACTTTAAAAGAATGGGAGAGAAGTACAAATGTCACCCGAGTTAACCCATACTAGGATTCCAAGTATGAAAATATGGATATGGAGGAGAAAACAAAGGGTCATGTTCTGATGGAGAGTGATAGTAAACATGTCTAGGAGAAAGTTAACCATAAGAAAATCACAAACTTGTGATGGGTTAAACGGTATTCGATTCCCCAGTAGGAAAAGTTAATAGACAACATTTTTGTTTTAAGTTACTTTTTATTGAGGAATTTATTCATAAGGAGACATAATCACTTATCATGTTGACTTTCAACTTTTACTAGATTCCTTAATCAAACTCATATTTTTTTTTCTAAAAGACGAGTATTTAGGGAGACTTGTTCGCATAAAGAGTACTATAATCAACTTCTAGAGAATCACCTAATCCAACAAAGAGAACTATATACTTCCCATGTCTTTATACTTTAACCAAAACCAAAACCAAAAAAGGTTAGTACAAGATTAGAAAATCCAGAAAAGGATAACCCTTTATAAAAAGAAAATCTATTCTTAATCTCCAAAATTTTTCCAACAAACCCAAAGTTCAATGAGGACCATTCGATAAACAATTTGTCCATAAAATCCTTCAAAGTAAACCAAACTAATATTGAAACCCAAATATTTGAAGGTTTTAGTCACATAGTCTTCCAAGTTAAATCGCAACATTTATATCCAAACAACATCAGTTGCTCTTAAAGTCTCGTATTGAAAAGTAATTAACCTAATCACATATCCTCCATGATAGGTTGATAAATTTCCATAGATAACCCAAAATCAACTTACTCTTAATTCATAAAATCATATAACTAAAAAGAATCAGTCAAACTAACCAGGGACTTCACGTAGTCCAGTGGTAGGCGATAAATACCAGTCGCACTTTGGTTGTGGGTTCGATTCCCACAGCTTTATCCGACACGACGGGTTGTCACACGGTCTGCGTGTTGTCCTTTTTCAAAAACTATATAATTCTCAAATCATTACCCAAAAAGGGATAAAACCATAAAAAATAACCATAACATAATTTAACCTCAATTTTATCTCATGCCTTTCACTTCAATCATAACATATAGTAACCCATAATTACCTCAAAAGTAAGGATCATATAAACCCAAATGGTTCTTTATAACTATGTCCACAAAAGAAAAGATAACTATTCCTTGAATAAAATTTGCCTATATTAAACATCAGGGTTACACATAATATAAAAAGTCTTCTAATGTAACCCCATCATCAAAAGAGACTTAATACTCTTAAGAATTTCACCATAACTCTTGAAGACCTTATATATTGACATATTACTCATTCAACATTCGTCATGATCCATTAACCATTCCTTTCCAACTTATTCCAAAATACCTCTTTCCTACAAACAAAATCATGAATCATATCCTAAGATTCCAAAATAGGAAAACAATAGTCATGAAATAATACATACCTTTGATTGGTTATTGTCAGTTTCTTCATCCTCAATCGGAATGGCATTAGGTATTGGAAAATGAACATTTGTACGCTCTTGGTGACCCCATTCACGAAACTTCTTCATAGGACATGTGTTTGCATAATGACCATGCACACCACATTTAAAACATTCAATTGATCCCTCAGAAAGAACTTCTTTCCCTTTCCTTGAGTCAACTGGATGCTTCCTTTTTTCCATGGCAGGTTCTTGATTTATGACCTTCATTTCCACATCTATAGAATATTTCTATCCCTTTGAAACATTTTCCTAGGTGTTTCTTTCCACATCTCTGACACATAGGTTTTTGAACACACTTACCTTTATGATTATTACCTGTACTTCCGTAGGAATTTTTTTCTCGCATATATGATGCCTTAGAGAAATCACCAAGGTTTAGGTGGTAAATCATTACTCCAGATAGTTGGTTGAGGATATTCACAAGAGTTCTCATTGCAGCTCCCATATCATTCAGTTGATTGCTCAAAAAACTGTCACAGTTTCCTTCACATCCACTGTTACCTTGGTGCCTGCTAGATCCAACCATTTACTAAAACCAAAAAGGTCAGTGTGAGTATATAAAAAAAACCATCATGTACTAATGAGGAAGATAAACACTAATATATACCTACTCATTCACTTTATCTAAAACTATGACTCTTTCTGAAATCCTAACCATTATGGTAATGCCACTTATGCTTAAAGAATACCCTAACCTATAAAGTTATCTAAACCAACCTTTGATACCAACTATAAGTCCCCAACCTTAAACCTTACTTAATCTTGAGTTATTACAAGATTACACATTGAGGATCTTTTCAGGTTTAGAGTTTTAGAGAATTAGATCATGAAACTTGCATTACATTCCACATTTAAAAAAATTGCTTACATAAAAGACAGTATTCATTCTTCCCATCAACGGAAAAATATTGAAAATAAAACATGGATTCTTTCTTGACACATACTTGGCACTATCATCACATCTTGTACCTTTCCCTTGACCAGTGAAAAACATTTCAAAAACTTGGGATGAGCATAAAAAGCTCAGTAAGGGTTATAAAAATATGGAAAAGAAACATGAGTTCATATATACATAAGAATGAAATCATACTTTACCCATAAAACATAGGCACTTTAACATACCTCATCAAACCATGAATAAATCATAGAAATCATAAGACATAAAGGTAACTTGAGGCATTCATAACATTCTTACGTAGGGAGTAACCCTCTTGGTTACGTTTGGAATACCCATCACAGTATATTCCCTAAATCTCTTCGGAGAAACCTTAACGTTTCACTCCTTTGCGTTACCCAATGCATTGGAGAGCTATATCGGGCTCACCCGCCCTTAGTTTATCACAGAACCACCCGTCTTCATAAAAATTCCTAAAAACCATAACATAATCTTATCACATAAAACAAGCATAAAGGAAACATAACATTTCCACCTTTCAATAACAAGATATCAATACAACACATTGATACAAAAACATTATGAAAACCATTTTCAACACCAAAATAAAAGAAAAGTAAAACATGGTATTTATTTTTCTTTTTAAAAAGAAGGTATGGCTTGTAGAAGAAGATGAAACTCAAATAATGGTCACGGAGGCGGAGAAGTCGTTGTCGCCGCATACGTACGACAAAAACATTATCTTTTGTCGTTTAGTAAAACACTTCGTATAAAAAAAGATTCCTTTTTGGATAAATGTAAAATTCAAAGGGGTTTATACACCGTATAAAATAAGGTTTTGTATAAAACAAAATATGCCTCAATGAATGGAGATTGAGACGAAGTCCCTTACAAAGACGGTATCCTTGGATTAAGGATAAATCAGTTACATAACTATGTGTGAAAAACGAATACACGAAATATAAGTGGGTATTAAGTGTAAAATAAATCAGAGGACATTCAAACATAATCATAGAATGACATATTCAAGGTGTACAAGTTTATCCCAAAGAATCGAAATTGGTTTAAGAAGTTCCCTTGCAATAATTAGACAGCCTAACGACGTCACTTCAAAATTCAGAAAAAGAGTTGATGAGAGATAAAAAGTGTATCTCATCACTTGGACATAAAATTTACATCAATAAGGATATAGAAGAACATATCCCAAAATAATATTATGTGAATTAAAAGACATAACAAAATAAGTCTTTTAAAAAGAGGAGGGTGAAAGGTTCCCTTACCGACATGGGTATCTTTCGAAACATACACCCCGTGAAATAAGGACAATAAAACATTGATGTAAATACTCATAAATGAAAGAATATTACACAATGAGTAAAATAATGGTCAGTACATACAACACTCAAAGGAAATTGTGGAAAATGTAGCACAAATCTCACGGGAATAAAAGTGAGATGAAAAATCTCTTACGAAAACTCGGCAGCCTAACGACGCCACTTAAAACATACAAAAATGGATTGATGAGATCAAATAGGGTATCTCATCACATTACAATAAAATGTACAGAAAGAGGAATATAAAAGAACATCCCCCGTCATAACAAAGAGGAGCTTAAAAGAAGTGACATAAAGGAGAGTACTTAAAGAGAAAGAGAGAGGTTAGATCTCTTACGAAAATTCGGCAGCCTAACGACGCCACTCAAAACTTCCAAAATGGATTGATGAGAGAGAATATGGTCTCTCATAATGTTAACATAAAAATTACAGTAATATTAATATAAAAGAACATCCCAATAACAAGAAATATGATCTTTAAAAGGAATGACATAAAAGAGTGTACTTAAAAAGAAAGAGGGGAGTAGGATCCCTTACCTCAAGTCCAACTTGTCTTGTTCGTTTCTTTATATTCCTGAATAATAAACTTTGGTCAATTAATAATTGCCTAAGTACCTCCTTTAGAGATTATTATTCATTTCATATCACATATTATAATTTTATAATAATTGTTTAATAATGTTAGTTCATATCAGACGTCTTTACCGATGTTTGGTACATGAGTCAAAAATGAACTTGTTTGAAAAAAGATTGCCCATGTAGTTATAAGTAAATAATTTACAGAATAGTATTAATGATTAAAATATCATATATATCCTGTAAATATTCATTTCATACTATTCCATATCATTTGGAGATAAAAAATGAAAAGCACCGTTCATGGAGACGGTAGGCCGTACGTACGCATAAACGCTACTTTCATTTTTTGTCATATTAATGGAATTAAAACAAAATGAGAGATATATATATATGTTATAATTACAGAATGATATCCATAATTTTGATGTAATATATTACATATATATCCATTATATATATGTACTTATAATATTACATAACATTTTGTGATAAGAAATGAAATGTACCGTTCATGGAGACGGTAAGCCGTACGTACGCATGAACGCTACTTCCATTTCTATTTCATATTTAATGGAATTAAAACATAATGATACTTAATAGTATTTTAATTCCAGTATGGTATCATATATAATATCATTAAATATATCCTTTATACGTACCACATATGGTATTAACGAATCAAATCACTTTGAGGGGGCGGTAGTCCACACTTCCTTAAATGAAGATATCGCGTTTACCCATAATGGAAACCATAAAGGTATGCCCAAAATGAAAAATACATAAGCTTAAGGAAAACATAAAAATATTATATATCATATATAAATATAGTGTCATCTTAATGGCCACCTTTGAAGGTGTTAGAAGAATGTTGAACAATCATCGTTTCAGGAGGCAGAAATTCGCCATCCACAGAAACAGTATGTTCTTTAACCATTAGATGTAGGTGTATGAAAGTGTAGCTCGAATCCTTCTTATGACAACATCCTAGTATATTGATGATACTGTAGTTGTTACAAAATAAACGAATAAAAAGAGTTTAGGGGGTTGGAGAAGCAAAATAAAACAAAAGGACTCAAGTGAAGACATTACCTTAAAATCGGGTAACTCCCTTTGGTTTGAGCTCAAAGGATTCCTTGGGAAGACTTCTGCCCAAAGTGAGGTTTCAAGGAGTAAGAGAGGGAAGTGAAGATACAAAATGGGCAGAGGTTGGCCGAGACAAAGGCTTTGGGAGTGTGGGTAAGGAGGTAGAGGTGGGGGCCTTTTATAAGAGGAGAGGAGGGGCACTCTTGGAAGGTAAAGAAAAGTCACTTTATTTTAAAATGGTATTCGGATTTAAGAGGTCCCACATTGATGTGGTTCGAGGATAAGGTGATAAGGGTTCGAAATCCACTCATCCAATAGGTTTTGGACATGTGTAGGTCTTAGATATTACATTATCTTTCCATTTTATTTAAATCATTAAATAATGAGGTCATCGCTGCATCATCATGATGTCATAAATAATTTAATTTATTTAATGTCTAAAAATTATAAAAAAAATACTATAATGTACGAAATCTTTTTAGATTTCCAATTAATATTTATAGTCAAAAATCTGATTTGTATAACCCCATGTAAAAATTGTTTTAGTAAAACATTTCAAGTTTTTCTCATTTTTACTTTAACTTTAAATAAAAAGATATTAATGTCATTTTCCAACCAAAGTGGATTCATGGGGTCCCCAAGTTGACCCATAGGTTTTCTTGGTCGGCCATGACACATAAAATGAGGTTAGGACATGTTTCAAGTTCATTTCATATTATTAAAACTTTATTTTTACCTTAAACTACACTAATTACCTCTAATCACGATTAAAAACTTAATAAGTTACTATTCACAAAAAAATTATTTTTATCCCATTGAACCAAATTTTACTTCTTAATGACAACCATGTATGTCGGATTTTTGAAATTCAAAACACAAAGATGGAAAAATTTCATTTAAATGGAAAAATCAGTTTTTATAAGTACCACTTAGTGGTTTCACTATTCATCAAAAATTGAAGTTTTTCAGAAAAATCCCAAAAATTCACCCTAAGCTATATTTGATATTCCGAATTCAAAAATGAAGTCTATTTTACAAAATTCAAAACATATAAGTCACATTAATTAATTTAATAATTAATTCCCGCTTTCAGAACAAATAGCGTGTTTTTATGAAACAATAAGTATCAAAAGATTGACACTAGTTTAAGTCTGTTTTCAAAGTGAAATTAATTCCAACGACCACTATTGGATTTAATGGTAAAAATATATTCTAATTTCACTTTAAACCCAATTCAAAAGATAATCTAATCATATAAATAAATTAGATTAAAAATAGGTTTTGAATTAAAATACAACATTTTACACTATTCATTAAAAAATGAACTTTATCAGAAAGATACCAAAAATTTACACAAAGTAAATTTTGATGTCCCAATTCTTAAGAAGAGTTTTATTTGGTCCAAAAGGATGTATAAGAGTGAACAGAACTATATTTAATGACAGTTCTCCATCAAAAGACGATAAGTGAACCTTTAGTGAAAACTAGGTCATATACGCCTAAAATTGAATTATTTCTGTATTTTATGCCTTTATCTTTTATTGGATAAATGTAAAAACATTTAAAAACATATATAATCATATTTTAGTTATTTATATCCATTACCGCCAATACAACGGCTACATGTTAACTACAATTTAAAATAATATTATTTTATTATTAGAGTGCAACGTACGATTCCTAAGAAACTCATTGTTGCGTGTTGGGTACGCCATCAAGCATTGTGTCCCCTTTAAAGTCATATTAATTTTTTATTCACAAATATGAAAATATCATATTCTTTATTTACCTGGGGTGTTACACTAACCCATTACACACACCTCTCAAGCCCCTTGGATCATCAAAAATCTATCCCAAGAAACTCCCAAAATCCCTCTCTTCCTCCTAGAATCCTTACCTTAGGAAGAAGGCACTTCAAGAAAGACTTTTGGTTCAAACCAAAGGGAGTTACCTGATTTAAAGGTGATGTCTTCCCTCAAGTTCTCTTCTTCTATTTTAATTATTCACTCCCTATGCTCTTCTTCTTATTTTTTTACATAAAAAAACTGTATCATAAATATACTAGGTTTTTTTAATGAGAATTATTTTAACTACACTCACACACACCTCCATCTAATGGATTTAGAACATACTGTTTCTGTGGACGATGAACTACTGCCTCACAAAACGATGATTGTTCAATTATCTTCTACCACCTTTTATGGTGGACATTATGATAAAACTATATTTATATGTGATATATATTATATTTATATTTATTCTATGCTTATTTATTTTTCATTTATAGTATACCTTTATGGTTTTCATAATGGGTAAATTCGATAATTTCATTTGAGGAAGTGAGGACTACCGCCCCCTCAAAGTGATATGACTCGTCCATGCCATATGTGGGATTTATAAAGGACAGAGTTAATGAAATTATATATTATATTATACTGTAATTATAATATACCTATGTATAATTAAGTTTTCATTCCATTAAATACGAAATATAAATGAAAGTACCATTCATGCGTATGTACGGCTTACTGTCTCCATGAACGGTGCATTTCATTTATTATATCCAAATGTTATGTACTGTTATAAATACATATATATACTGGATATATATGATATATATGATATCTAAATCATTAATATCATTATGTAGATAATGTACTTTTGACCACATAGACAACTTGTAATTATAAGAAGTTCATTTTTGACTCAAGTACTAAATATCAACAAAACGACCATTATTAACTTAAATGATTTTGTAATGTTTATAATGTGGTAATAAGTGATATAAAAGGAAAAATAACTTGAAAAATGTTATAAATAAATTATAAATAAACTTTAGTTTATTATTTAGGAGATTAAATAATGAACAAGTCAAGTTGGACACGAGGTAAGGGACTTCATCTCAATCTCCTTTCATTGAGGCATATTTTACTTTATACATGACTTTCTTTTATACGGTGTATAAACACCTTTGAATTTTCATTTCATTCAAAGGGAATATTTTTCTACGAAGTGTTTTACTAAATGAAAAAAATAATGTTTCTTTTTAATATAAGTGGTGACAATGACCTTTCTGCCACCGTGAGTATTATTTGATCTTTGGCTTCCTTAACAAGCTGTAATGTTTTTAAAAGGAGAATAAATACCATATACTATTTTATGTATTTTGGTATTGAAAATGGTTTTGATAATGGATTTGTTATGTCATTATATTTAAATGATATATTGTGATTGAAATGTGGAAATGTTATCTTTTCTTTATGTTTGTTTTATGTGTTATGAATATGTTATGGTTCTTGGGCATTGTTTACATATATGGGTGGTTCCGTGATAAACCTAGGGCATGTGAGCCCAAGATAGATATCCAATGCATTGGGTAATGTGACAGAGGTAAACGTTAATGTTTCTCCTAAGATATTTAGGAAATATACTGTGATGGGTATTCTAAATGTAACTCCCTACGTAGCTATGAAAGCTACAACGTAAGTATGTTATGGATGCCACAAGTTACATTTATGATTTATGATTTCTATGTGTTATTCATAAATCTTATGATTTCATGAGGTATGTTAAAGATCTTATTCTTGGTATGTATTAATGGACTGATGTTTTCCTTCCTTATTTTATAATCCTTACTGAGATTTTTATGCTCATCCCACGTTTTTTTGAAATGTTTTTCACAGTACTTAAAGATGAATAGGGTCAAGGATGAGATCAAGGAAAAGTCATATTGTCTAACATGGAACTAGACATGACTATTTTTTAAGGGTTTTTATTTTATGAAAAAATTGATACTATGTAGAAGTGTCTACATGTAATATTCAAGTTTTTATGTATATGTTATAACCTAATTCTCTAAATCTTTAAACCCGAAAAGACCCTCAATGTGAATTATTAACTTAATTCAAGATTATGTAATGTTTATGGCCAAGTCCTTATACCCTAATTCACCCAACACGCCATGTACCAAACACACACACACAATGTGTAACCATCTTCTTATACCCTACAACCAAAATTAAGGGAACACAATATGTGAATCAAGAACACATGCCGTGTGATTTGGTTTTTTAAACAAAACCCCCTACATTTGGCTAAAACCCATTATTCTACACAAAAATACCTCAAAATGACCCTCTAGGGGCCCCCAAAAACACATATAGGTATTTATAAGTAAAAAATGGCTAATATAAAGTGTGATAAATTAAAAAAAAGTAAATATATTGTTTCAGGATGTAAAATGATGAAGCTTCATTCCCGAATTCACGCTTTGCAACCACCGCACTCCGATCTAGGCCCGAACGAGCTCCTTGAAGATGATATCCACCCCTCTACCTATCCTATATCTTATAAGAATGACACCCGCATGGGGGAATTCCGTGTACATGAGAATCTAAATGGGAATGAGGAAAAGAAAAATGAGAAAAAGAAAAAGAAAGAAATAAACAAAAAAGGAAAAAGGGCCTAACCCAAACACCCACGATGGATTAATACCTTGTCTAAGAAAAACCATCTATTTTGGAATCAACCAAAAAGTCATAATTTTTATCCAATACTCTATTTAGAATATATCACCTAATTCATGTTTTGAATTAATCAATATTTAATTAATTAAATATTAAATATTCCATGAAAATACAAACAATTAAGAAATTTCACCAAAATCCCATCCTAGGGTAAACACCCTACTCTGGGACCAATAAAGCAATCATAAAAATTATCCAATATCATATGATAATCGAAATTATCATTTTTCATTTCAAAACCACCCAAAGATAAAAATTAATATTTCTCATGATTTTTCTCAACACATAACGGCATGGGTAGTCACAATGGTGTTGTCTTACCATAGTAGTGTTAATAATTATGCGTCCAAAAATTACATGGAAATATCCTTAGATTATTTTTCATGTCAACAGGTTATAATAGTTCCCATATATAATGAGAACCTTGAGATGCTATGACAATAATCTTAAATATATGTCTTATGGTCCAGATATATCATACTGATGGGACAGAGATGATGTATGACTATCAGGTGTGGGGGATCATAAATACCGAGACTTATTCTCATAAAGTTCACAATTGGTGATATATAGTAAATGAGAACATGATGGTTAACATTCTAATAAGAACACCACATGTTTTAGGTGTCATTTTTTGTTCTTATTTATGAGCACGAGTATTAGTCGCTTGACTTGAGATCATTATCAGTGTGCACCATTTGATCATGTACTTTGATGAAAGTCAAAAGCCATTATATTTATGTTGTGGAAAGGTATCTTGCATTAGGCGTGTCATTAGTGGTATGATATTGATTTAATGATCAAGACAAGATTTTTCACTTTTGAAAGGAAGAGATATCTTGCGCCCAATTAACCAGGATAATAGTACCTTTATTAAATACATATCCATGGTAGAAGATGGTAAGTCCATGAAGTGAGTTAATAATTGTAATAAAGTAAGAAAAAATGATGACACAAAGTGTTCATCCTACTTTATGAGATATCATGTGACAAAGAGATTATATTACATGATGTGCGTTCATAGGAGGTTTTCATTTTTATAATTAAACCTTATATCCTTAGGGGTCTTGGTGAGTTTCAATACCACACTCTTGATTTGTGAATACCACTCACTACTATCAAGATAAGGTAATATAGGTTCACACACAAAAACATATTCATATTCTTGAAAAATTATAATTAATTAGAGTTTAGGACATAGTGGGCCCCGTAGAGGGGCTGGGATATGCCCGAGTATGATAAATCATAAGAAATAAATAAATTTAATATTATTAAAGTTTAGAATAATATGTGTTGAATTTATTTAATCAAGGTATTAAAAAGTGTTAAGTGAATATAATGAAAATATATTTTATGAACCAATAATATTTTATTCAATGTTAATTAATATATTTATGGGAGAAGCGAGTCAAGTTAATGACTCAAATTTTATCACATAAGATATTTTTGATGTTATAAGAAAGTGATAAAATATAAATGATATTAATACACAATTAATTAGTTATTAATTTATTTTAGTGATTATTTAGTAGGTTAATTATATTCGGGTGACTAAGTGAAATTTTAGAGACTTAACCCTATCTATATAAGACATGAGATGCCTAAAACCAAGATAACTATTCACATCTCGATTTTGAGAGAATCTCCCACCCACTCTCATGTTCTAGATAGATAAGAGAGATATTTGAGCACCTTAATCCAAGAAATCTCTCCTAGATCGAAGAATCATTGCTGCCATGATCATGTTGATTTTGAATACACCTTCATCTCTCTACACTAGCACCAGAAGATCAAAGATCTATATTCCAGCAAGCTTTTGGAATGCGTGTGGATTATATAATGGGTTAATTCAAGTGATAATCATAAATGATGAGTGAAACATGTTTCTAATCAAAATTTAAAAGGTACTATTTTGATTTAATTTTTCATGCTCAACTTAAATTCACACAAAATCTTCGTGTTGATAACCAGGAGGTGCTTCGCTGGTGATGACGTTTTGACATCAATCATAATGTTTTTTTTAAAATACCCTACTTCTGAGTTTCCATTTCATGACCAGTACCAACAATTGGTATCAACGAGATCATGTGATTGCTTAAGCTGAATTAGAATTAAATTTTCATGAATTCGAGTGGAGGGTGTCGATACAGTCCCAATGTCACTAAAGAAATTTAGATCTAAGTTTATATGACTGAGTTATGGCCATCTGAAGATCGAAGAAACCATTTTCATGCTAAAATTAATTAAAACAAATATTTTAATCTGGATGAATAGTAACCCATGGTTACTATTCATCTGGTGGCTAAATAAGTTCAAAGGGGGCGACTTCATTGGTTGGAATTCCATGCATTTGAAAATTTTATATATTTATATATATTAACACACACACACACACATATATATTTACACAAATCCATGAGAATAGTAACCCATGAGGGAACAATACCAAATGAATAGTAACTCATGAATAATACTCATGAATAGTAATCCATGAATAATACCCAAAACTTCTCTGGGGATTTGTAAAGACCTGGAAATTCCATGTATTGTTTTTAATTACATGGAATTTTTTTCGAGACTGCGAAATCTGACGGCGCTCGATTCCGAGGCCCGGAGTGCCTAGAATGATCCGTCGAAGTTTTGTTAAGCTTTAATTAACGCGTGTAAGAAGTTTTCCTGAAAACGTAGAATAAATCTTAAACGGTTACTCAGATCAGAAATACGAGGGCACCGTTGCGCTTAGAATGGTGGGTTTACCCTAAGCGCAACTTAAGTTTAGTCGGCGCAGACTTCCTGTGAGAAAACCCAAAAATGGCATAACCGTAAATAAAATAATTAAATAAATTATTTTATCTTTCAAATGCTTATAACTCACAAATGGTAGCTCGGATTAAATATCCAAGACCACCGCTAAACTTGTGAGGGCATGCTTTATTTAAGTAGATACTAAGTTTGGCCGGCGCGGGCCACCAGTGAAATTTAGTTTGTGTCCGTAAATAAAATAATTAAGTGGTAATTATTTTATTGTAAAATCTATAACTTTTAAATAGTAACTCAGATTAGAAATCCGAGAGTACTGTTGGGTTCGTTAGGTCATGTTTCACTTGGGAAGAGCCTAACCTCAACTGGTGCGGGTCAAGGGTGTCTGATAATAATTTTCTGAACTTTTTTTTGGGTACATTCAATAAATGTACGATCAAGTTTTTATAACTTTTAAACTGGTGCTCGAAATTGAAATATGAGGGCACCTTTGAACTCACAGCACTGGTATTCACTTAAGGAGACTTTCACCTCGACGACAGTTGGTTGAGGGTGAAAGTTAGTTTTTGGGTTTTTTGTGAAGGAATAAAATAAAAATAAAATTGTGCAAACATTTTATTTTTATTTAAAGCACCCATGTGAATATTGTGGAGGTGGGACCATTAGAGTTTTATCCTATATGTGGAAGTTGAGAAGTGGGGACCACGATACCTTAACCTCCCATGTGAGGTTATGGTGGTGGGGACCACCTAAGCCTAACCTCCCATGAGAGGTTATGGTGGTGGGGACCACCTGGGATTAAACCTCCCTTTTAATTGAGAGAAACTCTCAAATCCCGTCATTAAAGTGGAGGATCCTCTTGACTTCCTCCACATTAAATTGTGCCAATGCACCACTTTATTATGCCAACGTAAATTAATTGGCTTGACCCTTTTTAAATATTAAGTAACAACGTCGTTGGAATTTAGGAAGGTTTCTAATAAATGCACCATCATAAATTCCATGATCGTTACTTACCTCTCCCCCTATTCTATATATATGGAGCTTAGAAGGAGGATCTGGGATGGTTTCACCAAGCGAGGAAGCGATGGTAAAGTGCTGTGACGCCCAACACTTGGAGGATTACGCTCTCCAATGAAGAACGCTCCACCAACGAAGAACACCGACCTCCTTCGACCTTCTTCCTCGGGACTTGTTTCAATGTGGGGCGTCCACATCTTCGACTATGAAGAACCGACGCACAAGCCCGGAATTGGAGGTGTGTGATGGACAAGATGAACGTTGACAACTTCACCTCCTTCCTTCTTGCGCCAATGACATCAAGCGAACAAAGGTAGGGGATTATTGTGAATGATTTTATATACCCTTATTCTACCATTCTAAAATAAGGAATGTGGATCAACTTTCTAACTAGTTGATCTGCATATGTTTGCTTTTGCGGGTTTTGGGATTAATCATTGCGGGAGGGTTTGATGTGCTTCGTTCTTGTGAACCACTTGCTACCACTCTAATGCGGAGAGTGCAGGACAAACTAACATGGACCATCCTCTCTGTAACCCTTGTGTTGATTTGCGGTGTTCATCAAAATGGAAGAAGGCAGTGAAGGTGATGAAGGCGAAGAAGGCAACGATGCCACCAACCGCGACCTCCACAACCCGCACCGCCCCCACAGCGTCCCGCGCTGCCAATGGCCGAACCGGCCCCGCGACCCCTCACAGCGCCCCGGCCGAACCAGCTGTCCCCCTCACGGTGCCCCAGCTGAACCGCCCCACGGTCTCCACCCTTCCGGCTGAGCCGCCCCGGGCCAGGCCGGGCCGAGCCGCCTGTTCGCGCCGTCCGTCGGCCGAACTGACCCTGGCCACCCTGGCCTCCCATGCCGCCCACACCCCTCACGGTGCCCCGGCCTCCAGAGCTAGCCGCGCCCCTCACGGTGCCCCATCCTCCCGAGCCACCCGCGCCCCTCGCGGCGCCCCAGCCTCCCGAGCCGCCAGCGCCCCTCGCGGCGCCCCGACCTCCCGAGCCGCCCGCGCCCCTCACGGCGCCCTGGCCTTTCGAGCCGCCCGCGCCCCTCGCAGCGCCCCCGCCTCCCGAGCCGGCCGCGTCCCTCTTGGCACCCCGGCCTCCCGGGCCGCCTGTTCCCCTCGCGGTGCCCCGACCTCTCGAGATGCCCGCGCCCCTCACGGCGCCCTGGCCTCCCGAGCTGCCCGCACCCCTCCCGGTGCCCCGACATCCCGAGCCGCCCGCGCCCCTCAGGGCGCCCCGACCTCCCGAGCCGACTGCGCCCCTCATGGCACCCTGGCCTCCCGAGCCACCCGCACCCTTCACCGCACCTCGGCCTCCTGAGCTGCCCGCGCCCCTCGTGGCACCCTGGCCTCCTGAGCCGCCCGCGCCCCTCGCGGCGCCCCGACCTCCCGAGCCGCCCGCGCCCCTCGCGGCGCCCCGACCAAACCGGCCCCGCGCCCCGAGTCGAGCTGCCCTCGCGGCACCCTTTGGGCTGAGCCACCCACATGGCGCCCTTCGGGCCGAACCACCCTCGTGCCGACCAGAGGCTGGTCCACGCCCTCGCGGCCGGTCCGCGCCCTCTCGGCCCTCCGCGGCCACTCACGGCCTACTAGACTGGGCCCAGTGGGCTGGATCAAACCCGAAAGGCCGGCCCAACCAACGGGTCGGGTCGGGTTGACCTGAACTGGGTCGGCCCAGACTGGGTTGGGCCGGGTCAGTCCGACCGGGTCGAACCGGACCCGGGCCCACTACGACCCTTTACTTTCTTTTGGCCATATCTTTGGCACCGGACGCCCGTTTGACGAACCGTCAACGACGCTAGTAATCTTTGAGCATGAAGGTCCCTTTGCATATACCCCACTGGATTTTGGGGTATAGTTGAGATATGGTTAGGTTGGATCATGCATGAATCCAACCGGGTCCCCGGGACTAAAAGGCTCATAACTCACGGACCGGGCGTCCGATTGACGCGCCGTTTGTTGCATTGAGACCCCTATGACATGGCAGACCTTTGAGATACTTCTTAGTGGGAATTCTTGACAGTTGAATTATCGAACAGTAGCTCGTGGAACAGATCCTCCTGGAGATGAGCGAGCGTAGTGCAGAGACCTAGTAGCTGGCTGAGACCTGACGATTGATGACCGTTTGACTCGGAGTGACTCTACTAGCCCAGTGGGTAGTGCCTTGGTGTCGTGGAAGACCCATGGTAGAGGAGCGCGCTTGGTGACGTGGCATACCCACGGTATTGGACAGGATGAGTACCTCTACAAGCTACGAGGGGGAGCGCGCTTGGTGACACGGAAGACCCACGGTGGGGAGCGCCTCTGTGTGATGTGGAAGACCCATGGTACTCGAGATGAGGAGTACCTCAACAGTCTAAGGTTAGTGGGAAGCATGCTTGGTGTCGCAGTAGGCCCACTGTAATCGATTGAGTATGAGTTCTCCAGTAGCCGAGGTTTTGATAATGTGACTGGGTATGTTACTTGATACTACCCCTAAAATAAAATCCTAGTTGAGTTGAGTAAGTTTTTCAGTGTTTTCCTCGTGATTGAGATGGATCACTTGATAACTTAGGTATATGTATGGGCATATACCTAAGTAATGTTATCTGTTGATTTCATACTTTGTGTTTATCCTTGATGGATTTTGTGAGACCTATAGGGTCTCGGGGTCCCTACTAAGTATCATTATACTCACCCCTCCATGGGCTATGCCCACACCTTGTTGTGTTGGATGTAGACGACGGACAACGCTAACTGAGGTCGAGAGTACCAGGATTGGACAAGACCTGGAGGTGGACCTTATGACATGTCAGTACATGAAGGATATAGACAAATGTAGAGTGCTAAGGAGGCGATATATACCTACCTTTCAGGTAGGAACCTCGGAGGATGACCCAACAACTGACTTTCTCTTTCTTCAGTTGTATCGTATCACAATTGTACTTGTACTTTCGAGTTGGGCTTGTATTATGACCCCTTTTACTTTCAGTACTTTTTTTGTTATTACGGTTTACTTAGTGTTTCGTATCCAGCTATGTGCTTGCTTGGGTGTGTGTTTACAGGTTATAAAGGAAATTCCTTCCCAGTTTTAGAGAATTATGCCTTTGGTGCTAGTCGCCAGCCCCTGGCCTATGGAAGGTGGGCTTGGGGTTGTCACGGCATGGGCCCCGAGGGACAGGTCGTGACAAATTGGTATCAGAGAAGTCAGTTCTACCACAGAACATAGGACACTGATATTTTCTGTGAAGCAATAGTGTTAAGTATAGTGAGTGTGGCTTTTTTAGGGGGTCCAGTGTTGGTGCGGCGACCAACGTATCCATACACCAGGACCCTGACTTCTGATTTCCGAATCAGTACATGAAAACAATGATTACATGCGTGTTTTCAGAAGTTTTCTTTAAGTTAGATCACCAGGATATCTCACCAGGTATAACTTTTAACCATAGCGCACCTGTTTCTTTTCAGAATGCCTCCATGTAGACAGCCATCTAGAGTTCCAAGAGTTGTACCCACTGATAGCCCACCAAGTGATGAGTCTCCGGTGTAGGTACCCCTTACTAAGTTGGCACCTTCAGGTGGTGTACCAGCAGTACCACCACCCGTTGGGTAGCAGATACCACCAGCCGCACTGGTGGACTATGCACGCCGACTGAGCATGTTGCACAAGTTCTAGTAACAAAGGCCTCCGAGGTTTCGAGGAGAGATAGTTTCCCACGCAGCTGATGTCTGGATGGAGGTGGTTACTAGAGTTTTCCACCTAGTTGAGACACCGGTAGAGAAGATGGTGATCTTATCTACTAGACTTTTTCAGTGAGAGACCATGAGGATGGTATGCATGGTGATGGGGATTCAGTACGTGGACCATTTCCCAAGATAGTACCTTCAGGTAGTGTGTCAGCTATATCACTACCCGTTGGTCAGCAGTTACAACCGAGGGTACCAGTAAAGGACACATATAGGATTAGTGCCTTACACGTGATTCAACATCAGATACTCCTCAGGATTCGAGGTGAGTAGACTCACAGGAAGCTAAGTACTTTCTTGAGGAGGTGACTAAGAGTTATCTAGAGATTCTATATCTTCGATAGGATGACATGTCGGTAGCTGAGTATTCATCGAGGTGTACTGATCATTCGAGGTACTCGATGAATACGATACGATCAGTGCTTTGGAACTCGGACCTCTGAGTGTGGTGTCTTTAGAGACATCCAAGCTAGTACTATTCCTCTATACATTTCTACTTATGTTAGGGTGATAGAGAGAACCTTTGTGGTTGAATATTCCTTGGATGAGCGGATGCATCCAGTGAATGTTAGTAGTGGGAAAGTAGGAAACTGGCACCAATCTTAGAGACTTGGGCGTGTAAAAATGTTTTGAGAAGAAGAAGTGTTAGGGTCAGATGAATCTTCAGGGTTTCAGACGTGGAAACAGATCTAGGGGAGCAACATGAGGTGGTGTACATTTCGACATGTTACAACCACCCCCCTTTGTGGTCCTCTCCAGGATTAGGGAGCTAGAGGATGGGGGGAAGAGAGTAGCTGCATGCAATCAAGGAGTGAGACCCTAGGGCTCTAAGAATGATTCGAGGTATGGTCTGTGTCTACTATTAGCTGTCGTATCAATAGACATAGGTACCAATCATTCCTTCCAAGAATCTTGTCCAAGACCTAGAGTTTTCGGTTAAACTGTTGACTTGACCCTCATGTCCGAAGATACCTTTGGGAGGAGACTCAATAATCACACATATGCCAACAGTGTGATCTGAACCTTGAGGTGAGAGTTTTGGTTGGAACCTCTTCGTGGCAGCGTCGAGGCCTTACGATATTAGTTTGGGTATGCCTGGACATCCAAAATTCATAATCAGATTGACTGTATTAGGAAAAAAGTTTGTGGTTTATCTACAACGTTAGGATGAGGTTTTCCTTAGTCGGAGAAGAAGGAAACCCATGCAGCACAGGATAAACTCCTGCATAGGAGGGTGCGGCTGATCACTCGTGAGTCAGCCAACCTCACCCTTGTGGAAGCATAAGTTTTGAGTTTTCAGTTTCCAATAGGAGTGACTAGAGTTCCTACAGGACAATGACTTTAAGATAGTCTATACCCCTGGGAAGGGAAACATGGTAGCAGACACACTCAGCAGGAGGTCTGGCCAACAGCTGCTGAGTGAGGTAACAGAGTAGCTAGCCACTTTGCAGTTATCCTTTGTGGATCGAGATAGAGCATATTTTCTTCAGTCTCTTACAGTCACTCCCCCACTTCTTCAGCGAGTCTGAGAGGCGTAGTGTGGGGACACTAACTATGAGACTCGATGAGCTCAAATGTCCATAGGACAGGCACTTGATGGATTTTCTGAAGGTGGGGAGCACGTCATCCTCTTGAGAGGATGTACCATGGTAACAGTGTCACTTCAGGAGGAAGTGTTGAGGGAGTT
The DNA here is from genome assembly GCA_963277665.1 of Viscum album. Lineage (NCBI taxonomy): Eukaryota > Viridiplantae > Streptophyta > Magnoliopsida > Santalales > Viscaceae > Viscum > Viscum album. Next base: position 1,704,627,776 of record OY728122.1, read on the forward strand.
CCACACTTCCCCTCTAGCGGTACATCCAGGAGTGGTGAAGATGTACCGGAATCTCTGACGATAACACTGGTGGCTGAAAATGAAGAAAGCAGTTGCATAGTTTGTTTCTTGGTGCCTCACTTTTCAGCAAGTGAAGGCGGAGCATCGGGTACCACCAAGCTTAGTTCAGCCTTTAGAGGTCCCAGAATGGAAGTGGGATGTGATATCCATGGACTTCGTGACAAGACTTCCATATACATCTAGGGTACATGACTTGTTTTGGGTGATCTTTGACTGACTCACCAAGTCAGCCCACTTCCTACCGATCAGAGAGCAGGGTTCAGTAGAGAGCTTGAGACGCCTCTATGTGCAGGAGACTGTGCGGTTACATGGAGTACCCTTGACGATTGTCTCCGATCATGATGCATGTTTTACTTCTTGGATATGGAAGGGGTTACAGGAGGCTTTCGGGACACAACTTCATTTGAGCACCGCCTTCCATCCTCAGACAGATGGTCAGACTAAGAGGACCATTCAGACCCTCGAGGACATGCTGCGTGCTTGTTTCCTCGACTTTGGTCGCAGCTGGGAGGATCACATACCTTTGGTGGAGTTTATATACATCAAAAGATATCACTCCACCATTGGGATGACACCTTTTGAGGTGTTATACGAGCGACCTTGCAGATCAACTTTGTGTTGGACTAACCCAGGGGAGTTAACACTAGTGGGACCAGAGATGGTACGGGCTACCACAGAGAAGGTGCATATCATCCAGGAGCGGATGAAGATGGCACAGACTAGACATAATTCATATTCCAATAGGAGACAGATACCTATAGATTTCGAGGATGGTGACCATGTCTTTCTACAGGTCTCACCCCGACGAGGTCTACGGAGATTTGGCTGAGTCGGTAAGTTATCTCCGAGGTTCATCGGACCTTTCCAGGTCCTCAACAGAGCAGGTGATGTGGATTACCGCTTAGCTCTTCCACCTCAGTTGCATTGGGTGCATGAAGTCTTCTATGTATCCCAGCTGAGGAGATACGTGCACGACCCTTATCACATCATCGACCATTGTAAGATGGACATCGATGATGGGGAGACTTTTATAGAGGTTCCAATAGAGATTGAGGATCAACATGAGTAGGTCCTTCATGGACGGTCGATACCTCTGATGCACGTTCACTGGTAGCATGGGAATCTCCAGGAGAACACATGGGAGCGGGAGGTTCAGATGCGTGCTCAGTACCCATACTTGTTTACCTAGTTTGAGATGTGGCTTTCGGGGAAACAAAGCCCTGAGGTGGGGAGAATGTAAAGACATGGAAATTCCATGTAATTTTTTTAATTACATGGAATTTTTTTCGAGACTGCGAAATCTGACGATGCTCAATTCCGAGGCTCGGAGTTCCCGGAATGATCTGTCGAAGTTTTGTTAAGCTTTAATTAGCGTACGTAAGCAGTTTTCCTAAAAAAGTGGAATAACTCTTAAATGGTTACTCGGATCAGAAATCTGAGGGCACCGTTGCACTCAGGATGGCAGGTTTACCCTAAGCGCGACTTAAGTTTCATCGGCGCGGACCTCCTGTGAGAAAACCGAAAAAAGGCATAACTGTAAATAAAATAATTAAATAAATTATTTTATTTTTCAAATGCTTATAAATCAAAAATGGTAGCTCAAATTAAAAATATGAGACCACCGCTGAACTCGTGAGGGCATGCTTTATTTAAGAAGATAATAACTTTGGCTGATTTGGGCCACTAGTGAAAGTTAGTTTTTGGCCATAAATAAAATAATTAAGTGACAATTATTTTATTGTAAAATCCATAACTTTTAAACGGTAACTCGGATTGGAAATATGAGAGTACCATTGGGTTCGTTAGGGCGTGTTTCACTTGGGCAGAGCCTAACATCGACCGGCGCGGGTCAAGGGTGTCTGGTAAAAGTTTTCTGAACTTTTTTTCAGGTACATTCAGTAAACGTACGAGTGGGTTTTTATAACTTTTAAACTGGTGCTCGGAATTGAAATCTGAGGGCACCGTTGAAATCGCAGTGCTGATATTCACATAAGGAGACTTTCATCTCGATGAAAGTTGGTCGAGGGTGAAAGTTAGTTTTTTGGATTTTTTGTGAAAGAATAAAATAAAAATAAAATTGTTCAAACATTTTTTTTATTTGAAGCACCCATGTGAATATTGTGAAGGTGGGACCTTAGGAGTTTTATCCTACATGTGGAAGTTGAGAAGTGGGGACCACCATACCTTAACCTACCATGTGAGGTTATGGTGGTGGGGACCACCCAAGCCTAACCTCCCGTGAGAGGTTATGGTGGTGGGGACCACCCACGATTAAACCTCCCTTTTAATTGAGAGAAACTATCATCTCCCCTCATTAATGTGGAGGAGCCTTTGGCTTCCTCCACATTAAATTATACCAACGCACCACTTTATTATGCCAAAGTAAATTAATTGGCTTGACCCTCTTTAAATATTAAGTAACAACGTCGTTGGAATTTAGGAAGGTTCCTAATAAATGAACCGTCATAAATTCCACAATTGTTACTTACCTCTCCCCCTATCCTATATATATGGATCTTGGGAGGAGCATTTGGGATGGCTTCACCAAGTGACGAAGTTCTGGTAAAGAGCCGCGACGCCCAACACTTGGAGGATTACGCTCTCCAATGAAGAACGCTCCACCGATGGATAACACAGACCTCCTTCAACCTTCTTCCTCGGGACTTCTTCCGACGTGGGACGTCCACATCTTCGACTATAAAGAACCGACGCATGAACCCAAAATTGGAGGAGTGTGGCAGATGAGACAAACATTGACAACTTCACCTATTTCCTTCTTGCGCCAATGACATCAAGCGAACAAAGGTAGGGGATTATTATGAATGATTTTATATACCCCTGTTCTTCCCTTCCAGAACAAGGAACGCAGATCAAATTTCTAAATAGTTGATCCGCATATGTTTCCTTTTGCGGGTTTTGGGATTAATTATTGCGGGAGGGTTTGATGTGCTTCGTTCTTGTGAACCACTTGCTACCGCTCTAATGTGGAGAGTATAGACCAAACTAACATGACCCGTCCTCTCCGTAACCCTTGTGTTGATTTGCAGTGTTCATCGAAATAGAGGAAGGCAATGAAGGCGACGAAGACAACGGCGCCGCCACCTGTGGCCTCCGCAACCCGCACCGCCCCCGCGGCATCTCACGCCACTGCCGGATGAACTGGCCCCACGACCCCTCATGGCGCCCCGACCGAACCGGCTTCCCCCCTCGCGGCGCCTTGGCCGAACCGCCCCGCGGTCTCCACCCTTCCGGCAGAGCCGCCCCGGGCCGGGTCGAGCTGCCTGGCCACGCCGTCCGCCGGCCGAACCGGCCCCGACCACCCCGGCCTCCCGTGCCACCCACACCCCTCATGGATCTCGGACTCCCAAGCCGCTCGCGCCCCTCACGGTGCCTCGACCTCCTGAGCCGCCCGTGCCCCTCACAGCGCCCCGACCTCCTGAGCCGCCTACGCCCCTCGTAGTGCCCCGGCCTCCCGAGCCACTGGTGCCCCTCGCGGCGCCCCAACCTCCCGAGTTTCCCGCGCCCCTCACATCACCCCAGCCTCCCGAGCCCCGCGGGCACCCCAGCCTCCCGAGCCGCCCGCGCCCCTCGCGGCAACCCGGCCTCCCGAGCCGACCATGCCCATGGCGGAGCCCCGACCAAACCGGCCCCGCGCCCCGGGCCGAGCCACCCTCGCAGCGCCCTCTGGGCCGAGCCACCCACGCGGCGCCCTCTGGGCCGAACCGCCCTCACGTCGACCCGCGACCTATCCACGACCTTGTGGCTGGTCTGTGCCCTCTCGTCCCTCCGTGGGTTGGGCCATACCCAACGGGTTCGGCTGGTTTGACCCAAACCGGGTCGGTCCGAACGGGTCGGACTGGACCCAGGCCCACTACGACCCTTTATTTTGGCCATATCTTTGGCACCGGACGTCCGTTTGACGAACCGTCAGCGGTGCTGGTAATCTTGGAGAATTATGGTCCCTTTGAGTATAACCCACTTGAGTTTGGGGTATAGTTGAGATATGGTCAGTTTGGATCGTGCACGAATCCAACCGGGCCCCCGGGACTAAAATCCTAATAACTAACAGACCGGACGTCCGATTGACGCGCCGTCTATTGCGTTGAGACCCCTATGACGTGGCGGACCTTTGAGGTACTTCTTCATGGGACTTCTTGACAGTTGAAGTATTGAACAGTAGGTCATGGAGTGGATCCTCCCGAAGATGAGCGAGTAGTGCGAAGTCCTAGTAGCTGGCTGAGACCTGACGAATGCTGACCGTTTGACTTGGAGTGACTCTACTAGCCTAGTGGGGAGTGCCTTGGTGTCGTGACAGACCCATGGTGGAGGATTTCACTTGGTGACGCAGCAGACCCACGGTGGGGAGCGCCTCTTTGTGACCCGGCAGACCCACGATGCTCGACTGGAGGAGTACCTCAACGATCTAAGGTTAGTGGGAAGCACACTTGGTGTCGCAGCAGGCCCACTGTACTCGATTGAGCAGGAGTTCTCCAGTAGTCGAGGTTTTGATAATGTGACTGGGGATGTTACTTGATACTAACCCTAAAAGAAAATCCTGGTTGATCTAAGTCAGTTTTTCAGTGTTTTCTTCATGATTGAGATGGATCACTTGATAACTTAGGTATATGTATGGGCATATACCTAAGTAAGGTTATCTGTTGATTTCATAGTTTTTTTTATCCTTGAAGGATTTTGTGAGACCTAGAGGGTCTCGGGGTTCCTATTGAGTATCGTTATACTCACCCCTGCATGGGATATGCCTGCACCTTGTTGTGTTGGATGCAGACGATGGGAAACACTTATTGAGGCCAAGAGTACTAGGACTAGAAGGTACCTAGAGGTGGACCTTACGACGTGTCAGTATACAGAGGAGACAGACAGACATGGAGTGCTGAGGAGGCGATCTTTACCTACCCTTAAGGTAGGAACCTCAGAGGATGACCCAACAGCTGAATTTCTCTTTCTTCATTTGTATTGTATCACAGTTGACCTTATAATTTCCAGTTGGGCTTATATTCTGGACCCTTTTACTTTCAATACTTTTTTTGTTATTATAGTTTACTTAGTGTTTCGTATCTAGTTATGTGCTTTCTTGGGTGTGTGTTTATAGGTTATAAAGGCAATGCCTTCCTAGTTTTAGGGAATTACGCCTTTGGTGCTAGTCGTCAGCCCCTGGCCTATGGAAGGCGGGCTTGGGGTAGTCACGGCATGGGCCCTAGGGGACGGGCCGTGACAGGATTTTTAATACATAGTAATCCCAAGGAGTTCAAGAAAAAAATCCATTTATTTTTTTAATTTAATAAGTTTTTTTTGGGATAGTGAAAAATGATTTTGTGAATTAAAATTAGATTAATTTATTTTAATTCATATTAAATTATCTCAAGTAGAATTAAACATAGATTTAATTTTATTACACAAGTTTAATGTATACTGACCGATCATGAGTCTTGAATCACCAATGCATGTCTGGTTTTCATTCATTCACTCATTCATTCATTTATTACAATGTTTTATTTGTAATAATTATTTAATAAATGAAGATATGTGCATCGTACCTGTCCTTATTGTATCTGTAAGGGTCTATAGGACTAGATAAAATTATTTATCAATATTCCCCATTCCTTAGATCCCCTTGACTTCATTCAAGAACTATTGTATAATGTCGAGGATGGATGGTTGATGTAGTTCACATTGAGATTTGGAAAAGCACTAAATGAGAGTTCGAAGCATTGGATGGGGTAAGTTTTTCAACTCTAGTTAGACATGATATGACTCAAGGAGTTACCCATAGGGTCTAGGTTTATCTATTATTTTCTCAATGGATTAACCATTAGAATCATCTCATTATCACATCATTTATTTTTATTTATATATACTTTATTATTTTAGTATGTGTAGTATTTATACATGATCACATAGAATAATAAACAAGCATGCATAGAAAAAATAAACATATATGGTGAATGTTTTCATATTAAGAATAATTAAGTTGTGAGCATGATCAAATAGATCAATCATGATAAATAGAAACATATTTCATTCACTGGGAAAACTATAAAAACCCTCAAAGGAAATATTAATTCATGAAATGTCTTTTATCACTTGATTTTGAGAAAAACCATTGTTTGAGGTGCATGTTGGATCTAGTTATGGGAACCTCCTCTTATTGGGGAGTACTAATAGGAGTGGTGGGAGGACATAACTAAAATTGGAATCAAAGAAATATTCATAACTATCTTGGTGAAATTTTAGAGATAAAGCATTGAGTAAACAATACTATGCTTTATAGGATGTAAGAACCCGTTATTTACCAAGTTACACCACCCATTAAGTTTTGTTAAACCTATTTTAATTTCTATAAAAAACCTTAAAACTTATTAAAATGAGGTTTCAGAGGTTCTCGGGGGATCGATGGAAGAAATTTTTCAAGAGATGGTAGTGGCATGTTGTAAGGAAATACTATAGTTCCACCAACTAGCTAGTAGAGTCCATTGGCTAACTGGTGGATGGGGTAGTATCCTAATAAAGATACAAGAAGCCAATGGGCCAACCAGTGGAATCCTGGCAGAATGGGTTTTCTATAGGTGACCCACTGGCCTTCCTATGGGGTTTCCAAGGGTGTATCCATTCTAGATAACACCATCAGCTATCCAATGGTAGCCAGAAGCTAGCCGACGACGCCGAGCTAGGCCAGATTAGTAAGGGGTAGAATCATATTTCTTCCTCCTAAAAAACACCATTTAACTTCTATTTACTCCTCTTTAAAACCTAATTTGTGATTAGTGTTTTGTAAGGGTTCTACAGATCTTCCTAGACTTATTCAATTCCCTCTCATGGTTCCTTGATCCATGGTTTGATCTGAATGTCTTAAATCACAAATTCTTACTTGGAATTGGTAAATTCCTCTCATTTTCTTCTTGGATATTCTTCTCCTAGACCTAAAAAGATTATTCTATCACTATCCATATGGAAACATGATGTTTTTCATGGATCCTAATGCATGATATCTTGGTTTCTTCTTCTCTTCTTTAGGTAGGTGGTCTAATCAACTCCCAAAGGTATGCTTTTTTTTTCTAGCATGTTCAACTTGTGAAATCGTGATGGAGTTCCATGAACATGACCTATTTTAATCTAAATTCACTATAATTTCTTAAATAATCATTCTTAGACCTCCCATGGATCTCTTTCAGTCCGTCGGTGATTGAGACCCTAGAACCTAGCCACACGAGAGGTGTGCCTATCTTGGACCCTTGGTTGGAACTCAAAATGAAAGAACCCAAAACCTTATAATTGGATTGGGAAATTGGTCAATGTAATGGATTAACATGTGAATTGGACTAATGGAATATTTATAAGAAATTGGTAACTGAATTTCATTGAAATAATTAGTATGTGAAGTAGAATTATCACAATTGTAACGTGAATTAGTAACTTGGTATAAACCCAGTAACTGGATTCAAGGAATTATAGAATGTAACTAAAATTAGAAAGTCAAATAACAATTGAAATAAATTAACCAATATAGAATATGTTAATATGTTGAGAATTTTTGGTGATTTTATATGAATTTTCTATTATTTTCATTTGAATTTGTAATAAAAAACCATCCCTAGCATGAGAATTCATAATGGGTCTGATGTCCTACAAGCATGTAAGTGTCCCTAGCATGGGAATTCTCATTGGGTCCATTGATACAATAAATGAGTAATTCAAACTTGGAATGGTAATTCACATTGGGAACATGTAAGTGGACCTAGCATGAGAATTCACACTGGGTCCATTAATACATGGTATGTGTAATTTTTCATAGGCATAGGAACTCCACCTATGTATAGAGATATCCAACATCAGGTCAAAGTAGGTGTGAATGACCTCGGGTGTTAACCTAGCTCTATAGGGTTGGCGGGTTTGTTTAGATTTTTTTAATTTTATTTATAATAAATTACATTATATATTTCACTATTTCAAACATTATTACTCAGAATAGATTTTTTTAGACACTATTGGTGGTGGCCTATTGAGTTTTACTCACACCCCATTTGGGCTGCCATTTGGTAATTGCGAAGTCTTCATGGATGCAGGTTTGGAAAAGGGAAGGGGGACCTGTACTTGATTGGTTGACTTTATTTTTGGGACTAGAGATTGAATATGAGATCGAGCATGGGGTTTAGGAATAGTTTTGGGAGTCTTTATTTTTTTAGAGTCTCACTTTTAGTTGATTTCTTGAATGAAATTTAGTATGACATTTGGTATAACATCTCATGGTTTGATTATATTGGATTTATTTTATATTATTTGTTTATCTATTATACTTGATTGTATTGATTTTTTAATCTTATTTTTTTCTATTATTTTCACTCCAAACAAGAGGTTATAGTCTCCCCACTAAATCCATTAGACCCTTACTTCTAGTCGGTATCTATTGACATATAGGGAGGCACACCTGAGGTCTTATAATGATCTGTCTCGATCATGTGAGGGAGATCTAGGCCATGGATGTTACAAAGTGTTATCAAAGGAGGAATTTTATATTTATTTATTGTTTGGGTAGGGTAGATAGAAGAATATTATATGTCAGGTCTTGTTAATAATCTTGTTCATGAGAGTAGTTAACCCATGTGTGGGGGGAAAACCCAAGTTTACGAGGATGGGATTGTTGTTCTTATGGTTTTCTTGTTATAATTGTGATGTTATTTTCACCTTGGGTGGTTCACTTGTTTTGTAATGTTAATGATTTATGATATTTTACTCATGAGATGGTATTTCATGATGTGTGTATACATATATCATAGTAGGAACATATGAAAGAATGCAAACATGCATCACTCATGCTAGGGATATATTTACTACATATGTATATCAGCCTATCTAAACTGTTCACTTAAATATATGGCATGTAAGATAAAAATGAATACCAATAAATCTATTATAACATATTAATTAAATTATCAATCCAAGTTTAGAGGTAATATTGTGTATGTGGTTATCTTTTGTATCTGTTAGCTTTTGTGTTTGATCTTTCTATGAACATTGTGATCTAAGGAGCGTGACAACCTAATGGTACTGGGACACAAAAAAGAAGACATTGGGATAGGGATTTTTTTTATCACCAGAGTAATGAAACTTTTCATATTTGGTGATCTGATCCCCAGTAGAGGTCCAAGGATCTTATTTGAATAATTAAAGCAAATAAATTAAACACGAACGGTTACCTCATTCGATTTGATGCATGTTTGACTGTAGATCATCACTGATTTTATTTTCATGAAGGATACAAATCTAAACCCCTCTAGATCATCCACACACACTTCAAGAATCTATGAATATGATTTTTTCTAATTTCGGGTGCTAGTGTAGAGCTTCAATGATTCCTTCGACATTGTGATGATCACATCGATCTCATGCCTTCAATTCATGAGGGCGTTTTTAGATCAATTACTCGAATTGAACCTTTATCACTTTAGGATGTAGGAGGAGAGAGGAGCTCTCAATATGTTGTAATGAACATCACCTAGGAATTTAGCTCCTCCCAATTTATATAGTGGGTGTTTAAAATACTCAGATAGGATTCCTCAACCCCTGTATATTTAACATCCACTAAATAAGTAATAAATAAATAATTATGATGAAATAACTACATTATAAACATTATTTATATTATATCATATACTTTTAATATATAATAAATATATTACATGATAAACCTGAGTCATTAACTAGACTCGTAATTCCCATTAATATTAAATAAACCTCGAATATTAAAATAATATTCATTTGTATAATATTATCCCATGTATTTACTTAAACACTTATAAAATATTTTAATAAATAAATTCAACCCAATTATTCTATAATAAAACAATAATGAATTCGTTTATTCTTCGATGATCGATAATACTTGGACAACTCTCAGAACCTATGGTGGGGCCCACTATGTCCTATATACCTATTCACTAGAATAATGAAAATTATTGAATATGCTATTGTGTGTGACCCTCTAGGACCTTATATCGATAGTAGTAAACAATATTCATAGAAGAAGAGTGGAGTATAACAACCCATCAAGTCCCCTTAAGAGATAAGTAATAGTCATAGAAATGAAAACCATCCTATAAACATGCACTATGTAATATAATCCCTTTTTCCTATGATATGTCATAAATCATGATGCACGTCTTGTTTCATCATCCATTCTTGATTTATTATTTGTTGATTTAATTATATGGAATTAACTTTGACTACCATGGCCATGGATTTATGAAAGTACTACCATCTTGATCAACTAGGCCCAAGATATCACTTCCTTAACTCAGAAGCAAAAAATTATATATTGTCCATTCAACCAATTCCATACCACAAAAGATGCACCCAACACAAGCTACCTCACAATGACTTTATTGTCATGGTTTTTTCCTTACATAAAATTACATGATCAAATGACACACATTGATAATGATATCAAGTTAGGAGACCAACACACATGTTTGTAGATAGGAATAAATAATGAAATCAGAAACATGTGGTGTTACTATTAGAAGGTTTGTCATTATGATCTCATCTACAAGAGATCACCAAATGAGAACTTCATGAGAATAAGTATCAATTATTATGATCCATCAGAACCTAATGTTCACACATCATATGTTTCCTATTAATATGATGTATCTGGATCATAGGAAATATATTTAATATTACTATCATAGTATCTTTAAGTTCTCATTATAGTCTATGAATTACTATAACCTTTGGATACGACACGTAATCTAAGGAAATTACCACAAATATAGTGGACACAAAAGTATCAACACTGTTCTAGTAATATAAACACACATAAACATATATATCAAAATATATACATATAATGGTAATCAAAGTACATACATAAGTTGGGTCTAGGGAACCCACTTTCAATACTCCGACTTTCACTAGAGCCATTTGTTAATAAGTCTCAATATGCTAGATCTCACATGAGAATCATCCTTCAGATAAGATATATATTTAGTCATGGGGTTTGACATTTTATCCTCTATGGTTACTCTACTAAGTATGACTTCACATATTTTATTAAAATCCCTCAAGAGATGAAACTATTTAAGTGTATTATTTGTCCTCTAGTGTGACCTGGGATACTTGGAAAGCACCACCACTACAGTATTATCACAGTAAATTGGTATAAGGTATGCACTATTATATAAAACACCAATGTATGAGAAAAATATGTGCATTTATATCACCTCCTTAGCTACATCAACATCCTCTATATATTCTGATTCTATTATATAATTGGTGACCATAAGTTTCTTCGAGCTTCTCCAACTCACTACAACACCATTTTGGAAAAAGACATAGTCTGACTATGATTTTATAACATCATGATATGCGTGAAAACTAGAATTAGTTTATCTTATAATTACTAGTTCCTCATATCCTCCATGCACTAGGGAAATATCCTTTGTATGTCTCAAGTATTTTAGGATAGTTTTGACAACTACCCAATATAGCTTTCCTGGATTAGCTTGATATCTTCCCACCATACTTAAATTAAAGGCAATATGAAACCTATTAAATTTTAGGGAATAAAATATAGATCACACTACTAAATCATAAATAATTATAATCATTATTTCAATCTTATCCTGTGTGGGTGGACACATTTTCCTAGAGAGACTAGTACCACATGACATTAGAAAAAACCCTCTCTTGGATTGTTCCATCTTGTACCTCTTGAGTATCTTGTCAAGATATGTACTTTAACTTATCCCAAGTATCCTCTCAGATCTATCTTGATAGATCTCAATCCCTATAATATATGATGTTTCACCTAAGTATTTCACGGAGAAACATTAATTTAACCAAGTTTTAACTGACTATAAGACTTGCACTTTGTTTCCCATAACTAATATCCATCAACATATAATACTAATAAAATGATGGAATTCCCATTAACCTTTTTATAGAAACATGGATTTATTTCATTCTTGATAAAACCGAATTCTCTTATGGACTCATCAAAATGAACATCCCATGATTGTGATGCCTGTTTCAACCCATAAATGGATATCTATAGCTTGCACACTTTTTTGGTATTCTTTGACTTTATAAACCCTTTAGGTTGATTCATATAGACTTATTAAACCAACTTCCCATTTATAAAATTATTTTCGACATCTATTTTCCAAATCTCATAATAAAATAAGCCTATTATTGCAAGTAATATTCTGATAGACTTTAACATTGCTACTGGTGAGAAGGTTTTATCATATTCTACGCCTTAACTTTTTCTGAAAACCTTTTATACCAGCATTTCCTTATAGGTGTTTACCTTACCATCCATGTACAGATTTTTCTTGTATACCCATTTGTACCCAATGGGTTTTACATCAGTTGGAGTGTCTAAAAAAATAAAAAATTTATTTTGGTACACGTACTCAACCTCATATTGCATGGATTCTTTCCATTTAGTTGCATCCTTTCCTTCTACTGCTTCCTTGTATGTTAGAGGTTCATCATTATCTAAGAGTAATGTTTCACCTGAATCGATATAAGAAAACCATAATGCTTCAGTTATCTAAACTCTTGAGTTGAACTACATAATACATATGTATTAGGAACATCGATATCATCCATTGTCTCTTATAAATATTGTTCCTATACCAACCCTTGCACATCTAGAGTATAAAATTCATCTAAGTTAATAAAAATCCCATCATTTAAATTAGAAATGTTTTCCCTTTTGAGAAATATGACTTTTCTTTCCACAATCACTTTTCTATATAAAGATTTATATAGGTAATATTCTTTGGTTTTCTAGGATAACCTATAAAGATACACTTCATGCTTTAAGATTCCAATTTATAACTAGGTATAGTCTTGAAGAAAATACTTGTATCCCCATAAAAATAAGTGTGATAGATTGGATTTCTTTTCACACCAAAAATAATATGGAACCCCATTTGTTTCTTTATTAGGCACTTAGTTAAGAGTATGTACCACTATTTTCAAGGCATATCCCCAAAAGGATAATGGAATAGTTTCTTTAATCATCATTGATCTAACCATATCAAGCAAGGTCCTATTCCTTTTTTCACTAACACCATTCCACTATAGTGTATAAGGAGGAGTGAGTTGAGATACTATCCCACATTCCTTCAAGTGATCAATTAAATCTTGGTTAATAAATTTTACCCCTCGGTTTAAGCGAAGTGCCTTAATCTTTTCACTAAGCTAGTTTTATACTTCATGTTGGTATTCCTTAAACATCTGAAAGGAATCTTACTTATACCATATTAAGTAGATATATCCATACCTACTATAATCATAAATAAAAGTAATGAATTATGAAAATACATCCCTTATCTCTATTGTAAATAGACCACATACATCAGTATGAATTAATTTCAGTAATTCAGTGGCTCTTACTCTCCTAGAAAAGGGTGCTTTGGTCATTTTACCTTACAAAGAAGCATGACATACATCTAGGGGTTTTAACTCAATTGAGTCTAAATAACCTTCTTGATTTATTTTCTATAAATTATTCTCATTTAAATGACCAAACCTAAAGTTCCATGGGTGGGTGTTATATGTTTCATGTTCACTAGTTTTGTCATTGATTTTCATTACATGCGTTTCAAGTTTAAGTATATATAATAAATTATTAATATGTTCCATACCATAACACATGTTATACTTATAAAAGAGACAACATTTATTTCAAAACTTGAAATAAAATCCCATGGTGTCCATAATTTAGACTGATATTATGATTCTGGTTACTGAAGGTACATAATAACAATTATTAAATATAAGAACCAAACCACTATGCAAAGTTAGGTGATCATCTACCACTACCAAGGAATCTAGACCCACACCATTTTCATCCCAAAGATCCACTTAACCTTTTAAAATATTCATGAATATACTTAGTTCCTATATATGAATACAAATGTGTGAGCCAAATTCCATATCCAATATCCAACTTTTAGATAATGAAATATTTCATTCAATGACAAAAATACCTGAAGTATAAGGATCACCTTGCTTCTTCTTCCCTACTCTATAGTTATTCTTCCAACCTCCTTTATTGCCACATAGAAAGAAGATATCCTACTTATCATTTCCCCCTTTGTATCTTTGGATTCTTAGAAGGATGGTGCATTAGTGTCTTCATCTTAGACTTAGCCTTAAACCCCTTATCCTTTCCCTTATTTATCTTTTTCACCATAAAACTAAATAATTTTTATTCTTAATATCCTTAGAATCTTAGATAAATAAGACCAAAAGATATGGGAGTAACTTTATCATTTTATTAATATTTTAATTAAAAATAAAAGTTAAAAATATTGGTGGTAAAGAGGATAGAATGAGATATATCACTAGTTACGGTTCAGCTTGAACCCAAGGGTTTCAAGTCTCTCAATGTACCCAATCATCTTAAGTACATGAGGTCCTGATTAATTCCCTTATGCTAGTGTAAACCTATAAAATTTACTAGATATCTCATACCTTTATTACCTACATCTCTCCTGATATAATTTTTAGATACGAATAAGCATCTTGCATGCATCTTCATTATCATTCATTTTCTACTATTGACTAGACATAGATGAAAACATGATACACTATATTTCTAGTGCATTATATACATGATTTTTATACTTGTATTTATCTTTCTGTCTTGCTCTCTAAGGAGGCTTAATAGTAAGTGATGACTCCAGCACATAAATCTTTCTCTCTTGGCATAGTTTTATGCACAAGCATCTGTACCACTCCTGGAAGTTATGGTCGGTTAGGATATTTTATTTATCCATTATAGATCGCAATGATAATGTTCCACTAGTGTTGGTGATTACCATTTTATCTACAAAAAATAAATTTAGTAGTTAGTAATTTATATTGATTGTAATACCCCAATATTTCATAGTATGTTATCTTTTTTTAAAAAAATTAATAGCTTATATTTCACACAACACCGACTTGGCTTGTGTTACATGCAAGATTGAGTTTCTACGAAACAACACTTTAGTATTATAATTATTTAAATGTTATATTTATAACTTATCCATTAAATATAATAATATGAATAGTAATAAATATTTTTTAAATATTATTTATAATGTTTTCACATAAATAAAACACATTTATAATGAAATGTATAAGTTTCTGTAAAATAGTTATATGTTTAGAAATACTATTTTCTTAAAGGAACTACTTTTTATAGCCTTTTTTGAATAATAAAAAAATTAATTTTAGACACTCATAAAAATTGAATTTGGTAAAATAGAAATCATTTTTTAATTCAGAATATAAAAATTATCTTAGGGTGAATTTTTGGATTTTTTTTGAAAAGTTTCAATTTTTGATGAAAAGTGAAATTACTGCATTTTTGTAAAAAAACAACTTTTTCATTTAAATAATTATTTTATTTTAAAGTTATCTTAAGGTAATAATGGAAAAATAATACACATATTAACCCAATTTAGTTAATTGGAACCATTTTTATAATTGAATCAGATATAAAAATTTATTGAACTTTTGAACGTCTCTTTTACCCGCATTCTAGACACATTTGCACTATTAACATTGAAAATAATTTTACCAATTCTATGAATTGAATTTCAAAAAATGAACATACATAGTTTTAATTAGTATAAAATTTTTGGTCTAATAGGATCAAAATAATTTTTTGTGAATAATAACTTTTTAATTTTATTTACCATGATTAAAGGTAAATAGGGTAATTAAAGGTAAACATAATATTATAGTAATATAAAATTACCATAACACTTGTCTTAATTTCATTGTATAAGTAGTTTTCAACCAAAATAAACCTTCATTAAACAAATATGATCCTTTTTAAACCACTTTTGTTAGATTAGGACATTTATTATATTTTATTTAAAGAAGAGTTAAAAATGTCATATTCAAATTTTAATAACTATATCATTTTTAAAATGAGGTTATATAAGTGATATGGTCAACTATAAATAGTCTATAGAAATATAGAATAAATATAAACATCATATTAATTTATTTATAATTTTTAGATATTAAATAATTACCATTAATGATGATACAATAGTAAAGAAAAAATTATTTTATTAATAGAAATATCAAATAAATGATATTAAAAATATTAAAATAAATATAATTTTAATTAATTAATGAAATCCAAAAATTTTATAAATAATTTAGACATGTTAATGACATATTGGAAGTATTTTTTCGAAGTTATCATGTTGTTTTGATATTTCTAAAAATGTAAATATTGAATAGTTTCAAAATTGACATAAATAATACTTTAAAATAGATAATATTTTATTAAATGTTATAAAATTAATAAAAATATATAATTCAGAAAAAAAACTTTTATAGTTTTAAATATTTCATAAATTATCCAATTGGGTTTATTTCATTTTACAATAACTATATTAACCATATAGTGTAAAAAGAAAAATTGTCATGGTAAAAGTTAAATTGTTTAACTAAGGATTAAAGCCATAAGATATGGTTAATTCTCTGACCTAAACATGTCTAAAATTCATTGTTTTATAGTATTTAGACCCATAATCATCTTATACTATAAATAACTCAATTTGGATCTATTTAAAACTGAAAAGTAATTTATAATAAATTATTAGTTTTAGAGTTTCCTAAAGTGCCCCTCCCTTCTCTTATAAAAGGGCACCCCTCCTTATCATTTATTCACACCTCTAAATCCTTTTAGTTCAACTAAAACCTTCCCAATTATACTCCCAACTTCCCTAAATTCATCTTAGAGGCCATACTTTGGGCATAAATTCAACCTAAGGAGTCCTTTTGTGCAAATCAAAAGGTGACACTCAAAGAAGAGGTAATTGTTTTACGAACCCTTTCAAAGTTATTTTCTTCTTCTACTTCATTTTCCTAAGTTGTTTCCATACTAAATTAACAAATACAGAATATAATATATGTTGAGATGTGTTTATGATTATGGGGAAACCATATTTCTCCTTTTACCCATGATACGAAAAACAATATCACTACACGTGCGTACATACGACTTACCATCTCCAAGCTGTGGTGTAAACTGTTTTTCATATATACTTTATTTATATAGCTATACAGATGAATATAAAGGATTTAAATAATTAATATGACATGATATTTTTTCTTTATAATTAATATACCATCTATTTCTATACCATTTAACAATTAAATGAATGATATCATCGCTCATGCGTACGTATGGCTTACCGTCTCAACGATGCGATGAGATTCATCCTCTATTACAAAAATTTTAGAATGATTATAAAAATATATATAATGAATAAATATGAAATAAATGACATAATAATTCTACTATAATATATATATATATATTTCATTTACTTTCTTCAATTCAATATGATAAGAAAACAAAAACATCGTTCATGTGTACATACGACCTACTGTTACCATGAACAGTGTGTTTCATTTCATTTATATATCTATTATATATATTTATATATTGAATATATATTATATATAAATCATTTTATACATTATATAAGTAATTAAATCATGATCTAAGTAATATTATCAATAATAACAAGTCAAAACATGTACGATAAACAAAGAAATTATTACATGAAACATTGCTTTAACTTGGAATTACTAATAAACGGGTAATATAAAGTCATAAAATAATCATATATGATATCATAATATTATTATTATTCTGGTATAAGTTAATAATATGTTTAAAAACATTATACATGAGTTTCAGACACGTACGGAGAGTATCAGACCTAAGGTAAGGTAATTCCTTCTCACTTTTAATTTTCATGAGATATAAGCCATGTTCACCACTTATTTCTTGTGTGTGTTGTATATACTGACCCTATTATGTTTTATATCATGAATAAATTTATCTTTATGGTATTTAAATATTCATTTTATGATATTGAGATTATTATTTAAATTTTCAAAGTGGTATGTGACACTTTGAATGTTTAAAGAATTAATCCTTTCTCCATTTCAATATTCTTGATATTATTTTACATAAATATTTATATAGATATAAAAGTATTATAAAGAAAATTTTATGTTGATTTTTAAATTCAATCAATTTTTTTCAAAAAGGAATCTTTTTAAGGTTTTATGTAAGGTACTCTTTAACTAAAACATTGTTTTAAATGTTTTCAAGATTTATTATTTTAAATATTTCTCATTAATGTCCTTGTTTTCAAAATGGTTTTAAGAATTTATTTATATGCACATGAATGTTTTAAAATGTTTATTACTTTAAATAGTTTCAAAGTGGTATGGGACACTTTGATTTAAAAATATCTTTTTAAATGTCTTATTTAATAAGTGTGTGGATTTTGAATAAATGATTTCAAAGAAAAAGGGGTATTTGTCTCAAGATATTTTTAATTATTTTAATAGAGTATTTTCATATATGTAAACATCCATTATTGGATCTTATTCTCAATTGTGGTTGATCTCTTATGATATTATTTACCATATTTTATTAAATGGTTTATGATCAGTTTGATTGTGGATGTTCTATTTAGATACCATTGTTGGTTTATGGTTAAAGTATTTATATTTTGTATACTAGTTTTTAATATGAATGATTATGTTGTTTATGTTTCACCATTTTCATACGAGGAATGTATTGGACTTAGTATGTGATCGGAGGTTCCCTCTATAGCCTATTGATGCATCAACAAGTCTCATGAAACAAACTAGTGTCATGGAACAAGGCCTTGACGATATGATATGGATGGTCTTAGCATGAGGCCTCGAAAGTGTGGTTATGATGTCCGACATTATGCATTCCCTCACTATGAGATTAGTTATTGATATTACATGTGATTATTCAACTATTATAATATACCTATGAATGTTTAAATGACTTTATTTGATTTATTCTTACCATATTATATTCAAGTTTATGATTTAAAGGCTTGTGTTTTAGTTTTATACTTGCCTTAAAAGTTTATGCTTATTTATGAAAGCTTTTGCTATATTGTTTAACCTTACTAAGCATCTCATCCCACCCCTTTATTATGTTTTATTTTCCTAAGATACCTAGAGGTGTCTTATGATTGATATGAAGGGTTAATCTAGGATAATAATGTCATTCTAAAAGGATTATCTGTGTCTTATTTTATGTTCTAAATTTTAATGTAAATTTCATGTTTGTAATATATTTTCCAAGATTTATAAACTGATTGGTCCTTCAGGATTTCAATCCTTGTAATCATGAAAATGTATTAAAATAATGCACCAACTCTGAGCTCCTAGGGTCGGGGCTTTACAGTTGGTATCAAAATAATTTTAGCAATAACCTTGGAAATAGATTTAGAAAACATAGATTAGCGATCATAACCCTAATATAGTCTTTGAGGATAAGTATAAAGGAACATTCTAAAATTTTGGTTATGTAGATATTATGCAGGTCTTCCAAGAAATACATCCCTATCTTGATACTAAAAGTGGACGTGGTTTTTATACAGATGTACCTAGGAGTAAGAACTCTGACAAGGTGTTCTGGGCCTGACTTGGGGTAACCTGGTACACGACAATGGACCTTACTGCGCACCTGGTTTGACACTCCTGGGGGATATTCTTAGGATAATTCACATTTTATTTATGAACCATTATGAAGGATTTATGATTAAATATGTCCCCAAATAAACCATTTTTATGATTATTAGATTAGATATGCATAAAATTTTCAATTTATGTTAAGTATTTTACTAGTTTGGAATTATGCATTATGATTCATAACCTAATCCAGTGTATGAAATTTTTTAGAAATGGAAACTATTGGAAGGAGTGGAAACCATATCAACACACATAATTCATGTAGGGATTTACCTTCTATACATGATAATGATAGTGGAGTTGGTGATAAAACTGGTGCTGAAAAGCTTATGACCATACTGGGACAACTGAATTAGGTTATGAATAATAACTTTACCCATATGGAGAACCCCGATCCACAACGTAGAGGATAAATATTAGACCGCTTCATGAAAAAACAACCTCCAAAATTAAATGTGACTAAAAATCCATTTGTGGCTGAGCAATGGATAAGTCATTTTGAGAAAATATTTCTTACTTTGGGGAGTAATGAAAGGGAAAAATTATTCATGGAAGTTTATCATCTCTCTGGTGATGCAGATCAATGGTGGTTATTAATTAAAAACATGAAGGAGGATTAATAATGAGAAAATATGGAATGGAGTGAGTTTAAAGAACTTTTCTTATAAAAATATTTTCCTTGTGAACAGTGATATGATATAGAAAGTCAATTTCTGAGTCTGATCCAAAAAGAGGATGAGAATATTGCAAAGTATGAGGCTAACTTTATAAGGTTAGTATGTAATTCTATAGACTACATACATAACCAAAGGAGTAATATTGATCATTTCTTTGATGGGTTAAAACCATTTCTCAGAAAGGCTTTGGTCTCTCAAACATTCTCATTATATAAATACATATTATCATGCGCTATCAAGATAGCAAAAGAATTTTCTAAGTATTATGAATTTAAGGGAAAGAAAGAGAAGAAGAGAATGGTGGAACAAGAGGAGGGTAAAGGGAAAAATGGAAAGAAGGATTTTCCCATATGTGATAATTATGGGAAGAAACACCCCAGTACTTTCCTAAAAGGAATGAGAGTTTGTTACAAGTGCAGAGATAAAGGTCATTAGGCTCGTTATTGTAAGGGAAAGAAATAAGCTATAAATGAGAAATTCTATAATTGTAAAGAGATGAGACATTATGAAAATTATTGTACAAAGAATCAAAGAAATATAGCTCAAAAGAAGAAAATGGATCAAGGTCAAGCTTATACTGTTACTACAGTTGAAGTGGAATAATTAATATATTTTTGTTTTTGGTTTTAAGAATTATGTTATTACATTTTGGTTATAAGAATAATTTGATATATAAGGACCGCACTGCAATACTTATTCTTTAAGGATTGGGAGGCATGAATGTTTTCATTTAGGTTTTTAAGGTGATCAAATATTTGGTATGTGTCAATAAGAGTTACATTAAGTTTTTTGGGGAAAATTACGTTACAATTGATTTTAGAAATTTAGAGGCCTTTTTAGACTGTTAATTTAGACATACGTATTTTGGAAAATTATTAAGGTAGGAATGGAGTAAGTTGAACATTGGATATTATTGTTTAAGGTTAAAGTATGATTTATTGGATACTTTAGGCTAAATTTTTTGGTTTCAGTAAAAATTTAGAGGATTAAGTAAATATATACAGGCCTTATGATTTATCAAAAGTGCTTCAGGTGTGAAAAAATTCATTTTGAACATTCTTTTCCAGGTGTAAGGGATGAAGTCAAAATAGATCAAAGCACAAACAAAGGATGATATTATTCTTATGACAAGGAAAAAAATAAATTAAGCACTTTTTTGAATAGTAAAATAATTCTTCAAATCTTGGGAAAGGATATTGAAACCAAAAATTCTATCCTAGTACTTTTTCTGATGAATCAAATGACCCCTTAGATCATTTCATATTTAGAGCTTTGTGATTGTTAACTTTATCCTCATCATGTTCTATATCACTCTCCATCAGAACACGATAGTCAGATTTTTCTTTCATGTCCATGTTTTCCTACATGGAACCCTTGTATGTTTTTTATCTAGTAACATGTTCACTTATCTTTCTTTATTTTATCATTAACCCTATTTCTGATTTGGGTTTTCCACAAAGGTATTTTTTTGTATCAACCTTTTATTTTATAAGTGCAATTTCAAATTGAAAAGATGAAATTTATTGAAGGAGGGGAGAATGTAACACCCCAATATTTTATAGTACTTTATCCTTTTAAATAAATTCAATAGCTTATATTGCACACAACACCGACTTGTCATGCGTTACACGTAAGATTGAGTTTCTATGAAACAACACTTTAGTATTATAATTATTTAAATATTATATTTGTAAATTATCCATTAAATATAATAATATTAATAATAATAAATAATTTTTAAATTTTATTTATAATGTTTTCACATAAATAAAACATATTTATAATGAAATGTATAAGTTTTGGTAAAATAGTTATATGCTTAGAAATACTATTTTCGGAAAGGAACTACTTTTTATGGTCTTTTGTGAACAATAATAAAATTAATTTTAGAAACTCATAGAAATTGAATTTGGTAAAATAGAAATCATTTTTGAATTCAGAATATTGAAATTAGTATAGGGTGAATTTTTGGTATTTTTCTGAAAAGTTTCAATTTTTAATGAATAGTGAAATTACTGCATTTTTGTTTAAAAGATGACTTTTTCATTTAAATAATTATTTTATTTTAAATTTATTTTAAAGTAAAAATGGAAAAAAATACACATATTAACTTAATTAAGGTTATTAGAACCATTTTTATAATAAAAGTAGATATAAAAATTTATTGAACTTTTGAACGTCTCTTTTACCCACCTTCTAGACTCATTTACGGGATTATCATAAAACATAATTTTACCACTTATGTGAATTAAATTTAGAACAATAGGCATACATGGTTTTAATAAGTATGAAAAATGTGGTCTAATAGGATCAAAATAATTTTTGTTGAATAATAAATTTTGAATTTTATTTACCACAATTAAAGGCAAATAGGGTAATTAAAGGTAAAAATAATATTATAATAATATAAAATTACCATAAAACTTGTCCTAATTTCATTGTATAAGTATCTTTCGACCAAAATAAACCTTAGGTAAAAAATATGATCCTTTTTAAGACACTTGTGTTAGATTAGTACATTTATTATATTTTATTTAAAAAAGAGTTAAAAATGTCATATTCAAATTTTAATAATTATATCATTTTTAAAATGAGGTTATATAAGTGACATGGTCGACTATAAATAGTCTCTTGAAATTCAAAATAATTAGCTACATCATAATAATTTATTTATAATTTTTAGAGATTAAATAATTTCCATTAATGATGACACAATAGTGAAGTAGAAATTATTTTATTAATAGAAATATCAAATTAATGATATTAAAAACATTAAAATAAATATAATTTGACTTAATTAATGAAATAAAAAAATTATATATAACCTGGACATTTTATTTTCTGGAATTATTGGTTTGAAGTTATCATGTTGGTTTGATATTTTAAAAAATGAAAATATTGAATAGTATCAAAATTGACATAAATGATAATTTAAAATAAATTATATTTTATTAAATTTTATAAAATTCATAAAAACCTATAATTAGGAAAAATTACTTGGATAGTTTTAAATATGTCATAAATGACCCAATTGGGGTTCGTTTGGTATTTTATAGTAACTATATTAACCTTATAGTGTAAAAAGACAAGTTGTCACGGTAAAAGTTAAATTGTTTAACTATGGATTAAAGCCAAAAGATAAGGTTAATTACCTGAAATAAACATGTATAAAATTAATTTTGTGAGAGGATTTCGACCCATACTCATATTATCCTCTAAATAACTCACTTTGTATCTATTCAAAATCAAAAATTAATTTATAATAAATTAATAGTTTTAGAGTTTTCTAAAGTGCCCCCCTCTCTTATAAAAGGGCACCCCTAATTATCTTTTATTCACACATCTAAAGAATTTTAGTTCATCCTAAACCTACCCAATTCTAATACCAACTTCCAACACTTCATCCTAGAGGCTATACTTTTGGAATAAATCCAACCTAAGGAGTCCTTTTGTGCATATCAAAAGGCGACACTCGAAGAAGAGGTAATTGTTTTACCAACCCTTTCAAAGTTCTTTTCTTCTTATACTTCATTTTCATAAGTTTTTTACATACTAAATTAATAAATAAATCATATATTATATGTTGATATGTTGTTATTATTATGTTACAACCATATTCCTTCTTTTACCCATCATATGAAAAATAATATCACTATGCGTACGTACGTACGATTTACCGTCTCCACGCCATGGTGTAAACTGTTTTTCATATATAATTTATTTAGATGGGTATATAGATGAATATAAAGGATTTAAATAATTAATATTACTTGATATTTTTTCTTTATAATTAATATACCACCCAATTCCATACCATTTAACCATTAAAGAAATGATATCATCACTCGTGCGTATGTACGACTTACCGTCTCCACGATGCGGTGAGATTCACCCTCTATTACAACCATTTCAGAATGATTATAAAAATGTATATACTGAATAAATATTAAATACATGACATAATAATTCTACTATAATATATATATATATATATATATATGTTGTTTACTTTCTTCAATTCAATATGATAAGAAAATAGAAAGATCGTTTATGTGTACGTACGACCTACTGTCACCATGAACGGTGTGTTCCATTTCATTTATCTATCTATTATATAAATTTAGATACTGAATATATATTATATACAATTTTTTTTATACATTATTAAATTAATTAAATCATTATCTAAGTAATATGATCAAGAATAACAAGTCAAAACTCGTATAATAAATAAAGTGATTATGACCCGAAACGTTGATTTAACTTGGAATTACTAATAAATGGGTAATATAAAGTCATAAAATAATCATATATGATATCATAATATTATTATGATTCTTTTATAAGTTAATAATATGTTTAAAAACATTATACATGAGTTTCAGACATTTAAAGAGAGTATCAGACCTAAGGTAAGGGAATTCCATCTCACTTTTAATTTTCGTGATATATAAGTCATGTTCACCACCTATTTCTTGTGTGTGTTGTATATAATGACCATATTATATTTTATATCATGAATACATTTATCTTAATGGTATTTAAAGATTCATTTTAAGATATTGGGCTTATTATTTAAATTTTCAAAGTGGTATGAGACACTTTGAATGTTTAAAGAAGCAATCCTTTATCCATTTCAATATTCTTGATATTATTTTCCATGACTATTTATATGGATATAAAAGGATTATAAAGGAAATTTTATATCTATTTTTAAATTCAGTAAAATATTTTCAAAAAGTAATCTTTTTAAGGCTTCATGTAAGGGACTCTTTAACTAATTTTTTTTAAATGTTTTGAAGATTTATTCTTCTAAATCTTTCTCATTAATGTCCATATTTTCAAAATAGATTTAAGGATTTATTTATATGTACATGAATGTTTTAAAATTTTAATTCCTTTAAAAAGTTTCAAAGTGGTCTGTAACACTTTTATTCAAAAAAAATCTTTTTAAATGCATTCTTTTATGGTTAAAGTATTCATATTTCATATACTAGTTTTTAATATGAATGATTATACTGTTTATGTTTCACCATTTTTTTAAGAGCAATGTATTGGACTTAGTAAGGGATAGGTAGAGACCGCTATAGCTCCTAGATGCATCAGTAGGTTTCATGAGACAAACTAGTGTCTTGTCATGAGGCCTTGATGATATGAGTATGTATGGTCTTGGAACGAGGCCTTGACCATGTGTTTATGATGTCCGACATTATGTATTACCTCATTATGAGATTTGTTATTGATATTAAATGTTATTATAAAACTATTAGAATATCCCTATGAATTTTTAAATGGAATTATTTTATTTATTATTTCCATATTATATTCATGTTTATGATTGAAAGGCTTGTGTTTCAGTTTTATACTTGCCTTAAAAGTTTATACTTATTTATGAAAGATTCTACTGTATTGTTTAACCTTACAGAACATCTGAACTCACCCCTTTATTATGTTTTATTTTTCTAGGATTCCAAGAAGTATTTTATGATTGATATATAGGGTAAATCTTGGATAATAATGACATTCTCAAAGTATTATCTATGTTGTATTTTATGTTTGAAATTTTAATGTAAAGTTCATGTTTGTAATATATTTTCCAAGACTGCTAAACTGATAGGTCTTTAAGGATTTGATTCCTTATAATCATGATAATGTATTAAAATAATGATTCCACTCTAGGCTCTTGGTGTCAGGGCATTACATTTATCACCTTCTAGACTTTTTTTTATTAATTAATTATTAAATCATTAAATATATCCCAATATTTTATCAAACCTTAGTATCCCTCACTACAAGAATCAGAATACTCCATTTATTGAGTATTATAGTTTCAAGGACACTTGAAACCTCTCCTCATATTCTATAATATTTTGCTACACCACCACTTAGATAGTTTCTAGGTATGATATATATTGGACAACTACATGAACTCACAGTTCCTTGAACTGTTGAGTAAAGTCCCAACTTATCGGAATCGTAACCTTGATTCCCTCAACTCTTTGCCTATAAAGTGATAGAAATATATCTTTTTATACTTATTTTCTACCAAATTTAGTTAATTCAACCCATTAATATTATAAGAACTCCCTCGTAGTAGGAGGCACACTCAAGTTTGGCTAATGAGCACCCCGTACACCCAGTTTTGTTCAAATTTGCGCAATGGAAGGCTATACGAGTTAATAAATCTTTGAGTTATTTTTAGTATTTCTTGAAAAATATAATTCATATATATTAAATATGTTCATATTATGTCGAGTCACTCACAACTGAACATGCATTAATATAAAAACATTAATCAAATCTTTATGAATTTTTTT
Source organism: Viscum album (assembly GCA_963277665.1). Taxonomy (NCBI): domain Eukaryota; kingdom Viridiplantae; phylum Streptophyta; class Magnoliopsida; order Santalales; family Viscaceae; genus Viscum; species Viscum album. The sequence goes on from OY728122.1 coordinate 1,704,654,402, forward strand.
ATTTATTATTTTATGTAGTTCCTATAGTAAACATGAATATACATAAAATATTAAACAATGCATAAAGAAAATAAATTACTTGACTAGTCTTGCACATATAATATCGATTGATCTATTTTAAACTCTATAGATCAACCATGACCTAAGGGGTATCATACCCGATTCGAGTCCTGATTCATATCATAGCTCTCCCCTAGTCTAGTGTTTTAATTTCTTATATGGTGAACCACCTCATCTTGGCGGGGTCCATACATTATAGAATCATTTTCAATAGTACATCAATACTCACACATAGGCGAGAGGGTCTTGGGAAGCGCAATATACATATAGATATGAATGGACACACATACCCTTATATATTTTGAATTAAAAATACAATGAACAAAACATCATATAATTAACTAATTATTACAAGTATCACATGCAGGTAATAAATAATTAAATAAAATTAACCAGACATACACGGGGATGGTCACTACTCACGAACAGTTGGTATATTAAATAAACGTGCGATAAAATTAAATTCCTATAAATTTAAAGTGTGAGGGAATTTATATAAATTAAATGTATTATTTAAATTAAAATAATTTATTCTCATTTGGTAATAGTATTAATTTATTTTTTATTCTCAAAATTAAATCAATGTTTCAAATAATAAAATTATTATTATTTTTAACAATCCAAAAAACTAATAACTTAATTTCTTGGTGGTATTATCATTTTTCTCAAGCCTATAAACCTCACCCAGGCCCATTACGGGTCCGGCCAAAACCCCACATGCCTATTTCAGGCCTTGAAGACATCATGTAGGGTTTTTCTGGGCCAAGAAAAACTTCTCAGAACTGTTTTGGGTCAGGAAAACCTACCAAGGCCCATTATGGGCCTCGTAAGGTCACACATGACCCATGGGAGGTGCCCAATTGGGGCTAGGGGGAAACACCGTGCAGATGGGGGGGGGGTTAGTGTGCGAGGTGGTCATCAGTGTTAGCTCAGCCGTGCGAAGAGGCGCTGATGGCGGGCCTAGTTGAGGCTGATGAGGATGGAACCAGAGAAGGAGGGCATGCTAGCGGTGGGTATGGCTTAGCCAAGATGATGAACACATGATGATAGTGATCAATTCTAGGCGATTAATACATGGATATAGTAGTGGAAATCACTCTTTGAGGGAGATAACATGATGGATAGGGTGGAATCATCCAATAGTGGCTATTGATCTGGTTCTAGGTGACGGTAGTTGCCTCAGGATAAGCTAGGGAGGAGGGTCGGATGGGGAAGTTTCTAATGAAATCTCCCCCTTTTAATTCATCATTATTATTATTTTTTGATTTTGAAAAATGGGTATCGACAGGGTGTTTTATTATTTGTCGGGTATCCCATTTTCTTCAGCCTATAATAAGCCTTTTTATATATATAGTCTTTAGCCATTTTTTAAAAGTACCTTTTATTTTTTTAAAAGACTTCCATAAATTGTGTGGAAGAAATAACCACCAGCTGGATGACCCAAATCCAGTCACCGGTTTCCGATGGGATCATGTTGGAAAATGAAGTTTTTTTTTCATCAAAATTTGTAATACCTAGAAAACCAATTTCAATATATATTAAAAAAATTTAGATTTATGCGTGGTTTTTTTGTTGGGACCAAATTCAAACCCTTTGCTTTAATTTATACAATTTTTTTTCTTGACTCATAAATTTCACACAATTTCTCTAATACCAATTAATGGTACCGAGGCATGCAACAGAAGCCGGTGGGCTGGGGATTTAATTTTTTTTAGCACATTACTGATGAAACTTATTGTCTCTTGTGATATGATCCCCGATAGAGGTCTACAGATCTCATGTAAGTAATCAAAGCACATAAATTAAACACAAATAGTTACCTAGTTAAATTCTACATGCATTCCACTATATCTCATTGCTAGAAACTACTGTACAAAGGATCCAAAGTCAAAACCCTCTAGATTTCCCACACACACTTCAAGAATCTGTACATACACCGTTCATCAAATTATAGGTGCTAGTGCGGAGCTCTGATGATTTTTTCAACATCACGACGATCACATCAATACCATGCCTCCAATTAATAATGGAATTCTTAGATTTATTTCTTAGGTTGAGACTTTATCTCTCTAGGATACAGGAGGAGAGAGGAGCTCTCAATTCATTGGAATGAATAACACTTAGGAATTGATCTCCTCCTGACTTATATAGTGGATGTTCGAAAAACCCAGATAGGGTTCCCCGACCCCAGTATCTTTAAATTACACTAAATAAGTAATAAATAAATAATTATGAAGAACTAACTATGTCATAAATATTATTTATATTTTATTACGTACTTGTAATATATAATAAATATATTACATGAAAAACCCAATTCATTAACTAGACTCATAATTCCCACTAATATTAAACGAACCTTGAATATTAAAATAATATTCATTCATATAATATTATCCCATATATTTAATTAAAAACTTGTAAATAATTTTAATCAATAAATTCAACCCAATTATTTTATAATCAAATAATAATGAATTTATTTATTTTTTTGTGATCGATAATACTTGGATAACTCTTGGACCCCATGGCGGGGGCTGCCATTTCCTATATACATATTCAATAGAATAGGGAAAATTCTTGAATACACTATTATGTGTGACCCTCTAGTCCCTTATCTTGATAGTAGTGAATAGTATTCACAAATCAGGAGTGGATTCTAGAAACCCATCAAAGATCCTTAAGGTAAAATAAATAACCATAACAATGAAAACCATCCTACAAACACACATTGTGTATTATAATCTCTTTGTCTTATGATATCCCATAAAAACAGATGAATATCTTGTGGAATCATCTATTCTTACTTTATCTTTTGTTGATCTAACTCGATGGACTTACCTTTGAATACCATGACCATGGATTTATGAAGGCACTACCATCCTGATCAACTAGGCTCAAGATATCACTTCCTCAAATTAGAAGTGAAAAATTCTATAGTGACCATTCAACCAATGACATACCACCAAAGACACATCCAACTCAAGATACCTCACCACGAATCCATTATCATGGGTTTTTTACTTTTCATCAAAGTACACGATCAAATGGAACACATTGATAATGATCTCAAGTTTGGAGATCAATTCACATGTTTATAGATAGGAACAACCAATGACACCAAAAACACGTGTTGTTCCTATTTGTGGGTCTATCCTCATGATCTCATATAATCAAGATCAACAACTATGAAATTCCTGAGAAGAATTCTCAATGCTTATGATCCCCTAACACCTGATGGTTGAACGTAATATGTGTCCTATCAATATAATGTATCTGGACCATAGGAAATATCTTTAATATTATTTTTATGGTATCTCTGGGTTATTATTATATCCTTAGAACTACTATAACTTTTCAATATGACATGTAATCTAAGGAAATTACCATAAATATAGTATATGTAGAATTATCAAAAATATTCTGTTAAGATAAACACATGTATATATCAAATTGTATATATGTAATGATAATAAAAGTACATACATAAGTTGGTTCTAGGGAACCCACTTTCAACATGAACCTTATTGATAAATGCCTTTGTGTTATCTTACTATTGAGCATCAGGAGAGTGTTAATGAGAACACACCTCACATAATAAAGTTGGAACTTCCTGTGGCTCCAAGGAATATGATGAATGATCAGATTCATGATAGTTTCCTATGGGTCATATGATCCATGGAGAATGAAACTAATCACACCATACTTTATATATCTAATCTAACAAGGGAGTTCCAGCTACAACACCCACCCACATTCTATAGGGAGGGAGGCACTCATATAGAATAGTTCTGTATTGAGTTCATCTAGACTATCTTTGACCACCTAGAGACACCTATGGAGAGGAGGGTGAAGATTGCTACCTATATGATATGATTACTAGCCAAGTGCTAGTGGGACATCCTAGTACAGACTGGAAATCATGAGGAGCTGATGTAGAAGGACTTACAAGATAATTTTCTAAGTCACTTAAATCCATAGACACTAAGGGATGAAAGATATTGAGATTTTATTCATTTCATGTAGGGGGAATATTAGTAACAAACTATGTTGGTCGCTTCATGGACCATAAATAATTTTCTCCTTCATTGGATGAAGATGAGGTAACCAGGGAGAAGCGCTTTTAGGACAAGATTTAGTATGGGATCAAGTCACAAGTTAATTTCTTATTCTTAAGAAACTTATCTGATGTGATGAATCAAGATCTCATCATGAATGGGACCCCGAAGGATCCACTAAGTGGTAAGCAGACAATTCTAGAGGGATGATCAGGGAGTTCTTCTTTAGGCAACAATAAATGCTACCATGATAATTTTTGATAGGACTGAAGTGGGAAGATCATCCAGGTGAGTGTAAATATATCCTATTAATGTAGCTTGGTGTAGTGATATTAGTATGGTAGGGGTGACCACAAGAGATTTTAGTGTGCTTTACCCATAGTGGAGTAGTGAGCTTGCGGTAAGATGAGTCACCTATAGAGGTTATTTAGGATAAATCTAGGATGATGGGGGATCATGGTAAGAACTAGAGTTTGAGTGAGACTCAACTACTCCTCAACAGACAGGCATTTGGAGTTCATCTTGTTGCTCAGGTCAAGGTAGGGGGCATGGTACCTTGATGTAGGAGTGATATTATCACCAGAAAAGATAATCACATGGGAGTTAGGCTGGAGCCTAGGGAAGAGGCCTAATCTAGTTTCATTCTATTCATTCCACTCCTTCCACTATGGATTTAGGACCTTACACTATAAAAGGTGTGATTCTTGTGGAATCTACCTTTTTTTTGTGTTTTTTTAATACAGGAGCATCAAATTCCTTTATATATTCTCAATTTACTAATAACTTGGGTTTGAATTTGGAAAGTGTGGAAAAAGTTATAAACATTGATACATAATTAGGGGTGTGATCAGAGGGTATCAAATGTTGAGAATGACCCAATATTGTCTTTAAGATTCAGAGTTTTTTTTGGGTTTGGAAGGCTATCATAAATGATTCATCTAGTATTTTTTCAATCTGGTAGTTCAAATTTACAGTTTTGCCAAGAAAGGGGTGATGTTTTTTTAGTCAGATGCTTGTGATAAGGCTTTCTAAGAATTTGAGAGAAGGCTAACCACAACACCAATCCTCAACCTACCTAATCTAGGTAGGGATTATACTGTTTATTATGATTCTTAAATAGTTCTTCTCAGAGTATTTTTGATGCAGGGGGATCAAGTTGTTAAATATATATATATAGACAACTGATACCACATGAGAATAATTTTCTTACTCATGATCAAAACTTATCTATGTTGGTACATTCTCTGAGATGTTGGTGACATTATATAATGGGTGAGAGATTCGTGGTTCACAAGAATCAAAAGAGCCTGAAGTGTATATTTTCATAGTGGTACCTAAACCTTCGACAATGGAGGTGGGTTGAGTACTTACAGTATTTAAAATTTGAGTTGTCCTATACTCTTGGTAAGGGTGACATCATTGCTGATGTCTTGAGTAGGAAGATGGAGACTCTGGTAGTGTGGTAATATTTTGATGAGTGGAAAATGATAGATATTTTTGAAGAATTTCATCTGTATGTCTACGAGACTCAAGGAGAGAAACCTTGACATCAACTTTTTTTGTTCCCACACTTAAAGATTAGATTAAGAGAATGAAATTATATGATCTATATGGATTATCCTTGATGGATAGTATATATGGAATGGAGACACCATCATGCTAGATCCTTGACAACAGTGAGTTTCTTCAAGTCTATGGATGTATCTGGGTTCCTATGAGTATGCTTGAGGATATTATGAGAGAATTCAATGATTATAATTGGGCAGTAAATCATGGGTTGATGAATATGTATTGTAATCTCCATAGGCATTACTTTTGGCTAGGGATGAAGAAATAGATAGTGGGATTTATGGCATGATTCTTCACCTGTTAGTAGGTGAAAGCTGAGCACTAGTGGCTTTCTGGGTTACTACAGACTTTTCCCATTTCAGAATGGAAGTGGGTGATATCACTATAGATTTTGTGATGGTTTTAACCAGGAAAACTTGAAATAATGATGCAGTGTGAGTGATTGTGGATTGGATGAATAAGGTATCCCACTTCTTTCCTATCAAGTAGACCATCACCATTAATGATTTGGGTAATATCTATATGTTGGATATAGTTTGATTGCATGGTGTTCCATAGAGCATTATTTTAGATTGAGATATCCATTTTATGTCAAGTTTCTGGTAGGGAATTCATAAGGAAATTGGATCATAGTTTCTTCTGAGTACAACCTATCATCCTTAGTTTGAAGACCAATCTAAACAGATAATTCATATAGTGAACCTAATTTTTCTTAAATATATTATTACATCATTTTAAATAAAAACAACATAAAATCATTAAAAAATGAGGATCCATAGGTTTAGTGTCTTGGGAAAATTAGGACCATACATAAAATTTACAAAATAAAACATAAACACTTATTTAATTCCTTATTCTATAGCTTCTTATTGGCCCTTGAAATCTCTTTAGTACATGTAATCACCTGAGGATATATGTAAAAAAGGCGTGAGATAAAAGACCAGTAAGAGGATAAATAAGAACATGAAATAATATAACATGGGGTGAGAATAATTATTACCAAAATTACATAGGTATAGGATCTTAATCATGAGACGAAGCATTGTGAAAAGGCGTGGAATGTGGCAATGCATAAAAATGAAACATCATGTCATAGTGGTTAAATACCACACATAGTTGTGAAAAAAGATAGCACCATGTTCATATATATTTCAATTTTCTCATGAGATACATCAAATTACCCAATTAATTGGATCAATATATAATTCTAGGTGCACCTATCACATCATAACATTTACTTTTCACTATATAATTTCAGGCACACCTGTCACATCATAATATTTATATTATCATGCATGCCATATAGAATGTACATCAATATTGAACATAAAATAAACCATGGAAATAAATGAGTTTCATTTCATAAAGCAAACATTCATAACTTTGAGTTCCCAAATGAAAGATGAAATAACATACTTGATATAAGAATCATCAACCTTGAGTGAAGAAGAAACAATCTCAAGAAGTAAAAGGTTTTTTTAAAGAAGAGTTCTTTTGGAAAACATTGTGTTCGTCATAAACTCAATTATAAAAAATTTATATCCAAAAAAGGTAATATAATGATGAAGAAATTTTATTTAATGAATATCCATATTGAAAATTGGGTGAAAGAGGGAAACTCAAAGAATGAGAGTTGGGTTTTAGAATTCCCCTTACCTTGAGTCCGAATGCTTTCTTCACTTTAATATCCTGTATAATCACATTAGATTTATTAATTAACAAATAAAGAACCTTTTATACATTAATTTTATTAATTATGGGTTTATTAAGTTCATTTATGGGATTTTTTATGAGTTATAAAGTTTAATATCATCGTTCAAGAGCATTCGTTTTCATGGTTTTCATGATCGGTTTACTTGTATACATGAATGGAAGTTTGTGTAAAATGTGGATAAATATACAGAATTGTTATTATATGTTATTAATGATATTAAATAAATTTTAATGGTCTTATAAATAATTTGGTTATATGTAATGAGGAAGAATCATTAGATAAAAATTAATGATGATCATTTTAGGTTAATTTTGGCGGTTTTTCAATCACAACGAAATCATTTTGTTTCATCATTTATTATCATGTATATAAGTTAGTTATAGAACATAAAATGGGTTATAAAATAAATTTAACAATATTTTTTAAACCATTTAATGGTTTTATTAATATCCTTTAGGGTGTTAAAATAAAATGAAAGTGCATCGCCCACGATGTCGGTAAATTGACATATCAAAGGCGATGATTTCATTTTTAGAATAAAAGAGGGAGAGGGAGGATTTTAATGATGGATCTTCCATTAACATGATATAATTACATTATATAAAACATAATGGAGTTATCAGGATTTTTGAATATGATAAGGCAGGGAGAATAGAAGAAAAGAAATGAAATTGAAAAGAAATTAAAAGAAAAAGGAAGATGATTTTACCTCTTAAATATCTCCTCCTTAAGAATGTCCTTAGGGAAAGGGTTTTCATATTTTGATGATACCAAAAGCTCATGGAAATGGGGGAGATACTAGGTAATATTATTTGGCAGAATTTAGTCAAGGATCAAAGCTTTAGAGGTGTGAGGAGAAGAGGGGTTGATGGGTGGTATTTATAGCGGAGGAGAGGGGTGTTTTCTCATTATTTAATTCATTAGTTTATAATTTTGCTCAAGAAAAGAAATATTTTTGATTATTAAGAATAAATAAATTAATTATATCATGTGAGTTTGAACCAATGGTTCTTACATAAGTTATGACTGAATGAATAGTGTATTTATCATATAATGTATGTATACTGAGAATTACCGTATTTCACTATTCACAAAAATTCAAGTAATTAAGAAAAATCCTAAAAATTAATCCTAACCATTTTTTGAAAAGTATAATTCCAAAATGAACTTCATTTTATGAAAATAATTTTATAAATATGAGTAATTTAATTTTTAATTAAAATCATCATTTACTTGGAAAATGTAGATTTTAAAATTATAATTGATTATATAACACTTTGAAAAATTAATTAAGGTATCATAAAATTATCTTAAAAAAATAATACATCAAAATATTAATTTATGAATAAAATTTATGAAAATAAATTTTCTTTTAAATTATTAAATTAATCACAAAATTGTAATTAAATATTTATGACTTACAAAAATACCAACACTTATTTAATAATTTTTAAAATATTTATTTACTTATACTATGATATAATTATATCATATTTTGACTTATAAGATACCTAAATTTTATTTATAATTTCATGGGTGAGGCTACTATTCATTTGGCCAATTTACTATTTAGAAGGGTCATTTTACTATTCCTAAGGTAAAGTTACTATTTCATCAGTATTGGTTCCTTAACTTCTAGAAATACCTTTTATTTCATTCATTCATCATTTATAAAGATTTTATTATGCTCTTAATTTGATTTTATATAATTATATTATATGAAATAATTATAATAAGGGATAAATTTTATTGATAAAAGTTTGGGTCATTACATTCTTCCCCTATTTTGAAATTTTGCCTTCGAAATTTCATTTTACATAAACACGTGAGGGTAATTATCCTTTATCACCTCCTCTAGTTCCCAAGTTGCTTCTTCATACTTATGGTTCATCCAAAACACTTTGAAAAGGGGGGCTGTCTTGTTGCATAAAACCTCATCTCTCCTATCCAGAATCTTTACTGGCTGCTCCTCATAAGAGTTATCATCTTCTAGTCATACCACCTCTGAGTTCAGTACATGCGAGGGATCTGGTATGTAATTCCTTAGGAGTGATACGTGGAACACATCATGAACTTGATCCATATTTGGTGGAAGTGAAAGTTAATAGGCCAAAACTACTATGTGATCAAGGATATCAAAGGGGTTAATGTACCTTGGGCTTAGCTTCCCTTTCTTTCCAAACCACATTACTCTCTTCAATGGTGATATTAGAAGGAAGAATGTATCTCCAAAGCTGACCTCCAAGTCCCTTCGACGGTTGTCACCATAGATCTTTTTCTAACTCTAATCATTTTTTATATGTTGTTCGATGTCTTGAACCTTCTTTTTCATTTATTGCACAAGATCAGGTCCAAGTATCTTCCTTTCACTAACTTCATCCCAATAGGTTGGAGTTCTACATCAATTTCCATATAGATATTCATATGGAGCCATCTGAATACTCGAGTAGAAGCTATTGTTATATGAGAACTCAACCAATGGGAGATTCTGATCATATCCACCTTTTAATTATAAAGATAAGGATCTTAGAATATATTCGAGTGCCTGAATAGTCCTTTTAGATTGGCACATAGTTTGGGGGTGGTAGACCATGCTGAAATTCAATTCAGTTCTCAAAGAAAGTTGTAGATTCCTCCAAAATTTAGATGTGAAACTGGAATCACGATTAGATAAAATAGAGAGTGGAACTCCATATAGTCTCAAAACTTCCTTTACATACATCTTATCAATCTATTCAAGAGATAGATATTCCTGAATAGTGATAAAGTGGAGAGTCTTGGTGAGTCAGTTCACCAAAACCCATATTGAATTTTTTACTTTGGATGTCTTTGGGAGACCAGTGACAAAGTCCATAGTTACATTCTCCCATTTCCACATGGGTATAGGCAATGGTTTCACCATCCCTTTTGAATTTTTTCCCTTTTCTTTAACATGAGAACATATCAAGCACCTTGATATATATTTCGCAATATTTTTCTTCATGTTATCCCACCAGAAGAGTTTTGGAGTTCATGGTACATCTTGGTACTCCCAGGATGGATAGAGAAAGTAGAGCTATGTTGTTGGTGCCAAAATGTTTGATGGAAAGAACGAAGAAAAAGTGGCCCCGTGATCTGCCTCATGAAGCCACGATGCGGAGTCTCCCCAAGCAATGCGGCTGCCGCGAAGCGTAGGAGGCGGTACGCTCCACGAACGCCCCTGATGTTCGCGAGCCTGTTGTGAAGCAACTGAGGCGGTATGCTCCGCGAACGCCCCTAACGTTCGCGAGCCCACTGCGAAGCAACAAAGGTGGTACGCTCCGCCAACACCCTTGATGTTCACCACCCACCACGAAGCAAACAAATCCCTCTTCGCGCCGTGTTAGCTCTGCTCCATGGTGCCCCTTGCCTATAAATACCGGACTCCCCCTGAGCCCAACAGATGGACAATCTGACCTTTCGCATTCCTAGCTCCCAAATCATGAAGCACCCTTTTCTCTATGAATCATGAGCTACGTGAGGTATTTTTGCTTCATGAGGTGCCTCCGCATTGTCTCGTTTTGATCACCTCTTCCGAGAGGGATGCCCTTCGCGAAGCCTAAGGGAATTCACAAAGGAAGGGCATCCACAAGGGGACCCGGGTTGTCGCGGAGCGTTTATGCTTTGAAAAACACCCTTAACGTACACATGATCCACATGCAAAGGAAGGGTCACTGTACTTCGTGAAGCACATTGCTTCACGATACTTCGCTTCGTGAGGATCTTGTGCTCTGCGAGGCAGTGCTCTGCGAACGCTCTTCCACTTCGTGAAGAACCTCCCATTTGCACCTCCGCCATATGCTAAGGCTAAGGAACCCCACTTCGCGAAGTACAACCCTTCACAAGTGCCCTCTACTATGTAGAGCAACTGAGCTCCACAAGGACCCTGCCTATGGACCCCTCTGCTTGGAAATTCCTTCTCCCGTGCGACCCTCCTGGTCTGCACGATGTGACTTCAAAGTCCCCTGGATGATACCGCCCGTGGAATTGCTTCGCCTAATGCTTCTTCACATAGGCACGCTAATGGATATTGCTTCTTCCCATAGCCACGCTAACATGGACCCTTCTATGATTCACTCTGCGACCCCCCTTCACCACAGTGTTTCTGGTACCTTCCCTCCCACAAGGAGCAGAGGGTACCGGTCATGTAAGTCATAGGGGTGAGGAGTAAACCCACCTCGTCCGAGCAGCAGGACGTTAAACTACTAAGAACCTTAATCCTCAACATACGATGTTAAACTGTGACATCACCCTGTGCCTCTCACACGGGGTTCCCCCACCTTGGAAATTCTCCACGCCCACCTGGTCCCCACAGGGGATGATATCCTCCTTCTGGGAGTGGAATTTGTCCGCGGGGAAGGGCAACCTACTTGGTGTAAGCCCCTAGCCTTTCTTACAGGAGGAAACACCCATGCACCTCCGTAATTCCCCTCTCCCTCTATACTTTGTCACAATCGGGCCTCCATCCTGGAGTAATTCCCAGCACCATGGGCCGCCCGATGCATAAGACCCTCGTCGCTTCTCACGGACGCCCCTTCGCGAGGTGATCGTCAGGTCTCTGCCGCCTCTTGTTTCTCACCCCGAGCATGAATCACGTGGTCTTAGAGTAAGAATCGACTATGACACCAACCCCCATCCCACATGACATTAAACTGTACACCTTTTGAACTATGAGGTCTTTGATCCATGTCAAGGCATGGTACATAGGAATCCTCCATGAGGTTCAAGCCCACCGCCCGGTCGTATCTTCACATCAGGTTCCACCCCCATCCCGCGTGACGTTAAACTGTATTCCAGTCCAGCGTTAAGCCGTTGTGACCAACCCGAACTACATGGACTTTGATCCATGTTAAGGCATGGTACGTAGGAAACCTCACGAGGTTCAAGCCCAACACCCATCAGACCCCCGGTACATCTTCACGTCGGTTCTCCGGCACCCATTCTAAACTATGTGGACTTTGATCCATGTAAAGGCATGGTACATAGGAAGCCTTCCTGAGGTTCAAGCCCACCATTCACCTGAACCAAGGTCCTTATTCATGTCAATTCTCCAACACTCCCTCGTCCCGCATGACGTTAAACTGCATCCCAATCCAGTGGTAAGCCATTGTGACCCTACCATCCAGTTGTTCTGACACCCCTTCATGTTAGTTCAACAACCCCTTTTCAACCTGAACTACGTGGACTTTGATCCATGTCAAGGAATGGTACATAGGAAGCCTCACGAGGTTCAATCCCATCATCTATCAGGCCAAGGTCCATTTTCGCGTCGGTTCGCCGGCACGCCATCCTGAACTACGAGGTATTTGATCCATGTCAAGGCATGGTACGTTGGAAGCCTCCCTGAGGTTCAAGCCCACCATCCATCTGGACCAAGGTCCTTTTTCACTTCGGTTCACCGACACCCATTCTGAACTATGTGGACTTTGATCCATGTCAAGGTATGGTATGTAGGAAGCCTCCTCGAGGTTCAAGCCCACCACCCGCTGGTCGCTCTGACCCCCTTTCACGTTGGTTCTCACCACCCAAACTACGTGGAATTTGATTCCCCGCCACGGGGATACATAGGAGGTCTCTTAGAGGTTCAAGACCATCACTACCTCCATCTCCATGATGGTCTCGTCTCATTCCTCCTCCACTCCATTCAACTCTACATCTTCCATCCTGATTCTTACCCAGGCCGCCACGTCCCGGTGAGATCATGCCACTCCATTCCCCTACACAGCATTCAGGAAGCTGCCCATGTGTTGGCCCCAATATCAGTGTTCCCTCGAGGGGGTTCCTCAATCTGATCCACCTTCATAGGTGTTTTGATCAGTCTGATCCTTCTCTGCTGGAAGTTAAACTTGCGGCATACCCTGTGTTAAACATGAGAAGCTGAGGAAAACCTCAGATACATGCTTATAGCATTTGATTACCTACACTCGATGTGGGATGACTTGGGCTTCCGCACCCTCAAGAAGCCCTATAATAAGGTACAAAAGATAGACACACAAATTCCCCAGTGTCCAGACACGCCAGTGATGCCTCGACGTGACTACTCCCCCAATTGAAGGTTGCTGCCCTGACTTGACCCCTTGGAATATCCTGACAGAAGCAGTGTAATTAACCGGCGCCCATGGAAACATGGTACTAGGAAGAGTTTCATGAACAACGTATTAAATCTATAAGGGAGACCCATACTAGGTGAAGAGTTCTGAGGAGGAATCCACAGAAGGAAGAACCGACATCTCATCATCCCATTTTTATCAAGGAGTAGACGTCCCTGATTGAGGAGCGAATGTTGCCCACCTTTGGAAAGAAGGAATGCGGGGAAACATAGCAGCGCCGACATCCCCCCGAACGCGATGGATGTGTGCACCCCGATGAAATCGTCAGAAATAGAAATGGTGAAACTGATGTGAATTTCTTATCCTCAAATGTGGAGATTAGTAGTGCTCGAGACATCAATAGAGTGACATGTCACCAGATCTAGATATCCAGCACCGGGTCCCACCAAGAAAATAGTGGGCCTAGCGTGAAACTCACCAGAATTTGGGGTAGTAGAACATTGGGCATCCCGTTCTGTGACCTTGTCAGCATGGATCCCTCTTACTGGCCACGGAAGACGGAATGACATTGGGGCACTGGTTATCGATTTATTTTCCTTGCAGTGCTGATGAGTTAATCTCCCTGCTTCTCAAGAATCAGGTTTCTGCCACCAGAACACGATCACCGCCCACCAGCCTGTGCAGGGGAAGGGGCAATGCTAGCATAGCCACTCCTCGTGGCTCCACTACTACTGCAACAATGTCTGCGTCCGTGAACATGGGGTGCCCACACCCCATCTCCCCCTCGGAAGTCATCCAACGAAGGGTGATTAACGACCTCGTACGTCGTTACGAGGAGGAGGGCATAATCCCAACCAAGGATATGGCCTGCCTAGACCTGGAGGCATCCAGGCCCCGCCATCAACGCCGCCCCCGAGGGCCGCGCAGGGAGCCCTTTCTCCCCACTCTGACCTTCAACCGTTTCGGGATCCTCTCCCTAGAATGCCTCAATGACTCTGTCCACTACGCCGATGAGGTTGGGGATGTTCGGGCCTACTCGGCCGGAGTTCCGTCCCAGGAGTTCCTAGCGAGGGCCCCCACTAGGCTGCGCCAGTGCCGCCAAACAGTTCCCCAAGCTGAAGAGCAGGTACACTACCTACCTGCACCACCGACACCGACTCGGCTGACCAGACACCAACATCGGGCACAGGCCGAGGAGGGAACTCGTAAAGGGGTGTTGACGTCAGCGATTACTATGACCCAAGCCACCGCCGACGTGCATCATCAACCCCCTACATACTCCGACCAGGGGCAGCTGTATGCCTGACCCAGATCAAGGCCCCAACCACCCCACGGGGAGGCTGGGTCGACTCTCCTAGTCGCAGACACAGACAGTGGCCATCGCGGTCTAACCCGTAACAGTGCCACCCTGTACGAAGACTCTCCCCGTGCAACCACCACAGAGGACGAGGGCCTTTCCCGCTCTAAGGCCCAGCTTGGAGGTATGCCCCGTGCCACCTACGACCCGAATGAGGGCCTTCCTCGTGCCACCTAAGACCCGAATGTGGACCTTCCTCACACCCTTGTAGCAGCCCACAAAGGTCCTATTCATCCTATCAACCCCAGGTGTGGAGATAAACTTCACTTCACCAACACCCAGCACGGAGGTCCTACCCGTGTTCGGTCCGATCAGTAAGAGGACTTGCCTTGCACTGATGTCACCAAGGGAACCAGGCATGGAGGTCCTACCCGTGCTCCTGTCAGTTCCAGCAGGGGTCCTACCCGTACCATCATCCAACACAGAGGTCCTCCCCATGCCCCCTTTAACATTTTCCCCAGTGCTCCTCACACCCCAGACCACTCATGCGGAAGAACTCCCCACCCCAACACTAATACGGCAGAAGGACCTCCTCGTTCCAGGAATTTTCCCTTCCCCAAAGAGCCATCCTGGGGCAAGAAGGTGGGTTGTCACTTTTGCAAGAAGAATACCAAAAATCTCCAGACTGAGATCAAACCGGTCTATTTCTCGGATTCTGAAGCAGAGTACAACTCAACTAAAGAACTCTCCCCTTGGTCCTCTGTGTTAAGGACCAGGGCAGGAACAAGGTGTATCAGCCTCATCCTTACAGAGTGTGAAGTATGCTGGATTCTCGCCTCTCTTCGTAGGTACATCCAGGAGGAGAAAATCTTGGGATCCCCACAGGTTCTGACCATGCAGTCACCACCATCATCACTAGAGGCGCCCTATACCTTGGACAGAGATCATGGAGAGATATTTTGGGGAACGATGACAGTTGAGAAACAACGTGACCCATTGCCGGTAACCGCGATCCCTACACCGAAAGCTGTGGCTGTCAGCCCATTGTATCGTGACATTGTGGTCAGGTCACCGCACTCCTCGGAGGATGGCCCAGAATTTGGTGGCTAGTTGGCTCATTTTCCATATTCTCCACTGCATAGTCTACCATCTCAACGGTCCACCTCATTAACACTACCAGTTCCTCATCCACCTCCGGTTGATGAGTGGGGAAATATGGGGCTAGACCCTAAATCCGTGCCCAGGAACTTTTGGAACATTCTTGTGGCGGATCACTTCCCGAAGAAGTTCTGGCCAGCGGTAACGTCAAACTTCTATGCACCAGAATCCCTCACCCCAGAGGAAGTTGAGTGCTTCCGTCAAACCCTATGGGCGACACACTTCCGTCTTCGTTATCATCGGGTGGTGTACCCTAGGAGCCAAGTGCACTTTGAGGAAATCTACGAGCAATTCTGTCTGGTCGATTTGGCCGCACTCCCTGTGGCCCAGTGCCCTGAGTCACCAGGTCGCCAGAGGACTCTCCAAAAAAAATGCGTTCCGAGTTTCAAGGTACTCCGTAAAATCATCAAGGAGGCTACCCCCACGTGAAAGTCCATGGCTGGGGTAAGTACGCTGCCCTCCTCTTCATCCCTATCCGATGACAGCTCAAATCGATATGCGATATTGAGGACGTGCCCCCGGGAAGGGTCACGGTCCATATGGATGATGTCATGGACAAGGAGGATGAGCTGGAATTTCCTGACGGATACATCTCCACTGAGGGTGCGCCACCATTGTTGGACCCATCGGGGAGGATTAATCGTCAGCAGAGGAACCTCCTAGGTCTCCCTGTGCCCACTGAGTCGTTGGTACTCAGTCGGAATGCCAGTAAGGGTAAAGAGCATGTTAGAGCTGTCATGCACTCTGACCCATCCACCTCAGTGCAGAAGATAGAGGAAGACCCCGAGAAGGCCGCGTTGCGCCAGAAACTTGCTGAGCAGAAGAGGGTGGTCGACGAACTCCTGGCCGAGCGTGCCATAGAGCGGAGACCTGACTATGGTGATCCTAAACCGGGGCATCAGGGGTAGGAACAACTCCCCCTCGGAGAGATGCCTTCGTGCAACCCTGATCATACCACCCCCACAGACAGGTTTGAAGCCTGAACTCATGGAAAGAGGGTGAAATACATCTCACCAAACCCTCCCGAACGGCACAACAATCCAAGGAATCCGGCACGGGTCCCCCCGGATGCCCCGTAGGCTGCTCCGCCAGTCGTTCCACGAGCCACTGAACACGTCTACCATGTCGAAGATCCCAACAACGCACTCGTGGTTAGGGATCCCCGCCAAGACAGCGACCCCCACCCAGATGATCCTATAGTGGCACTCATCGCCCACCTCAAAGAGCTGGAAACGCGGTAGGTGGCAGTCCCACCCGATGGAAAGCCATATCCCGCGTGGGTAGATGATATGCCTACACCCCCGGGTTTTGGAAATCCCACCTTCTCGCCCTTTAACAGGACAGGAGATCCGCTGCAGCACCTGACCCACTTTTCCTCAAGGTGTGGCCCCATGTTGGGGACCCCAGCACAGCAGGAAGCCGCCAAGCTCCGATGTTTTGTGCAGACATTGGAAGGACCTGCGTTTTTCTGGTACATCCAGCTCCCCATTGGATCAGTGACTGGATGAGAAGATCTTCGCCGGAAATTCCTATATCAGTTCAGCTCCACCACATGAAAGACCAGCATCACAGACCTCTTCAAGTGAAAACAAAGGCTTGATGAGAGATTCACGGACTTCATCGCCTGGTGGAAGGGGCTCACATACTCTCTCGACATGCCACCAAATCAGGAGAAATTACTGATGATGTGCGTAGGGAATGTCAAAATAGAACTACTTCCTTCCACGATCACTCAGAACTACCATGGAGGGTTCTGAGACTTCTTAGATAAGGCCCAGCGCCTCGAGGAAGCTCTACAACAGGCCAGTCAGGCACGTCCACTGCCCCCTGTAATCCCAGCAAGGAGGGCTGCCAGAGCCAAGCCTACCACTGTGGCCCAGATAGAATCCCCAAAACAGCTAGAATTACTGCTGGTAGCACCGGATCTGCAACCTCGCAGAGGCCCGCCACCGCAGGCACAACCTCCTGCCCAGCAGCAACCGCCTCAAAATCAAATGGTTCCCCCACGCAATGCACCACCGCCTCCTAGGCGGGATAATCAGGCACCACCTACTCGACAGGATCCTCTGTCCCCTCGTCAGGGGCAGGCTCCCAGAGCCCCCTATCCAGAAAAAAGACACCAGAATTACTCGTTCAACGAGGATCAGGTCCCTGGTTACTTCCGTAGTGCCTTAGAACAGGGGATTGTGCGCTTACCTGAGTGCAGAAGGCCGATCGAGGTGAATCTCACCGATCACCCCAACTACTTCCCCTATCACCGGATTCTGGGGAACACCCTCAAGCAGTGCTATGTGTTTAAAGACTGGCTCCAGGACCAGGTCAATAACAACATAGTCAGGCTGGGCCCGACCCCGACACAAGTGGCAGGTGTCTTTGTAAGGTCAGAAAGTGGTAGCGACAATGAAGGTGAGTGGCAGCAGGTTCCCAACTTTGGATCCCAGAAGTACGATGAATGGATGGCTCATAAAACAGTCACCCATACCCATGGTATTATTCAGGCATGCCTAAACCAACCGGATCCTTCAGAGGATGCAGCCAACGCCTCTGCGTCATCATCTCAGCCGGCCTCTTCCCAGAAGAGCAAGCAGCGGTGGCACAAGAAGAAGCTTCACGCTCCACCAATGCCATCATCATCCTGTATCCTCGGTGACTTCATGCCCCATGAGATGGGGATCCCTGAAAGAATCCACCCAGTGATGGATGATTCGTCAAGTGACAGTCAAGGGTATGCTTCGGTTAATATCGTGAAGTTGGTAAATCCCTATATGACTCCCGACGAGGGGGAACGCCAGGAGAACCTCCCCAACATCCCCAACCGACGCCAACGTCGGTGGAACCACGGCCATATGGGTTGTCAAGGCACGTCAGCCAGCGCTTTCAGCCAGGTCGTGCATGCCGCTGATACCAGAAAGCAGGTCCAACGCATGGCTCAGCACGTGCAACCTCCTCATCTGGCGTCCTCAGATCTACCTCCATCGCCGTTCATGCTACTAGATCAGGCAGAGCTACCTCGTCCGTACCACAGCCAATATCGCCCCACTACAGGCCGATCTCAGTTGCCCGGTCCTCATCCGGCAGCTACTCTTCAGGCCTCAACTAGTGAGCAACGGGGCATACCTAGCACTAGCCAGCCACCGGCCCAGCCGGCACGACCCGTCATGCCTCCAATCGCAGAGCAGCCTTCTGTAAGAAGAATTTCTCACCTAGAATGGAAGTATGATGTTATGAAGAACCTTGTTGGAATCCCAGTGAGGCTTTCAATCCTCGAGGCTCTTCGCCTGTCATCAGACATGCGTGAGGCACTCGCTGAGGCTCTAAGGATCCCCCTCCAGTTTGAGATAGATGTGGCAGCTGCAGAAGCCTTCCACGCTGAGGCAATTGAGAATGCCAAATTCCAGGTAGTTATCTCGTTCTCTGGTGAAGACGAAGACCCTCCCATACAGGGGCACATTTGTCCACTATACATCACTGGTTAGTTCAATGGCGTGGTAGTCTGCCACTTTCTTATTGACATGGGTTCTGGGATTAACCTAATCCCAAATCAGACACTACGAAAGCTGGGTTTGTCTGAGGATGATCTAACTCCCTCCGACCTCAGAATCTAGGGATACAACATGACTGAGCAAACCCCGATCGACAAGATCTGTTTGAAGACCCAGTTTAGTGGCCTAATTTCTACTACTAAATTCATGGTTGTCTCCCAGGACACCACGTACAACACATTGATGGGTAGGCCATGGCTCCACCTGCACGCGGTGGTCCCTTCATCGTATCACCAATGCCTCAAATACTCCCTCAATGGTCGAGTAGGCGTGCTCCAAGGAGATGTGTCTCCTTTTGCCTCTTGTGAAGCCCATTATCTGGACGCTAACTATTATAAGAGAAAGGATAAGAAGATTCTGGTGAGTGAGATTGAGCCCTCCACGATCACAAGTGATCCCTAGGCAGGTCTGGATGATGCCTACATCTTCCCGATCCATCGGTTGGAGGCCACGACCCCCAAAATGGGGAATGCTTTGTTTTTTTGGTTACAAGAGGAAGGCATATTCCCAGGTCCAAGTGACAGAAAAAATCACCTCATAATCCTACACCAACCAGGCTCGGGTGATCCTGGAACCTCCTACCCCTATACGGTATCGGGACATCAGGCTCATGGCAACGAAGGTATGTCATACGTGTCTGTTTCACCGGGCTAGAATTAACTGGCTCAAGCCGACGCGCCACTACTACTTTGATGTTATAAAGTGCGTCCCCATGGGCTGAAGACCAGATGGGATTGGATCGACTACCTTAATCTCTATGGTCTCAGTGGCGCACAAATCCCTTGATGTGGTGACCATTGCCGCTCAAGCCGGCACCAGCCTCCCATCAGAATCTGGTGGCTCAGATACAACTCCCCCTGTGGAAGATCCCTCCACAAGTGGAGAAGAGGATCTAGAGGATTCTCCTCCCACCTTTGAATAAGGAGTCTCTACCACGGTCGATGAACTGGTACATGTGAACCTTGGTAGCGAGGCAGATCCGAGGCCCACATTGATCAATGCTACCATGTCCCTTGAGGAGCAGCAGTGATACGTGAACTTCCTTAAGAAGCACCGTGATGTATTCACCTGGAGTTACGATGAGATGCCAGGACTAGATCCCTAGGTAGCCGTCCACCGCCTTGGCCTCCCGACAAACCATCGCGGGTTCAAGCAGCCTCCCAGAAAGATGCACCCTTCTCACGGTGCCATGGTTGAGGCTGAAGTTGACAAGCTTATCAGAGCCAACTTCGTCAAGGAGGTCTAGTACCCTAAGTGGATATCCAACATTGTGCCAGTCAGAAAGAAGAACAGGTAGATCAGAGTCTGTATCGACTTCCTCAATCTCAACCGCCACTGTCTAAAGGATGATTTTCCCCTCCCAGTGACAGAGTTGTTGATTGATGCTACATCCAGGTTCTGAGCCCTCTCCTTTATGGATGGGTATTCTGGGTACAACCAGATCTACATGGCCCCCAAATACGAGGATTCCACCACTTTCAGGGCCACCCAAAGGTACTTTCTGTTACTAGGTTATGCCCTTCGGCTTGAAAAATGCAGGTACCACCTATCAGTGGGACATGCACCGCATATTCAAGCCAATTCTCAGAACACTGGTGGAGTGCTATGTGGACGATCTGGTGGTCAAATCTCATCAACGTCAGGACCATATCAAAGACCTTGAGAAAGTATTCGGCTTCCTCCATTACCTCCACTTGAAGATGAACCCATTGAAGTGTGCCTTTGGGGTCACCTCCGGGAAGTTTCTCAGCTTCGTTGTCAGATATTGGGGCATCGAGATCGACCAAGAGAAGATCAAATCCATCAGCCAGATGCCTCCCCCGAGTAATATTCGGGAGCTTTGAGGTCTTCAAGGCCACTTAGCCT
This sequence comes from Viscum album, assembly GCA_963277665.1. Lineage (NCBI taxonomy): Eukaryota > Viridiplantae > Streptophyta > Magnoliopsida > Santalales > Viscaceae > Viscum > Viscum album. The sequence continues at coordinate 1,704,675,734 of OY728122.1, forward strand.
ACATACGTCGATTCATTGCGAATCTGGTTGGCAAGTGTAAGCCCTTTCCCAGCTCATGAAAAAAGGCTCTGCCTATGAATGGGATGAAGAGTGCCAGACCACTTTCGAGGAAATCAAGCAGTATCTGCTCCAACCTCCGGTTTTGATGCCACCCATCCCCAGAAAGCCACTGGTCCTTTATGTGACTTCCCTAGAATGGTCTCTCGGCACCCTGCTCACCCAGAAGAACAATGAGGGGGAAAAGAACAACCTCTACTACCTCAGCCGCATGCTTTTCGATACAGAGACCATATAATCCCCCATCAAAAAGAGTTTCCTTGCACTCATGATTTCCATATAGAAATTGTGACATTACCTACAACACCACGAGGTACATTTGGTCTCTTGGGTAGACCCACTGAAGTACATCCTGAACCGCCCCATGTTGACTGGCCGGCTAGCACGGTGGGCAGTAATTCTCCAGCAGTTTGACATCAGGTTTGTGCCTCAGAAGGCTATCAAGGGGCAGGCATTGGAAGACTTCCTAGATGCCCATCCAACCCCCACGGATCAATCCCTGGACCTAGATTTTCCTAATGAGGAAATCCTCTCAGTCGATCATGTCATCCCATGTTGGAAAATGCACTTCGACGGTGCCTCCCGGAGCCCCACTGATAGGAGGATCAACGATCCTAGGCTCAACATAGTGGGTTTGGGTATCGTCTTCATCACTCCGGCGCAAGCCATTATGCTGTACTCATTCCTGTTGCCAGAAGGCTGCACCAACAATGAGGCAGAGTATCAGGCTCTCATCACTGGCCTCAAGCTGGCCCTTGAGATCGATGTGCCCCATTTTCACGTGAAAGGGGATTCCTAACTAGTCATCAAGTATGTCAATGGCGACTATGTTTTCTGGAAGCCAGAGCTTGTGCCATTTTTGGAGTTTACCATACATCTAATAGCCCAGTTCCCTTCTTGACTAGAGGTTACCCATGTCCCTTGGTCACAGAATGGTCGAGCAGACGCTTTGGCCGGCTTAGCTGCGTCACTTGCAGAACCTGAGCAGGATGATCTGATTATACATGTGGCACACTGGAGAGTCATTTCCCCCTTCATCTTAGAGGATGACGAAGCCCCGTGAGTAAGCCATATTACCGCCGGATCCTCCAAATCAAGAGCTCTAGGTTCTTCAGATGCAGTGGTTGAGACAAATCCCAACTGGAGATCACCTTTTGTCGAGTATATACAAAATGGTTGCCTCCCGGATGATCAGGCCGAGCGCGAGTGAATCCGAAACCGCGCACTGTAGTTTACCCTCCAGAGTGGTCCCAGTCTTGATCAGATCCTTTATAAGCATGGTTTCAATGGTGTTCTCCTCCGTTTCATTCAAGGAGTCAAGATTTCTCAGGTCTTGCAGGAGGTTCATGCCGGTTCCTACGGTGCTCACCAGGCTGGGCCGAAGCTGTCCCATCAGATCCGGAGACTGGGGTACTTCTGGCCCTCTATGATCCACGATTGTATTGAGTTCTACAAGAGGTGTCACGCATGCCAAGTTCATGCTAATTTTATGCATTGGACACCATAACCTCTCCACTCCACCAAGTACTCTTGGCCCTTCTCAGTGTGGGGGATCGATGTCGTGGGGCCATACCCACCGGCGATAGCCCGCCAGTGCAGGTTCATCCTGACCGCTATGGATTTCTTCTCCAAATGGGCAGAGGTAGTCCCACTCAAGGAAGTCAAGGCTCGATCCATTATCAATTTTGTGAGCTCTAACATCATCTACCGATTTGGAGTCCCTCATGCCGTGCCCACCGATAATGGCACAAACTTCCGAGCAGCTGAGCTGAAGAAATTGTACGCTAAGTACAATATCCATTTGAACCATACCTCTCAATATCACGTGCAAGAAAATGGACAGATCGATGCATTCAACAAAAACCTCTCTAACATTTTACTGAAAATGGTTGGTCAGAACAAGAAGAGTCAGTCGGATAAGCTCCCCAACACCCTATGGGATTATCGGACGACGACTCGAAATTCCACCCAGGTGACTCAATATTCCCTGGTGTATGGGGATGAGGCTATCCTACCCATTGAGATCCATCTTCCATCATTATGCACTACAGTATATGAATAGTAGGCACTGGATAAGGTGGCCGAAATCCATTTAGCTGAATTGGAAGCACTTGACGAGAGTAGGCTCTGTGCCCTACACAATCTGGAAAGGCATCAGAATAAGATAGCTAGAGCCTTCAACAAGAAGGTTCGCCTCCACTCTTTTCTGCAAGGTGACTTAGTTTTGGACCTCTGAGCACTAATGATCCCTGGCAGGAAACCACCCAAGTTGGAGCCCAAATGGGAGGGTCCTTACATCATTCAAAAGGTTTACACCAATGGAGCATATTCCCTAGTGACCATGGACGGTGAACGCATAACTCCTCCCACCAATGCCAAGTTCCTCAAGAAATACTTTGCCTGAGCCCCTCATCCTGCATGATGTTAAACTGTGTCTCCGGTCCTGCATGACCTTAAACTAGATGGTCCTGCATGACCTTAAACTGCATGGTCCTGCATGACCTTAAACTGGACGGTCCTGCACGACCTTAAACTGCATGGTCCTGCATGACCTTAAACTGGATGGTCCCGCATGACCCTAAACCACATGATAGTCCTGCATGACATTAAACTACATCTTGATAACTACGTGTGGCTTGATTACCATCCTCATGGGATACATAGGAACACTCAGATGCCTCGTCTTGAGCCTATCCCTGAGCTCTTCTCTTTAGCTGTCCCCCTTGGGTATAGTCTCCTCGGAGGATCCTTGCTTGATGTAGAGTAGGATTCCTTAGCCCCACTCATATGAGGATTATAATGGTCACACTATGTGCCCACTCCCATTATTCTATCCTCCCACATCCTCCCCGCAAGACGTTAAACTACATGGACTTCAAGAACTACGTATGGCTTGATTCCCATCCTCATGGGATACGTAGGAATGCCTAGACATTTTGTCTATTGGCCCAGCCCAAATGCCAGAATCTTCTCCTCGGGTCAAGACATATGGAAGAGTGCATAATTTTTCCCCAATTCACGTCAAGCTAGCCTCGATCTGTCTGTACGTCCCCCTCCCTAGAGATGTTCGCCTCTTTCATAGATGGGTACAACTATGCTTCACCCACTCCTTGACTGGGATTCCATCACCTTCCCCATCCGAAAGGGCCCCTGAATGGTATGGATGCTAGGCCTAAGGGCCCTATTACCACTTCGGGCCAACGTCCTCGAGGATGTCGAGCAACAAGGCGATACAATTCCCGCGTTTCGAATGTGGTCAGCGGTTGATGCTCATTTGTTGCTCCCATTTCAGGTCACTACAGGGATGCTGTGTTTTGAAAATGGTCAACAGTTGTCCTGGATCATTAGGACCACCCCAAGATGTCCCAAACATTGAGTGTAGTGGTTCGTTCTTCCCTATCCCCAAGTGACGAAATTCCCTCAGGTGATTCCAGCTATCAGGCCCCTTGGCCTTTCGGGCCCCCGACCAAAGTTCTCTCTGATATGATTGTACGACATGGTGTTGGATTATTTCCTCATTCACGTCGGGTTACTTGTCGTGTTGTACATATCCCCGGGTGAGACCTTCCCCTTTTCTCCTCATCCTTACTACAAGACGATAAATTGCAAGCTGGTAAGGCCTCCCTGACCGAGGCCCAGCCTCATATCCATCGGCCTTTTCGGGCCTCGACCCTCATCCTCACTACAAGACATTAAACTGCAAGCTGGTTAGGCCTCCCTGACTGAGGCCTAGCCTCAGGCCCCTCGGCCTTTTCAGGCCCCCGACCCTCATCCTCACTGCAAGGCGTTAAACTGCAAGCTGGTCAGGCGTCCCTGACCGAGGACCAAACTCAGACCCCTCGGCCTTTTCGGGCCCCTAGCCCTCATCCTCACTGCAAGACGTTAAACTGCAAACTGGTCAGGCCTTCCTGACCGAGGCTCAGCCTCAGGCCCCTTGGCCTTCTTGGGACCTATCCCAAGTTCTTACCTGGAGGGTACGATGTGGTGTGGGATTATGTCCTCATTCACGTCAGGTTATTCTCCATTCCATACCCCTCCCTTATCTGGGGTATCTTCCTCCTCTCCTCATCCTCACTGAAAGATGTTAAACTGCAAGCTGGTCAGGCCTTCCTGACCGAGGCCCAGACTCATGCCCCTTAGCCTTTTGGGCCCCCGGCCTAGGTCCTCCCTTATGGGAGTGTATGGTGTGGTGTGGGATTATGTCCTCATTCATTCACCGTACCATACACCTCTCTTGTCTAGGGAATCCTATTCCCCTCCTCATCCTGCATGATGTTAAACTGCGTCTTGAGAACTACATTTGTCTTGATTACCATCCTTATGGGATATATAAGACCACCCGAATGTCTAGGCTTCGGGTCCAGCCCCATCTCCCGAAAACCTCTATTTCACCTTGGCCCCTTGGCCTACCCTTCCTCCATGAGGGGAGTATATGGAGTGTCATGGGATTATGTCCTCATTCACGTCAGGCTTGTAATGACCACGCCATGTATCTCTCACTTCTGAGCCACTTCGTCGACCCTTTTTGGCGGTTCACCAATGTTCCTAAGGGTACTTTGGTCTAGTACCTGGAATGTTGGACTCTGCTCGGACATGTTCTCACCCGCTTTTCAAGCTTTGTGTTCCCCTTCATCATGGCTTTCATCACCTTTCACACCCGGAGGGACCCCCAAAAACAGCATGGATACTATGCCTAAAGTCTCTCCTACCATTACGGGACAACGCCCCCGAGGGTTTCAAACAAAAAATTGATACAAATCCCGCATTGCGAATATAGTCAGTGGTCGATGCTCATTTGTTGTTCCCACTTCAGGATAATGCGATATGGATGCTGTGTTTCCTCCACGGTTAATAGTTATCTTCCATCACCATGCCAACCCCATTAATACCAAAATGTCGGTTAAATGATTCACATCCTTCTCTACCTCATCATGTCCAAGTAGAACTTTGAAAATCTTGGTACTATTCCTTAGTGCGCATCTGCGTGTTAAGAGGACCAAAGCTGCGATAGGGGCGTCATTCGGGGCTCCGCACCGATTTACTCTTTGGCGTGCGTTCCAGCTATTTCAAAAGGCATCTTCCTCCCTTATTTCCCACATTGATTTTAACTCACATGGGCTTAGGGATCGGGTTGATTTATGCACTTACTTGGAGGGTTTTCACTCCATCCATGGCCCGAGCTCTAAGACCATAAACTAAGATCTCGTCCAGAACTACGTACGACTTGATTCCCATCCTTATGGGATATGTAGGACCACTCAGATGTATCTTCTTCAGGTCCAGCCACATCTCTTAGAGATCCCCCGATCTCCTGGTCACTTAGGCCCCTTGGCCTATCCCTATCCACGGGGGGGGGGGGGATATATAGGTGTGGTACAAAGTTTTTGGCACCATTCCCCCCTTTTCCCTGGAATCTTACATCTCTTGGCCGCCCTCAAGTTGAGTCCCTCGACCCCTTACAGTGGTTCACCCATGTGTTAAGAGTACTCTGGTCTAGGACCAAGAGTGTCAGATTCAACTTAGGCAAGTTCCTTCCACTTGTCAAGCTTCGTGTTCCCCTTCTTTTGGACCTCCATTATCTTTCACACCCAGAGGGACCCCCAGGAATGGCATGGATACTATGCTTAAGGGCTCTCCTACTATTACGGGACAATTCCCCCGAGGGTTTTAGACAAAAAATTGATACAAATCCTGCGTTTTAAACATGGTCAGTGGTCGATGCTCATTTGTTTGTCCCCATTTCAGGCTAACGTGACAGGATGCTGTGTTTCGAACATGGTCAGCAGTAATCCTCCATCTTCATGCCACCCCTTTATCCTCGAATGTTGGTTGCATGATTCACATTACGTTCCACCCCATCGTGTCCAGGAGGAATCTTGACACTCTTGGTGCTATCCCTCAGTACACCTTTGCACGTCAGGGGGACAAAGCTGCAATACTGTGTCCTTAGGGGCTTCTATGGTCCGATCTCTAAGACCATAAACTAATATCTACCAAGAAATACGTTTGTCTTGATTCCCATCCCGTTGGGATATGTAGGGACGCCCAGAACCCTTGTCTACAGGTCAAGTTTGAGTTCAGCTAATTTGTATTTTATGTCCCGCCTTTGGGACTTTGACTACGGGACCATGTGGCGTGGTGTGGGATTATGTCCTCATTCACGTCGGGTTTGCAATAGCCGCACCACATGCACCCCGTTCTAAGAATTAGCCCTCCTATTTCCTGTCCCACACGACGTTAAAAGGCACCCTCCAGAACCACGTTCGGCTTGACTCCCATCCTTATGGGATACGTAGGACCACACGGGCATCTCGTTTTCAGGTCCAGCTCATTTGGGAGCTAGTCTCTCCCCCATTTACCTCTTACCCCTATTTGGACCCCTTTGCCCGAGGGTCCTATCTCAGAATTGCGTACGGTGTGATGTGGGATCATGTCCCTATTCACGTCGGTTATGTTTCATGGCACCATACCCATTCCCCTCCTAGCATCGTCTCTGCTAAGTCTACGCTGCATGATGTTAAAATGCATGCTTGGTCCTATAACATGACCCTAAACTGTGACATTATCATCCTGGCCGCATGACAAAAAATGACACTACATTGTGATGACCTCATCAAAGAGGACGTCACGTTGGGTATTAGTTATATGCCATGCCATTTTTCAACACCCAATATGGATTGATTCTTGTGGAGATGCCCGATATTGCTACCCTAGGCCTGTCTCTTCATAGAAAAATCCAAACCACCCACCTTAAAGGACAAAAAGGATTTATCAAATACCGCTTCTCTTGGTGCGAGGGCTAGACCCATGCGCCCCTTTCATCCTTTGCACTGGTACCTTATCGTGTTGTGCCACCTTTAAAGAACTATGTATGGCTTGATTCTCATCCTCATGAGATACGTAGGAGCACACAAGCACTTCCCCACGAGACCAGCCTAACTTTCGTGTTCGATTCCTCGACTCGAGCACTTACCCATAGAACACATGGTTAGTAGGGATTATGCCCTCTTTCACGTCGGGTTTTGTAACTGCCTTACCATGTGTCCCCTACTCTCCTTACCCATTTATGGTCCGAGTTCTATGACCTTAAACTAAGACCCTTTCAATAACTACGTACAGCTTGACCCCCATCCTCATGGGGTATGTAGGAAAGCCTTTTCACTTTGCCTCAGGACCAGCTCAACTCTTGTTTTTGGTCCCTTGACCTAAAACCTATCCCAAGGGTATTGTGCGGTGTGGTATGGGATTATGTTCTCATTCACGTTGGGTTATTCACCGTACCGTACACATCCCCGGTTCCCATTCACGTCGGGTTTTTTGTAATTACCCACTACGTGCCTCCTGTGTTTCCTCCCATCCATGGTCCGAACTCTACGACCCTAAACTAAGATCCCCCTATGGGAAGGGACTCAACCCCCTCTATATAATACGTCTCATTAATGTATTCAGATGCATTTTGAAAAAGAGTCCGAAGTGAGGAATTTTCATGGAGACATTCCTTTCATTCCATGACCAAGCTTCGTGAGCTCGCCATTTGGATCCTCATCCTCTTCCACATCCAAAAGGACCCTTGGACAACATGGATTCTAGTCTTAAGGGCTCTCCATGGATGTTGGGACTAAGGTCTCTCCTATCGTTTTGGGCCAACGTCCCTAAGGATCTTGGATGACATCTGCGATAGGTCCCATGTTTCGAACATGGTCAATGGTCAACCCTCATTTGTCTGTCCCCATTCCAGGCTAACGCGATATGGATGCTGTGTTTCTGTCATGGTCAACAGTTATCCTCCATCATCACGCCACCATCATTGCGATCCAAATTTTGAGCGTCATGATTCACACATTTCCACTTCCTCATGTTCAAGTGGAATTCCAACATACTCGGCTTTATCTCTTCGCACATCTAGGTGCACCACATGGACATGTTAGCGTCATTGGGTCGGTATTTACCGAGCATCCCTCTGCCCTAACACGCCCCTTCCTGTGTTGGGAAAGTCCCACTGCTACTTGTTTCCCACATCGAGCATGACTCACATGGGCTTAGTGGTTTTGGTAGGATGTGTACCAGCACAACCAGGCTTCTGATCGTCCTACATGACGTTAAACTGTGCCCCAAGAACTACGTAAGGCTTGATTCCCATTCTCATGCGATACATAGAGACACCTCAGTATTTCGCCCAGGGTCTAGCCATGGGAATCATAAAATCCTGTTCTTTCTCCTTTCTTCCCCCTGGCCGGACCCCTCGGGATGAACCATGTAACTGCAATTTTGCCCCGAACAAGTTTGGGATGCCCCAAAATGACATTGGGAAGTGACATCCCCCTCGCCAGAGAGGCGCTTTCTGAAAGAAGGAATGATCCATGATCAAACTGATGCGCCCGTCTAGCATTCTCTCACCACAGTGGCATAACTTTGTGAGTGTTGGATTCTGTTCGAAAAAACCATCACTCCACATCCCACACTTCGCGTGCCCTTTATCCAGACTCTCATCCTCTTTTATGTCTAGAGGAACCCCCTAATGGTATGGATGCTCAACCTACGGTCCGCCTGCTGTCCTGGGCCAACGTTCCGGAAGACTGGTCATGTTTGGAATAACCCCTTAACAGTATAGATACTTGAACTATGGTCCGCCTACTGTCCTGGGCCAACGTCCTGAAAGATTTATTGACAATATTTGAGTTAGGCCCCATGTTGCGAACATGGTCAGTGGTCGGCCCTCATTTCTTGTCCCCATTTCAGGATAATGCAATATGGATGCTGCGTTTCTGCCACGGTCAACAACTATCCTCCATTGTCACGCCACCCCCACAATGTTCTGAATCCTGGGTATCATGATTAACACTTCCCACTTCCCTATGTTCGGACTAATCCCAACACCCCTGGTGTTACCCCACTCGTGCACCAAATCACATCAGAAGAATGGATCGTCGATTGTTCTGAGGTCCTAATCCTCCGATCAGGCCCCTCCCATTTCTTCCTGGAAGATCCAAATTGGTTACTTAAACCCCGGATACCTGGAGCTTGGTCGACGCGTTATGTTCAAATGGAATAGCATAGTGATCACCCCTTGTTTCTCACATTGGACTCGACCCGCCTGAGCTTAGGGACTGACCACTGGACATTTCATGAATACAACAGATGCGTGTGGAGCCAACCTCGATAACGAGACTCATGCATGCTATGGTATTGGATAAATCAAAACATTAAAGTACGTTTGAGAGTTTTTGATCCTTACAACACTCAGGGGTTTATTCCTCCCACAGACGGGTTGACCCCATCAAAAGAGAGTTGTAGTTATTCCACCCTTAGACTTGTGGAATCCAGGAGTTTCTAATGCCGGCTCAGCTCTCACTTCTCCTCAGTAGCAATGGGGTGCAATTCATCAGCCTCAGTTTGGTCCCGCTCTATGTCAGCCTGAATGACGACCATTGCTTCAGAAGCTTGCCTTAGAAACTCTTCTGCCTCTGCCAGCTGGGCCTTCAATTGTAGGATCAACTCTGATTGTGCATTAAGAGAGGCTGAGTGCTCATCCACCTGGATCTGTAGCCGTTGGATCTCATCTTCAGCCTCCTGGAGCTTTTTGATGTTCATCGACTTCCTCCGCTGCCAACCCACGCTGAGGCCACGATCATACTACCAGATATTCTCCTCCATAAGATCTCGGATGAGCAGGTGAGGGCGTTGGGAATCCAATCCCCCAGCACACAGATCACGTAGCCACGAGTGATGTCTGTCCATCTCGTCCAGCCATAATGCCTGGTGGATCTTTTCGGTAAAGCGCACGATCAACTTCCATGACCATCGGCGGACTATGTCACTGTCCTCTTTGTCAGAGGCCGCCTCGTCCTAGTCCACGCGGTTGGCAGGCTCGTATGCGAGGTATGCCCTCAGGAAATCTTCAGCGGGATCTACATCTGGCATGGGATCAGGCACAACATCTGGCGTTGGATCAGATGTGACGGGACTTGGGTTGACCGACAGATCCTCATCATCGGACCACACCTTAATGACCTCGGGCACGACCCTGCTGGTGGTCCCGCCAATGATGAGGGGAGCTGCAGCTCACATGGGCTGGGTAACTATCTCCACGATTACTGGCATGCCTCTAGGGGGGGCGCCGCTAGAAATTCCGATCAGCCTCGCTATAACGGCCCATGCTATTCGAAGAACTATACGTAACAGAGAAGGGCATGAACGTCAGGTGGCACGATCAACGTGTGACAGTAATGAATTCAATGGAGATGACTTACAGAGATTGAACTCATGGTACTTCTCCTAAGTTGATGCTGACGGGACCCCAAAGCGTGGCCCTCCGTATATTGTCGGAAGGTCTGAAGATTCTGGAGAATCCACCTCGGGTGCCCTAGCCCCGTCAGTCACAGAACTGGACGCAGCCACAGGTGCGGGTTCCGAGGGTCCTGCATCATCACCCATTGAGGGGAGAGAGTGAGGTCTAGGTATAAGGTCCTCCTGCACAGTCCAGACATTGGTAAGAAGTACATAATGTCCTGAGAGCAGACTCTGAGGAAAGAAACTTGGAATGTTACCTCAAGAGCCTCCGTGAAATCATCGAGACCCGAGTCTTGATCACTGAATTCAACTTCCTCCAATGGGATCCCTCCACTAGCCTCGTTTCCCCCAGAGGATTCGTCTGATTCTTCTGGTAGGGGGAGCGCTCTCTCAGCTTGGCGGCCAACAATTGTGGGGGAACCGTCTGATCCAGCAGTACCCTCACCCGGTCTGTCATTGGACGCGGGACACAACTGGAATGTACAAAGCCCTCTAGCTCATCCAGATATTGCCCTGCCTCTGCCGGAGACATTGCAAAACCAGCCTAGATAGGGCCTATACCCGGAAAATCCATCCTGAGACGGTTCAGGTGTTCCCACATATCGGGCGGGTTGAGGAATTGCCGGTTGACATCCCAAATGACCCATACCTCTGGGAAAATAGCATTCTATGGCATGTCGATATGGCACAACCATTTCCCCGGAGCCTGAGCGGATATCCTACAGAATCCCCTCAGTAGCTGCCCCTCCAGATGTCTCTTCTCTCATGGGACCACCGGGTCCACTGCCGCTTTTGGATCCGCCGCCACTGCCTCACCCTCTGCTGGTGCAGGTCCCATCACCAAGGAAGCCCCGCCACCACGAGAAGACCTTGCCGCCCTTCGACCCCGACCTCAGGATAGGGGAGGCCCTCCGTCACCAGCTCAAATAGTTGGTTACTTTAGCATTTCCCCCAGATAAGCTACCTCCCAGCTTATGGCATACTCCTTCACCAATCCAAAGGCGGCAGTGGGTGGAGGCAACGAATTTCTCATTTTCCCATCCTCCCATGTGAACATGAGCCACAATTTCCTCATCACACACAGGTGCTCCTCATGGCGCACCTCCCAGTAGACCTGCGGGGTCATCCGCTGCATGCACCAAAATTGCCTTCCAAACTGGTGTGGGGTATACGGCTCACAAAGAGGCTCGCGGTCCACCCATGCCACCAAGACTCCACCTCAGAAGGCCATGAGATAGCCCCGATGCTCTTCCATACCCTGACCATCATCGGTGAGTACCCCCTTCGGCAATGGAAATGGGTGTAAATTAAACTCGTTCGCCTTCCACACTCAGTTTAGTGCCAATGGTATGGTTAATTTGGCTGGAAAGCTCCCGGTAGCATTCAGAATGGATGGGCGGAAGTTTGACCCCGGAGGTGAGATGGGGTTCAGATATTCATAAAACCCCCTGATGTGCGCTGCGATCCACCCATACAGAAGATGGAAGGGCCCACATATCCTTGGTGGCTTCTTGCCCTCGCTATCATGCCGTAGCATCTTGTACAATCTGGCGAGCATAGGAATCCCCAAATTGACCCACCTTCCCGTGGCCAGCATGGATGCCATGATGAATGAGCTGGGACACACCCCCATGTTGGTATCCCTCACTGGTAGGATCCAACCACAGATAAGGGCTGCGATAAACGCCGCCAGTATGACTATCGGTCACTGCTTGGTATTGACACTAAAACCCCAGGTCTTCCATTGGTTGTCCTCCAAGAGCCGCCAATACGAGTTCTCCTTGCCCTGTTGAGCCCCCTTTGGGAATGTTCGAGGCCTCGGAGGAAACTCTCGATCCTTCGAGAAGTTCAGGAACTGCTTGAACCACTTCTTAAAGTGGACATCCCTCACCGCTTCTTTATCTTTACCGGGGACCAGTCCCATCAGTGCCAGCGCCAGCCGCGACATCTGCTCCAGATCCTCCCACACACTCATGACGGGGAGGAACTGATCATACATAACCCCCAAGACCGGGACCCCCGAAATCTGATGGACATCCCACAGACTGATGCTAACCTCCCCATGGTGCAGGTGAAAAGTGTTGGTACTAGATGACCATCTACTCAACAACTCCGACATCAGCTGTTTCGGTTGATAAATGTGGAATTGGGAGGCCCATGTCGCTTCATACAAACCCACTCTCCTCAGCTTGTCTCCAAACTCCTTGCATGAGGCACCTACCCAGTAGGCCCATGCCCAGTCCTTTGTGAAGTTGTCACCCTGGCGTAGGTCCCACTCATCGGAGCACCCTTTCTTCGAATATCTCAAGGCTACCTTCAGTATTGTGCGGTACATGGGAGGAGACATCTCCGGCTGTAATGCCTACCCATAAATGTTGTTCAGGTGGTTGTATAGGTAGTTGGCGGTGACAGGTGTGAAGCCCTCCCACGTATGACCATCGGCCGCCCTGAACCATTAGCACTGGCACGACGTGCTTCTGAAACAACAAACTGGTTCGTCCCTACTTGCCTCAGGAATGAATACATCATCCCTCAGCCCGAAGCCATACAAGGGAAGCTTCTTTCACAACAGATAGTTCTTTTGGATCTCCTATAGCAGCCCCATCAATTAATTATGGTCCGATTGGCTACAGACCAACTCTCCTAGGCCCAGACAATTTTCCATCTCATCCCTCCATGCGGTGTTTGTGATCACCCCCAGTGCAGCTTCTTGATGGTCCATTGGGTTTCAAAAATCAGGAAAATTTCAGGTCGGGCCGTGGAGATCATTCGCGGACCTCGTTTGTGGATCTCGTTTGAAAATCCAAGTCACAGAGCCTGGCCTCGGCCTGCAAGAACATGTTCTCTTCTCACTATCGCGGAGTCAGAGACTCGCGGTTCGCCGCGAATCTCGATTCGCGGTGAGCAGTCACAGAGTACGCGGAGCTTTGCGAATCGAGAGAACAAAAGGAAAAGTTTGTAGAGGAGGGGAAGGAAAAAGAGAGGTCAAACCCCCTATTTATAGGCGACGACCCTCGGAGCTTCGCGGAACATCCAACCCGTGCGGAGCTTCACGACACGTCCGGACTCGCGGCCCCTGTCCGCCTCGCACACCCTCTTCGCGAGTCAGCACCGCGAACAACCAATGATTTTGGAGATTTCCCTCAGACTTAGACCCTTGATCCCTCCGTGGCTCCAAGTCTGAGGGGGGAAATTTATTGGTGCCAAAATTTTAGATGGAAAGAATGAAGAAAAAGAAGCCCCACGACTTACCTCACGAAGCCACGGTGCAGATTCCCCCCAAGCAATGCAGCCGCCGCGAAGCGTAAGAGGCGGTATGCTCTGCGAATGCCCCTGACGTTCCCGATCCCACTGTGAAGCAACTAAGGCGGTACTCTCCGCGAATTTCCCTAACGTTCGCGATCCTGCCACGAAGCAACGGAGGCAGTACGCTTCGCCAATTCCCTTGACATTCACGACCCGCCGTGAAGCAACCAGATCCCTCTTCGCGCCGCGTCAGCTCTTCTCCGTGGCGTCCCTTACTTATAAATACTAGATTCCCCCTGATCCCAAAAGATGGACAATCCGACCTTTCACCTTACTAGATCCCAAATTGCGAAGCACCCTTTTTTCTACAAATGATGAGCTATGTGAGGTATTTTTTCTCTACGAGGTGCCTCCACATTGTCTCGTTTTGATCCCCTCTTCCGAGAGGGATGCCCTTCACGAAGCCTAATGGAATTCGCGAAGGAAGGGGATCCCCAAGGGGACCCAGGTTGTCACTGAGCATTTATGCTTCATGAAACACCCTTCACGTACACGTGATCCACATGCCAAGGCAGGGTCACTGTACTTTGCGAAGCACATTGCTTCACGACACTTCACTTTGCGAGGCTCCTATGCTCTGCTAGGCATTGCTCCACAAAATCTCTTCCACTTCGCGAAGCACCTCCCATTTTCACCTCCGCCATATGCTAAGTCAAAGGCACCCCACTTCATGAAGAACAACCCTTCGCAAGTTCCCTCTACTACGCAGAGAAATCGAGCTCTACAACTCCCCTACCTATAGACCCCTATGCTTGGAAATTTATTCTCCCGTGTGACCCTCCAGGTCTGCACGATGTGACTTTAAAGTCCCCTGGACGATACCACCCTTGGTGTTGCTTCTCCTAATGATTCTTCGCATAGTCACACTAATGGATATTGCTTCTCTAAATAGCCATGCTAACGTGGACCCCTCTATGGTTTTCTCTGTGACCCCCATTCGCCACGGCGTTGCCGGTACCTTCCCTCCCACAAGGAGCAGAGGATACTGGTCATGTAAGTCCTAGGGGTGCGGAGTAAACCCACCTTGTCTGAGCTGCATGATGTTAAACTTCCAAGCACCTTTGTCCTCAACACATGATGTTAAACTGTGACATCACCCCGTGCCTCTCACGTGGGGTGCCCCCTCCTTGGACATTCTCCACACCCCTGGTCCCCACAGGGGATGATATCCTCCTTCTGGGAGTGGCGTTTGTCCGCGGGGAAGGGCAACCTCCTTGGTGTAAGCACCTAGCCTTTCTTGCAGGAGGTATCACCCATTCACCTCCGTACTTCCCCTCTCCCTCTGCGCTTTGTCTCCCTCGGGCCTCTATCCTGGAGTAAGTCCAAGCACCATGGGCCGCCCAACGCGTAAGCCCCTCGTCGCTTCTCATGGACGCCCCTTTGCAACGTGATCGTTAGGTCTCTGCCGCCTCTTGTTTCCCACACCAAGCATGACTCACGTGGTCTTAGAGTAAGCATCGACTATGACACCAAACCCCATCCCGCATGACATTAAACTATACACCTTTTGAACTACAAGGTCTTTGATCCATGTCAAGGCATGGTACGTAGGAAGCCACCATGAGGTTCAAGCCCACCACCTGGTCGTATCTTCACGTCAGGTTCCACCCCCGTCCCGCATGACATTAAACTGCATTCTAGTCCAATGGTAAGCCATTGTGACCAACCCAAACTACATGGACTTTGATCCATGTCAAGGCATGGTATGTAGGAAACCTCACGAGGTTCAAGCCCAACACCCTTCAGACCCCCAGTCCATCTTCACGTCGGTTCTCCGGAACCCATTCTAAACTACGTGGAGTTTGATCCATGTCAAGGCATGGTACGTAAGAAGCCTTCCGGAGGTTCAATCACCCCATCCACCTAGACCAAGGTCCTTATTCACATCGGTTCTCCAACACACCCTCGTCCCACATGACGTTAAACTGCATCCCAATCCAGCGGTAAGCTGTTGTGACCCTACCATCCAGTTGTTACGACACCCCTTCATGTCAGTTCAATAGGCCCTTTTCAGCCTAAACTACATGGAATTTGATCCATGTCAAGGAATGGTACGTAAGAATCCTCACAAGGTTTAAGCCCATCATATATCGGGCCAAGGTCCATCTTCACATCAGTTCGCCGGGGCACCACCCTGAACTACGGGGTCTTTGATCCATGTCAAGGCATGGTACGTAGGAAGCCTCCCCGAGGTTCAATCCCACCATCCATCTGGACCAAGGTCATTTTTCACATAGGTTCACCGACACCCATTCTAAACTACATGGACTTTGATCCATGTCAAGACATGGTACGTAGGAAGCCTCCCTGAGGTTCAATCCCACCACCCACTGGTCGCTCCGACCCCCTTTCACGTCGGTTCTCACCGCCATAACTATGTGGACTTTGATTCCCCGCCACGAGGATACATAGGATGTCTCTTCGAGGCTCAAGCCCATCACTATCGTCATCTCCACGACGGTCTCATCTCATTCCTCCTCCACTCCATTCAACTCTCCATCTTCCATCCTGATTATTACCTGGGCCGCCACATCCCGGTGAGATCATTCCACCCATTCCCCTCCACAGCATTCGGGAAGCCGCCCATGCATTGGCCCCAATATCGGTGTTCCCTCAAGGGGGTTCCTCAATCTGATCCACCTTCATTGGTGTTCTGATCAGTCCGATCTATCTCCGTTGGATGTTAAAATTGCGGAATACCCTGTGTTAATCATGGAAAGATGAGGAAAACCTCAGATACATGCATATGACATATGATTCCCCTCACTCGATGTGGGATGAATCGGGCTTCCGCGCACTCGATAAGCCCTATAATAATGGACAAAAGACAGACACACCAATTCCCTAGCGTACAGACATGCTAGTGATGCCTCGACGTGACTACTCCCCCAACTGAAGGTTTCTGCCCTGACTAGACCCCTTGGAATGTCCTGACAGAAGCAGTGTAATTAACCGGCACCCATGGAAACATGGTACTAGGAAGAGTTTCACGAACAACATATTAAATCTATAAGGGAGACCTGGACTAGGTGACGAGTTCTGAGGAGGAATCCACAGAAGGAAGAACCGACAACCCATCATCCTGTTTCGATTAAGGAGTAGACGTCCCTGAATAAGGAGCGAATGCCGCCCACCTTTGGAAAGTGGGAATGCAGGGCAACATAGCCACACCAACGTCCCCCCGAATGCGATGGACGCGCGCCCCCGGTGAAAGCGTCAGAAACATATGTGCATTTTCTAATAGCTTATTCTTTATCCCAGGTGATGAAGGCACAAAAATACTCATTCAAAACCAAATTACACCATCATCATCGATATGGAACTCTTGCAGCTTCCCTTCCTTTACTGCATTCACCTTATTATGTTACTCCAGATCATCCCTTTGTGCCTCCATAATCTCCTCTTCGATAGATGATTGAGAAATCATTTGGGAAAGGTAGGTTGTATTCCCAACCGCTATGATTTCCAAATCCATCCTTTTCATATCCATGAAGATAGGGTCTTTCTCAATCCAAAACATGGATAAAGTACCAAGTTCTTTTCTTCTAAGAGCATAAAATACCTTTTTTTCCTTTCCAGGATGATAGTGAATAGATAAATCATAGTCATTAACTAGATCTAACCACATCCCTTGATGAATGTTGAGATACCTTTGTGTGAATATATACTTTAGGCTCTTGTGATCAGTATATATGTCACTCTTTTCACCATAGAAGTAGTGCCATCATATTTTTAAGGCAAAAATCACAACTGCTAGCTTCAGATCACACATCTTATAGTTCTTCTCATGGATCTTTAACTGCTGTGAGGTTTAGGCTATCACATTATCATTTTTCATGAGTACACAACCCAAGACTTTCTTGGAATCATAAATGTATATCACAAAACTTTATCCACTTTTTGGTAATGTGAGTATAAGTTCAGTGATCGACCTCTTCTTTATCTCCTTGAATCTTTCCTCGCATTCTTTCATCCAGACATACTTTACCCCTTTCCTTGTTAACTTAGTTAACGGGCTCGAAAATCGTGAGAAAATTTTCACCAAATGTTGATATTACCCTACTAATCCAAGAAAACTACGGATTTATATAACACTAGAGGGTCTGGGCCATTCCAAAATTGCCTTTGTTTTTGAAGGATCCATAGAAATTCCCTCACTTGTGATCACATGTCCCAAGAATGTGACTTCCTTCATCAAAAAGTCACACTTTCTAGACTTGGAATACAACTTATCATTTCTTAATGTCTCCAAAACAAGACTTTTATGTTCTTCATGTCCCTCCTTTCTCTTATAATATATTAGAATATCATCGATAAACACTACTACAAAATTTTCAAGGTAATATCTAAAGACTCTATTAATCAAATCTAGGAATATTTCAGGGACATTGGTAAGTCCAAAGGGCATAGTGCCCATACCTTATATGAAATATAGTCTTCTAAATATATTCTTTCTTCAACTTTAGTTGATGATATCCAGAATGAAGATCCACCTTTGAGAAGTACTGAGCTCCTCATAACTGATCGAACAAGTCATCAATCCTTGGAATATGATACTTGTTATTTATAGTGATCTTATTGAGTTCCTCATAATCAATACACAACTGCATTGATCCACCCTTATTTTTGACAAAGAGAACTTGCACACCCCAATGTGATTCACTAGGGTGTATGAAATCTTTGTCCAAATGCGCTTGAAGCTACTTCTTTAACTCCCCCAGTTTTATTGGATCCATCCTATAGGGAAACTTTTAGATAGGAGTAGCTCTAGGTATAAGTTCTATTAAGAAATATACCTCATGATTCGGGGATAAGTCTAGGTAACTCTTTAGTAAATACATCACTACATTCCCTCATGATGGGAATTTATGCTAGGTTGACACTTTACTTTGACTCAATCATTTGAGAGAGGTATGCTTCTTTTTAGGGAATCAAAACCCACACCATTGAAGGATTTTCAAAAGAAGATTCATGATATTCCTTTCATTTGTAAAGGAGCATAGGATGGTTTTTAATATGAAAAGATATTTAATTTTCCTGAAAATTGATATGTTCTATATATAACAAGATCCATTCCATCCCCAATATAGTGTCAAATTTTACCAAGGTAAGTATTACGAGATTCGCTGGAAGAATCATCCCCCATATGCCAATAAGAGAAGAGTCCAAAACTTGGGTTGCAATGATTTCATCACTTGGTGTTTGTATAGTTATCTATACTTCAAGGTTTTAGGGCTTTGATTCAATAGTTCTACCAAATTGTAAGATATAAAGGAATGCATAAAACTAGAATCAAATAAGACTTTTGGAATTCTTGAGCGAATAAGAAGTATACCTTGTACAACTTCATTTTCTTGCTCCACTTTAGTAGTAGTTATGGAATAAGACTTTCCTTGATCCTTTGGATTTGATGGGTGCTGACGTTGATTATACTTGAGGAATTGAGGTTTAGTGCATGATCTTGCATAGTAACCTTGCTCCCTACAGTTATAGCATTAGACCATGGGTGGTGCTCTCATTTACTCCACTACATTGTCCTTATTCCTTATGACTTTTCAATATTGATGACCTTGGTGGATTTCTCTCCCACACTTGAATCATTTCACCATCCCTTTGATATAGTTCCCATGATGATTCATACCACATTTTTCACATGTGGGTGGTTGAGTTTTATTTCCACCTTTCTGATTAGATCCTCCAGAATGAAACTCTATATTTCATTTCTTATCAACATATCCATGGGACCATTATTCAAAATCCATATCCACTTTTAGATCACATAGAACAACTTCTTCATAAATCCCAAAGTCTTGAATTGCAAGAGCCTTTCGAAGGTGTGGTGTTAAACCACTAAATAATCTATCAATTTTTCTATCATTGTTGATAAAAAAACCTGAAGTGTACCTTTCAAGCCTTGTGAAATTTTCCTCGTAGGCCGTGATAGATTCACCTACCTTTTTCTTAAATTATATGAATTATATCTCCATATTTGTATGAAGAGTTATAGGGAAATACTTGTTAAGAAACATTATCTTAAAGTATTCCCACTCAATCTATTCAATTTCATCCTTCACCTTTGTGTTCTTAATCAAATCCCACCATTGATCAACCTCTCCATCAAGATGATAAAAAAAATATTCACATTCTCCATCTTATAACAGTAAAGAAAAGAAAAGATATTATCCATTGAGTTGACCCACTATACTGCAACTAGTGGATCAAAAGATCCACTAAACATCAGTGGTCATTTCTATATAAAACACTTGATATCTAGTTGATCCCACTTAGGTGAAGGCCAACATTCCACATTATTTAGGATATTGTTCACAACCTAAGACAGCTGGGTAAGAATCACCATGAAATTTTGAACTCCACCTCCCAAATAATTGGGGATTTCATTAGGTAAATCTCTACATTTTCCCTCACATTGTTTGTTGGCTTGGTTTCTCCTAGTTCCCAACATTTTCTAAAATAGAAAAGGTTAGAACAAAACATAAGTCAAAAAATAATCAATAAATAATTTATTCCTTTATGTATTTAATTCTAAAGGAATATATTGTTGGATCCCTATGTTTATCATTTTCTAAAATAAGTCTTCTTGAGTGATCAATTATACTTAGTCCCATAATATGGGTTTTCATTAAGGTTCTTTAATCCTAATTCCCAAATTAACTAAACCATACTTCGATACCAACTATAGCGACCCTAATTTTTATTACATATCTTATTACATCATTTTAAATAAAAAAACATAAAATCATTACAAAATGAGGATCCAAAGGTTTATTTTATTGGGAAAATTAGGACCATACATAAAATTTACAAAATAAAACACAAACATTTATTTAATTAATTATTTTCTAGCTTCCTATTGGCCATTTAATTCTCTTTAGTACATGTAATCACCTGAGGATATACATAAAAATGGGTGACATAAAGGCCCAATAAGAGGATATATAAGAACATGAAACAATATAACATGGTGTGAGCATAATCATTATCATAATTACATAGGTATATGATCATAATCATTATAGGAAGCATTATGAAAAGGCATGGAATGTGTAAATGAAAAAAATAAAACGTCATGTATTAGTAGTTAAATACCAAACATAGTTGTGAAAAAATCTAGAATCATGTTCAAGAACATTTAATTTTCTCATGATATAAACCACATTACCCAATTAATTGGATCTCTATAAAATTCTGGGCACACCCATCACATCATAACATTTACTTTGTACTTTATAATTCATGGCACACCCATCACATCATAATATTTACATTGTAATGCATTACAAATAGAACATACATCAATATTGAACATAAAATAACCCATGGAAAGAAATGGGTTTCAATTAATAAAGCATACATTCATAACTTTGAGTTCCCAAATTAAAGAGGGAATAACATACTTGATATAATAATCATCAACCTTGAGTGAAGAAGAAACAATATCTAGAAGTAAAAGGTGTGTTTTTTTCGAAAGAAGAGTTCTTTTGAATTACATTATGTTTGTCATAAACTAAAGTATAAAATATGTATATCCAGAAAGGGTAATATAATGACTAATAAATTATATTTAAGGAATATCCATACTAAAATATGGTGAAAGAGGGAAAACCCCAAGAAAGAGATTTGGGTTTGAGAATTCCTCTTACCCTGAGTCCAAATTTTTCCTTCACTTTAATATCCTATATAAAAAAATTATATTGATTAATTAATAAATAAATATCCTTTTATATATGAATTTGATGAATTATGATTTTATTAAGTTCATTTATGGGCTTTTTGATGATTTATAGAGTTTAATTTCATCGTTAGAGAGCATTCGTTTTCATGGTTTTCATGATCGGTTCACTTGTACACATGAGAAGGAAGCTCATGTAAAATGAGGATAAATATCCAAAATTGTTATTATATGTTATTAATGATATTAAATAAGTTTTAATGGTTTTATAAATAATTTTTTTATATGGAATGAGTATGAATCATTAGATAAAAATTAATGATGACCATTTCAGGTTAATTTTGGCGGTTTTTTTTTATCACAATGAACTTGTTTTGTTTTATCATTTATTATAATTTATATAAGTTAGTTAAAAAACATAAAATGGGTTATAACATACACATTAAAATATTTTTTCAACCATCTAATGGTTTTATTAACATCCTTGATGGTGTTAAAGGAAAATGAAAGTGCATTGCCCACAATGTCGGTAAATTGACACATCACGGACGATAATTTCATTTTTAGAATAAAAGAGAGAGATGTATAATTTTAATGATGTATATTACATTAACATGATATAATTACATTATATAAAACATAATGGAGTTATCGTGCCTTTTTTATATGACAATCTGGGTAGAAGAAAATAAAATAAATGGAATTAAAAAGAAATTAAAAGAAAAAGGAAGAGGAAGAGGATTTTACCTCTTAAATATCTCCTCCTTGAGAACCTCCTTAGGGAAAGAGTATTGGTCTTTTGGTGAGACCAAGAGATCCTATGTGTGGGGGATGTAATAGGTTAGAATATTGGGCATAATTTAGGCAAGTCTCAAATCTTGAGAGGCGTGAGGAGAAGAGGGGGTGAGGGATGGTATTTATAGTGGAGTGGGGGTTTTCTCATTATTTAATTCATTAGTTTATTATTTTGTTCAAGAAAAGAAATAGTGTTTATTATTGAGACTAAATACTGTAATTATATCATTTGATTTAGAACCAAAGGTGCTTATATCAGTGGTGAATCAATTAATAGCGTATTTAGCTTATAATGTATATATATCGTAAATTACCATATTTCACTATTCACAAAAATTCAAGTAATTCAGAAAAATACCAAAAATTCACCCTAACTATTTTTCAACATGTAGAATTAAAAAATTAACTCCATTTTATGAAAATAATTTTCTAAATATCTTTCATTTAATTTTTAATTAAAATTATCATTTACTTGGAAAATCCAGATTTTAAAATTATAACTGATTTTATAACACTTTGAAAAATTACTTAAGGTCTCATAAAATTATCTTAAAATAATAATACATCAAAATATTAATTTATGAAAAAATTTATGAAAATAATGTTTATTTTAAATTATTAAATTAATCATAAAATTGTAATAAAATATTTATGACTTAAAAAAATACCAACATTTAATTAATAATTTTTAAAATATTTATTAACTTATAATTTGATATAATTATATCATATTTTTAATTATAATATACCTAAATTTTATTTATAATTTCATGGGTGAGGAAACTATTCATTTAGTTAATTTATTATTCAAAAGGGTCAATTTACTATTTCTAAGGCCAAGTTACTATTTCACCGGTATTGGTTCCTTAACTTCTAGAAATACCTTTTATTTCATTAATTAATCATTTATAAAGATTTTATTATGTTCTTAATGTGATTTTATCTAAATATATGATATGACATAATTATAATAAGGGAGAAATTCTATTGATAAAATTTGGTTCGTTACATTCTTACCCCCTTTTGAAATTTCTCTCTCGAAATTTAATTTTACATAAACAGGTGAGGGCACTTCTCCTTTATCACCTCCTCTAGTTCCCAAGTTTCTTCTTGATACATATGGTTCCTCCACAACACTTTGAAAAGGTGGGACGTATTGTTGCATATAACCCTATCTATCCTATCCAAAATCTTTACTGGCTGCTCCTCATAAGAGATACCATCTTCCAGCTGTACCACCTCCGAGTTCAGTACATGCGAGAGATCTGGTATGTACTTCCTTAGGAGTGATATGTGGAACACATCATGAACTTGAGACATATTTGGTAGAAGTGAAAGACGATAGGACACATATGCTATGTGATCAAGGATCTCAAAGGGGTCAATATACATTGGGATTAGCTTCCATTTCTTTCCAAACCATATGAATCTCTTCCATTTCCATATTCGAAGGAAGAATTTATCTCCAATGTTGAACTCAAAGTCCCTTAGACAGTTGTCAGCATAGCACTTTTGCATAATTTGATCAACTTTTATATGTTGTTCGATGGATTGAACCTTATCAATAATTTATTGCACAAGCTCAAGTAAAAGTATCTACCTTTCACTAACTTCATCCCAACAGGTTGGAGTTCTACATCACTTTCCATAAAGATCTTCATATAGAGTCATCTGAATACTATAGTTGAAGTTATTATTGTATGAGAATCAACCAATGGGAGATGCTGATCCCATCCACCTTTGAATTATAAATGGTAGTCTCTTAGAACATCTTCAAGAACCTGAATAGTTCTTTTATATTGGACATTAGTTTGGGGGTGGTAAGCCATGAAAAAATTTAATTTAGTACTCAAAGCATATTGCAAAATCCTCAAAAATTTAGATGTAAACCTGTGATCATGATCAGATACAATCGAGAGTGGAACTCCATGCAGTCTCAACACTTACTTCACATATATCTTAGCAAGATCTTCAAGCGAAAGATCTTCCCAAATAGAGATAAAGTGGGATGTCTTGGTGAGTCGATCCACCAAATCCCATATCAAATTTTTCCTTTGGATGTCTTTAGGAGACCAGTGATAAAGTCTATAATTACATTCTCCCATTTACACATGGGTATAGGCAATGGTTTCATCATCCATTTGGATTTTTTTAACTCTGCTTTAACTCTCCTTAAGATATATTCCACAATCTTTTTCTTCATGTTTTCCCACCATAAGTGTTCTTGGAGATCAAGGTACATCATGGTACTCCCAGTATGGATAGAGAAAGTTGATCTATGTTCATTTTCCAATATCTTCTTCTTTATCTCAGGTGATGAAGGCACACAAACCCTCGTTCCAAACTGAATCAAACCATCATCATCGATATAGAACTACTGTAGCTTCCATTCCTTTACTCAATTCACCTTCTTATGTTACTCCAGATCATCCCTTTGTGCCTCCTTAATATTCTCTTAGATAGATGGTCGGGAAATAATTTGGGAAAGGTATGTTGTATTCCCAACCATTATGATTTCAAAATCCATCCTTTTCATATCGATGAAGATAGGGTCTTTCTCAATCCAAAACATGGATAAAGTACCATGTTCTTTTCTACTAAGAGCATCAACTACCTTGTTTTCCTTTACAAGATGATAGTGAATAGATAAATGATAGTATTTGATTAGCTCTAACCATATCCCTTGATTCATGTTGAGCTCCGTTTGTGTGAATATATACTTTAGGCTCTTGTGATTAGTATATATGTCACACTTCTCACCATATACAAAGTTCCACTATATTTTCAAGGAAAAAATCACAACTTCTAGCTTCAGATCATATGTCTTGTAGTTCTTATTATGGATTTTCAAATTCCCTGTAGTGTAGGATATCACATTATCATTTTTCATGAGTACACAATCCAATAATTTCTTGGAAGCATAACTCTATATCATAGAACGTTATCCACTTTTTGGTAATGTGAGTACAAGTGTAGTGATCGACCTCTTCTTTATCTCCTTGGAGCTTTCCGCAAATTATTTTGTCCAAAAATAATTTAACCATTTCCTTGTTAACTTAGTTAGTGGTCTTGATAATCATGATAAATTTCTCACAAAATTTTGATATTACCCTACTAATATAAGAAAACTCTATATTTCTATGACACTAGAGGGTCTGGGACATTTCTCAACCGCCTTTGTTTTTAAAGGATTCACAAAAATTCCCTCACTTGTGATCACATGTCCCAAGAATGTGACTTACTTCATCCATAATTTACACTTTCTAAACTTGGCATACAAATTCTCCTTTATTAATGTTTCCAACACAAGACTTATATGTTATTCATGTCCCTCTTTCCTCTTGGAGTAGACAAGAATATCATCGATAAAAACTACCACAAAATTTTCAAGGTAATATCTAATGACTCTATTAATCAAATCCATGAAGATTTCAGGGGCATTAGTAAGTCTAAAGGGCATCACTAGAAACACATAGGGCCCATACCTTATATGGAAGAAAGTATTATAAATATCTTCCTTCTTCACCATTAGACGATGATATCCAAAATGAAGATACACCTTTGAGAATTATTGAGATCCTCTTAACTGACCAAACAAGTCATAAATCCTCAGAATATGATGCTTGTTCTTTATGGTGATCTTGTTGAGTTACTCATAATCGATACAAAACCACATTGATCCATCCTTATTCTTAACAAAGAGCACTGGTTCAACCCAAGGTGATGCACTAGGGTGTATGAACTCTTTGTCCAAATTCTCTTGTAGATACTTTAATTCCACTAGTTCGATAGGAGCCATCATATAGAGACACTTTGAGATAGGAGTAACTCTGGGTACGAGTTATATTGAGAACTATACCTCATGATTTGGGGGGAAGTCTAGGTAACTCTTTAGGAAATACATCACTACATTCCCTCACGATGGGAATTTATGCTAGTTCGACACTTTTCTTTGACTCAACCATTTCAGAGAGGTATACTTCTTCATAGGGAATCAACACCCACACAGTTGAAGGATTTTCAAAAGGAGATTCATGATATTCCTTGAATTTGTAGAGGATCATAGGATGGTTTGGAATATGAAAATAAATTTACTTTTCCCAAAAAATTGATATGTTCTCTATATAAAAAGATCCAATCCATCCCCAGTATAGCATTGAATTCCACCAAGGGAATTATTATGAGATTTTCTAAAATAATCTTCCCATATATGACAATAGGAGAAGAGTCCAACACTTGGGTTGAAATGATTTCACCACTTTCTTTTTTTATAGATATTTCTAATTTAAGTTTTTAGGGATTCGATTCTATAGTTCTATCAAAATTTTAAGATATAAAGGAATACATAGAACTATAATAAAAAAAATACATTTTCCATTATTAAGTGAATAGGAAGTGTACCTTGTATGAATTTGTTTCTTGCTCAACTTCAGCACTAGTGATGGAATGATCCTTTAATTTCTCCTCTTTATTTGGTGGATTATGATGCTTATTACCCTAAAGGAATTGAGGTTTAGGAACCAGCTTTCATAGTGACCTTGCTCCTTACAGTTTTAGCATTGGACCATGGGTGGTGCCTCATTTTCTCCCCTACACTATCCTGCTTCTTTATGTAATTTCGAAATTCATAAGCTTTGTGGCCTTCTATCCCACACTTTAATCATTTCACTGTCCCTTTGAGATAGTTCCCATGATGATTCTTACCACATTTTTTACATGTGTGTGGTTGAGTTTTCTTTCCACCTTTATCATTAGATCCTATAGCTTGAAACTCCATCTTTAGTTTCTTATCACCATAACCATGAGACCATTCCAAAAAATCCATCTCCACCTTTATATCACATCAGAATACTTCTTTATAACTCCCAAAGTCTCTAATTTCAAGAGCCTTTTGAAGGTGTGATTTTAAACCACAAAAGAATCTATCAATTTTTCTATCATTATTGATAACAAAACCTAAAGTTTACCTTTCAAGCCTTGTGAAATTTTCCTTGTAGGCCGTGATAGATTCACCGTACCTTTTCTTCAATTATATGAATTATATATCCATATTTGTACAAAGAGTTAGTGGGAAATACTTGTTAAGAAAAATTATCTTAAAGTCTTCCCACTCAATTTATTCAATTTAATCCTTTGTCTTGGTGTTCTTAATCAAATCCCACCATCGATCGACCTCTCTATCTAGATGATAAAAATCAAGATTCACCTTATCCATATCAGAACATTAAAGAATAGAAAAGATATTATCCATTGAGTTGACCCACTATTCTGCAACTATTGTATTAAAAGATCCACTAAATTACAGTGTTCATTTCCACATAAAACACTTGATATATAGTTGATCCCTTTTAGGTGAAGGTGGATGTTCCACATTATTTTGGAAATTGTTCATAACCTGAGACATCTGGGTAAGAATCACCATGAAATTTTGAACTCCACCTCCTAAATAATTTTAGATATCATTCAAGAAATATCTAAATTGTTCCTCTGGTTTTTTGTCTTGGTTTCTCCTGGTTCCCACCATTTTCTAAAATAGAAAAGGTTAGAACAAAACATAAGTCAACAAGTAATCAATAAATAATTTATTCCTTTGTAAATTTAAGTCTAAAGTCATATCTTGTGGGATCCCTATATTTAGAATTTTTTAAAACAAGTATTCTTGAGTGATCACTTATAATTATTCTCATACTAAGGGTTTTCAGTACAGTTATCTAATCCTAATTTCCAAATTAACTAAACCATCATCTGATACCAACTATAGCGACCATACTTTTTCTTACATATCTTATTAAATCATTTTAAATAAAACAACATAAAATAATTGCACAACAAGGATAAAAATGTTTATTTTCTTGGGAAAATTAGGACCATACATAACATTTACAAAATAAAACACAAACATCTATTTAATTCCTTATTTTCTATCTTCTTATTGGCCCTTGAATTCTCCTTAGTACATGTAATCACCTAAGGATATACATCAAAAAGGGGATATATAAAGGCCCAGTAAGTGGATATATAAGAACATGAAACAATATAATATGGGGTGAGAATAATCATTATCATAATTACATAGTTATAGGATCATAATCATGAGAGGAAGCATTATGAAAAGGCATGGAATGTGTCAATGCATACAAATGAAACATCATGTCTTAGTGGTTAACTACTACACATAGTTGTGAAAAAATATAGCATCATTTTCACACATATTTCACTTTTATCATGAGATAAATCACATTAACCAATTAATTAGAGCACTATATAATTCTGGGCATACCCGTCACATCATAACATTTACTTTTCACTATATAATTCTGGATGCACCCATCACATCATAATATTTACATTATAATGCATGCCACATAGAATGTACAACAATATTGAATATAAAATAAACCATGTAAATAAATGGGTTTCATTTAATAAATCATAAATTCATAACTTTTAGTTCTTAAATTAAATTGGGAATAACATACTTGATATAAGAATCACCAACCTTGAGTGAAGAAGAAACAATCTCGAGAAGTAAAAGGCATGTTTTTTTGAAAGAAGAGTTATTTTGGAAAACATTATGTTTGTAATAAACTCAAGTATAAAACATTTATATCCAAAAAAAGGTAATATAATGATTAATAAATGATATTTAAGGAATATACATACTAAAAATGGGGCGAAAGATAGAAAAACCAAAGAAAGAAAGTTGGGTTTGAGAATTCCACTTACCTTGAGTCTGATTTTTTCCTTCACTTTAATATCATGTATAATAAAATTATATTAATTAATTAACAAATAAATAACCATTTATACATTAATTTGATTCATTATGGTTTTATTAAGTTCATTTATGGGATTTTGGATGAGTTATAGAGTTTAATTTCATCATTCAAGAGCATTCATTTTCATGGTTTTCATGATCGGTTCACTTGTATACATGAATGGAAGATCATGTTAAATGAAGATAAATATAAAGAATTATTATTATATGTTATTAATGATATTACATAAGTTTTAATGGTCTTATAAATAATTTGGTTATATGGAATGAGGATGAATAATTAGATAAAAATTGATGATGACTGTTTTAGGTTAATTTTGGCGGTTTTTTGATCCCAACAAACTCGTTTTGTTTTATCATTTATTATTATGTATATAAGTTAGTTACAAAAAATAAAATGGGTTATAAAATGAAATTTAAAACCTTATTTCAACCATTTAATGGTTTTATTAACATCCTTTAAGTTTTTGAAGGAAAATGAAAGTGCATCGCCCACGATGTCAGTAAATTGACACATCACGAGCGACAATTTCATTTTTAGAATTAAAGAGGGAGAGGGAGGATTTTAATAATGGATATTCCATTAACATGATATAATTCTAGTATTTACAAAATTATGGAGTTATCATGACTTTTTTATATGATAATGTGGGGATATGATAAAAAATAAATGAAATTGAAAATAAATTAAAAGAAAAAGGAAGAGGATTTTACCTCTTAAATATATCCTCCTTGATAACCTCCTTAGGGAAAGAGTTTTGGTCTTTTGGTGAGACTAAGATCATCTGGACATGAGAGATGGACTAAAGAAGAGTATTGGGCATAATTTAGGCAAGGATGAAATCTTTAGAGGTGTGAGGAGAAGAGGGGGTGAGGGGTGGTATTTATAGTGGAGGAGAGGGGTGTTTTCTCATTATTTAATTCATTACTTTACTATTTTAATCAAGAAAATAAATAGTGTTGATTCTTGAGACTAAATAAAATAATTAGATCATGTGATTTCAAATCAATGGTTCTTACATCAGTTATGACTCAATTAATAGTGTATTTATCTTATAATGTATATATACTGTAAATTACCGTATTTCACTTTTCACAAAATTTAAGTAATTCAAAAAATCCAAAAAAATAACCCTAAATATTTTTTGGCATGTATAATTAAAAAATAAACTCCATTTTATGAAAATAATTTTCTAAATATGAGTAATTTAATTTTTAATTAAAATCATCATTTACATGGAAGATCCAGATTTTAAAATTATAACTAATTTTATAACACTTTAAAACATTACTTAAGGTCTCATAAAATTATCTTAAAATAATAATACATCAAAATATTAATTTATGAATAAATTTTATGAAAACAAAGTTTCTTTTAAATTGTTAAATTAATCATAAAATTGTAATTAAATATTTATGACTTACAAAAATACCAACACTTAATTAATAATTTTTAAAATATTTATTAAATTATACCATGATATAATTATATCATATTTTCACTTATAAGATCCCTAAATTTTATTTATACTTTAATGGGTTAGGATACTATCCATTTTTCTATTTTACTATCCATAAGGGTCATTTTACTATTCCCAAGGTCAAGTTACTATTTCATCGGTATTGGTTCCTTAAATTCTAGAAATACCTTTTTTTCATTCATTAATCATTTATAAAGATTTTATTGTGTTATTAATGTGATTTTATCTAATTATGTTATATGACATAATTATAATAAGGTATAAATTCTATTGATAAAATTTTGGGTCGTTACATTCTTCCCCCCTTTTGAAATTTCTCCCTCAAAATTTCTTTTTACATAAACAGGTGAGAGTAATTATCATTTATCACCTCCTATAGTTCCTAAGTTTCTTCTTCATACTTATGGTTCCTCCACAACACTTTGACATGGTGGGTTGTCTTGTTACGTAGAACCTTATCTCTCATATCCAGAATATTTACTGTCTGCTCCTCACAAGAGAGATCATATTCCAGATGTACGACCTATGAGTTTAGTACATGCGAGGGATCTGATATGTACTTACTTAGGAGTGATACGTGGAACACATCATGAAATTGATCCATATTTGGTGTAAGTGAAATCCGATAGACCACAGCTCTTATGAGATCAAGGATTTCAAATGGGCCAATGTACCTTGGGCTTAGCTTCCCTTTCTTTCCAAACCACATGACTCTATTCCATAGTGATATTTGAAGGAAGACTTTATCTCCAACATCAAACTCCAAGTATATTCGATAGTTATCAGCATAGATATTTTTATTAATATGAGAAACTTTGATATGTTGCTGGATTTCTTTAACCTTATTTGTCATTTTTTACACAATATCAAGTCCAAGTAGCTTTCTTTCACCAAATTCATACCAATAGGTTGGAGTTATACATCGATTTCTATACATAGCTTCATATAGAGCCATCTGAATACTTGAGTGGAAGCTATTATTGTATGAGAACTCAACCAATGGAATATTTTTATCCCATCCACCTTTGAATTATAAAGAGTAGTTTCTTAGAATATCTTTGAGAGTCTAAATATTCCTTTCATATAGGACATCAATTTGGGGGTGATAGGCCATGATAGGATTTAATTTAGTACTCAACACATGTTAAAGACTCCTACAAAATATAGATGTGAATCTGGGATCATGATTAGAGACAATCGAGAGTGGAACTCCATGCATTCTCACCACTTCCTCCGAATATATCATAGAAATCTATTCAAGTGAGAGATCTTCTCAAATAGTTATAAAGTGGGCAGTCTTGGTGAGTCAGTCCACCATAACCCATATCACATTGTTTCCTTTGAATGTATTTGGGAGACCAGTGACAAAGTCCATAGTGACATTCTCCCATTTTCACATGGGTGTAGGAAAAGGTTTCATCATCCCTTTGGACTTTTTTCTCTCTACTTTAACTTGCTAACATATCAAGAACCTTGAGATATATTCTACAATCTCCTTCTTCATGTTTTCCCACTAGAAGTGTTCTCAGAGATCATAATACATCTTGGTACTACTGATATGGATAGAGAAAGTTGATCGATGTGCATTGTCCAATATCTCCTTCTTTATCCCATGTGATGAAGGAAAAAAAGCCACATTCCAAACTAAATCACACCAACATCATCGATATGTAAATCTTACAGATTCCCTTCCTTTACTGAATTCACCTTCTTTTATAACTCCAGATCATCCCTTTGTGCCACCTTAATATTCTATTGGATAGATTGTTGGGAAAAAATTTGGGCAAGGTATGATTTACTCCATGTTGTTATGATTTCCAAATCCATCCTTTACATATCAATGAAGATATGGTCTTTCTAAATCCACAACATGGATAGAGTACCAGGTTATTTTTTTGCTAAGAGCATCAACTGCCTTGTTTGCCTTGCTAGGATGATATTGAATAGAGAAATATTAGTCTTTGATTCGATCTAACCATATCCTTTGATACATGTTGATCTCCCTTTATGTGAATATATACATTAGGCTCTTGTGATCGGTATATATTTCACACTTCTCACCATAGAGGTAGTGTCGCTATATTTTCAAGGAAAAAATCATAGCTGCTAGCTCCAGATCATGCATTGGGTAGTTTTTCTCATGGATCTTCAACTATTGTGAGGCATAGGCTATCACATTGTCATTTTTAATGAGTACACAACCTAATACTTTCTTGTAAGTATAATTTTATATCATAAAACTTTATCCACTTTTCGGTAATGTGAGTAAAAGTGCAGTGATCAACCTCTTTTTTAGCTCCTTGAAACTTTCCTCACATTCTTCCATCCAAAAATACTTTACCCTTTCCTTGTTAACTTAGTTAGCAGGCTTGAAAATCGTGAGAAATTTCTCACAAAACGTCGATAGTACCCTAATAATCCAAGAAAACTGTGGATTTCTATGACACTAGAGGGTATGAGTCATTATTCATTTGTCATTGTTTTTGAAGGATCCATAGAAATTCCCTCACTTGTGATCACATGTCGCAAGAATGTGACTTGCTTCATCCAAAAGTCACACATTAATAAACTTGGCATAAAACTTCTCCTTTATTAATGTAACCAACACAAGACTTATATGTTCTTCATGTTCCTCCTTTACCTTGGAGTATATGAGAATATCAATGATAAAAACTACCAAAAATTTGTCGAGGTAATGTATAAAAACTCTATTCATAAAATCCATAAAGATTTTAGGGGCATTAGAATGTCCTAAGGTCATAACTAAAAACTCATAGTTCCCATACCTTTTATGAAAGGTAGTCTACTGAATATATTCCTTCTTCACCTTTAAATGATGATATCTATAATTAAGATCCAACTTTGAGAAGTACGGATCTTCTCATAATTGATCAAACAATTCATCAATCCTTGGAAGAGGATACTTGTTCTTTATGGTGATCTTGTTTATTTCCCGATAATTGATACACATCCAAATTGATCTATCCTTCTTCTTGACAAAGAGAACTAGTGCACCCTAAGGTGATACACTAGGGTGTATGAAACCTTTTTCCAAATTCTCTTGAAGCTACTTCTTTAACCCCTCCAGTTCGATAAGATCCATCCTATAATGACACTTTGAGATAGGAGTATCTTCATGTATGAGTTATATTGAGAACTCTACCTTACTATCTGGTGGAATTCTGGATAACACTTCAGGAAATACAGCACTGTATTCCCTCACGATGGGAATGTACACTAGGTTGACACTTTCCTTTGACTCAACCATTTGAGAAAGGTATGATTCTTCATAGGGAATCAACACCCACATCATTGAGGGATTTTAAAAAGGAGATTCATTATCTTCCTTGCATTTATAGAGGATCATAGGATGGTTTGGAATATGAAAATATATTTCCTTTTCCCGAAAATTGATTTGTTATATATATAATGAGAGCCAATCCACCCCTAGTATAACATCAAATTCAACCAAGGGAAGTATTACGAGATTCACTGGAAGAATATTCCAACATACACAAATAAGAGAAGATCCTAAAACTTGGGTTTCAATGATTTAACCACTTGGTGTTTTTACATATATCTCTACTTCAAGGTTTCAGGGCTT